>VIGI01000012.1:0-1200000 GCA_009299455.1 Monilinia laxa
CTAACCCTAACCCTAACCCCTCCCCATCCCCATCCCCCCCATCCCCTCCCAGCTACCCTACTACTCTTCCGATTTTCCCTTAACTTACTAGATTATAGATTATTATTATTAAAGCTAAATGGTCGTATTTTTGGTATTTTATAAATCCACTTTTATATTCAAACTAGTACAGATCGGTCAATTTTAAAATATAATTTAAATTGAATTTCAGATTTGAATAGAATTAGTTTAATTGTATAATACCTTTTTTTCAAAATTTAAATATTTTTATATATAAATTAATATAATTAATAATTGAAAAATCCTAATCCGAAAAAATAGTAAATTTATACAATAAATACCCAATTGGGATTTTTTCAATTATAAACTATACTATATTAGGATTTTTTAATCATTATATATATTAAATCTATTATAATTTATATTATTAAATTACATAATTTATATTATATAAATTATACAATAATATAAATATCAAATTCGAAATTCCTAAAAATTTGAATTAAATACATATTTTAAAAATATAACTTTTTTTCACCCTAAACTAACTTTCACTATATTATAAATTTAATTATTACCTTTCTACTCTTTAATCAATTACCCTTAATTTACTAAATTATAAATTATTAAATTAAATATAGTTTATATATTTTAGTATTTTATCAAATCCACTCTTTATTCAAACTAATATAAATTAATCAATTTTAAATATAATTTAAATTGGATTTCAGATTTGGATAAAACTAGCTTTAATTTATATAATACCCTTTTTCAAAATTTGAATATCTTTTTATATAAACTAATATAATTAATAATTGAAATCCTAATATAATATAACTTGTAATTAAAACCTATATAGTATAGTTTAATTGAAAAATTTAATCCGGAAAACAGTAGATTCATACAATAATATCCCAATTGGGGTTTTTCAATTATAAGCTATACTATATTAGGGTTTTTCAATTACTATATATATTAAATCTATTATAACTTATACTATATAAATTATATATAAATAAATACTAGATTTGGAATCCTAATAAAAATCTGAATCGAATATATATTTTAAAATATAACTTTTTTTTTCGACCTTAGGCTAACTCTCACCTAGTATTGTAAATTCAAGAAAAAACCCTAATCCGGAAAGCGGTAGGCCCATACAGCAGTATCCCAATTGAGGGTTTTCAATCATTACCCCACATATTATATAGCTTAGGTTTTCCATTACCAATATTATTTATATATTCAAATTAATACAGATCGATCAATTTAAATATAATTTAAATTGAATTTCAAATTTAAATAATATTAGCTTCATTTGTATAATATCTTTTTTCAAAATTTAAATATTTTTTTATATAAACTAATATAATTAATATTTAAAAATTCTAATATAATATAGTTATAACTAAAAAATCCTAATCGAAAAGCGGTAAATTTATACAGTAATATTCTAATGGGGTTTTTTTTAGTTATAAACTATATTAATATTAAAGTTTTTTAATTATTATATATAATTAAATTTATTATAATTTATATTATATAATTGACAACATATAAATATTAGATTTGGAATCCTAATAAAAATCTAAATTAAATATATATTTTAAAATATAACTTTTTTTTTCAACTTTAGATTAACTTTTATTAGTATTGTAAATTGAATACTACTTTATTACTTTACTATTTTACTATTCTATTACTTTATTATTCTATTATCTTATTACTCTATTATTCACTATTTTATTATTCTTTAATTAATTACTTTTCAATCAATTATTTACTTTAAATTTATTTATATTTGATTATTTAAATTATAAAATTATTATTATTAAAATTAAAATATTTATATATTTAATATTTATCAAATCCACTTTTATATTTAAATTAATATAGATTAATTAATTTTAAATATAATTTAAATTAGATTTTAAATTGGAATAAAGCTAACTTCAATTTGTATAATACCCTTTTTCAAAATTTGAATATCTTTTATATAAATTATACTAATAACCTGAAAATTCTAATATAATATAGTTTAATTGAAAAACCCTAATATAGTATAACTTGTGATTGAAAACCCTAATCCGGAAAGCGGTAGGCCTATATAACAATATCCTAATCGGGATTTTCAGTTATTATATATATTAAATCTATTATAATTCATATTATATAAGTTGTATAACAAAAATACCAGATTCAGAATTCTGATGAAAATCTGAATCGAATATATATTTTAAAATATAACTTTTTTTTTCGATCCTAGGCTAACTCTCATCCAGTATTAGGTTCAACTATTTTATTATTATATTATTTTATTATTATACCATTTTATAAAATTCAAAAAAAAACTCTTTAATCACATTCAGCGAAAGCCGTCAGCGCAAGCTATAAGCCTAACCCTGATTTTATTATTCTATTAAATAAAATATATTCTATAGTATAGGATCGTGTATAGAACAGGGAATACGATTATATAAGCGGGATATCTATAACCTTATTATTCCTTAACGCCTAGTACAATTCATAACAGGAGCAATTACAACTCTAAAGCCATTTCCTCGCCAGAACCCAGCCGGCTCAAGACTCCCACGATATGTACAAGAAACCTTATTCCATCCGCTACTAAAACATCCTCCTCTCAAGACCCTTCTGATTTTTTCCTCCATATCCAACTTCTCTCGCCCGTCATCAGTTGTATAGGGATATCCAAAGCTCGGGGTACTCATATCTTCGCCCCATGATGTGCTACACCATTCCCATATATTACCAGCCATATCATGACATCCATATGGGGAAATCCCATCAGGGAATAATCCAACAGGACACCGGGTGTTCAATGGTAAGCCTTCGTAGTTGACACAATCGGGCTTCCACTCCGTACCCCATGGATGAATAATTTCATCATCTATAGGAACTTGTGATCCACGAGCTGCAATTTCCCATTCCGGTTCGGTTGGCAAACGGACTTCTTCATCTAAACTAATCCTGCCAGTGGATTCCCATCGAGTTGTAAGCCAGGTGCAATATGCACGAGCATCGTACCATGAAAGATCCGTAGCTGGCAGGTTTTGAGTCTCGGGGTTAAAACCGTCAGGACTGTGCCACTGACGGCCAGTTTCCTTGATGAATTCCGAGTAGTCTCGATTAACCACCGGAAAGATTCCAATACGAAATTTGGAAATGGTGATGTTGTGAGGAGGTGACGAATTAGGGTGTGTAGATGAACCAATCTTGAATGTACCAGAAGGAATAGTAACGAGAGGTAATAAATCTCGAGGATCGCCCAGTATAGAAAGTGCACTAGCAGCCCTTAATCTTTTCATGACTGGCAGTTTACTTTGTTCAACAATTTCCAGTATGGAATTTAAAACTTGGGTATGCAGATGACTGGAGGGGGTAATGAATTCTGATACGAGGAGTGCCCCCAATTGTGCATTGTTAGCTCCTGAACTATGAATGAGACCTCGCATAAGATCATCTATCTCTGAACTTGTAATACTTCTAAGACGGACTAGCAAGCTGCGGATAATCGGTTCAGTTGAGATGGGATCCTCATTAAAAAGAGTGATCGCAGTGAGAAGATCTTCGTCGACGAGACAACGTGCAGCCAGCAACTGCTGTATCACTCTTGATGTACATGCCGGATTTTTAATTTTGAATTTACTGGAGAATTCTGTTTGGGTATCTTTTCCGGCTCCTAGTATGAAATATTCTAATGCGCCTCTGACAATTCGCCTGTGATTGTAGTTCTCAGAGGTTATAATATGAAGCCACTCATCAATCAATTCCTCAGCGCAATATACACCGTGGCCTGCCTCTAACGCAAGAGAGAAATAAGCAGGTAGCCCTGCTGCTTCTCCAATTCCAATTTTGACGTTTTCTGTTTCGACTCCAGTAAGTCTGCTCACGAATTTTCGTCGTTCAGATTCGAGAAGAGGTAAGATATCATGTCTTGATATATCCGATGGTAAGATCCAATCTTTCACACACCTGCTGTCTCCAGTTATGAGCAGCTTGATGGACACATCGTGGTGATCTTGGATTAAATGAAGTATTGATCTCAAAAGAGATGGTCCCTCATTTCCCAAATTTTCGATGGAATCAAGAATAAGTAAGAGACTTGAAGGTTTGGTCTCCTTTTCGCATGCCTCAATGAGCTGAGGTATTACTTCGAGAGTTAATATTGAGAATTGGGACGCGCTAGAGATTGAAAAATAACATGGGAGTATATCAACCTGTCCAAGATCCCAATTCTCGATTTCAACATCTCGATCCTCATTTCTCAAAACAGAACCAACTCCAATTGATGTTGCTGTCCTAGTCGCTAGACTGAAAGAGAGATGCTTTGCGAAAGTTGTCTTTCCACTTCCATTTGGCCCGGCGAGTAGTAAAAACTTGTTGTCACGTACGAGTTCGAGTGCTGAAAAATAAATTGGCGAGCTCTCTTTTACTTTTGTTTTCCCTCTTCGAAGTCCTTTCGCTGATTTATCCTCGAATGTGAAGTTTGTAAGAAGGGAAACGTAGCCATCTGAGAGAGGAATTGTATCGCCTAATGGTGAAATGAGGACGGGCACAGAGCCAAAAGTTGATGCAATGGCGATGTATTGTTCAAGAAGGTCCATCTTTAGGTTTTATTTCAGCAGAAGAAATATTTGCTGAATGGTGTCATATTGTATAGACAATACCTAGATGAGGAATGCATAACCTGACAATGCTGACATCCATCTCTCAAGACCCACAATATATCGGCCAAGCAAGAAATCGTTATGAACGATAAATTCTTCAGCCTTCTCGGCCGATGAAATATACATGGATATCTAGATAAAATGTACTTCGTTAGGTGCTCGGCGCTAGAGTTCAGATTGCGACACAAACGCGGAAGAGTGGGATCAACCCCACCTTAGCACACTTTACTGATGAGGCGACTGGTTGCCGCTATTGCGACATTAACATCTGCGAGATTTGAAGGAAAGAATTCCAGAGAGCTTGTGAATCTTCCCGTTCAACATCAACTTCAACCTCAATTCCACTTCCATTTCCACTTTCATCAACACAGCAAAGTCACTTTCACACATCTTCATCATATTCCCGAAACCACAAGTCACAATGCCAGTTACGCAAGATTTCAAACTTCCAAGTTCCCCGAAACACCTTGAATTGCCTGAGAAGGCGAATCAAAAATTATTTCTCGCCTTTATCGCTTCCAAAGATCCAGTGACAAAACAATCCTGGTGTCCTGATGTCAGAGCTGCATTGCCTGTAATTGAGGCCAAGTTTTCTGGGGATGAATTCGAGGTCGGATTCGTCGAGGTTGGACAGAGGCCTGAGTATGTTGTCTCGAAATTTCTTGTTGGTTGTGGTAAAATCGATTTTGTATCAAGCTCACAAACTATCTGTATAGGTGGAGAGTCCCCAGCAACGTCTTCAGAACAACATGGAATGTGCATAATGTTCCCACCCTAGTACGCTATGAACGTGTAGATGGGGAGGTCAAGGAGACTGGAAGACTTGTCGAAAATGAAATTTTGAGTCAAAAGACATTGAATGGTTTAGTCCAATAGATGGATAATTTATCAGTGTTGAAAGCGGTGATAGTGAGGCTTACCAATCACTCATGGTGACTACATTGCCGTCTAGATCAAAGTTGTAGCCATCCCAGCAAAATTGGAGACATTCACACCTGCTTTCAACCGTTTTCCAGGTAGTATTCCGGTGTATACAATGATCTTGTTCATGAAAGTATAATGATGTTTATTGGAGAGAGATCCTAAGCTTGATTAAGTAAGGAAAACTCGATGGATATCTAGGAGTACAAGTGTTAGCCATCTATTTCCCAAAAAAATCTTCTGTCCTTCAAACCTATAAAAAAATCTATTCCTCCAAAATCACAAACCCTTGTTACTAAATCTGTTGTTATTGACCCTGTCAAGGATCCAGATAGATGGGTAAAAACAAATTCAGATCAATATACAGACACTGGGAAATTTTCGGAACAAGCAGAAGAGGCTAAGAATTCCTAGAATAATTACACAAGATAGCAGCGACGTCGACTATGAAAAATAACTTTCACGATGCCCCATTACCAGTCATCTCATTGATATTTATACCAAACAATGATGTCACGAGAGAAAGGGGTAGAAATACCAAGGCAAGGATACATAATCTTCCAAGGGAGTTCGCCGTTTCAGGCGACTTCTAGGTATCTTCCGGAAAATCGTTCTAACATTCATTTGGAGGATATCGCGAACATGTTGTTCTAATTTCCAAGCCTCCCTTGAAGCTTTTATGTGTCGCCTTGTCATATTTCCACTCTTTCGGTTATCATTGTGATTATATCTAATTACACCTTGATCAATCATCTCCTGGTATCCGTTTCCTACGATGGGTGAACCAAATAAATAATTAATTAATTACACAAAATCACTTTCAGTAGCTCAATAGCAACAGCTAATTATTGCGGGAGAGAAAACGAGGGAGGATGCCAGTATACGTGCGGAAAAGACATGAGAGTTTGGAAATGGGCGAAGAGAAAATTTCCATATAATTATCAGTAGGGAAGAAATCATTCACGGTACGTTGTATTGGGTCGCTCTAGGCTGATGAAAATCCAACACACTGTCTTGGAGTTTTCGCTCCCAATGGTATGCACCAACTGCCATGCCACTTACTTTGTAGAATTGATTCCTTGGTGAAAAAGAGTTCTGGGTTGTGATTTCCATATGCTGAGCTCATAGTCATCAACTTTCAATTTCATCAAATTATTAAACTCGACATAATTACCACCCACGCATTCAATTCTTCCGACTACGGAAAATGCTTTCAACACTCTAAATTTGCAAGCTAATTCATCAGGACTATCTATGGGTATATTTAAATATTTTGAATCAAGCCAAATAATCATTAATCTCCCACTGTAAAACATCTTGATTGTTGCAAGGGCATTCCTTCTTGGTCTAAGAACCAAACCTTCAACAAACCAATACCAATACCAAAACGCCCAACTTTTCAATCAAATGAAGACTAGAAATTTCATCCCAGTTGCACCATTCGCCACCCGCTTGAAACATATAAACTCTGAATCTGGAAGCAGATCTCTATCACTTTTGCCATCCGGAATAATAGCCCTATGCCATTGCATTGACAGCCCGGCATGCATGACCAGAAACGAAGATATAAAAAGACCCCCCAAAAAATCACAAGAGATCCTTTACAAACCCCAGATTTGCTCTGTTATCATTAGAAACTCGTGCATACTCCAACAGTAACCTCATGACATAAATCTGCATGTCTTCTCTTCTTAACACCTTGCTGGCCCATTGTTGACCCGCCGTTGCTATTTTCTCAGCTTCCGCATCGTGACCTTCAACTCTGAAATTTTCCCCTTCATAACCAAGAAAATATTGCATGATACCGTAAAAGTCCATGTAGCGATTATCCATTGGTACGAAATGTTTCCATGCAATCAAACGTGAATCGTGCCATTCTCGGAAAATGGTTGCTTTGATTGGTAGTGAAGTAGAAAGTAAAAATCCACGATACCGTCCAGAGAAAGAATTTCCATCAATATCGGGAATATACTTACTCCTAAATTGTTCAGACATCTTTTGACCATCCTTGAGAGAAAAGTAAGGATCCGTGTAAGGGCAGGTTCCGTCTTCCCGGTCCTCATTACACATCAATTCGATAAATCCAACATCCGACCATTCATTAAGCCATTCCCCAAGTCTATTTTCTTGTTGCGCGCCAATATTGTAAATCGAGGTTGGAAGTGCAAAATTGGGAGGAATGGTTTCCCAAGATTCAGCCCGCGAAACCGATGTATGATTTGTCATGGAAACGAAGCGATGGCGTTGAAACCCTTTCCAATTATCTTCCCTGTTTCTTCCTCCAGTTGCAACACCTCTCCAAATGACTTTATTTAACTTCTCATGCCAAGGTGCTCCATGATCGTCACCACCCGAGAATCTTTCTTCTTTCGCCCAGTACATTGGTGCTGGTAATAAGATTTCGTTATTCGTTGTTAGTTTGGAACCACCGAAAAGAGGAAACAATTCTCTGGTGGAAGAGATGGAGAGAGGGTTGATCATCATTCCATGAAGGGATTGCAAATCAGGTTGATGACAAAAGTCGGTAGAGAGACTATGATTCGAAACATAACCTTTGTAAGTATGTAAAGAAGAGTGTGCCATGGAAATTGCTGGTGTTTTTGAGAAGTCGGTCATAACTTCAGCTCGACGGGCAAGACTATCCGGATGACAACCTCGGGCCGCGATTTTCCAGTATGGACCTATCAATGTTAGTTAATTGACATCTAGTCAAATTGTTTCATGATACGTACCTGAGTTCTCCCACTCTCTTTTTGGTGCATCCGGTTCTCCATCTCCGGCACGTCGTGGGGGTGGTAAACTGCCATAATTCTCCGATACTACACTGACATCTGCGAGTTTCCTAGTAGACCGTTCAACCTCCATATTCGCATTGATCAACTCCCATGGGGCAACCATTCTGGGTTCATCCATGGCATTGAGAGGAATATCCATATCAGGAAGATCCTTTTGTATCGTTCCAATCAATTGCAACCAAATTTGGGTCCAGAACCAATCGCTATCCGCCGTGGCATTTCCATTTCGAATACTGATTACCATGCCGGCATCTCTAGCCAGTGTTCGCATCCCAGCGGGATTAACTCCCCAATAGGGACCCAAATCATGATAAATTTGATCAAAGAAATCCTCCACCATAACTGCATTATTCTCCTGGGCGAATTTAAACCATGCGTCAAATCCCGGGGGTGGATGTCTTCCTCTTCTCTTGCGGTACTCTGCCGCTGCTGCATTCACATCGCGACTTTCTTTTTTTAATAATTCCTCAAACGTCTTTTCTGCATTTGCAATCAAGGTATCGATTGGATTTTCTTGTGTCTGTTTTGGAGTGGAAAGAGGTACTTCATGATTGGAAGGAGATTCCGGGTATGGCCTGGGAGGATATTCTATCGTGGAAGAATAAGAGATTGCGGGAGTCATATACGGGAATGACGATGATGTTGATGTTGATGTTTCTGCCGAGCCTTTAAAGTAGAAGACCAGTAGGAGAATTACTAATGCGCCAAGTATATATCGAATGAAACCTCCAGCTCTTCTAGGGGGGCCTGGATAAGCCATCAGGATAGGTGAAGATATTGGCATGCTTCAACAATTGGATCAAGATAAAAGAGCGTGTTCAAAGGGGGTAAATGGAAGAAAAGTCGAGAGAATGATGCAAAATGTTCAAGATCCTTTTTTATTATTCTTCGAGAATATGAAGAAGATCTGGGCCTTGAATATGGTGGAAATTGGAAACTCGCGACGATCCGAAGGCATAAAATTGCGTTGCGGGCGGGTCGGATAGCTAAAGTCAAATGGGGGTGGGTTTAACTAAAGTCGGTAAGGGTCAGTAAGGATGGCGTCAAAATGAAGATAAGATTGGAAGGAACGTTTTTGAAACCTTACTGCAGCAAAGGAAAGAAGAGTGAGGGAGAGAGTGAGTGAGAATGGAAGTACTCGAGTAGATCAATTGGGAACTTGAGATAGAACGAATGTAGGTGAGTGGTTGGAGGGAAAGAGGAAGAGGGAAGAGGGAAAGAGGGAAAGAGGGAAAGAGGGAAAGAGGGAAAGAGGGAAAGAGGGAAAGAGGGAAAGAAGTGTTTGTAGGTATCCAATATCAGATATTGGGATCTTGCTAGTTTCAAGTCTTGGCTGTCTGTTGTGGATATCGATCGATCAATAACTGAGATGCTGGGTTCCTTCCTGCTGTCGTTGTGCTAGTGTAGAAGCTTAAGGATGCCGAGTTGACAGCTGCAGCAAATAGATCTAGTGAGTGGAGAGGTGAGAGGGGGAGGAGAGGAAGGGCTGTATAGGAAGAGTCTTAATTTGGGAAGATAATATTAGATTGGAGGAATGAAGGAATGAATAAACAAATGAATAAATATATATATATATATATATATTATTTTTGTGTAAAAGTTATAATCTTTTCGTAATAAAGGTGATTGGCTTTCTTCTTGAGGTATCATTTAATAAGCACCAAGTACCTAGCTCCAAATCATTAAATAAATCATAATCGTTGTGCGTTTGAAGTGAAATCTGATGTAAAAATGAAACAAGGTAAGAGGGGGGTGATGAGTTAAGCAGTAGAACGAGGATTGACTGATGGAATTCACTGATAGGGCGTGAAGCATATGATGGATAATTCGAAGAGATCGACGTTGGACGTAACAAGTTCTTTATTCCATGATCAATTGATACCGGATTTCTAGTGGTGTGGGAGAAGAAGGCGGAGGGGGGAAGGGGTGAAGGGGGGAGAGGAAAAGAGGAGAGGAGGAGAGGGAAGAGGAGGGGAGGAGGAGAGGAGGAGAAGAGAAGAGGAAAATAGATTGGGGATGTCTCAAAGGGATCTGAAGAAGGGATCTGAGGAGAACAGGAGAAGAAGAAAAGAAAAGAAAAAAAGAGGAGAAAAGAGTGAAAAAGGTCTCAAAGAGATCTGAGAAGGATGAAAGACAACGACTGTGGGACTCCAAATAGTAACTGTGGCACTGAGAAAAGTATACACACACACAATCTCTCTCTCTCTCTCTCTCTCTCTCTCTCTCATCTTACCCAATGTATCGATATCGTATCACGAGTGACTGTGTATGTGTGACGAATGCCAGAATACTAAGAGGAGAATTGTGGACATTTTCCTAGTAAATTATAAAGAAGTGGAGGGAATAATCAAAGATGTGATACTCGAATCTTCAGATAGATTAAGAAGCGATTATGGATTTGGGATGATCTTCATGATCTTCAATTTTACTTTGCTTTCTCAAAGCTTGTTTACTTGGAATCCCTGGTTTTACTAGGTAGCCTTACCTAGTAGTTCGAATTCTACGGAGTAGTACGAATACAGGTCAGTTGGTTTGTGACGAATTGTGATTGCTCGCTCGTAGATATAAAGAGTTTGATGATATATCTTTATACATTCATTCGATTAGTTCTGGTATCCAAACGCCTGGTATCTAAATTTCGGAAGAGAAAACAAAGGGGGATCTATTCGATAGTTGGATAATTAAATAGATAGTACCACCAGCGTACGTAAGCTGGTGACGGGGTAAAGGAGTCCTTGCATCTCTAGCCAATCATATAACTCACCACGTACTCTTCTAGGAAGATCCTAGTGGTATCATAGCCATAGTCATCGCCATATAAGTATATACAGTATCGAAAACAGAGATGATGAGATGCAATTCACAAGTAGGGAAGCGAGCTATGGGTACACAAGCACAAGCACAAGCACAAGCACAAGCACAAGCACAACCACAAGCACAACCACAACCACAACCACCAACACAAACACAAACATACCTAAAGGGAATAAACCATGGGATCTCACATTAAGATCTTGAGTTTCCACCTCAATTGGCTCCATGATGATGTGAATAATATAATATACTTTCTGGTCATTGTTTTATCTTGATATCGTAGTATGGTGATATGGATGATATAGAGACCATAGGATATGATTATGCTTTCCGAGGTCTTACAGTATAAGATTGCAATCAATACCTAGGTTGATGACTCGATATGCTGGACTTCTCATTTTCTCCAAGATGGTTATTTAATATAAAATTCCATCCGACGTTGAATAGAAAAATGAAGATTGAGACTTAGATATAGCTTGTAGATTATGTTACTTTGAGGCGAGGCGGCGGCGGCGTAATCCATGGATAGTATAAATATCATACAGGGGCAAATTTTAAAGTAAATGGGCATTGTGGGTAATTGAATGGATGATTGGATGATTGGATGATGATTCGAATTACAAAAGATTATCATTTGGATTTAGATATTATAGTATCTATAGAGTATAGATGTATAGATGTATAGATATATAGATGTATAAATATATAAATATATAAGTATATAAATATATAAATGTACACTTTGTAAAGATTATAAACTCTGTATCTAAGATACATATTCCCATACCAAATCATATTATTAATTAACATCTATCTACTCGGTTATACTTATTATATAATAAATTAAAGGTTATTAGTTTTTCGTAACTATCCGTACTTAACACTTTCATTAATACGTTAATACGCCAATACGCCAATATACACGTACTCCTTTTCTGCGGAGATGCACTGTACGAGCAAAGTATATTAGAGGTACCTAGCTAATTCCTATATGAATTCATCTGCTGCCACCCGCCGATACCTCTTCAACACTCTTCTCAAGGCTTTGTACGGAGTATTCCTAATTCGATTAACCAATCCTGTGCAATGACATTGTTGGCTAACCAATATCAAGGAACCTAGTAATAGGCAGTTCTTCGCCGGTACTTGTCTGCGTGAACGTTTCTCCTATTCCGCCAAACTCGTTACGAATCATTTCGGTCATCTCCTTTCCTTTTCTTTTCTTTTCTTTTCTTTCCTATTCTGTTCTCTCCGTTCGAGCAGTCCAAGGCACTATGAGTTACGAGTTTGTTAGTATATAACTACCAAGTGTGTTGTATGTAAGTAGCAACTTCACCAACCTCCCGATGCCTCCCACCAATTCCATTGACTATCTTTCAAATCCAAACTTACATTGCCATTCAACGACTACCCTGCCATCTAAACAGCCCTCCAACGCACCAACCCACATGCTACAACTCCAACTACGCACGCATCCAAAAATCCCCATATAAACCACATAAACCATCAAAAGCCCTTCCCCAAAACCCAAAACAATGGAAGAATCAAGCTTCCCGACAAGTTGTTACACCATAGAACTAAAACCAAGCTTTTAGGCTTGCTGCCACACAAATCCATGTCAATCCCTCGGTACCAGACATGCATATACGGTACCTAGTTCTACCTACCGGAACTTAGTTACGCCTCTTTTTAGTCTGGACTTTTATTATTGGTCCGATGGTTTGGTACCTGTTGCAAGGAATCGCGGATACTTACTTATATGTATATATGCGTCGAAAAATGCATAGGGACTTAACCTTGGAAGGTTACAGTATAATCAAGGTAACCTTTGCAATACAATTTCCCAGTATCTCTTCACATCCAATACAATGCAGTAAGTATTTATATCCCAAATCAACAGTACAGAGCAACAAGACAACCGAACCAACCAATAAAGAAATCCTCTCTCTTCCAATCGCTCTTCTAAACTTGAGCTTGCAGTTAGACACCCCCCCAAAAAAAGAATAGACCTAAGCAAATCTGTAAACAAAAGAAACCAATAACTAGCACCATCACCATCATTCAATCCATTCCCCTTTCCATTCCTATGCCCAATCTCAAGTATTTTCCGATCCATCTCTTATCTACCTCAAAACCACATCTATTCTAAACCACCAAACCCACCAAACTCGTGAATTGACAACTCCCAAACCCATGATCCTCCAATCGCATAAGCATAATCAATCTAATCAACTTGGACTTAGAAGTTTCAGGACATCCAACATCCAAGATCTACAACCATCCCACCCCCACCTCCATATTACAGTTACAGTTACGGTTACAGTTTCCCACTACCACTCCCACTCCCGCTACCACTCCCACTACCACTACCACTCTCACCAATACTATCACCACCACCACCAAAATCAACACAATCTCCTCATGTTTCGAGCCATACACTACTACCTACCTAAAAGTTTTACAGTGAAATTAATACCTTTCAACTTATAAGATTACATTTCTTTCAGCGGGGTCTCATCTGATCTCCGGGAGGCCGAGGGGGGTTAGATATGTGTTACCAATGATATTTAATGATGGTCATGGTTGTCTATTCCTTTTGTGTTTGTTCGCTGTGCTTATTTGGGTAGATCAGTTTTATTATGTCTATTGAGAGAGTATTGTTGGAAGGATTTAATGCATCAACGTACGAGTGGGATAGATGAATTCGTGAAGGGATGCTGTGCATGTAAATGATGATTAGGTCAATGCATTCATTTCATCGAGATTTAAATCCATTGCAAAAATAACATTTTTGTATCCACAAGTAGTTTCGAGGGTATAAGACATGACTTGTATTTATTGTATTCTACCTCCAGAGCGGAACACTCATTGAAATCACCTGGCAAATGTTCATCGCAGGTTTCGCGAAAACTGTCATCAATCCTATAGATATCGAATTTCCCAGTCACCATGACACCTTGCGCTGCACCAAGATATCACTTTAGCCGAAGAACGCCAATCCAGTTATACCTTTTGCCTCAAAATCTTACAATCCCATTCCCATCCATTTTCCCATTCCCATTCCTCTGCGCCTATAGCTACGAGCCTCGGACTATCCCCAACTCATGTCGAGCTTCGCCCTCAATAATCTTAACCCTTACTTTTCCCTTCCCTAGCTCTACCTCTTTCCATCTGCTCCATCAGTTCTTTATTTTCTCTATCTTTCTCCCTTAAACGTTGTGCCGCACTTGTTCGATCCAACTTCCTTGCTTCCCTCTCTGCCTTTAACTTGTACTCTAATTCCTGCAACCTAACTTGCCAACGCAAATCTGGCTTGTACTCCTCTTCTCCTTCCAACCTAGCCATGGCATTAGAAGCAGTGCCAGAACGAGATGACTCCGTGCGTGCAATAGCATCACCATTGGAGGCGGAAGAATGGCGAGTCATCGTAGACGACCTAGAATTGTCAATTCGACGGCGAGGGCCCGTAGGAATTGATGGAGAAGGTGATGTTGATGCCTCATAGACACCTGCTCTAACTTCGTTCCCTGCTTTCAAGGTTGAAATTTCGGTTCGGAGAGTACGGTTAAGGTCTTTTAGCTTAACAACCTCTGCCCTGCTGTCCATACTATTGAATGGAACCGCACTCCTCGCCAAAGTTTCCAATCTATCCAACTTTTTCGTCTGTGTCTCAAATCTATTCTCCAATGTTGAATATTCCTTCCAAAGTCTTCTATCCAAATCCTTGACTCTACCTCGGAAATCCCCAACCAGAGTTTCTATGGTTTTGACAGCGGCGAGAAGGTTCTTCGAGAACCCTGGAAACATTGTTGATACTGCTTCGAGCGATGGTAAGGCACGACCATTGATGAGTGAGTTATTGTGAGACCAATCTGTTCCGCAAAGACTGGCTAACCTTCCCCACAAACCTAATAGCAAGTTATTCCTTTCAGTAAGTTGCTCCTTGAAACTGTTCTCTAACTGTGCAATTTTCCTTCTATCTTGTTGACGAGAAGCTTCTAGTTCTAGCACACGAGATTCTTGTTGTGAAAGTGTTCGAGTAGTATGTGAAGACGTCTTTTGAGATGTCTCGTACTGGTTTTTGGTGAGACGGTGAGTCTGGCGTTCTTTGTCGAGCATATCTGCTAATTTGCGTGATTCTAATGCATGCGATTCTAAGAGATCATCGCGTTGTTTGATCATACGTTCCTTTTCGGCAAGGGAGGCTTTGCTTGAATCTAGGTCCCGAATGGTATTTTCGAGTTCGCGTTGAAGCTTTGCAATAGACTTTACAATTTACATTAGTAGATACAGACGATAGACGGATGGATGAATTGCAATAGACTTACATTCAATAAACTTGACCTGGTACCATTGAGATCTCCCAGTGCTTCCCTGAGATTGTTTTCAAGCTCCATAAGTCTTTGCTTCCATTCCGCTGCCTCAACCTCCCTTGATGTGAGACTCTTTCGTAATTTCCGAGCCTCATCCTTGGCGTTCGTTGCTTCACGGTTGAGATCATTAACGAATTGTTGAATTTCTTGCTTCTCCTGATTTGCGACAACCTCTCTTTGATGCCTCTCCTCGTCAAGACGTTCATCGAGTTCTCTTGCGCGTTCTTGCTCCTCTTGAAGATCATGCTCCAAGTTCCGAATCGCAGCCTCAAGATCACCTATCTTAATCTTATCTCCATCTTGTTCTTCTCGGAGGAAGGCAATCTCATTTTGGCTAGATTCCTGTTGAACATTCAATCGATTGACCTTTTCATTAGATTCCACATAATTCTTCTCAATCTCTTCAAGTTCTCGGTTGGCCTCATCCAATTCCCTTTCGAGTTCTTGAATCTTTTTACATTTTTTCTCATGGTCATCCTCCAATCTAACGACAATGTCGCTCATTTCTCTCATCTCGTTTTGGAGGGCAATGAAATTCTCTTTCTCATCTGCGACTTCAGCCTGAAGGCGCTCAGTTTCTGCGTTAGCCTCTTCTTGTTCTGCCGCAAAACCATCAAGTTCTTCTTGAGCTTCTTTGCGTAACGATTCGAACATCAATTCAGCTTCTTCTTGACCTTGAAGTGCTTCATCGCGGTCAGCTTGCATGGTGAGTAAATCGTTCTCGGCGATGTCTAAAGCTTCTTGTAATTCTTGAGCTAAGCCCTCAGTTTCCTTCTTATGCTCAACAGCAGTCTCGAAATCTTCCATACAAGACTCAAGTTCACGCTGTAAATCCTGATTGTGGATTTTGAGGCTATTAATTCTGTCCCGAAGCTCAGCTTGTTTATTTTCGAATTCCTCACGCTCAGCCTCATTCAAGCCAATTTGCCTTGTTCCCGCACTTGTCCTGGATGACGATCGTTCGTGTGCTCGTGATGCAGATCGTTCAAAGATACTTTCGCCGGCCACCGAAGTACCTCCTCTCCTCTGACCAAGCTTCAAGTCCTCAATTTCTTGGTAAAGCCTTTCTTTTTCGCGATTCCGGGAAGTCAACATTGATGTTTGTGCTCCGACCTCTCGTCTTAGCTCTGCATTCTCATGTCGAAGTTGCTCATTATCTCGTCGGATCTCATCAACTAATGTGCTCGCCGAACTATATGTACCATTCCTGTCCTCTTGCATTCGATCAGACATTTCCGACTTGGAACGTGAAGGTGATGCCATCCGTTTCTTCGTAATATTGTAAATATTGGTGGTATGATTCAACCCATGGCCTGCTGCTGTCGCCTCTGATTTCATTCGAAAGATTTCTTCTCGAAGAACTTTGATCTCATCATCGCTTTGCTCTCTGCGAGCAGTCTCTTGTTCAAGAAGATCTTTCCAAACGTCCATTTCTTCTCGTGTCTCAATGTTTTGACCTCTTCTCTCCCCCATTGTACGAACTAGATCGGCCAGATTCCTCTTCTCATTTTCCCGAGCAAGACCTTCATTCCTCAACCTCTCGATTTCCGTCACATACTCTTCAACCTTTTCTCTTAGGTAAAGGAGCTCCTCCTCCCTTTCAAAAGCGCCCTCTTGATACCATCTCGGACTTCCTTCCGTAGATGTGCCTGAACGAGCTGTAGATGGCCGGTCCTCATCATTAAGTTGTTTCTCAAGGTCTTTCACCTTTTTGCGAAGAGATTTATTGTCTCTTTGCATAACCGCCAGACCTGTCTTGAGTTCAACGTTCTCAGAAATCATTTCTTTGACACCTTCCTCGGAAAGCTTGTCTAATCTATCGCTGAGGAACATAACTTTCAATTTCAAATCAAAATTCTCCTTCGATAATCTTTCAATTGTACTACTCTGTTCCTTCAAGGTGAGATTCTTTCCATTTCGATGACCTAGAGCAGATGCCGCAAAACTTGCCGACTTGCTCGGGGTATGCACGCCGTGCTTAGTACGAAAGTCTTTAGCCATCGACTCGGGCACTTGAACGCTGCGAACATGTTGTGCAATAATTGTATCGGTAGGTGGATCCATGGGTCGGCTGGATGCTCGCGGGGTCTCTGGTGCAGAGTTTGTTTGTTCACTCCTCCCACGATTTAGATCTTCTTCAGCCAAGGTGGCTAAGGGCCCTTCTACTTTTCCAGAGAAATCCGCACTCTCATCAATTCCGGATGCCATACTTCCTAAGCTTATCGTCCTAGATAATGTCATACTCCCACTCCGCGATAACCCTCTCGAGGGGGCGGCACCTCCAGATTGCAAAGCATAATCTGCACCAAGTGTAAGATCAACTCGTTCATCATGGTTTTCGGGGTTGGTGATGAAAGAGGAGACAGAAGATCGTTGACTTGAGTGTCGACTTTGCAGAAATTTAGGTCTAGAAGGATTGCGTGTAGAGAGTGCAGCCCCTGGAGTCATACCAGCATCAACCGTCAAGTGTTGATTTAAGCTCCGATTCGATGATTCGTGTTGCAGGCTGGAACTTTCATTCTCCGGTTCGGCAAATGCACGGAGATTTTGGCGGGATCTTTTTGGTGTCGCTTCCATATCCCCTTCATCTGATTGTTCCTGCGATTGAGAGTGAGATTGTGATGCTGTTTCAAATTTCTCCTCCATGCTTGCCCTTGACATTGCTCGAGATATAGTTCTTGCGGCGGCAGCGGCTGTTGGTGAAGACGAAAGAGTTTCGAGGGCAGAAGTGGTGTTCCCAGTTTGTTCTGAATCAGGCTGTTCTACTTGCACGGAGTATCGAGGGGCAGGCCCTGGTGTTTTGTATGCACCTTCTGGTGTCGGTGGTGAACCATGATCCTGACTTCCACTACTGCTAGCATCCCTCCTGGGCGTTTGTGTTTCCTTGGTGGGGGACTTTTCACCGTTCCGATTCGCATCAAATAAATATGTATCATCAGCACCAGCCTTCCCACGTATACCTATTGGTGAAACCGTCGGAAGAAAACTCGATTCGACATTATCCAAGTGTTGTTCCATTGCCTTTGCATCAATCGCACTCAACAAGCCTTCACTTCGATTATCTTCATTGTCGCTATGAGCATAGAGTACACTGCTATCAGTCGGATGAGGAAAAGAGGGTAAGTTTGTAGGATCGGAAGGTTGTATTTGATTATTTTGATCGAAAGCTTCAGAATTCATAGATATGGAATCATCATTGCCATTCCTATTCGCCATCAGGTCTCCAATATTATGGAATGTGAATGCTTCATTTTCCGAATCCTGTCGTGCGGTTTGTGGTCGTGAAGACGTTGCAGATATAGATGATAAAGTCGACACAGTGAAATCATCTCCCTCCGCCATCTTTCCTCGCAGATGGTTCAACACGTCGCATTCGCTGTATCTGCTCTTACCAACTTGGTCTCAGGTTTCGTATGTTGTGTTTTCTTCGTCGGGAGTAGGTACTGTTACTCTGGTGTGCTCGGCCCCTCGTGGATAAATAAATTGAGCAGAGATGATGATAGAAACAGCGAATGGCTCTCTAGGGTCTTGATGGAGTGATAATAAATCAACTGAATGATTTATGTAACATATTATCGCTGTCGCATTAATCATCAGATATCGATTAGGAAGTTTTGTATAATATTTATTATTTGATGCTTTGTTGAGTGAATATGTATGTACGTGTGTATGTGTGTGTGTGTGTCTATGTGTATATGTGTGCATGTAGCATGTATGGATGGATATGGAGTAAATTCGCTGTCCAGACTCTAGAATGGAAAACATTCGGTTACAAGGATTAAATTTTGTCAGGGCGACCAAAAGAATAAATAATGTTTCATCCATGCAATACACAAGCAAACACACACCAGAATCTAAGATGTACCATTTGCTCATTTACTCATTAGTCATCACTTGTCATTCATTACTCATCACTCATCTCATTATCCATCATCCATCATCCATCATCCATCATCCACCAATCACCAACCACCAACCACCAACCACTTGGAGATCTCATTTTTACCCCTCCATTTGTGAAAATGATGTTGTCATCCCTATCTAGAACAGAAATCTTTATCAATCCATACATGTTTTGTTGATTCAAGTTATGAAATTTTGGACCAGAAACAAAGTCATTGATTACCTACGTATTGAGTTGTAATTCAAATAATGATAGTTCATCATTCAGTGATCGTTCATCGTTCATCATTTTCTATGTTACTCAATTATCCCATATTTGAAGATATAAACTATCTAATTCGGCCAGGTTTTCGCTCTTGAATTCTACCACCACCACGTGGTGGATTATCTCACATATCAGTCCTAGTGGACTCAATTACCATGTTCTTCCATCATTCCAAATCGATGGTAGTAAATGGGGGTAACAGAGAAGGTGGTCTTATGAGACTCGACGGGTAAACCAACACTCAATCCATTTGGGCTATGTATAGACTTCCTACTTAGATTCCGGCAATAATCAGAGGAAGAAAGAGATAATACCGCTGACGGAATTTGCTTATAATTGTGGATCCTGAAGTAGTTTAGTTTCATGACTACATAGTATCACGTTATGTTGGATATTTTGGATGAACAAACATTGAAAACTTAATTCATTGTATATTCATCACATATTTGATGAATTGTTTTTTGATGTGGTTATACGTGAGCTAGTTGGCACAGCATCTCTGTGTATTAGCTCGTTAAGTGCGTTGATTGAAGAATGACAATCTTGGCTTACGTCCCGAATAGATCCTAAGATCTCACTGTGTAAGGAGATATCAAATGATGCTAAGTATTCTTAAGCATTTTCGGATGTTATTACCAAATCACCTAAACTGCCCGGCTTCACAACTTGAGTTATAATTCAGAATTACCAGATCAATCTCTGATAGAATCACATTATATATCAGCTCATTAGCCCTAATTCTGTAATCATGATCCTCGTTCCTCCTCATCAATCACCCCAATCTCAAGTATCCCCTTCTCACTCAAGCTCAACCCCAGGACATCCAATCTCGCCCCAAAAACCAAGACCGGATGCACCAAGAACAACCATGGAGGGTTTTCCCTTAATCTCCTCAAAACCTTCCCATAACCATACTCCCTCTCATTATCTCCAACCGCACCATTAGCTAGCGTTACAAAATGCTGAACCGCATCATCCTGATATCCCTGCCACCAAACCCCTTTCGAATTCCTCGATACCTTGTCATCCAAGACACGGAATGTGGAATGAGGCGAGGAGTCAAAGAGAGCCAGATCTCCAATGTTCTTCTGCAGTCCGACCTGTCTTGCGTATTCTGGACGATTTGGTTCGGTATCAACTTGGATCTTCAGGCCAATGTGTTGCAGTGCCTTGACCACAAAGTCAGTGATGGCTTCCGCTCGTTCGGGCATGTAAGTTGGTGTTCGTAGAAGTATTGGCTTGTTCAGATCTTCTCCAGATTCATGCAAAAGCCTCTTTGCTTTTTCTATATCACAATCAATTGGCTTGAGGTTTGCACCACGCATCCCCAGGTGAAAAGGACTAACGACCGTTGTTGCTGGAATGGCGAGATTGTGAAACACATCTTTAATGAGAGTTTCTCTGTCAATTGCGTGATTGACTGCTAGACGAATTTTGTGATTTGAGAAAATATCTTTGTTGCAGTTGAGATAATAAATTATCGATAATGTATTGGCCGTTCTGCCCCATTGAAGCGCTGGGCTAAACTCCAGCTTCTCTTCTAACCGTTCAAGATTAAGAGCTACATCGATTATGCCTTCTCGTAGCTGAAGCAGTCTCTTTTCTGCACTTGGTTCGGCTGTGGCGATAATTCGTTGAGGGATCTGACTCCTACCATCACCCAGATTCACAAGCTCCAAGACCGCGCTTCCCTCCTTGCCATCAAATTCCTCAACTCGATATCTTCCTGTGCCCAAAATTGGCTTACCATTGTTCGTAATCCGACAAATGTAAAACTCCGTAAAGATATCCAGTACATCCGCGATTGGCTTTGGATTTTCCACCTTCACAATTCCGTCCCCTTCAGCAGTGAACTTGGTATGTTGGAAATATCGATAATAACTCCATCTCATTCCAAAAGTATCACGACTGTCCAGTATCCCCTCAATAAAATCAATGATATGCCTCGCCACACACGGGACACCATCATGGAATACTGCTCCATCACGGATACGGAAATTCCATTCTCGACCATCCTTGGAATGTGCCCAATGTGAAAATAGAGCAGGATTGACTAGACCACCAGATTCCCATCTTAGGAGGGGCTCGAACACCCAATTTTTGAGAGTAAGAATGCTGTTATCATCTGTGACCTGCGTTGGGAGGCGGAAGTCGACCTTTTCAAGACTAACGCGGAGGGTTTCTGTCATGGCTTGTCGAAGATTTGTCGCTTGGTGACTCATGAGATACACCTTTAGTAGAGATGTGGTTGAATCAGACAATTGCAATTGTTCCTAATCTTGTACTATGGAAAGTTCGTCATTAGTACTGATATGAGATGCACATACCAGATAGGCAAAGACCCACAACTCACTCACACCAAGCCCAAACCGAGAAAAATCACGGCTTACCAACCAATTTGATCAACTAAACCCACCACCGGATATATTCCAGATCCCCAGACAGATTCCTCAATATACAAACATAACGTGACACAATATGAATAATGACCTTTTTGCCCAAATTCAAGTCAAAGTGATCAGGATGAAAGATGATTAGTCAAAATGACGATATATTCTCAATCCTGACAGTCTCATCAACTATTTGATAGCCGTGAGTGAGAGCGGTCTGCGTGCCCGACCTGTAGTTATATTCTTCTTTGAATCACCATTCTCGGCCAACTTCAGCCTTACGAGACTGACTGTTGGCCAACCCACGTGTCTCAAATCTGAGAAGTTTATTTTGTTGCCCGCGTTATCATAATATTTCATGAAGAAATGTGGGTTGTAAACGGGTGACAAGCACATCGTGTCCGTGAACCTGGTGTCCGGCTAAGCACGTCATAATAGCCGAAGCATCGTCAACGTCGATGTTAATTGCACCATATCAACCATCCCACCAATGATGTCCGATTAATGTTCAATGAGAAGAAAGATCAAAAACTGAAATATGGTTGAATAACTTCATACAGGAAGAGTACAAGGGTCGGATTTGAAAGCATGAGAATCACTTGGCCGTCGCTACTGCATGGTATACTAACTCATACATCAATAATAGTACGCCAACCCGCTTTTTTAAATTCATCAAAACACTATTACCAAAAGAGACTTGTGTTTAAAGGATAGACGAGTATCAATGTTCATATATGACATATTCCGAGCCATTCCTTAAGAGTGGGATATGAAATTGAGGTCGAGAACGTACCAAACGTTATGCTTTATAAATATGTATTGAATCATAACCTTCTGAAAATACTTAATTGCTGTTCTACTTACATTTAACATAAATTAAAGCCAACGTCCACTTCAAATGTCTAAAGACGTGGAAACTTCAGTTACATACCCTAGGTCTGATGAGAGCATTGACCATGAAACGGAAGTCAAAACCACATCACGGTGGCGATGGATTGTAGGATTGATTTGGGATTCAGCAGAAGGTACTCCTCGAAATAGGAGATATGTTCAGAAGATCGATGCATACATGTTGTGAGTACAAGTCTGCCTGGAGAAGGATTGTGACTGATAAATCGATTCTTTCAGCACAACTATATGCTTAGGGTACTTCATCAAGTATTTAGACCAGACAAATTATAGTAATGCATTCGTTAGTGGTATGCAATCAGACGTACGATCATCCCTTTTCTGAATAGATTCTTTAGAACGTCAGAAGCTCATTCTTTGATCAGCTCCATTTGTATGGTAATGAACGAAACTGGCTTAATACCTGGTTTAGCCTTGGAATTATGATTGGAAGTTTGCCTACCATGGTGTTTCAATTGAGTTGGGCTCGTCCATCATATTTCATTCCATGTTGTGAATTGATATGGTCCGCTCTCGTCATAGGCATGTCCGCTGCGAAGAATATTGAAACGGTAACTACCAGAAAGCATAGGCTAAATTTTTGTGTTGGATAAATTCTAATTTCTATAGATGTATGCACTTCGCTTCTTTATTGGACTTTTCGAAGCTTGCGCTTTTCCAGGATATATTGCGCTGCTTGGTGGTTGGTATGGACCAAAAGAGCTAACGAAAAGAGTCGCAATTGTGCTGGAAATCGAATCAATAGCTAGTATGTTTAGTGGTTATTTACAAGCGGGTCTATACACAAGTATGAACGGACGCCACGGCATCGCTGGATGGAGATGGTTATTCATTATGGACGGTGTGATTTCAATTCCAATCGCAATTTGGGGATTTTTCGGCATCCCAGATCTTCCGCACACAACTAAAGCATTCTACTTGAATGCTGATGACAGGCAATATGGAATAGAAAGGATTGAGAAACTTGGAAGAGAACCACCTGTGAAGTTAAACAAGAAGGTTATGAAGGAAGTCTATCTGGACTGGAAAATTTGGGCTTTCGTTTTTCCCTACGTGTAAGGAGTTGCCACTTTTGGAAACAGGGTGAGAAAGGAGAAAGCTGACAAATCTTTAGAATGGTCGCAGCATGCCATACAGCAACGAGCTATTTCAATCTTTGGCTTAAAGCTGAAGGATATAGTGTTGTAAAGGTCAATACGCTACCAACCGCAGGAAATGCACTCGCTATAGTGGTGACACTCATATGGGGAATCTTGGCAGATCGTACCGGTCAAAGATACTGGCTAATCACTGGATTATTGGTTTTGATGATGGTTTCAAATATCATATTATCCGTATGGAATGTTCCAAAACCAGCTCTCATGTTTGCCTACTATATTTCATACGCTGGTTCGGCCACAACCCCAGTACTGATTGTGAGTTTACCATCTTTGAATGTCTCTCAAAAACCAGGAAAAGAATCTTACTGATAAAATTGAAAGGCTTGGGGTCATAACCTGAATGCTGCGAATCCTAACCTAAGACAATTACTCGTCGCGACCGCAAACATTGTCTCCTATGCGTGGGTTCTTTGGGTACCACGTAAGTTCCCTTCAGTTAAATCTCCATCGAATCTAAAGAGCTGACGAATATATTAGTCGTACTGTTCCCCACCTACGATGCTCCCAAATATGCGTATGGATATCAGGTTCTGATATTATTCGGTGGGTTGGCAATAGTTGGAATCACCTTGATGGCTTATTTGTATCGACGTGAAGGGTAAGGTTGTCTTTTCACACTCAATTATTATGATAATATCTTATTAGTAGTATCTTTGATCTAACTCCATATAGGAAACAACTCTCAGAGATAGCAAGATTCTCGGGTTAAACCTTGAAAGTATTGGAGTAGGTTTAGAAGTATCCTTGAACTGCTGAAATATTGAAGGCCAAGCAAGCTAGAGGAGATTTGTCTTACTGTAACTCCCAGGTCACGAGGGAGAAGACAGAAGTCATGAAAAGTTGTTGTGATTTATCGAGTCCAAAAAAATATACAAATTAATATAATTAAGGTTATGTAATCAAGCTTTGTCTGGACATTCTTACATTCTTAATTCCTCCATAAAAGAAATGGCTACATCGGGACAAAACTCGAAAAAGAATTTCATTCTTCTCTTGGCATACGTCATGAGTTCTACCCCACGTTGTTCATCCTAACTCCAGAAAAGACAACCAATCACAAAGCAAGATGAAGCCAATTCATTTAATTGGACGTTTCCGTCATCCTAACCAAGCTCAGCAACGACTATTCTAAGGTTGCCAAAGGAGGAAAGAAGAATCAAGGCATCGTATTCCTAATCCCACTAGTCAGATTATGGCGTTGAGTTTGGGTATATAACAAGACTCCTTAGCTACTTCTTGTCTGTTTCTAGCTTTCTTCTTTACATCAACAACTCAGTTACAGCTACAACTACAACTACAGCTACAGCTACAACTCCAACTCCAACTCCAACTCCAACACTTCACAGTTGAATCAAATCAAATCAGACCTTCACAATGGATTTCGTCAACAAAGCTAAGGATGCCATCAAGAGTGGCTCGGGAAGCTCTGGTACCACCAATACCAACACTGCTGGTGGTGCTCAAAAGGAGGATTACGGTGACAAGGGTTTGTATCCCTTCTCCAACATATCATTTATAACTCTTCCATAATCATGCAACTACTGCCACGAAGTTTTCGATCAATACACTGACAATATATCCAAGGGCTTGACTTCATTGAGAAGAAGGCTGGCCACAACTTGACTCGAGAACAAAATGAGAAGATCACCGATGGAGCTCGTGGTCTGTACGAAAAGCAAACTGGGTATGTTAATGTCTATTCGCTCACTCCCCTTGCTTCCCTTGCTTCCCTTTTCTCTATCGAACATGTCTGATTATACCCTGAATATAGAAATACCATCAACCCCAAGTTCTCCAACTAGGTTACGAATTTTATGATATGCGGGGTCGGGAATGATTGATTTTATACCATGGTATGAGATGATGGATATGGGATGGATTCGGCTGGAAATAGGTTATGCTGAGACTTAATGAAATGATATCAAACATTAAGGTTAGCTTTATTGTGAAGATCAATGTGATTGATGAACATGCAGTCATGATACATCTGAAGTCAGATGGATTTTGCTTAAATGTGGTTCTGCCAACTGTTTTCGCATGAGTGTTGATAATGTTTCTTACGCACAACTCTCATCGCTCCATGTGATTCCTCGATATCCTGAATATTCTGAACGTCGTTAAAATTCTTGACCATTCTGAACCTTTTAAAATCCCATTGATATCTTTACATCCGTAATATTCTCCACATCCTCAACAACTAAACACTCTTAGGGTTACTTGTATGATACATGATACATCATATATGCTATAACTAAAATTAACACCAATTCATTCAACAAACGTGATAATTAGAACTGGGGGATGAATAATGGGTATATCACCGAGCAAGCATTTGTTACGAATTGGAACAGACCCGAAGTTTTGCAGGTTCGTCTGTGGTGGTTCGGGTTACATCATGAGAGTCGGTGGTGAGGATTGTGTGTAGGGGTTAGGTTCAGGAGATGGAGATTTGGAGGGGAGTTGATGGATGGGTAAAGTATATACGGGTTAGAATGAATGACGATTTAGATATATCTTATGGCTATGACTCGGGCTTACTAATTTCTTTGGATACGTTGGAAATCTAGGAACGAAGTGAAGAATCAAGGAGGACAGACAGTTCAAAGGTTCTCACAACACATGAGTCAAGTTCCCTGAAGACAGTATGATCATGTTTACTATCATTCTTACCAGCAATGCATTACTCGAAACCCGGTTGGCTTGTTTTTTTAACAGCGATTCAGCGAAATCCTTTATCGGAAACAACCCTTTAATAACCGATAATCCTCAGCTATAGACTTGACTTCATCAGATTCTGGTACATCATGTCCATCTACCCCCATTAGCGTTGTCATACGCACGTTGGCTGTAATTTCTCCACTCCTGTAAAACCCCAACCCCAGCAGGCTTATCTTCCTCTGCGACTTTAACACCAGTAAATGTCACATATTCCGGAGGTCCATCATTTGTACCCCAAATGCCATCGGCTGTTTGACCACCACCCGAGGAAGTCAGAGTATAGAGATATGAATAAGAACCGGTTTGAATGATGTCCTTGAAATCTTTGCCTCTCCAGCGGTATTATATAGTAGGGGACGGAGTTCATGGACCAAATTCGTGATTGAGTTGATATTCATCTTGGTCAGTAGAACGACCTCCACAAGCAACGCGGATCATGCCTTTGACCCCACCAAAATTAAATGTTCCAAAGATCTCAAGGCCTCGTGTGGGTATTGCAGAGAACATATCAAGCGTGTAGGATTTAGAGTGGTTGTAGCCGTCAGAAATAGCTTCACATTTTAATTCCCAATGTCCGGTGATACTCCATGGTCCATCGTCAATTCATCGGGATCATCGTTCCTTTCCAGATTCATTTTCGCCATTAATATCTTGGTTTTCTTCTGGAATACGCTGGGAGGAATTAATATCAAGATGATGTTTAATTTCCACCCCTGACATGTGGTCAAGGCCAAATCTACGCCGCTCAACTTTCGGAATAGAGCCAAGACGACCTCGCATGCCAGCAAGTCGATCAACTTCATCTTGACTCATTAAAGTTCTAGGTCTAGCCAGTCCACCTGGACGGTTGAGCTCGTGGAACTTTCGCGCCGCTAAATTATTCTTTCCTGAACCGATAATCATAACATTCGATATTGATGTTTTATGGAACAAGCGAAGTATGCATGCTGCTTCATGCAAGTTGGCTCTATTGGCTAAAATTAGATCTTCTAATTCAATTGGAGGACCGCCCTCATCCTCCCCATCCAGATCGCAAAAGAACTCAAACAAAAATGTTCAGGGTTCATCCTCTGCCAATCTCTTATCGATGCATATCTCCTGAAGGGCTCGTTCCCGAGCATCGTCTTGTCGCAGAACCTCAACTTGGGTAGCTCTTTGTGCTTGTTGTCAACCTTGTTGAGTTGGTCGTTTGCGACCCCCTCTATGATACACACCTATAATTTCTTCAAGACCTTCCGCCACCGCAAAACTCATTTCATCAGTATCAGCATTTACCAGACGTTCCTTCAGAGCATTTATATCTCTGCCTCGGGATGAAAAACCTCTAAATTCAAGCTGGGATCTCCAGAATTCGATGGGTTCGTCGCGGGTGGGATGGCCAAACTCAATTTCGGTTGACATTTTGTTCCAAAGCATGTTAATTGGTGACCATCATAGTGATACTTGATATTGTTGATCATCAATTCAAGGAATATTCCACCATCTGGACCATGGCCTTCTTCCATATTGATTTTGAGTCCAGAGTCAAGATGCGTGTTGTAATTTCGAGAGGTTGTAGAAAATATTCTTTTGGGGAAAGGAGCAGAGGTGTACTCTGGGGTTGATCCAGATTATATGCTCCCCACCGCGCAATTGATATTCACCATCTATGATATTCTTTATTTACCTTGAATACAAATGAAGTGAATGGTGGAGCAACGCCTCGTGAATTCCAAAAGACAAACGCACATGTAGCACATCGTTGTCTGATTATACCCCAATCTTGTTGCCATGATGATGGCGTTTCTACCAAACGAAGCAACGAGATATCAAGATTAGGCGGTGGTCCATTTCATGAGACCTTTGAATAGGTCCTTCGATTTCGAACCATTCTTAAGGTTCTCTTTCAAACGTGGGAGGGGAGGTGCTCTTGCTTTCAGTATCAGCTATAGTTCTCGTACTAGCTCCAATACCAGTTCCAGTACCGGTCATTCTCTTGCTTTGACCAGGTTGATTTAAGGTGCAAAGCTCGACCTCCATCTCGGCCATATGCTTTGAACGATGGAACAATCCACATACTTCCCTCATCCTGGCTTGTAATTCTATGTAGATGAAATCAGAGACATGATAATTAGAATAAAGCATTTCAGATTCATTGAGTGTAATGGAATGAATTTTTGGGTTGTAGCCGTAGTTGTAGTCGTAGTTGTAGTCGTAGTTGTAGTCGTTCTTGTAGTCGTACTTGTACCAGGGCTAGTTGTAGTAGTAAATGATCTAGAATAGAATGCATCAGTTTGAACTATTGTTGGTGATGTTTTCTTTTGATTTGTCAAAGCGTAGATTGATGATCAGTGATCAGTGATCAATGATAGATAAGAGAGATACTCCTCCGTACACACACACACCGGTGACACAACAACACTGCCGCTCCCTACCGACCTGACCTAACTCGATTCGGTTTAGATGTTCCTCCCTTCCCTTCCCTTAATTCAAGTGTCAACAAAATCAAAATCAATTCAATTGCAACCTTTCATACCAAAAGCCTTCTTCCCCGACAAACACAATGACGTTCATGTCTCATTAGTATATATACATATATGAGCCATTTAAAATATGATACTATTTCAATCCTAAGACCTACTCACTATCTTCCAGTACTAACTAGTTCGATTCTATCACAAATTCAAATTCCATTGCATGATCAACAACAGATCAACAATTTATTAGTACAACGTTGACATCACAATGCCATACCATCAACTTCATTACCCCCCTTCGAATCATCAAAAGCCTCATACTACCTATTCCGTGTTACTCCGAATCATTCCTTTTCAATTTTACAAATAATTTCCTCATTGGTTCTTCCTAATCTGCTTGATTTATCATGGGATCTCTCATCTCGTCTATATTATCACTTAGCGGAATAGTGGAAAGGAGCTTCCTCTAAGTTCTTAGACGCGTCGCGAATACTTGCGCTTAGGGGTCGAGAGATGAAAATTAGGTGAGAAGAAGTAATAGAAAGGCTGTAAGCTAATCTTGGGAGTGCCCACCAATTACTTTATGAAAAGGTAAAAGAAAGAGTAAAGAAGAATGAATACGACGATAGCGGGATGGATGAGAGAGAGGATGAGAGAGAGAGAAGGAAGGATTTTACCTTTTGCCTTGGTATTTTTGGCTACAAATACCTGAGACATTTCCCTTCTTCCTTATCCTCTTTTTCCATCTCATCTCATCTTTTCTCTCTTTTTCTTCACTCATCATCATATCATCCACCATATTACCATTATTATACCATATCACGGTAACTCCAAATCCCCCATATCTCCAGTCTCCAGATCTTTCTCCCTCTCCAACTCATTTGAGGTTGTCACCCCAAGAGATCTTACTACAACCCCACTAACACCCCGCTATCTATCAATCACTATCGAATATCTAAATCTGTAAAGTCCAAGCCCGCACACCACCCACCAAGCCATCCAACAGCAACACCATCCATTATCATTACCTTGACTGTTTACCCGCAACACCATCATTCAAAATGACGACAACATCAATGGTTCAACCCAGATTTTTATCAAAAGCTGATCAACTCGGTGTTCTCGCTGTTGGTTTCTCTGGTGGTCAAGTAAGTTATCCTCCTTTCTAATCCCCTAAACTTGCCAACTAATATCATCAAACTCAGTGTAAACCAGGTGTTGATGCAGCACCTTCAGCACTCATCAAAAGTGGACTTCTCACTCAGCTTGAGGAAGACTTAGGATACAAACTCCACTATGATAAGACCGTCCACTCCTATAAGGACTTGACCCCATCCGTTGACCCAGACTACCGAAATATGAAGAACCCACGTAGTGTTTCTGCCGTTACACAAAAGCTCTCTGAACAAGTATATGAACATGCCATAGATGGTCGTTTCGTTTTGACTCTCGGAGGTGATCATTCTATTGCCATTGGTTCAGTATCCGGAACTGCGAAAGCACTTCGTGAGCGATCAGGAAGAGAAATGGCTTTAATCTGGGTTGATGCGCATGCCGACATCAATACACCGGAAACCTCCGAATCTGGAAATGTTCACGGAATGCCAGTCGCATTTTTAACACGCCTTGCTCAAGAAGATCAGCCTGATATTTTTGGATGGTTGAAGGATGAGCATATGGTCAGTGTAAAGAAGATTGTTTACATTGGGTTGAGAGATGTGGATAGAGGGGAGAAGAAGATACTACGCGAGAATGGAATCAAGGCATTCAGCATGCATGATATTGATAGGTTAGTGTTCTCCTTGTACTAATTGTAATTCATTTTGTACATCTACTAACCCAACTTTCATCTACAGACACGGTATTGGCAGGGTCATGGAAATGGCACTCGCCCACATTGGTAGCGATACCCCAATTCATCTCTCCTTCGATGTCGATGCTCTTGACCCTACATATGCCCCTTCTACTGGTACACCTGTTCGTGGGGGGTTGACCTTGAGAGAGGGAGATTATATTGCCGAGTGCGTTCACGAGACTGGTTCATTGATTGCTATGGATTTGGTAGAAGTCAACCCTACACTCGAACCCGGCATTGGTGATGTTGGAGCACATGAAACTGTTCGAGCTGGATGCTCATTGGTTAGATGTGCTTTGGGTGAGAGCTTACTATGAGCCTCTTTGGGGAGACAGGGGGTATTGGGAATAGATATTGATGATATATGGTAAAGATATACCCTTAGATTGAGGCAGGTCCTTCATACTTTCGATATGTATTTCTATGGTTGGTTGGGTGGGTGGGTGGAGCTGAGATGATAGACGTTAATCCTTTGATTGTGGTTATGCTTTGCAATTCTATAGAGGATCTGGTAGAACATCTGGATGTTGTGTAAATGTTGCAAGGTTACAGTTTACCTATCGACATACCTAGCCACCTATACCACCTACCTTACTGGGTGTAGTAAACAGATGGGGAAAATCAAAAACGAAATAAATATCGAATACAATCAAAAACACATCAAACCTTTCTCCACCTATTCATCACATCCATCACATCCATCGTATCCATCACTTCACCGCCAAATACAACACGGTACAGTACTTCGTACTCTCTGTACGTCTAATAACATGATGATTATCATCACCGAGAAATTTCCTTCTAAAAATAACAACATTCTTGATCTTTTAAGTCTTATTTTCCGAAACTTTGCCATACCGAGTACCCAAGTACCACCCGTCATGCAGCATTTTAGGCTTTGGGTGATGTGCTGTGATGTTATGCCTGGCTCTTCGGTGGTCCGGTTCCATCCCAGCGCCTCCCAACCCCCCGCCAACATCCAATAACATCCAATTATATTATTCACATATTATTCACACCGCGAAAATGGATGAGATGATAGAAACTGATGCATGGAATCTTTTTATTACTTCTTCTACTTCTTGTCCCGTCCTTGTATATTAATCAGTCTCTCCTTCTTGCAAACTTTATACTTTTCATTCATCGATTTTTTGATATTCTCTTCTCATCTCATCTAGATTGTTTGAGACGGTGTATACATACATACATATTGTATTGTAGTGTGCTCCGCCATCAGTCAATCAATCAAATCAATTACTACATACCCACCAACATATACCTATTTATTACTCACCATCAAAAAAAGTGAGACAGGACAGGTACAAAGAATCTGCCGCTGCACGTTCCCTGGGTACCTTGCAATCTTATCGAATCTTCAAGTCCACCAGGTCCAAGTGGAGAAGACATATACTACTTGGGAAAACAGCTGAGTGAGCGACAACACAATAATTCACCTCGATTGAAACATACCAGGGGATTTACGTGGGCGAGTTATCGTACGAGGTGATCTAAGGTTGAGATTGAATCCTTTGGAGAGAATTTGTAAAGGGGAAATCTGTGGGCTGGTATATATATCAATTTGCACGGTCGCAAGTTGATTTGGGAGAAAGAGAGAGAAAGAGAGAGAGGGATTTTATTGGGGTTATTGAAATATCATTCGACGCGCCTAGAATTGCATTGGAAGATATTTGTATTACGGTTGCTTGAAGATACAATTGAGGTTCAAATCAATAGATTCGGATTCGCATACTTGTGTTGTACATCTTTGGGATTCCCTGAACGATATAATATATCGAAGTACGGCGCACAGGCAATACAAGAAAAGTCCAGAGGGATAGATAGAAGGAAACCAACCTAGAATTGAGTTCGCACAGGCACGCAATTCACATCTGGACTCACTACCACCCACACACAGACCCACAACGCAAACCGAAACCATGGTTTCAACACTCTCTTCCTCCTCAGGAGGATATCGCGAACGGTCCACAGTCCTCCTAACACGCACGCGCACCAAGTACCGCTGGCCGCCCTTGCAACTTAACATCTGGATCCTCATCATGCTAATCGCATCATCGACCATCCTCGGAATAGCCGCGTACTTCCTCGCCGTGCAGAACCAGCTGCATCTCGGTGTGCCATGGTATTTCCCCTACTGGATCGTATCCGCGACGCTGGGCGTCATCTTCTTAATCATGATGCTCTGGTTAATTTCACAGCGACAACTACTGCCTGGGATCGTGATACTAGGGTCATTCATCCTGTTTGTGTTGTGGTTCGTGGGGTTGATCGTGTGGTCTATTCAGCTGTGGGGACCTACCGGTTCCGTGAATGGCAGTTGCAATTTGTATGTTACGGCGGATCCGCAGAGTGGAGCGACGACGAGCACGTTGGCTTGGTTGGAGCAGAAGTCTATTTGTCAGAGTTGGATTGCGGCGTGGGCGTTCCAGTTGATTGGGGTGATATTTTTGTTTTGGATGATGATTATGAGTTATCAGGTTTATCGGATGGATGATTGAGGTGGGATTTACGGGGTGGTTTTTCAAAATTCAGTATACGATGCCATAGATGATATGGAAATGATATTGGGAAGAAAATGGCAATCTAGGAGTGGGAATCGGATACGTGGAGTCTGGGATATGAATGGCTCTACGAATCGGGGTTATGACACGATACGAGATACCATCGAATTCACGATAGGTGAGGCACGAGTGATAGTCTTACATTTACATGGCGTTTAAGGGACAATTGGAAAGAGGGAAACATATCATCATCGAATCTTACACTTCATTATTCAATATTCAGTATTCATTATTCAATGCCATGTACAAGCTGTGCAAAAAGGCTATGAAAATATTACTTTGCGATTACGCCATTAGATACATCGATCTAAATGCTTCACTCCCAACCATATAAAGAAGTTCTCACGTGCAAAATTCAAGAAAGAGTTCCCTAAGTTGCGGACATTCTTGCCCAACCATAGTAATATACATCCTCACAGTTCTTTGAGATTTCCTTCGATGCCTTACACCACACCCTAAGTCTGAACTTTCAATGCCCCGACCTCTCAAATTTCCCACCATCCCTTTAGCCCATCATCCTGCCATCTATTCACCCCATTTCAGGTATAGCTGCATATACATGCACCTTCAAACTGAATACATATAGGCCAAAACCCCTGGAAAACGACTCGCAAACAAGTCAGTACACGGAGATAAGAGTTCCTACGATATACAGTTGGCTCACTTATCATCGTTATCTTGATTTTTGGGGGGAAGGGAAGACTTTTCTATTTTTTGTTTCTCGTAGCTACAGTTCCGAGGCGAATAGCAAGTGATGGGGTTATTGCCATGGAGTGGGTAGATGAGGAGATTGATGCAGGTGCTGATCATTAATGCTCAGCTGACAGCTTGTGTATGTACATAGATATGTTAAGCTAGGGATAGTGGTATGGAAACGATCGTATTAGGGGCTAAGGTGGAAGTGTGAGATTTTCTGATAAGGTTTTGCATCTTGAAATTTATAGGTACGAGGAAATTCAGATAGGAGAGCGCATGATAATGGTGGTACTTTGCTGGGAGTCAGGTTGGGTTAGGAGATGGTTTTATGCTATAATTGGTGTATTGAGACGGTGAGTAAAATAATGATGTAAGCTCATGAAAGTTTGAAGCCGAGCCAGTTCTTCTACTTACGCGAAGACTGTGGACAAATCTGTGGACAGTTATTTCCCAATGATTAGAAAGATTGTAATGAAGTCACAAAAATAACAATCCCTTGCTTCCCTCTGACTTCAATATTTTCCAGGAACCGTCATAAAAAGACGATCCAAGACGTATCTTCCAGCTGCGATCGGGAGATATTTTGATGGGTTATCCTCGGTCACACATGATGGTAAGGTTTCGACCGTCTCATCATAGTTGATGGAGAAAAATAGGGGTACCGAGTAGCGAGTTTCGGCAGTTCTATTGATGACGCGGTGAATAGTACTTTTATAAAGCCCATTGGTCCATTGCATTAGAAAGTCTGCAACATTGACCACAATTCCACCCTCGATAGGTTCCGCGCTTATCCACTTGCCATCCGGGCTGAGAACTTCTAAACCTGGGGTTTTATCTTGGAGCAGCAGAGTAAAGCACTCGTAGTCTGAGTGTGCACCGAGTCCAATTTCTTCTTCCTCGTCTAGAGCTGAAAGGGGCTTTGGATTTAGGCTCGGACGATACTTGATTAGTCGCGCAATCCCTCCAGGGTGTGTAACAAGTGGATCAAAGTAATCCTCAGCAAGAGATAGAGAAAGGGCAAAAAGACGAAATAAGTGTTTGCATAATTGTAGGGTCTATGGCACATTATTAGTTGGGGGCCAAATTTGCCGGGAGGTAACATACCCGGCCATAATAATCTGCAATGCCTTGGTAGAAGCCGGCAATTTCAGATTCACTGGGCCACTGGTTTGTACCACCAGCAGATGTACCATCAAGCTCAACGTATTTTCCATCTCCACCAGTGGGATCTAGACCATATTCATACCCCCAATTGAAAGCCTCCTTGGTTTCTTTAGTTGTGAAGTCATTCACTGATGAGTAACTAGCAGGTTCGTATCCTCTGAAATGATCCGAGTTCTTTATATGAATGGCATCCCTTGAAGACTGAGGTAATTCGTTGAAAAAGCGCCCACAAAGCTTGAATACTTCATCGCATACACTGTCTGGAATTCCATGCCCAGTTATGTAAAAGAAACCTACTGTTGTACAAGCTTCATTGATCTTCTTTGCAACCTCTTGACGGTCAGATAAAGATGACGAAAATGAAGGAGCCAAATCGATGATAGGAAGCGATCGGAATGAAGAGGGGCCAGATGCATCCACGAGACGAGATTGTAAATAGTTTTGCACTTCCTGCGCAGCAATTCGTGAATTCTCAGTGGAAATATCTGCTGACTGAGCTGTGAATGATGCTGCCATAATGTTTGTAAATAAAATTTCTGCAAATACTTTGACTTATTCTGTGATCATGAGCAACAGAATATTAAGTTGCACATAGTATTTCTATTATGAGAGGGTGGGGTATTTTTATCGTATCCTTATCAAGGGTGGTGCAGGTGGTGACAAACAAGAATTCAATGGAGGCGGCGTGCACCGATGGAATTGATTTGCAGTGATACAGAGATATTTAACAAATAACGAATACAAGTCTCCAGACGACAAGCAATTTGAAGGTAAAGATGGGCTGAAGGGGTCAAATACTCTCGTGTGGTTTGCGCTCGCGAGCATATCACAGAACCGAGCACAATCGTGTACATATTCGGGCTTCGGGCGCTATCAACAGAGAAGAGACTTTAGTCGATTCATATATTATCCCAGCTGCGTCTCTCATTGTTAATTGCTAACATTCATATAATAGCAATTGAATCTGTCAAGTTCCAAGGTCAACTTTGATCCTCATTGCAGTCTGGAAGTATGTATCAATTGCAAGCTTGAGGAGATATTGATATCTTCCAATACCAATCCCATAACAAGAACAACATAAATATAGATCTGTTGAGTTCTCAAATTGTCCAGGTACTCGTCAACTTAATGAAAGAGGGTGAAGTTGAGGGTCATAGATAGTGATAGTTGAGAAGAAAATTGAGCAGTCATTGATGCAGTTGTTGAAATTATTTAGCCAGCGATAATATTAATAATCGTGCCATTTCATCTGAACATGTACACTATTAGCTAGCTAGCCATATTAATTATAGCCTACGAAAAATGCTACCCAGATGCAAATCCAAAAATTCCCAAACGCTATAACAGCCAGTTGATAATACAAAATCCATTCCCTCCTCAGGCATTACGGTTTTCGTGCCTCACCTCTCCGACCAAGATCACGAGGATGTAAAGTTACCCCTCAAAAGCCATATTCAAGCAAGCCAGCTAGCTAATCATGCAAATGGAAGCTCCTTTGGAATTCCATAATCATCACAACTTGAGAACCGCCATGCCCCCTTCAACTTGGGAATATATATCCACCGAAATATCAGACCCACAAACCAAGGAAATGGTGGAAATCTTGGACCATGAATACCAGATTCATAAGTCACATCGGAATTGGTGATCAAGAACGGAACATCACGCACCTATCAATATGTCAGTTGATGCCAGACTTTCATGATCAATGAGCCATACCCTATCCGAGTTTTTCTTCGAAAACTGAGCCATCGCTTTACCACATTGCTCCCAGTCAATCGAGTCATCCCTCCCAAGATCCTCCAGAACGCTGATTTCGTGGTGTAAATGGCTCTCAAGATCAGTTCCGAAGGCGTCGATTAATTCCCTCAATTTATATCCATCAAATGGCTTTGCATCATCTTTTACTCCAGATACATACAGATCGAAAGCGAGCAATCCTGGAAGAAACTTTTCATGCTCGATATGATTGGCAATGAATACGCCATCTTGGGAACTTTGTTCATCTAGCAACTTAAAATAGACGGTTTCCTCGGCCGCATGGTGAGAGTGAAGGATGGAAGACCAAGCATCGCAAAATTTCACAAAATCTGCGATATCATTGGTCTCTTTGACATTGGGCGCCTGAAGGTAGATGGAATTGAGACCTCTCAGTAAAATATTGTGAACCAAAGCCATTTCCGAAGCATTGCGGGAAGCTAAAGATTCTGGTTTACCCTGTCTTTAAGTAAGTCTTTGATGTCTAATAAACGTATATCTTTTGAGGTATATAAATACTTCCAATGATGCTCTCGGAGTTGAGAGTAATTTGAAAGGACCATCTGCCCACTTTTTTGTATAATTATCCATCTCGATTATTGAGATGAAGTTACGATGATATGATATTTCAAGACATCATGAGTTGAAGTTATTATATATTCCCATGAAACCTTCAACCCTTGAATACCCCGCGTGGTCATACCATCTCATTCGATTCTAGTTGGCTTATTATTGTTTTCTATGTTCCACATGGCAGCTGATTTGTGGCGTGATTGCAACCGAACTACCACATGGTAAATGGTAATGACAGCCTTACGATACCGAACTTGAAATGTCAATGCTACACGTATTTATATTAAAAGGAAGATAGTTGGTAGCTGACAGCATTTGCGTTATCAAACGAGTCTCGAGTAATTCAGTGCCAAGATAACATACATTCCATCAAAGACCAATCTAGTACCTGACGTAATTACCTACTGATCCCAATGATCCCGAATCTCGATTCGCGACCCCCTCAGCATCTAGTTCTTGCAATTTTCAAGGGTATAGCAACATGGAACCGCATATTTCAACCATCCCCTATAGTTGCTGGCGAAGCTCAGACAAGAGTGGATGCGAACCGTTTCCATGTTGCATGCTGTGGCTGAAATCGGTCATCTGGGTGTTAGATACTGTCTTTTGGTCCGTCATGGTAAGTCATGGTAAAGGCGGTTGGGGGTATCGATATTTAGATTAGGATCAGGATCAGGATTGGGACTGGGGCTTAGGCTTAGGCTTAGGCTTAGGGATAATGTTAACCACTTTCCAAAAATCTCGACCCCAAATCCATAGCAGTAGTCATCTTCCACAACATTGCCGGACCTATGGCCATCAAGAAATTTGACTTCGCAATGGTTAGCAGAAATGAGAAAATAGCGGGTGAGATATCCCTAGGTACAACTTTAGCCACATAAAGGATTTTTTGTTAAGTTTAGACACACGTCCTTCCAAATATCCCAAGAGATATCAGGGGGTTGAAAGAAGGACCACCAGTGGACCTCCAGCGAAAACAGGAAAAACAAATGGATATAAAAACAAATGATTCAAATTAGGGCATAGGCAGAATTTATCCTTGTCATATGTGTATCTGACGTATTTGTTTGAATTATCCTTGAACAACTGGAATAGAATCCTCAAGCCATATCCCATCAACTGAGGTAGGTAAACTTGCGGAGTGCAATGCCAATACGCATCCATAAGTCAGTCTCCAAGGCAAAATTTGTAACTTTTGACCAATTGGTATTCTCACTATACCATATAGCATCAACGTCAAGAAGAGATACTGTGCAGCCTTTCTACCAACCCGTAAAGAGGATCACTTTAAGCCTGGTCACAAGGCGTATGATAATTTCCCAACAAGACATTGAAAACCGACGTTATGCAGTGTTAATGGTAGAGGTATGGTGTCATTTTGACGAATTTGGCACCCCTGTAGGGTAATTTTATCAGTTCGTTGCATGTGTGACTGTGGATTGACATTCTTCATCGTCTCTACATTCAGAGTGAGACTGTTATTCAGAAACATATGAGTCTGGCACGAAGGAAAAATTTGATTGACAACACAGAAATATCGGTCTTTCGATTCAATTGAAAATAGCACTACACTTACGGGCCATCCATGCTATCGTCCTCTACGTTGTCTGGATCATGAACTATACTTCCACTCTTGGTCATCAGTTCATACCTGGTCGGACGGAAGGGCCACTTCATCCATGCATGTACAATCTCCTTCAACATTTCCGTGGTCAGTGATCTCACCGTCATATGCTTCAGGTCAAACCCCCCTCCTTTTGAAGGGTCTGTCAAAGAAGGACAGTCGCTAACTATGTATTCCATCGCGCCAGGCCATAGTCCTTCCAACGATTCATAAACTGTGTCAATTGGATGTGCGTACATAGTCCCAATTATGTATTCGAAAACATCATAGTTCTCGGGGTAATTTTGACGGAGGATAGGCCAGAGGGCTTGTGGTTGAATGTCTAAAAGGCACATTTCCGAAGAAGGTATAAATTCCTTTGCATATACTTTCAGAGGCTCAACCTCTCTCTTCTCGAATTCTGTAGTGATGCGCGCACCATCGAGTCTGATCCCATAAATTCTGAAGGCAGATGAAGGAAGCTTTTCAACTTTGCGATCATACTCCTCGATCATTGCTTCTAATTTATCCCTGGAATTCTGCATGTCTACCGAATCAGGATTCCCCTTCGCAAGTTCGCCTTGAAATTTGTTGATTTGATCGTAATCATTAATAAGATCGTCTGTAAGTATTCCATGTTCGTTGACGGTTTTGATCTTTGCATTCAGAAAGCTCAGACGTTTAAATTCGTGACTGTAAACTTTCTTTTGATTCCCCCCATTGACCGAACCGTCCTCCCCTTGATTCTCGTATTTAATTAAAGTTCCGTTGAGTTTTTTCTTCTGGAGCTTCTCCCATTCTGCTACCCAACCTCTTTTGAAGCGTTCAAAATCGTTAACTTTCACTTCATGCCCACCTGCAGCAATTGACTTTCTGGCCTTGATCTCCATTTCCCCTTGCCGATACTTGGGGGTTGATATGCCCATTCTGTCCATGTTACTAACAACATTTATCGAGTTTTGTAACGCAGCCTCAGAGTCTCTCACAAACCGGTGGTTGTCCACAGTTGAACTTGCAACTTCTCGAATATATTTTGTAGTTATTTGAGCTTCCACAGCATTTTTGCGCATTTGAGCAATGTGACGTACCAGCCATGTTGTTTTCTCCTCATCCGGTATCCATATAAGCATCCGTATGAGGCCATATTGATGAAACAAGGCATGCGATCTTGCTGCAGCGAGAAGCTGATACATGACTAGTTGTGACACGGAATCAAATCCACGAAATTTCTTTTTAGGGAAATGGCCAAGATTCGCAATTACAAGCAGCGTATCATTGGGTTCATTTATCTTGGGATCGTCTCGCGAAAGTTTTACCTGATGAGGTAGAAATTCTGGAGTCGTAACTTGACCAAGATGTTCCCAGACTGTTCCAGCTTTTGGTATGTACTGATAGGTAGAATTTTCTGCATCAAGAAGTGGTTGAAGGTAGGGAAGGTATTTCTTAGAATCGGGATCCATCAGGATGTGTGTTCGAGGCTTAAGTAAATCATGTATCTTCGATGACCAAAGACCTATACCAGGATTTATGTCGATAATATCGCACCCGACGTGTTTTAAGAGGGATGGCTTCAAGCGATCGATTATATCATCTAGCTTGAATTATTATTGGCAATCAAAAGAAAGAAGGAAAAGGTCCTTACCACAGAGTGCTTCATTGACTATATTTATACGTGATCTATCACCCATAGCTGCCCCCGCTTTGTGAGCCTCTGTGAAGTATCTCCTCAGGGTATGAGGGATTTTAATGAAATCCTCTTCATTTATTTCATCAGCCTCTTCTTCCAGCAATTTGGCTGGTTCAATTTCGAAATCCTCATCCTCAAACATTGGGTTTTCAAGTCGACCTCTCTTTCGCTTCACAGGTTCTGTTTCCAAACTCTCATTCTCTAATGTCACCTTTTTAGGTCGACCTCTTTTTTTTATCTCAGGTTCTACTGGGAGAGGCAGTGATTCCGAAGTATTCAGGGAGGTTTGTGTTTGTGTAACAAATTTGACTTGGTTGTCTCCAACGCTTTTGGTACTCGCAGATTTTCTACTACTACGCTTGACCGGCTTCACTGCCAAACCATCTTGTTCTTCAGAGCCTTTCGAGTCCACAGATTTTGTAACCCTAGATTTCTTTACTTTCACCGGCGATTCGTCTGATCCTTCAGCAGCCTTGGAGCTAACACTCTTACGGCGCGTTCGCTTGACTGGAGGTTTCTCATTATTAACATTCAACGAATCTGATGACGCTTTTGTTTTAGGTAGATTCAAACTGGACGAGCAATGTATTTGTTGAAGACGCGAATGTTGTAAAATCACCGGGTATCTAAGTAGATTGGTTCTACTCGAACGCAAGTATATGCGAAACATCAATATGTCTGATTGAATGGAGTGTGGGTAATTGAGGATAATGATGCCTAACACTCGTATAAGATGAGGAATTATTTCGAATTTTCGAATTCTTACAAAGTATGCAAATGAATTGTTGAAGTGTTGAAGTGTTGATCATTACATGAAAATAAATTAATTATGAGCTTTTCGAATCTATAATAGGTAAGGTTCAGACAAGGCTTAATAAACAAGGCTGAATAGATTTCTGTGTGGCTGGTTACCTACCTAGGTAGTTAATAAGAGTCACCTAGGCACTAGATAAGCTTTGGAGGGGTTCTGTGGCTAAAAAATGTGGCATACTGCAAGGCTATCGATGAAACCACCCGTGCATGCATTTGTCATGAAACAAAACTGAAGAACTTACCTGTAATAATAAATATATTCTGCCGTAAGCCTTACATGTTCATTCACCGCTTTTATCTCTTCCCATTGGGCACCTTGGGATCTAGTTCTCTCTACGTCCACCCTTTTAATAGAGGGTAACGCGGAAAACCATCATCATCATAAGACATAACAAGAACCACCAAAAAAAAACATGTAACAAGACAACCAAGATAAATCAAAATATAATATGTCCTCTCTGTCTCTTCCACCTCTTAACAACGAATACCTATGATTTTGCTAAATAAATCTCTTTGTACCTAACACTCTCCTCATTCAATCGTCTGTCAATCGTACCGCGCACAAGGCTTTCCATTCAATATACAAATAAATCATGGCGGGATCATCATCAACACAGATCTCGAAGCCGATGAGCATCAAAGAAATCTCCGCCAAAGCCTCAGACTTTGAATTCAACCCTACTATCGCACTCAAATATTGGTTAAGGACTGCCGATACAATTTTGAGGGAGGTTAGTAGAACGCTCAGTAACTTCGGAGTGGTTATATTTTGGAATTCTAACTCGATCAGGCTCATATTTACAGAGCAGAAGATAATGATCAGCAAGCCTACCTTTTATTCATGCGATACGCTGCTTTGGTTGCAGAAAAGCTGCCTGGGCATCCATCTTCAAAGGATCCGGAAACTAAAAGTAGTTTGAGAGCTGCCCAAAAAACTCTCCCTGGTGTACTAGATGGATTAGAGACATTAAAGCCCAGGATCACCGCGCGATACAACAATTGGCAGAAGGCCCTGGAAAGAAGGAAAGAAATCCATACAGCGCGAGAAAACGATATATCGCGGCCATCATCTCAAGCAGATCTGGCGGCTTCCGATCCGGCGATTGCGGGAAACACAACTACATTGACCGCTGCGGATAATGGTGAATTGGCCGTGAAGTTAGCACATAAGGAGATTCGAAGAAGAGATGCCGCACGACGTGCTACACGACAAGCCGGTGTTAGCGAGGAAGAGGAGCAAGAGAGACGGACCGCTGGGTTATGGGATGACTGGGAAGCAGCATTATCTAAGTCTGATGGTAATAATGAGAATGATGATATGCGCCGAAATATGGAAGCTTCAAGGAGACGGCTGGATGGTTCACATGATATTGTGCCAGATGAAGTGAAGAAGAGACCTTCGGAGGCTTCTTATCGACCTGGACGACATGTGCAAACAACAGCCAGGAATGGCAGCAGTGATTACCGATACCCATCGATTTCCAAGTCTCAACCTCTTATTATTGATGACTCAAAAACATCCTTACCTCCTAGCCGACTACCTCCCAAGCCACCTAAAGAAGCTTTTGAACCACCCTCTTACGGAAACCCTCCATTAATACCTGAAAAACAAGCTTCAGATACGCGAGAGATTTCATCGTCAGACATGGCTGTCAAAGATACGAAGTTCACTTTCCGACCCTCGGCCTATCTCGAAAATGGTAAACCTCTTCGAACCGTCTTCCTCCCGCCTACATTGCGACAACAATTTCTAGCCTGTGCATCCTCGAACACACGGGCAAATCTCGAAACTTGTGGAATGTTATGCGGAACCTTGATATCGAACGCGCTCTTCATCTCGCGACTCGTTATCCCAGAACAGAAAAGTACCAGCGATACGTGTGAAACCACAAATGAGAGTGCTTTCTTCGACTACTGTGCATCGGAAGATTTGATGGTCTTAGGATGGATTCATACTCATCCCACACAAAGCTGTTTTATGAGTAGTCGAGATTTACATACCCATTGTGGATATCAAATCATGATGCCTGAAAGTATCGCAATCGTTTGCGCACCTAGTAAAAATCCTTCGTAAGTACCTTTATCTATTCACTATTCGCTGGGCATGTACTAACTACTAAATAGATGGGGAGTCTTCCGTTTAACCGACCCTCCAGGTATGCCGGCTGTTTTGAATTGTAAACAGACTGGACTTTTCCATCCTCACGATGAAAGGAATATCTACACAGATGCGCTACGACCTGGCCATGTATTCGAGGCAGAAGGTTTAGAATTTCAAATCATCGATCAAAGGCCCAAACGATGATGAAGTGGTGATGATTATCTTGATGATGGGACGAGAATATGATCATTGGGGTTAGGCTATCTGCAGGCAGCATTGGTGTTTGGAATCGCTAGGGAGCGTTACGGTTAAAGATACATTAAAGATGTCATGCCAACGATGTGAATCATATATCACTTTGCATCCCCTTATTTCTCGACTCTCCTTTTGCATTGCACAATGCTGTCTTGTATATGAAAACCCTTCTGTCACCCCTGCCTTCGGTTGCCTGACCAATCCCCCCTGAGATTAAAGCTCGAGCCATTTCATGTAACCGAGCTTAAAATCACATAAGCGTACCTGCCTCTTTTCAAAAAAAAAGCATACTAACGCATAACAGAAATGATCCGCACCGTCTTCATTAAGTTAAATCCCTCCCTGCATGGAACCTCGCAAACTCAAGTTAATCATCATCCATCCCAGACACATACTTCTACAGCACTACAAGTCTCGCACGGTTGAAATGGCTGAAGAATATACGGACTCACTTACGGAAGATTGTCTATTTATGCAAGAGGCGTGACTATATTCGGAACGCTGGATCATAGGATTTATGTTAAACACTCGGGTAATGTCTAATGGCGTGGTATGTTCTAGCATATTGCCTAATTTCTGGAGGTTAGACTAGTGGCAAAGTATATGCTCGGTATATATTAATACCTGCTGTATCTTCTGGAATGTTGGGATATTCTTGTTATATTCATACTGATAGTTTGATGCATTTTTTCTCGTTGCATTATTATCTCAAGTCCATTGTTGCTCTATATTTCGCTGATTATTTTATTGTTTTCTTCTCGTCAGCGACCTGTTTGGAGGTATACGCGATGTAAGTGGTGCACAAGACTTGTCTGCCACAAAGGTAGCTGATCCGAAAATTTACCCCAGGTATAGTCATTAATATGTGATTAAGATCGTGGATGAAGGATTTGTAGTCTTCAATCCAAGGTTAAGTAAAGATTTTCTAATGAGAAGTCTATCGAGGATAGGCATCAAGGAAGAAGGGTGATCAATATAAAGCATAGCCAGCTGGGGAACTATTGTTGGCAATTGTACACAAATGATTGGTCAGCGACATGTTATTGCATTCTTGACGCGAAAAGGTGGAAGGAGACATCATCGCGTTCCACATGTAGAAGAGATGTTATGTGGGGCGCACTTTTGGAGTCAAACAGTCAAGTGGGTAGGCCTGCAGTCTTTCCCACTACAAGGACACCTTGAGTCAGGCAGTCTATATCCCGAATCCTAACTTGCATTTGATCTCACAACCTGCGGCATATATAGGTTTGGGATGCAGAGCGCAGACTTTGCTCTCTCATCTTACAATAAGCTGACCATGACCACGTGGTGGGGCCGACGACGGACCTGCTGGATGGAACCAGTCACCATCCTAGTTGAGATGGACAAGAATGCTCAAAGCTTCTAGTAATCAACTCACTGATGAATTTCATACTTGCTATATGTTCTTTGCTTGAGATCAGGAATGTCCCAAATCAATATCAAGCAGAGGGCGATCGCTTGGTATCACTATTTGTATCTACCCATGATGTTTCTTGTCCATTGCTTTGATGTAAAAGTTACAGAAGTAGGACCCATATCAAGTTATCATAAGCCTATAGCCAATTATTTGACATATCATCAGGATATCTGACAAGCAAGGCGCCATAGAATATGCGAGAATTGCCATTAACTGAAAATCTGATCGTCAGAGACTAATCTTGAAGTTCCAATCGAGTTGCGGTATCATGACTCGATTGAGGAGAAGGAAGTCCCTCCTTTTAAGCTTCCAAACTGTTCAACTTTATGTCATCTAGTCCTGGCTCTGATGCTTGATTGGCTCAGTGTCGTGTAAATTGCGGATAAGTCCACCTTTTCGTAAGAGAAAACAAAGAGCCAAGATACAAACGCCATTTGACATCAGTTAAACATTGAGTATCAGTGTGGCGTCCCCAGATTTACTCAATACATTCCACACTTTCGTCTTCACAGCAGCTCCTTGCTTTGCTAATTATTTTGAGTTGATACTGAAAGTATGATAATCTCGCTCCCATAGGTTGTGGTGGAATTGCTGACAAAGATTAAACTGGTGTTAGATTCCGCTCAAGAAAACGGGGGTGCGATTACCATCGGACCGTGACCAGGCTGAGGACTTTTTGAATACCAAAGTAGACTTGCTGGTCTATAAGCTGCAGTCCGTATTGAAATGACTCATGAAATGACTCATGGATGTTTCCTGAGTAATGCAGCTCAAAGCCTGGCTGAGGGCATAGATTGCGAGTACCACTACTAACTTCAGAACGTCTATATAATTCGTCTGAAAGCGACCCCTAATCAGCAAGTATTGTAACAGTACTTACTAGTGAATAAACCACATCAGCCGCTGGCTATGATGAGCTGCATAAGAGAGCTCTGGATATTATCACTTCTTGCAACTAATTTGTAGATTCCATTGTGCGTCTTTCTGTGGGTCAAGAAGTATCTGAGAAATTGCAATTGATAGGTTACTTTCCTCCAAGTCTGGTTCAATCTGGCGGCTAGTCCTGAAGCTGCGGAGTAAGATTGCGCATAAATAACAATTGCTAGCTCTTTCTTCTGACCTCCCGCTTACCGAAGCCGAGAGGTATGCGGCATTTTCATCCACAAAGTTGTAAATGGATTGGATATATGTATACGGATCGGAGTACCTCATCATTGACCGAGTATCACACGTATAAAGAGGGGCATCCTTTTGCATAGATGTCGCATCATGAGTTGATTGCATTCCAGCAATGTGTAAAGCTGAAGATGCAAAGAAGCAGGATGGCAAATTTCGGAAATAAGCCGGACTAAGTTTTTTCCGAGGCCATTTAATTTGTCCACCAGTGGTCTTATGAGAAGCTGCCTGCTAGCAATACACTTTGCTGCTGTAATGTTGCTGTAATGTTGTCTCATCTCCTGTTCATGTCGCTCATTGTAAATATAATCATTCGTTCATGATCTTCCAGACCCTATGGCCATTAATAGAGCTTACTTCGACTTATTACTTATTTTATATCATGCATGTGACTATCAAATTTGCAATTGTATCGATTCAATGTGTTTGCCACAGAGCAAATCCACCCTACATAATCTAACGTAAGGCGGGTGAACGCTCAGCACGTGGCAATCCTCCCGTCTGTTTCCCAGAAGCGAAGTATCGGGATATCTTTACAAGTTGGCTGTTTGCATGAGGACAATTGCAAGCTCTTATGGGATATTTAGATCGAGAGTCTGTTGGCAGTTGCCATTTGACAAATAGCCTAAGCTGTGGCTGTGCATGTAGATCATTCATCGAAAGAGATGTCAAGCCATATCCAGATGTTAAAATGCAATATAATTGAATAACTTCATGCAGTCTGATCACACCGTTTTTAAAGGTGTTCCAAAACCGAGACCAATAGAAAGAGAAATTGGAACAAGTGAAAGATATGGCCAAAAAGAACCATGCTTCTACGACTAGGTGTCGTGCATGAACCCGAGCATATATGCCACTGGTGTACCAACCGAGAAGTTTTGGCCCCAATCACCAACGACCGTTTAATAACAAGGAGATGAGGCTGACTCGATGTTTTGAAATGTTCATGGTATCCTAGATAGTCAAGAGCTCTTTCACACATCTTATTCATCCAAATACGGCGTCGTCGGATTCTGAGAACTTTCTTGGGTATCGATAGCCCGTTGAGTGCTCGTCCATCGGTTTTGACGGCCCAACAACGGACTAATTACAACCTATATACTCTCAAAAATATTCCGAAATGCTCCTCAATTCAAAAGTATTAGCAACCTCAATGTATTGAGGAGTGATATGTCGGCTTTCACCGCCAAACTTGAACTCTAGTGAGGCGGGTAGACGTAAAGCTCTTATTCATGCCACTACCCGTAATCCCTGAGAATTGGCCACAAGCTCAACAAGTGCCGGATCTGACCTTCTATTCTCTCAACATCTTTGAAGCTTTTCTAGACTTCTGGGCATTCCTCTGCATATATTAGGAAGAAATTATAATTTTCTTCTAGACATTTATTCATATTGTTGAACGATTAAAATTGCAGCGCCTTAAAATTGGCCAGGGATGAGTTTCCAAAATATCTTACTGCTTCTATCACCTGTGATTTGAAGAAAGCTTTCATTACTAATCACTTTGTATCATCCTTGAGGAATCTTACTTCACCTTACTTCTCTCCGAGATGAGACGTTCCCTATTTCTCATGGATCCAAATAGGTATATATTCATTGACCTCTCCATAACATCTCTAACATGCTATTAGTATATCATAGATGCATGGGAAAACTGTAATGTTTCTCATCACCGCGCGTTCTGCAACGAGGTTGGCTGCACTCAAAACGAAACTTTCTCACTCGACCACCTTACTACCAGAGAATTATACTACTATGCCGCAAAGTACAAAGCTATCTACGACATCAGTTCATGGCTCAGGCTGCAGGTGCTAATTACATATTTCTGTGTCAGTTGTATTGCTATTCTTAAAAACATATGCTAACCAGATATGTTCTAAACAGCGATGGAGTTTAAATTTGTCATCGGAGCAGAAACGATCATATTCTTAGTTCCCAGCGACAATACGCTTATATGATCGGCACTGAACACCCCGGTTCATTACGTTGTACCCAAAGCACAAGAAATAATGACCCTGCTGCTGTTGTTACTATTGCAGAAGAAACAATGCAACGCAAATTCGATGCATTCACAAAATCATTTCAATCTCTACGCGCAACCAATGATAAACTGGCCAAAAATTGAGCTGAAGCGGTGCTTAATGTCTATTAACCTACATCAATGGGACTTACGAGTAGTAGCCCGTCTAAAATCAGTTCCCATAATGAGAAAGTCCCAGCGCAATATACTAATTGCCATATATCTATTTCGACCTTTTCATATACCCACCATATTAGGACAAGACACGCTATACCAAATTGATGGGGAGAGTTAATGATATCAAGAGGCATGATGGCTATCTGTGTATACATAATAGACAAGATTTCACCATGGCCATCACCCGCCGCATAAGATCAATCCTCGACATAATTCAACTATTCAAGTCTTTTCAATCTCCCAAACACATTAAAAGCATCTGTAGCCCATTCAGAACATTTATTGCTATCCTGAAACTTTATGTCGGGAAGACTCAATAATTAAAAATAAAAAGTTTATCACCACGGTTTAACAGATATATATATATATCAGAAGTTCTAGATACCTAGTCTTTGATTTACGGCAACCTTTAAATATTGATCTTTCACATATAAGTGTTTCATAGTCTTTTACTAGAATAAACGTTGCTCTCCCATCAAACGAACTTGAGGTACTTGGCTGTTGGCTTAACCGTCTACCTATACCTAGCAGGAACATCGTGACACCCAGTGAAGAGATCCTTTGATACACTTTTTTTTGGTTTCGGTAAAGATAAAAGTGGAACATAGAGACCTAATCATATCTCGTGGTTGTATTGATGTGGATATGTGACCTCAGTTTGCCATTGGTTCAATCTACAGAATTTACTTGAGTATCGAAAATGACCCACGTTATGGGAAATCACTCAAGAAACTTTTCAACGACCTCTCCCATCATGTAGATCAAGCACCCGTCCGTTGATACAGACATTCATGACACCTATTTCAATCACAACAATGATATCATTTTTATCATTCCCCATGATGACGCTCAGTCATGAAAAATCTAGCCAGTTGTCTCTGACTTGAAACTTCTGGTTTCAATCACCACCACAGACATCTCTAAAGTCTATCAGTTAGCATCGACAATATCTCTCGAAGTGAATAAACAGATCCTTGCGCCTTGTTACGGAAATTCCACGCATTCCTGTAACTGCCAGCATCCGCACACTCCCAAATATTAGAATATTCATGTGGCATAGAAAGGGGAGATGATCTATTGAATACATTTATACTTTGTATTCTTGTCTTTTGTAGTAGTTTTCTGCTTTTAATTACGAGTTAAAGCGCTATATGAAGGACCAAATTAAACGGGCTCTATGAAGAGCAGAAATTAAAACACGAAGAAGCAGTAAGAAGAAGATAGATTTCCTGGTTTATGCACCAATAGTGCTCTTCTTATCCTGAGTGCGGCAACTCAATCCTGGTTTGTTTCTAGGTTTGTGACATCTTGTGTCGGTTTTTGTATGGTATAGACGATAGCCTCATGTCCCAAATCTCTAGTCTTCATATTACCTGGGAATACTCAAACTTTTTATCATCAGGTGGTTTGAAAGTGGCTATAAAATTAGTGGCCTGTGGTTGGTTACATCTAGGACATAAGCTTGATTACTAGACATTCTGAAGTACAACGTGAGGCTACATGCTGCTATCATCATCGAATTGAATATAAGTTACCGGGAATTGAGAGCTTCATAGAAAACATCAACGCAATGGCACTTTTAGGTTCAGGCTCTAGAACGATACTATTGAGTTCAGAGCTCGATTGAAACATACAGCAGCGGTGAAAAAAAATTCCTCATTGTTCTTATACACTCTACTTCTCCTCACCGATCTTGTTTAAGAGTTGTATTAAATGACCCCAAAATAATGCGTAGAGCTCTCGGGGTTGAAATTTTATAGATAGGCTCGATATCAATATCTTTTTGTATACCTAGCATGTCAATAATCACTTCAAAATTACCCTATCCTTGCCCAATACCGAGAACATACGGATCTAGATATTAATGCTGATACATACAATGAATTGATTAGAGGAAGGGTCTGATGTTATAAATTATCTACCCATGAAATCTAATTAGGATAATTGGGATGATACTGCCGTGACTATTGCAGGAACGACCGATTCTATTCATTATTTCCGCCATATAACGCCAGATGATCCCAAGTTTCCTCTCACAAAGCTCTTTGTTCCTGTGATTAAAACTAGAATAAGCTTCTATTCTTCCTTGAATAGAGTAATACCCAAATAGATCGTTGACGCAATCTCCGCCGTGCCATCACTCTGAATGCCCGGCCATCCAACCCCAAGGAAACCATCCCATCATCAAAGAAAAACAAGCTCAACCTCCAATACTCGAGCGATTATAACCTAACTCACCACCACCAATACGCGAGTTTCATCTGAGGCTCAGTCCTAAGTATTAGAGCCTCGATACTCACCCCAGTCCCAAAAAGGCAAGCCATACCCATCAACCTCTCCTAATCCAGATCAGGATCATTTTGCCAAGGCTCATAGTACGAACTCTTTCCTCCATAATAATCATCCTTCCATTCGCCTTTCTTATCATCGTATACCCAATACTTTCCGCACTTTTTGTCCCTGCACTTTCTCGTAGATGTACCGGCATGACATCTATTGTAGGCTTTACATGAACAGAGCCAAGAGACTATTTCGATGGGATCGTATGATGGTTTACTTTTTGAGGAACCCATGATGAGAATCTCTTGAAATCTTCTCACGAGGAGCGAGAGATGCTTGGTCGTGTGGTATTGATGGCTGTGGCTGCTCTGTGGTATCAAGAAAGATGGTAGGGGAACTGTGGTAGGATTTTATCAGACTGTTTCAATATGAGGTTGGCACTTCTAACTTACGCGCGTGTGAACGGTATATGACTTGCAACGGCTCTGCCCTTTGGATGACCTGAATATATTTTTTTATATAGAAGAACTCTGAACGCCTCATTCCTTTCCCCGATTGTAGATGGCATATAGGTTGACGATTTAAGATACGTCAGGTAGGCTGAGTACATGATCTTACACGAAGCTAGAAAGTGAATTATATCTTCAGATGCCAGAGCTTGTCACATGTGCAAGTTCACAAGATGTATTCTTGATTCTGGTAAAAGATCTCCGATATCTAGTGAATTGAAGCCATACAACAATCCTACAAATTGGCATGAACGACCCACGGCTAATAAAGTCTCCTTGAAATTATAAGTGTATTCCGGCAATTTCCATAATTATCTATGAATTGCCGTTAGAATTGCTGAAGTTCCCTCAACCGGTGAAATTCAATTCCATACCCCTAATACTTAATGAATCGATGGCGACCCTTTCTTTGATACAAGGCTGCGCCCAAACTACGCTCTCAAGCTTCATTTCACCTTTATTCTCCATTTCTCATGTAATTCGGTAGTTTTTGTATCACATCATTAGTATTTCTGGAAAATTTTCGTTTTCCAATCCACAGACTAACCATGGCAGCTAGTCTTGGTTTTGCTAACTTGGATTTGGACTTGTTCAACTAAGGCTTCGGGCATGCCCTTTCTGCTCTAGTTGCTCGTTTCTATCGACTTGCTGTGTGCGTCTGGGCTAATGGTCTTACGGTAGTACTAGTCTTTTTCGAAACTGAGAATATTTAGATTGTTTTGAGCTAAAATGTCTGTTTGATATTGCTGCACAGGAAAAAGAATAAAGATAGCCGTGCAATAAATGGTCAACTTTGACCAACTGCTAGGTTCTTTTTTACCAAGGTTCAAGTCATATAGACTAAAAGCTTCGATCTTGGTGCATGTTTCGGACTGTGCATGACCTGGATTGATAGAGAAAGAAGGTACGCTGGCTTGAGCAACGGGCTTAGCTAGGATAAAGTTCGGGTTGAATGCCATAACAAGATCGAATAGTGGCTTGAGTTCAGCTAGATGAATGTATTAAAAAAAAATGTTTTAGCCATACTGATGGCATATCTGATCGTGGTTCACTATGGGCCCCTGTTGTTGCTATAGCCACTTTGAAGCATAGATCCATATCTTCTTGTCAGAATTTGCATGGGATAGTTATTATTGAAGCAGTTGTGAAACTGATTTGAACATATCTTAGAAGCTTGGAGAAACAGAAAATTCGACTTTCAAGAAGCCGCAGTACTGAATATGAAATCAATAACTGGCTGGCTATCATCAAAATCAAAGCCAGGCGAGGGAATCTCGACATCATTGGAAGTGAATGTAACACGGTCTTCGTGACACTTTAAGAGCGTAGAAAGGACTCCGTACACCGTCTGGACACTAAGAAATCATCCACGGTATATTGAGAAAAAGGCCCTCTCTGTTTGTGCAAGGAGACTAACCAGCATTTATTGTGTCTTCATTGTTCATGCAGTTGCATGAAAGTATCATAAAAATCTGAAGTCATCGATAGACGGACTAGAAACATTAGCTTAAAAAGGCCGTAGGAGGAAGCCATTTTTCACTGAATTTTCTGGGAGCTTCTCCAGAACCCAGACTCATAAGGTGATATATGGCCATGGCCTTTTTTGAATGCGTCCCATCAAAAAGATGCTGATGAGCAACAGAGAACTTTAGTGAATCAAGGAAAAGGATTCAAGTCGAGATATGTGAGCCCAATTTTCATGGCTTGCCTTGTCAATCATGAAAATAAATCACACCTCAATATCAATCACAGTTTTGAACATGGCCCTAAATAAGAAAATCAAACCGATCACTTGTCACATTCTTGAATATCAGAAAGGACATTCAATACTGTTCATGTAACTTCCAAGTACATGTAATAATCCAACAAAGTGCTTCACATAAGAGACTGCATTCTGAATGTTCTCGAGAAGCTTGCAACCCCAGCTCCAAAGCCTCTATTAAGATTCCATCTCCGATCTCCTCAAGCCCCTTTCATATCCCAACACAAATAATACAAGCAATACAAACACAATATCGATCAACATATCAAAGAAAACCACCTCGAAATCCACAACATCAAATCCAAACCTCAAAAAAACAAAACAATGGGCGCTACCAATACCTGGTACTGCCGTTCGTGCAAATCCTCTCAATACGGATCCGTATCCGCTGTTCGAGCCTGCAAGTATTGCAGCTATATCATGAGACTCTCTGATGAGCCAGTACTTCAAAAGCCTAAGGTTATCATCTCCGAGAAATCATCGTGCGACTATAGCCGTAACAAATCCAAAATTGCCAAGCAATAAGTGCAAAATGGAGCTTCTATCCGTAACGGAAAGAGAAATGCCAAGTGAAGTGCTGGTCAATCGCCTTGGAACTTGTAGGATCGCTTTAGGTTCATGGCTTCCTAGCTTCGTACCGCTAGTTTAAGCTGCTGGAAAAGATGATGTTTATTGGAGGACAGCACATTGGGATGACGAGGATGGACAGAAGGGTGACGCGACTGGATGAGATATGGGTGGGTGGAATTTAGATAGTTGAACAATTCAAGGCTTTCTACATTCACAATGTAGATGATCACTGTTAAGACTGGAAGAAAATGAATTTGCCCTGTGGTGAGATAATGTCTGAAACAAAGACTTTACGATTTCTTGATGAAAGGACCTATTTAAACATCAGGCTTCTCTCACGTGAAGTATGTATTAGGTGTTGTCTGAGATAGCTACCAGGTCTATTCACTGAAACAGCCTTTCTTCTTCATCCTCTTTTCTTGAGCGGTGCAACCCTTCTTCCGCTCCTGCTTCGCCTCTTCTTCACGCCTATTCTCCCGAAATCACCGCCTCAACAACCTTCTGCTTCCTCTGCCACACCAGCACCACTCCCGCGAACTTCTATATACCCCTTCAACTCCCTATTGCATCTAGTAAAGATGGCAGCTGGCAAGAATATATACGCATAAAGATATATTCATGAAGAGTTCTTTCAGCATTGCTTAAAACTGGGCTCCGAGGAGATTAATCGAGACCATAAAAATCAAGGTAATATTACATCACAAATTTTGAAGCCAAACAAGGAAAGCTTGTTGCATGAATCACAGCTAAAACAAAAAAGATGGAGTATGTACGCCGCAGTTGAATATTTTCATTCTTTCCAATACCAGCAGATAAATAATGTTTGCAATCAAATACAACTTGCCGGTCAACAACAATAAGGATGGCTGGCACTGACTTGAGATCTAGAAATTGATTTCAATGTTGGTATTGGTTGTATTGCAGCACTGCCGGCAATTTATGGTAGCAATAGTTACGGAATACTTCCCAACAAGAGAATTCCACATTTCTGATGGCAATAATAAGTGTATAGGTACTTTTTGCCATCAGAAAATCCTCAGTAGAATATGGAGCCAATTTTACTCAAACATGTCTCGGGAAGATTGAAATTACTATCTGCGAGTATCTATATCAATGAGTCTATTCAAGCTATGAAATAAACCATCAATCTCGGATATTCCTTTAAACAGCAAACTTTCAATGCCCAAATCTATTATAAGAGTTGAGGAAGCCGGAAAAATGAAGGCCAATGCAAAATAAGCTTTTCAAACCCACGTTGTGTTGATCTCCAGGATTGTAATTTATTGATATTTGAATTCGATCCCTTCCACTTCTCATTGTCGTAAAAACAAGTGAGAATAATAGTAATAGGGCTCTCTTAGCATATTTCTATCGACATTAGCTCGCGAGAGTATTATGTTCAGTAGCAAACTTTCATATCCACCTCAATATAGGCAGCCGTGAAAGATACTTTTGAGCAGCCAGTCTCCATAGTTCATGTCATACTCGCCCAAAACCATCTCCTTTTTCACTGACGTTTCTTTTTCCCTTGTTCAGAACCATGTCCCACCAACTAGCACTCCTAGTCAAGCTAGGTCTTGGTCCTGTCTTGGAGGTAATCGTATCAACTGAAGAGATTGACGTATATTTTGACCTGGATACTGGGCTATGTGACGACATTGGCGTCGTGATCGGATGCTCTGGGATTGAGTTCATAGAGGGCGATAAAGGCGTGGCGGATGGTGAGAAGGGGGGATTTGATGCGGGTGATTGGCCAGGGTTGGCGGTAAGTTCTTTGCGGGCTGCAAGAGATTGAGCAGTAGAAATTGAATATGAGTGTGGTAGATGTTTGGGCTTCTCGTTAGTAAATCTTATTGCGCTTGCGCTTGTACTAGGATCAGGGAATACGGAGTCTTAGATAATGTTAGCTATCTATTCTTCTTCTTAGTTTCTCCTTAAGAATATACACACCTCCCATCAATGACAAATTCTTGTTGGCCGATGAGGATAGAGACGCAGAGTGAATCCCTTGCTGCCCGAACCATCCCAAGAATTTATACCACTTCACTCTCCAAAACTGCATTCCGCTCGTCGTGTTTAGCGCACCAACCAAAACGAAGAATGGAACGCAGATAGTCACCATCGTTATTCCGAAAGGAGTGAAGTCTTGTTCGGTCGACATGTTTGTCATACCATATACAGAGGTTACAAAAGTGAGGGGGAGAAAGAATATTGAGACCATTGTGAGGAGTTTGATATTATGGCCCTGCAATATCGTCACTGCGGCCATCTCCACGCTCTTTCTACTTTCCAAAACACTCGTACCCGAGAAAAGCTGATCCCTCAAAGTTCTGATCTCTTTCATCTTCTCGTCGGTTTCTTCATAAAGCTTGAACAAATTGGCTATTTGCTTATCAAAATCGAATTTGAGTTTTTGCATTCTTTTTTGCCAGTATTTGTTTCGGTGAGAATCCGGATCTAGCATGGGCCATATTGTTTTATGTTTCCCCTCCCAAACATCTTCTGTAAACGTGTCTTCGTAGCTGTCCATGATAGCCTTCAATCCGCTCTTCATAAGACCAAGTGTTTGATAGGCCCAAAAATAGCGGCGGGAGTAGGTAAATTCTTCGTCTTCGAAAAGTAGTTTATCTCTAATTTCGCCATCGAACATGAAATCGGCCTTGAAATATTATTAGTACAATACGGAATCTTAGAGAACAGAGATGGAAAATACCGGCGGTGACACGAGCTTGCTAATTTTCAAATAGATTGCCTCGAATCTCTTCTCTGCATCCTTAAATTCTGAGAGAAGTGTATGAAGAAACGCCTCCGGTCCATTGACGTAATGCTTTGTTGAATCATGAGCATCCATAGTATGGCGATGGTCGGGATAGCATTGTACATTTAGGACATGCCATGCTGCCCACGGATCATAAACATAACCATAGTCAGTCCTAGCACGCCTAGCAGGATTTCTCAGTTTCCGGATCGGGTCGCCAGACAACGAGAGAGCTACCACGGAATTGCATCTTGATATTGGAATATGGTCTTTTGATGTACTCGGCGTTTTGTCAGCCAGTTGCCAAGGCATTGGTTGGCATTCCTCCCCAACTAATGTCCAGTATTCAAAGTTGAAAATAAAAGACTTTTGTTGCCGGCTGTCAACCGAAAACGGGCGTCGCGTTATATTGGCCTAGGACGTAAGTAACAGAAGAAACCAGGTCAAGTTTTAAACATACCGATGTGATTTCATCTGAGACTAGGTAATTGAATAATTCATCCATGTCAAAAGTCTTGTTTAGCGTCAGATGTAGAGCCCCTAAAATAACAGGGGATGGCTCTCGAACGATCCTTTCATGCTTTTCAGTTGAAGAACTTCACAGAATAGGAGTTGTTGAGACTTACGTTATCCGACCAACAGCAGGTCGAAGTGATTCAGGATCACTGTTTAGATCCTTCGCTCGATATCTTAGTTGTGATGAACGTGTTGTGATAGATTACTTCGCTCACCTTAACTGCTTGCCAAATAGCAGAATCAATCTTGGTGGTGCCTGGTTCAACGACATCTCGTCTTGATAGAGGAGCTCCATCCTTTCCAACATCAAACACAGAATAGTGGGAATTGTGAGATCGATCAGCTCTGTGGTACTCTGGAAAAAGAACAGGCTCTAAAAGTCGACCATTCTTCGTGATCACGCTTTCCAGTATTGTATGACCAGCATCCGTGAAATTATATGTTCTTAAATGCTGTCGTAGCTGTTCTTCACCATGTGTGAACGAGGCCAGCGGTGTTTGAACATATAAATCGTCATCATCATCACTATCATCACTGTCTCCCGACAAGACAGAGCTGTGAAGTGTCGAGGGTCGTATCTCCGGGATATCATGGTCGTCTTTCGTGGATCTCCTTCGCCGTTTCGTGAACGTTCGAATTGAACCATTGCTTTGTGGGGCACTGACAGTGTTCGTGTTTGTGTTTGTAACACTATTGTTTAAAGCCTCGTGGACCAGCTTGAACGTCTCGAGGTAAGCTTGATGTTGATCATCAAGTCGCTTCAACAATTCTTCAGTGCTAAGACTTGACATTCTTTCGATGTCTGTTTTAGATGACTGTGAAACAGAATATGAAGAAAGGAAAGAAAATGGCTGGACCGACAAATTTCAAGACTTGGCTTTTGCCATTCAGCATTAATGGGTATTTACCTGCGCCCCAGTAGAGCCGCAAAGCTTGTCTTCAGAAGGACGGTTTCATGGCGCTCAGTGAATCCTGGCACCTCATTGGATCGGGACAATGAGTGGGAATTTGTCCGTATGCATATCTGGATACATCTTCTCACCCGTTGAGCAATCGCAGTGTGAGGTTCCTAAGATAGGCCAAACCTTCAAGAGTGGCGGTGAATTTCCTATAGACATGACAACGCAGAAATGATCTCTGCCAAGATTTGATGGGGCTTAAGCACGTGGTCATGAGAAAGATGCCATAATTCGGTTTTACTTCGGCTGTGCCCAGCTCTCCTCGGTTGTTTTTCCAACTCGGTTCGGCCTCTCCTTTTCATGACTACCTTTCCTCAACAATAGTTTCGAGACAGACATCATATTGATCATGACTCTCAGAATGATCAACTGGTGGAACGGAGAGCGGAGTATAGGTTAAGAGGTTCTTTCAATAGTCCATTTGACCGTCAGAATTGACGCTCACATATGTACACTGCATATTAGAAGTAAGAGCTGTCGGAACGATGCATATGGGCGTCAACCTTTATATCAAACAAGCTTCCTGTTTTTATAACTATAGACTCGCCTTCTTAATCCCCTTTCAAGAATTCTCGATAGATGTACAAATAATATCACTCTGACGAGAGTCCTGCGAAAGTTTGCAAGTCGTGGCTCGTTGCAGAGGAGACTATGTTGTGGTGATGCTACTGGTCCTCAATGCATCAAAGATCTATGAATCAAAAGATGACTTGAGACTAAAAAGTGGTGAACTTTTGCATTGAGATTCGACATAAATAAAAGCCTGTTTAGTAGAGTTTTCGAGGATTCATGCCGGCGGATGATGCTAGATGTCATCATATGAGAAGTGAAGTAAAGACGATTTATCGAGAATGAATATTGTGCAGAGTATTCAGTAAAGCTAGGCAGTAAAGCTAGTCATAGAAGCTATCGCTTGTTCTCGCATTTACCAAGTGTTGTCGTTTCTCTCCTGTAAGAATTGGGAATTTTTGCAAGTCAAGGTCTCAAACCCCTTCGCCGCGGTAAGTTCATTTAGTCGTTGTGTCTCTGTAAGGCGGTGCAATATCGACAACCGCTATATCATTCCTTGTATGTTTTCATTTTCCAAGTAACAATTGAGATAGCTACTCAAGCTTATCTCACTCATCATCAATGATCTTCCCATCGTTTTAAAGCTCCGTTTTTAAACATTTGCCTCAATAGAGAATGAATGGTTACTGAAGATGTATTTCTATGATGATTTGGCATGAATGATATTAATCTTTGCGCCGTAAACTTGAGAAATTGATCTGAATGACCGAATAACAGAAATAGTCAAGATGACATTCGATACGTATGTCAAAGTGCGAGAAATTTTTAAGCAGATGCCTCTGTACCGGATGAGAATTGTATGTCGTACCACTAGTAACACGGTAACGTAATAATTTCTGGGAGAAACCCATTTGATTCATTTGGCAGTATGAAACGCGGCCGAGAATTAAGAATTCTAACAAGCTTGTACCGAGAACAGATGATTTATGGTACAAGGCTGGTGGGCTCATGACTGATATTCATTGCACAAGAAACCGATTTAAATTTAGACCTGAATGTATGGGGATCTATTACTATATCAGCCATATCATAATAAGTGTATAGGGGTAATCATACATCATTACACTCCCACTCCCTTCCAAAACTCTCGTATTTATCTGTCTCCCGAATCATCCAACAAAAGCACACAAACTCTGGTCCGATTTCACCTTTTCCCATTCCTCAAAATAAACTAAAAAAAATGCAATCTCATCTCTTCTCCAACTCACATCCATAATAATTCAATCAAGAAGAAATGTCAACTCGCATCATAAGAATAGATCGAATAAGATCAAAAAGGTCAAAAGAAGGAGGACACTGGGATTTGAACCCAGGACCTTCTGGAGTTTCAAGTTTTTTGCACTGGAATCAGAAGCGCTACCACTGCGCCATATCCTCTTTGATGATCTTTTGATATTGATATTGATGCCGATACTGTTTCTATCTATACTTGTGAGAAGTGAGGGCAGGATGTGTGTAGAGTGGAAAGACTTGCTTGGGATTTGGCAATGGCATGACTACCGCTTTGTTTCCGCCTAGCAATTTATTGCACTATATTGGCTATTGGTTTTAGTATACCCTCGGATGGTTGTGACAGTGAAATTTTCATTGAAGGAGATACATCGATTGGCTATAACAGATTGGGGCTGACAATGAGCTTCTTCTATATCAGACGGTATGGTGTGTAAGCATGGCATGATCAACATCCAGACACAGAATAATACATAAGAGAATCGAACAGACACAGCTATGTGAGAATATGTAATGCGGTATATATTTATACTACTATGCAATACAGATATGAGAAAATAAAACGCCACGCCAAGCATTACGTATATGCCTTGATATTTATTCTAGAAGTCTTGATCACAAAACAGACGACTACATCTGATTCCTATAGAGAATCCCTCATTTCTTTCCTTTCTTTCCTCTAGCTGCAGGCCCCATAGCAGCTTCTCTTCTTCTCTGTTCTCTTGCCAACTGCTCAGATTTTGCTTGCTCCTGTTCCTTGCGCTCTTCTTCTTCAGCCTGCATAAAGTTAGTGTGGCTTCAACCCGGAAATGTACATGATAAAACCTACAGCCTTGCGCTCTGCTGCCAAACGTCTCTCCTCTCTGACCTTTGCTAATCTTGCAAGATCGGCCTGAGCCTCATCAGTCTTTCCGGCTAAATGTAACCTCTGATAGGCTTCTCTCTTCTTTTGCGCCTCAATTGCTTCTCTCTCCTTGCGACTCAACTCTTGGGGCTTCTTGCTGATGCTCATCTTTGCGACATCTCCGGCAACTTCATCAACAGATTTTGGTGGGGCTTTTGCCTGGTTTCTGGCAGCCTTGCTGTGGTTGGGGTTGGCAGGCATATCATCGTCCTCGCTTTCCTCTTCACTGTCAGTTGGAAGATCCCCAACTTGTGCGACTTTCTGGTTCTTTTTCTTGATAGCAGCCTCCTTCTTGGCCTTAGCGGCGGCGCGACGTTGTTCACGAGTCATCTCTGGCTTTTCTTCCTCCTCCTCAGAAGACTCCTCTTCGGATTCTTCCTCCTCCTCAGAAGATGAATCGTCGGCATTCTTCTCGCGAATTTCGTTTCCATTGGCATCGAGCGGTCGAAGATCACGAGAGAAATGTTTACCACCTATTCAAAAGTACATATCAGTCAGTATCGTTTCCGACATAATATTACCACTGGAAATATGATTTTCTTTACCTCCACGAGTGAACTTCTTGAACTTTCCACCTCTGCCACGGCCGGCTGCTGGTCCTCCTGGTGCCATCTTGTTAAGATATTATGGAGATAATAAAAAAATGATTGATTATGGAAACTTCTTTGCGTTTAGAATTCGTATAATATTGGAGACAAAATGGCTTTTTTAAATTTTGTGATGTCAGTAGGAGGATGGTGCTTGATTGTACTTTTGTTAATCCATTCAAAAGATGGCGATTTGATTTCAGTGCGGGGCATAAAACCCCGCCGTAGTTTAGCTTCTGGCCTTTAGTACAAGCCTTGACCAATTAGAATGTGAGAATTAAATAGGCTATGATATTCGCGAGAAGAACATACTCAGCATCACCTGATGCATAGATTAGCTCGATTCATAATTAGCGCCACGCTATCGTCGCTTAGATCACATGATCAGAAAATCTCGAATACAAGTAAAGTTCGACTCAGTTCCTCCTCTTTTTCTTTTCTCTTCATAAAACTAAAACTGATTCCTCAATATTCACTCTGGTCTTATGTCTTTCAATGGCGGGATCTTGGAGGGGAAATTGCAGGATAGAAGAGAACTTTATTCGTTTACTTACCCTCCATCCTATGGCATGAGAATGCGTTGGGTCATGGAGAAATATAAAAAACGGGACATTCAAAAAAACAAAATTTTATTTTATTCTTATGTTGTTTTCAATTCATAGCCAATGGCTTTGTATTGGTCTGGTGCTGGTGCGATCTGCTGGCGTTGGAGCTTTAGTCATTGCGACTCAATTTGCTTTCAGCCACATCAAATCGAACAAAGGATGTTCGCGGCAGACATGTCAGATTTTCGACCTTGGTTTCCAGACCTAGTTCTATCAAGACGATAAACTCTTTGTCCAAACCAGGTAAAGAAGGTAACAGTTAAACCGTGAAGAAGTCTTAAATTGATCTTTCAATCATGACTCATATTTGCTATACATCTTCAACTCCCCTTCAATCACTCACCTGTAGTCGCTGTCGACCCTACCTTATTTTCAGAATTATCTGCAGACCAATATGTCCGCATGTCCAGCCTGCGACCATCCTCTCATACTGCCTCCTGCGTTCGCATATATCGCGCTCAAGTTCCCTCGCATCAGAGCTTCTCTAGCTTGTGATCGAACATTACCTCGTTGCAAAGATTGCGATCAAGCTGCAGCAGAGAAAAGAGCCGCCGACGCAATACTTCCACCCCCATACTACATAAACTCCGTTGCTCAGATCAAAAAACAAATCGACTTGACGCAAGAATTGATTAAAGCTGGGGTACGTCGGGAAGAACTCGAGCTGGAGCTTCCTTATTTGATGAAAGAAGGTGTATTAAGGTTACAGAAAAGAGATGCAAATATACGGAGCGCATGGCATGAATATTGGGAGATCTGGGGATGGGAGAAAGGGCAACCTTCGCCGTGATCATCCGTTGTGCCTTTGAGACAAGGTGAAAATAGGAAGCATACTGAGACTTACCATTATGATTCAAGGGAGGGTCTATACATATATATGTGTGTGTAGGTACCTAGGTATATATAGATATATACATATATACTTGTGAAGACTATGTATCGCCGATTTGCTTCTTTTTAGTAATTGGTGGCTTGGACCGGACCAACGAGATCAACAATTTGTACAGTATCATGGCCTTGCGTCAAAGCTACCTGCTTCATAGCGCATGCACCCACATTTGGATAAGAGACAATCAAACGAATTCTCTATATGATAACGATATATCATGCGTATCAGAACAAACTTGAAGATATAACTTATAACTTTTGATTGTGATTATATGATTCCTTTCCACAATGTGACACCCCCCTGAATATCTATTATTTATAGCCAAGACATACCACGTAGGTTCATTTGTTAGATGACGCAAATATATCAATTTCAAGGTTCAAAGTATCCATCCCACCACCGTTATTCATCCCTTGTGGTTAACCAACACCAAACAATACCAACATCATCTTTCACAATTTCACGCCTGTCAGAACAAAAATGGCAGGATTTCTACGTGGAAAACAAGCGGGTATACAAAATGATCTGTCCGCAGGTATCCTACCAGGTTTGTTTGCGCCGGATGATCTGGATCGTTTCGGCATCAATTCTCAAATAGGGTACGTTTGGAATAGACATCAATCATATAACTATCAAGTAGCCCTCAATTAATTTACAACCCTTTTAGTTCTCTCGCATATGACCCAGTACAGTCTTTACTTGCAATAGGAACGAACGAGACAACATTCGGAAGTGGTCAAATCTACATCTTTGGACAAAAGAGAGTTCAAGCCAAGCTGACTTTACCCCGCCGAGCATCCGTCAAAACTCTACAATTTTGCGCCGACAAACTTATCAGCGTTGATTCGAAAAACGAAGTGATAGTATGGGATTTGGCGACGGCAAAGAAGCTGGCGGCTTACTCTCCACCGGGTGTAGTGACGACAATTGTTACTGATCCTATGCTAGACTGGTGTTTGATCGGATTACAAACAGGAGATATCATATGCTACGACTTAGATAGAGAGAAGCTTGCACCTTTACGACTTCCGAATTTCTGGCGCGAAAAGAATCCACGATCAAGGTTGTTGAGTTGTGTGTCTCTACAATTACATCCGAGAGATATTGGACAACTGTTGATAGGGTATACGGAGGGAGCTGTGATATACTCGTTCAAGCAGAACAAACCTATCAAATACTTTCAATATGAAGTTCCAGCTGGGGCTCCCGGTGGCAATGGAGATCCTATGGGAAAGAATGCGCCGAGACAACCACGTCTTACCCAAGCTCTTTGGCATCCAACAGGTACCTTCATTGCTACCGCGCATGATGATGCAAGCATTATATTCTGGGATCCTAAGGATGGAAGAATTGTGATGGCTCGAACTTTACAAGATACACATGTAAATGTATCTGGCTCTCAACCTCAAAGCCCTAGCAGTCCCACTGGCACTTTCTCCCTTAAGGAGGATTTCGCCAAGATTGCTTGGTGTTGTAAGGAAAACCCTGATGATACTGGCCTCCTTGTGGCTGGAGGTGTACCTACAACGATGCCTACGAAAGGCATGACATTTATGGAGTTAGGAGTAACCCCAGTTTATGCAACTTCAACTTGGCCAGCCTTGACTGATCACTTCAACGCAAAACGTCAGCATTTCATTCCGACTCCCACTGGTGCAGAAATCGCGGATTTTTGTCTTATTCCCCGTGCTTCGCCACATTTTGCTGGTGCTCAAGATCCCATTGCCATCATCGCACTTCTTACATCTGGTGAGCTGGTTACATTAAGCTTCCCTACTGGCCATCCTATCTCACCCACCAATCAACTTCATCCTTCCCTCTCATTTGTTCACCCATTTGTCAATTTTATGACAGTATCTACTGTGGAGAGAGGACGATGGCTTGGTATGACCGAAACTCGTTCTATTGGTCCCCAGCTCCTGAAGGGAGGTGCAGAAGGAGTCAAACATCTACGAAGATATGACACGCGGAATATCATTCAAACCGCTCACGGTGATGGTACAGTCAGAATCTGGGATGTCGGACATGGAGATGAACTTGAGAACTCTAGCGCACTACAAGTTGACATCGCTAGAGCCGTTGCACGTTTTGAAGATGTTAACATCTCTGCAATCAGTATGGCTTCAAGCACTGGAGAATTATGTGTTGGTACGACAGCTGGCGAAGCTGTGGTTTATAGATGGGGTGGTAACAGAGCTTATGGTGGTGAACAGCCAGCAAACCAAACTCTACAAGGAGGCATCACAGACATTTCCGTTCGTGCAGAACCATCTTTAAAAGAAGGTCTACAACCATTCATTCTGTATGATATGGCTCAAGGACCCATAAGCGCCATTCGAATGTCAGATGTTGGATTCGTCGCAGTTGGATCTGAAGGCGGTGTCTTCTCAATCATTGATCTCCGAGGGCCATCCGTCATTTTCACCGCCTTAATGACTGACTTCATCAAACAAGATAAAAGAAGTAGTTTCATGAGGAAGGGAATTAGCCAAACTTCTGCTAAACCAGAATGGCCTGTGTGTATTGAATTTGGTGTTATGACCCTAGATGATGATAAGTATTCTAGCATTGCTTGTTTCGTAGGAACAAGCAATGGCAAAGTCGCCACATTCAAGATCTTACCACAGCAAAATGGGGGATATACAGCTCAGTTTGTAGGCATAACTGCATGTGCTGACAAAGTAATCTCAATCACACCTATTGTGACTGAAACGGGTAAACCTGCATTAGCAACTGGACCCACTGTAGCTGCACTTCGCAATGGACAGCAAACTCATGGTGCTCTGGTAGTTGGTAAGTTAGCCATAAACATTGGAACTACTGACCTCCTGATATATGAAAGGAGGTTAGTAGTTACGATACCCGCGTTCATTGATTCGGAAAATCTTTGTCTTACAACATGGCAATGACACTAACAATCATATAGTAACTCAAACTGAAGCCCGCATTTTCAAACCTTCGAGTGCCAAAGGTGCTCATAAAACTTTCGACGATGTCTTTTGTGACTCCGCTGCCGTCACCGAATTCGAATTTCATGGTTTTGCCCTCGTCGGAGTTTTCGGTGATGGAACAGCTCGCGCTTACTCACTCCCAGCACTTAAAGAAATTGGTATGTCAAAGCTTGACATGCTGGACAAAACTCGATCCTCAAATAGTGTCGTTACACCCTCTGGCGATATTTTAGGATGGACCGGCCCAAGTGAGGTCGCAATGGTCAACGTCTGGGGAACTGGGCTACCACTGGGTAAAAGCCAAGATAAGCTATTCAACCCGGAAGCGTTGGTTCCTTCACGTCCCACCATATCAAATCTCCAATGGATATCTGGAACTCAATATGTTTCACCAACAGATCTTGATCTTCTCATCGGTGGTCCTGATCGTCCCCCTAGCAAACGTATGCTCGCTGCCTCAGCCGAGGAAGAACGTCTCGCTCGTGGTGCTGGTGGTGGAGCGGGACCTAGTGGAAGTCAGGAAGGCTGGGGTGATTATATGACAAGGCAGTTGAATGAGAGGACAGAAAAGCTTAACATCATGGGGGACAATATGGATAAGGTCCAGGAGAATAGTGCGGGATGGGCGGATGATGTTAGTAAGTATGTTAATAAGCAAAAGAGAGGCATGTTGTTGAGTGGAATTACTGGAAAGTGGTTTTAGAAGTGAAGGGAAGGATAGTTAAGGATCAATGAATGATTGATGGGCGTTCTTGGGATTTGATGGATACCTGGCATGGGAAACTTGGTTCAAGAATACTTAAGGAATCATGCTCCCAAGTTGTGAGTGCGAACGGATGGGCGTTAGATCTAGTGGTTTTAGCTTCATATCGTCAAAATTATGTGAAATTTCAATGCATGATCTGGAAATTTGTGTTGTCCCCAGTCATTCAAATACCAAGTACTCGCCCCAACGAAACCAGTGATAGTAACACCAAAAGAAGTGATAGAACAATAATACAACTGAAGTCAAAATACTGTTGGTAAACAGATATCTCTCTAGGCCAGACATGTCCAAAGTCAGGCCAGGATCGCTCATCTACTCAAATATCAATATCATGGAGCAATAATCAACTCCAATTTCGACCTAAATGCAACAACAAACCAAGGAAATTTCCTAAGTTAATTTTACATTTTTCAAAATGTGGTTTGGTATAAAGAATTCGATATTTTCATCGAATCATGTAAATCTAACAAGTTTCAATAGTTGACCTTACTTTACTCTGGATGAGTTAGCAAATGTAAAGCCAGACAAGTCTGCAGTCCAGAGATTGAGAGAGAGGTGATTAATATTGGGGTTGGGCGGGAAGATAGATCGCTTGGAGGTCGGGTTTTATGGCGAGGTTTGTTTTACGTTTTCATGGGAGGGTGTCTTGGTTCTTTGTGGGAGGGCTTCTGTTGGGTTTAGATTAGTGGGTTTGTAATGTGTGTCTGTAGTCTTTCTGGATACATATTTCTATGCATTAGAATGGAGTAGGGTGCGCAGGGAAGGAAAGGGGTATCGAGGGGCAGGAATTTGAAGGGCAATTTTTGAGTTTTAGCGAGGCCTTGAAGGATTTGAGTGTTCTGCGTCAGAACGACACCGTCGTCACAATATGTAAACCGCAGTTTCATTGATAATACGACCCTCTACCGATCCACAGGACGGCCATCGTATATGATCTGTCCTGCTTCATGATGTTGAAGCCTGTGATATCTGAAAGCGCCTCGATGGATTCATGATCAAGAGTATATATACCTCGGTCCGCGCATACCTGTATCATAATTGCCGATCAAAACACACACGTTATCCAGCATCTCAGCTCATAACATTCATCTAATCCGCACCATATATCCACTCTCACAACTACATTACTCCCTCGATAATCTCCGCGCTAAAAGATCCCAACAAAACCAAAGCCTAAATCCACATCAAATAAAAAAACTGCGATTTTCCAAAACCTTCGACATCACACAACCTGCAAAAAACACATAGATCTCTTTGATCATGGGAAATTCAAGGCAGGAGGAATAAAGAGGGTGACTGGTAGTGCCGAGAGAAGAGAAGGGACAAGAATGGGAGTATGGGGGTGAAAAAGAGGTAGGAAGCTTAAGTGAGGTATGAGGTAGGTTGTGGTTTATTTGGAGCTTGTTTGGGGATTAGGGTGGGATAGATACACTAGATATCAGAGCCCAGTCTATAAATACCTACCCCTTAGAATTATTGTTGTCGGTATAGCCTCCAAATAATTGAAATCACAACATTAGAGTACCTCTATGGCCAATTCTCGCTTCTCTTTCCATCCCCCTTCCCCATCAAAAAAATCACAAAAAATTGATGCGTTGGATACAATAATATCTTATATGAATACACCATTTCTTACCACTAATAGTACCCATGTACTACGACATATCTGTTGTGCGGTATATAAATATGTTTACACGAGGAAATTGTTTGAAGTTCTGAAATACTGTCCGTGATGTATGTGTCTTTTTATCCTGAATATATATCCAGGCTAAGGTGAAATACTATTGGTTTGTTACTTTGATTGGCGAGAAAAGTTGATGATCAGTTTAGGTTGGGAAATATTTATGTTGGAAGGAGACTCTCAGATACTAATACCAGTTATTCTTTATATACTTGGGTAGAGATGAATAATCGCATCCAATACACAGAAATTGGAGAGGACAAAGGTTGTATCGCGCATAGTGTATGAGTGAAGAGGAAAATTCATAAGTTCTGTTGAAAAATATCATAATTGTTATGCTATACAATAAGCATTCGTAATCCTATTTGATATTCCTATTTAAAATATCATTATTGACCTCCTGTGATGGTCATGTAACTACCTTAGTATTTGCTTCCCTCCCAGTCATAACCTATCGTAACGCGCTTAATGAATTCTAAAATCAAAACTATGTAAGGGGTATTGAATCAGTGGGCCATAACCGCATCAACTTGATGTGTAACGCCGCCAACCTTCTCGGAACCAGTCTTCTCAACTCCATCCATCTCCATGTCATCGTCTCCAGCGCCCTCTTCTTCCTCAACTTCCTCGTCGGATTCACCACTGCTCTCGGCCTCGAGATCCTCGCTCTCATCTCCAGTTTCGTCAGCCGCAACGCCCTCGATATCTGCCCCAACCATCTCTGAATCTTGCTCCATCGCGTCTGGGTCAACTACGCCGCCATCCTCTACCTCTTCGTCTTCTTCCTCACCAGCTTCTTCGGCACCATATTCTTCACCATCGGCTACCAAGTCGGCCTCAGGTTGCTCAGGTGGGAATTCAGCTGGAGCAGATGCATCGGAGTCCCTGCAGTCCAACATTAGTATGATGCTTCGCCTCACAGATACATAATGACTCACCACTTGATGGCAAATCTAGTGACACGGGGCTTCTCGGCGAGAACATTTCTCTTGACTCGGTCAAGAAGTGGTTTGGCTGGAGGGTCGGCATTCAATTCCTCAGAATCATATTCGTTGTTGACATAGTAACCAACTCTGACAAACTCTCTACCATCGTAGGCGCAAGTAAGGAGGATGACAGTTACACCGAGAATCTCTGCATCTGGAATTCTCTTTGTGTCTGGGGCATCTGCCTGAAAGAGGAATTTGTTTACGCCGACAGGAATAGGACCGACAAGGAGAGAATCAAGTTCTTGATCATGTTCATCGCTTTGCTTGTTAGGTTCTAGATCTAGGAAGGTAGAAACTGAAGAAGGTGAAGACTCACGACGTGGCGGAACCAACATAAGTCAATTTCCATTCAAGATCTGTGGCATAGAGATAGATTAGTGACTGAAGGAACAAGGGAATAGATAGCCAAAGGCAGGAAGGGGAGAGAATCACCCTTTTGCAAGGCCTCAAGACACTCGAAAGTGATCTCAAACTCATAAGAATCACCGAATTTGGCTGGATTGTTCAAAACATTGACACCAAGGAGTGAGACGACCGACATCTTGAAAGTGATCGGTTGCTTAGAATTAGTTGAGGTTTAAAAGGTTTGCAAAAAGTTGTGATTCAAAATATGCAATTTCTCTTGTGTTAACCAAACGGTGCCAGACTTGTTTGTTGAAAGTTATTGAAGTTGTGTTCGGATGTAACTGTATATGTAGTTGTAATTGTATTTGTATTTGTATTTGTATTGAAGAAGAAGAAGAAAGCACGGTTGAGGAGAATAAAGTCGACAATTTGGTTGATGGGGCAGCATTAGCTCAAAGGCGGTAAGAAGTGGGATTATGGCAGAATTCCAGTATTCCAATTATTCCAGTAGTATCCTCTGCTCACAAACGCGTAGAAGATCAAAAGTCGCGTAGACATGGGCATAGACCGCGAATGTCACTTTACAAACAAAGATACGCTAACCGTATTGGAATTAGCTTATAGATTTTGCTCCTTCTTGCCTTATGAACCTTACCCTTATCCTTACCTAAGCAGCTAAGCTCCCACCCGGCTCTATCCATCACCAGCTTTTGCCAACCTTATTAACTAACCCTACCGACCTACCAGGAAGAAAATCTGATTGTTTTTGTTTTTTGGTGATTCCTTCGTCAACAATAATAAAAACAATCAAAAAACCTCCAGCAATTGAATTGTTCCATCGGAATCGACCTAACCACTTAACTTTCTTTGTTGCGCAACGATTATTTCATTTCATTTGAATCCGCGCAAGTTTGTTTCATTGTGCAAAGAGGTAATAAGCCTTACACTTCACTTACCTTACCTTGCCTTTTCCGATGCATCTATTCACACCTTGCTAACAACCCCTTGGCCAGTTTGTTCCATCATTGATCCTACGAGAACTTCGAAGAAAACCACTTGCGCATCTACATAACATATCATAACAGTCTTCAAAATGGCGGAGGAAGATGCAGATATAGCTCTTTTGCATCAGTTACAGGCGGGACAAGATGCTACGGCTTGGGAAGATGGAGATAATGGAATCGCAGAGGGTGATTTACCTTCCAATACAGAAGATAACAACGAACATGTCAAGCAAGATTCCGTTAAAGATGCTCAAGTTTCTCGTGCTTTATCTCCTTCAGGCCAAGCTGCGTTAGCCGCTGGCGGCGATTATGACCCTTCCTCTGTTACATCCCTTCCAGCTGTGGTAACTGAACAAGATCGCTCAAGACCTAGCTCTCAAACTTCTGTGCGCAAACCAAAAACCGTTGGGGGATTTATAGCAGATGACTCTGATGAGGAAAATGACGAATCTACATCACTTAATACTGGTCATTTGCAACTTCCAGCTTCTGATAACCCCAAACGATCTCCTTCCCCATTGCAAAACTCTATCATTCAACCAGAAGTCCCCATCAAGATGGAGAATCAAGTTGATCCCAAGGCTGAAGCACTCTCCTCTATTCCTAATTCTATCAACCCCAGTAATGCGGGAACACCTATAGAACAAAATCCGGTGCAAGTGCCCATCTCTGCTGGTACAGAACAAAATATATCTGTTCCCCGGGCTCGTCTTCCCCATGATAAGATTGGTATGCTTGAAGATCGTGTCAAGGAGGATCCGCGAGGTGATATGGAAGCTTGGCTTTCTTTGATTGGTGAACATCGCAAGCGCAACAAGTTGGATGATGCGAGAGCAGTTTATGAAAGATTTTTGAAAGTCTTCCCACACGCTGTAAGTTATATGCAATCTTCCACCATGCTACTTTTGCTAATTGTAAACCAGGCAGAGATTTGGGTAGCCTACACTGAGATGGAACTCGAATATGAAAACTTTAGTGCAGCAGAACAAATCTTTGGTAAATCATTGTTGACAGTTCCAAATATACAGCTTTGGTCTGTCTACTTGAACTACATACGCCGAATGAACGATCTTAATGTCGACCCTAGTGGTTCTGCCCGTGCAACCGTGTCCCAAGCATACGATTTTGTCTTGGCAAACATTGGTATTGATAGGGATTCTGGTAAAATTTGGCAAGATTACATTCAGTTCATTCGTAGTGCACCGGGTTCAATTGGTGGGAGTAGTTGGCAAGATCAACAAAAGATGGATCAATTGCGAAAAGTCTATCAACGTGCCATATGTGTTCCCATGTCAAACGTGAATGAATTATGGAAACAGTATGACCAATTTGAGATGGGTTTGAATAAGATGACGGTGAGTTCAGCACTCAGATATCTTTGGTTTATGGCTGACAGGTCATATTAGGGCCGCAAATTTCTTCAAGAAAGATCTCCAAATTACATGACTGCAAGGAGTGCCAACACTGCACTAGACAACTTGACACGCGGACTTCAGCGTACAACTTTACCTAGACTTCCACCTGCTTTTGGGTTTGAGGGAGATCAAGAATATCTACATCAACTGGAGTTATGGAAGAAGTGGATATCTTGGGAGCAGGAAGACCCTTTGGTTCTCAAAGCTGATGAGTTGGATGCTTATAAACAGCGAATTTTATACGTATATAAGCAGGCTGTTATGGCATTGCGCTTCTGGCCGGAAATTTGGGTTGATGCTGCGGAGTGGTGCTTCAACAACAACTTAGAGAAGGAAGGAGATAATTTCCTTGCTGATGGAATCGTTGCAAACCCAGAGAGCTGTCTACTAGCTTTCAAAAAGGCTGACCGACTCGAATCTACACTCTCTACTGAGGAAGCTGGAAAAAGCGATCTTGAGAAAGGGGCAATTGTTCGGGCTCCATACGCTAAACTTCTTGACTCTCTCTATGAGCTTATTGCGGAGTTGAAAGTCAGGGAGACAAAAGAAAAGGCTAAATTGGAGGAAAACTCCGCCATCGATGCCTCTATCAGCGCGATTGTGAGAAAGGCAGAGGATGATGATGACAGTGATCCGGAAAAAGATGCTAGAGAAAATGCCAAAGCTAATCAACTGAGTGCTATCACCCAAGGGTATGAAATGCAGAGAAAACTTTTGCAGCGGACCGTCTCCTTCTCCTGGATTGCACTAATGAGAGCCATGCGGCGCATTCAAGGAAACGGTTCAATTGAAGCAAAGACCGGATCAAGATTCATTTTCGCCGAGGCTCGTCAACGTGGCATGATCACAAGTGAAGTTTATGTTGCCAGTGCCTTAATTGAACATATGGTATACAAGGATAAATCTGGCACAAAGATCTTTGAAAGAGGTGCTAAACTTTTCCCAACCGATGAAACCTATCTTCTAGAGTACTTGAAGCACTTGATTTCCATTTCAGACATCACCAGTAAGAATTCTCTCAAATCCTCTATTATTGACAGCGCTGACTATGAGATAGATGCTCGAGTTGCATTCGAAACAGCAGTCAGCCGCCTGGCACAGAAGCCCGAAACCGTGCACAAGACAAAGCCCCTCTATGTTTACTTCCACGGTTACGAGTCTCAATTCGGAACTCTAGATCAGATCAAAAAGCTAGAGAAGCGCATGGCGGAACTCTTCCCTGATGACCCAAGACTCCTTAGGTTTTCATCGCGTTACAGTGTAGACGGATTCGATCCTACTGCTGTACGACCCATCGTCTCGCCTGGTTCACAAATGAAACCCAAGTTGGTTATGCAATCAATTGAACAAGCCCCCTCGATTCCAGACAGCCCACGGCCTCAATACGTGCAAGAACAAAGCCCACGACCACAGCAACCGCCACAATTTGTGCCGAATCAGAATACGAATTCGCCAAAGCGACCTTTCCCAGCGGAAGACTTTGAGAACGACCTTAACCCTCCACGAAAACTAGCGCGTGGTCAGTCTCCATTGAAAGGAGCTGCAGGACGCAGATTGGCGCAACAAAAGGGGATACAGCAAACACAAGGCACACCCACATGGCAATCAAATGCTGCACCTTACATAATCCCGCGAGACATCACCTTTCTCCTTAGCATTATCCCCCGCTCAGATATCTACCTTCGCGATCCACAGCTGAAAGGTGTGAAATTCATTCCAAATGAAATGGTTCAACTTCTTGCCCGAACTGAGGTGCCTGATTTCGTGCAATGGAAGAATGCACGCGAACAACCTCAACAATCGCAACAACCACAACGCTATGACGGTATGATACCCAGTTACCAAGCTCCTAATACACGTGAATCTTATGGCTACGGTGCACAAAATACTGGAAATAATGGATATTCTGGGGATTCGCGTCGTTTACCGCAGCCTGGTTATCTTTCTATTGATGATCGAGTTTCAAGCGTAATTCAGGGTCATGATTACACCAGGTCTCCCGTAACCCCCCAGGATAATCAATGGGTAGGCGGGTATAGCCAGGCGCCTTCTCACTCACGAAATGCTAGTTTCGAAAACAGAGGATGGCAAGGGCAGCAGCAACAGCCTGGACCATATCCGCAAACTCAATATTCTGGAAATGGAAATGCCAATGGTGGATATTATCATTGAAGCTAACTTTTGAGTCTTTAACAGGATACTCTTATCGATGATGAGCCCTTTTTAGCGACGGTGATTTCATCCCCAAACTCTCACATGAAATTTCTTTCCTTCACAAAAACGAGCCAAAACTCACGATGTACTTTTAAACAACCCTTCTTCTTCAACATGCTCTACATATCTTCAGTTTTCCCCAAAATCAAGGCCATTTGTTGTTGATCGAGGGGAAGTAGCGGGCCTTTCGAGTTCTGCAAAATCAAGAGTTCATACAATGTGTCTTGCTATTAGTTGGGGCAATAGGGGTTGATCATAATGGAAGTTAAATTATGCACAAGGATATGCAAGCTTCTTTCTTTATAGTATGGCGTTTAAGGGAGGCTGAAAGCTCTATTGCAAGCGGTCAGTCAGCTTTAAATGTAGATTAAAGAAGCCTATGGCGTAATTGAAAAATTCAAATAATGATTTATCAGATCTGAGTCGATTCTTGCACCTGTTTGTTTGTTTGTTTAATTCCTTGGCGGGCGTTAGGAGCAATTGATAATTGACGTTACACTGCATGCTATGAACTTTGAACAGTCTGTGATAACCCAATGAGAGAGCAGGGCTTCAAACCATGTATCAGTTATTCATTCAGATGACTTAAAGGTTCAGATCTAGATTAAGGATGGAATATACAGAACGCTTCCTTTCTTTCCTCTTCTCTTCCATTCCATGTTATTCCTCTTCTAGTTTTCTCTGTTACACTCTCCCAAGCCCTGTTTTCCTACGCGTCCTGTTGGGCAGAAGTATTGCACTTGAATATTGACATTCGATCTTGAGCCCTCCTGCTGCCTCTTTCTTGATACATTGTAATTATCTTACAGAGTTACTTTGAGATTCTGATTGGTGGTTTAGATACACGTAGCTACCTAGGTAGGTATATATATGCAAGATCTGCCGCCGTCAATATTCATCCTGGATAGCCGCAGACCGCCGGTGCAAACGCCAGTTCCCAAAAAGAAAACCCGGCCAATGATATGAAAAAGGTAGTCGTATAAGCAAGTAGCCGTTGAGTATCAATATGAGTCATAGAGAATGCAACTATTGCTGGGTTAGCAGACTGTAGAAATTCGATATGAGAATATTGAAGAAACGAATGAGATCTAAATGTATCTCATCCTGCCTTACCCAAAAATGGAAAGAGCATCATCGTCTCATATTTCGCGCCTCGGTCTTTTAAAGTCAATTCATTTCACAATCTGCTTGTACCCAATAAGGAAACAGAAAGAAATCCCGCTTATTCTAAATCCCAAAGACTAGCGCAACAGACAGAAAAAAGATTGAAAACATTGCTGTCGCTTGATCTATCTTCCTCAACCTCTTTCCTCCCTACAACTCTTTCTTGTCAACAATATTTCTCATCGATCTAGATAGAAAAGCACAAGTAAGTAATGCCTTTTCATCTAGAATTCAAGTGGTATCTTCCTAAGTTTGAATACAATTGAAATCAATTGATTTCCATTGATACCGCGCTTGCTTGCTCTTTGTTGCTATGGTTGCTTGCTTGCTTAGGTAGCAACCAACATTCTTCAAGCTTCGATACCAGACTCAACCACCACAACAAGTCGTCTCTTGCATCCCATATCAAATCAAATTGATTGACGAACTTCAAGTCGTATGATTGTTGGTCCAGATTCTTAATTCTTCTTCGGCTAACTCATTTGTCTCCTTACAGCTTTGCTACCAGCCACAATCTTTTGTGGTTTTGTACTTCCAAATACAGCACAGCGATAAAAACAACTTCCAAGCGGTGATCAACTTTTGGTAAGTCGAACAAACTCTTGTCTCATTACCATGATTGGAACTTCTTTCGCATTTCGATTCTCTCTATCTCACTGCTATCCTCAATATCACGACGGTCTATCAGTATCATGATACTACCACGATCTATTTTCCATAATCTTTCTTCAAATCATCAACAATTTATGATTCGATCTTTTAGCATGCATAACACTTGCTAACATCGTTCCTTCCAATATGCAGACACCGCCAGAACCAACATCATGGGTGTTGGTCAACAACGTCGCGCTAACCATGGCCCTCCTTCATCGGCTGGAAACTCTGATCAGCAAACACCACCATCTGTCGTCGGTGGACCACCAGCCTCTTCATCAGGTCGCCCACCTTCAGGTGGCTTTGATGGACCCGGCGAACCACGCAAGCCCAATCCGTTTGGCCAGGGTGTCGGATTTGATCCTGCCAGAGATCCCAATAGAGATGAGGGAAGAAAGTTCAACACCCGTGTTGAGCTTCCATGCTACCGTGATAACGTGAGTAATAACTTTTATTTTTGGATATGTGATATGATGTTTGCCATGTTGTCTTTACTATCCGTCATGTAGTTATTACTGCTTCAAGGATGTATGCCAGGCTGCATGGTGATGTTACACTATCCTCGGTGATGATTCCGTGTATAATTATTAGCTCTGGCCTGAGTTGCTTCCATCCCCCGCTATGATTGACAAAGTTGTTGTACTTTGAGCAGTTTTACCTTACCTCAACTACCATATTTCTCATTGCTTAAGACTTCCTTGGGGCACCCCTCAACCACAGCAAGCTAGTGACTTGTTTGTTTGAATGGTAGCCAAAGAAGCGAGAGAAAGCCTGAAAACAATGATCCACTATACACTCATACCCCGCTCTGGGCAATCTTCAGTAGTAGTCCATCATTCACTCCCCCCCTCTCTCTCCAAATGGCCTGCGTGCTTTCCATTCTTCTTCCATTCCCCTCAACTATCTCTCGCACTAGTTTACCTACTAGCTCAGTATCTTTCTCTACAAAAGAGCTGTCTCTCTCCCCTCTACCTCTACCTTTCTTACAACCAAACACTCAACTCCTCTACCTTCTACTCTTTCTTGAACCATCTTTAACACTTACAAATATCATTATTTACTGCAATAATAGTCAAAATTACCACATTCTCAAAGTCTTCAATTGCAGGCTGATCCTTTACCAAGCAGTTCTGGCTTTACCTTATCACTCCACATCCTTATTCTCTTCACCTACATACTCTATTTTTCTCACATTTGTGGTGACAAAAATCAACCGCCAATATGGAATACCGCAACTATGGTATACGTGACGCTGACGATAAAATGCAGTATGACATCCCGGCTTCCACTATTCTTCCTGCTCGTCCAGGATACAACACCCAGGGCAAGACTGTTAGCATTCGCGTGAACCAGTACAAGGTTCTTGATGCTCCTAGAAATGACATCTACCAGTATGATGTAAGTATTGAACATACCTCTCACCTCACCTTCAAGCACTAATAAAAAGTCCAGATCTTGATCGGCAATGGTGCTGAAAAGATGGGCCTCATCAAGAAGGTCTGGGAGTCTCGACCTGTCAAGGCAGAGCTAGCAAAACATAGTAAGATGTGGCTTTGGGATGGAAACAAGATTGCTTGGTAAATAACTTTCATTTGCCCTCATTTTCGCATGATGCTCATTTATCTTAGGTGTGCAAATCCTCTTGCTCGTGGAGAGGTCCGAATTCCAGTTGATTTAGATCTCGAAAATGGTCGTGATCCTAACCCGGATCGCGTTATCTACTGCATCATCAAGCAGACCACCGTCATCAGAATGGCTGCTTTGCACGCTTATCTCAATAAGCAAATTGATTTTGACAACAGTGTTCTCTGTGCAATCAGTAAGTTTCTCAAACACACTTTTCATGAATTGCCTAATTCTGGTGTCAGATTTCCTTGACCACATGCTTCGACAATGGCCCAGTGAGAAATATACTGTTCAAAAGCGCAGTTTCTTTGCTCGTGGACCCCAACGCTCTCCTTTGGATCATACTATTGAGGCTATGAAGGGTGTTTACTCTTCAATTCGTCTTTGCAATCACGTTCCTGAAGGCAATGCCATTCGTGGTCTTGCAATCAACGTCGATGTTGCCAATGGCACATTTTGGACTTCTCAAGATGTCATGCAGGCTGCTCGCAATGTATGCAGTGCTCGCAATAGAGCTCTCAACTATGATGTCTTCCGCACTCACCTTATGCCATTCAGAAATGCCTCCGGTAAATATGAGAAGTCTGCAGAGTTCAAGACGCTGGAAAAGATGAAGAAGTTGAAGTTCCATCTTAAGCATCATGGCAAGCAGGAAGGTATGTTATGTCTCACCAATCACAAAATATCATGCCTAACTTTCCAACGTAGATAAGAAGGTTTATACCATCAAGCGTTTTACTTTCTCTAATCACGAGAAGTTTTGCAAGACAGGCCTCAATGCCAAGAATCACTTCTTCACGCCGAAGGAGACTGGCAAGGAGACCTCTGTGTACGACTACTTCAAGTACAAGTACAATATCAACCTTCACTATTGGTGGGCCCCATTGATTGAAACCGAGAGAGCAGGCTTCTTCCCTATGGAAGTTTGTACTTTGCTTCCTAATCAAAAATATCAGTTTAAGCTTGATCCTAACCAGACTGCTTCCATGATCAAGTTTGCAGTTACTAGGCCAAAGGTCCGCTTGGACTCCATCCAACACGGCCTTGGCATGTTGAACTGGTCGAAGGATCCTTACCTCGCACACTTTGGCTGCAAGATTGAAGAAACTATGACAATGGTAGGTTATCTTTCCACACCTTCATCTTTAATATGCAATACTCACACATTCTAGACTCAAGCCCGTCTTCTCCAGAACCCAGTTGTTCAATTTGACAAGGCTACTATTGATCCCAGAACCTCTGGTCGTTGGGACTTGCGTGGCAAGAAGTTCTTATACGCTAATCCTGAACCATTGAACTCATGGGCTGTTTGCATTGTCGCTGAATGTATTCCAGTCCCTGCTGTCAAGAATTTCCTTCAGGTATTCATTCAAACTTACATTGGTCATGGTGGTAGAGTTACGAACAAGACTCCTCCCATCATTCAAGTTTCTGGCCATGTAGCAGAAATCGGTGCTGGTGTCCATGCCGCTCGACAGCAAGCTGGAAAGCAAAATAAACAGACACCACAGATCATGTTTTTCATCTTACCTGGTCGTGATTCCTTCCAATACGAACGTTTCAAGAAGAACAATGAATGCCGCTTCGGAATGGTCTCCCAAAGTAAGTGGTAACAATCTTATGTCGGAAACTCAACTAACAAAAATATAGTGATGAATGTTGCTCATGTTATGAAGGCACAACCCCAATATTGCTCCAACGTGTGCATGAAAGTCAACGCTAAGCTAGGTGGAACCACTTGCAAGGTTGCTGATACTAAACCACCTAAGCCATTCTTCCCACGACCAACGATGATCATCGGTGCTGATGTTTCACACGCTACACCAGGATCTCCACAATCATCAATGGCTTGTTTGACTATGTCGATGGACTCAACTGCTTGCCGATATGCTGCTGCGGTTCAAACCAACGGCCATCGTGTTGAGATGATATCCAAGGACAACATCAAGACCATGATGATTCCATTATTTAAGCAATGGGTTGCGAAGGTCGGCAGGGGTTCAGGTCCTCAACACATCTACTATTTCAGAGATGGTGTTTCTGAAGGCCAATTTGAACATGTCATTAATCAGGAGATTAAGGACATGAAAGATGCTCTCGGAGAAGCTTTTGGTCCCAATGGTGCTTCTGTAAGTTCTCCCATTCTTAAACTCTCGAGCTACCCTTAATAATCAATCTTAGATCCGTTGGACTGTCACTGTTTGTACCAAGCGCCATCATCTTAGATTCTTTCCAAAGGACAATGATATGGCAGCTGGCGACAAGAATGGTAACGCTCTTCCAGGCACTTTAGTTGAACGTGATATCACCCATCCATTTGAGTATGATTTCTACCTTAGCTCTCACTCTGCTATCCAGGGTACTGCTCGACCAGTTCATTACCAAGTCATCATGGATGAAGCAAAGGTCCCAGTCAATGATTTCCAACGCATGGTCTACCAGCATTGTTATCAATACATGCGTTCTACTACTCCAGTCTCCTTGTGTAAGTTCCACAAAACCGCTTATAATTTCTTGTATACTGACATATTTCAGACCCTGCTGTTTACTATGCACATCTTGCTTCTAATCGTGCTCGGGCACATGAAGCTCATGGTCATAGTGAAGGCCCACGTGGTGGAGAAAAGTTCCTAGAGAAAGTCTATGAGGCAGCCGCGAAGAAAGTCGCCACAGGTCAGAGTGCTGAAGCAACCAGTCAATCCGGTTCAAGCAATATCGTCCAAGATGTGCCACTTCTTCCTTTGGGAACAATCGCTCCTAACGATAATGTTAGCATGGATGTTCTTATCAAGATTCGTACGGGTATGTGGTACATTTAGCTGCCTATTTATTTCCTACAACCATCAAGATCTTTGACCCTTGTCTTTGATCTCAAGACTTTTCTATTTCTCTATTTTGTCTTATTACATATTTTTTGATCCTCGGATCCCTGATCCCACGATTTCTCAATATTTCTCTGCCAGCTAGTTGCTATCGCAATTGGTTTATGAGGGATTTGGGAATAGGACTTGTATCTTCACTTCTTAGGATTTTGACCTCATCCCGGATTCAGTTCAGGGATTGAGCTTCAGAAATTCCTCTTTTTGTTTGTGCATAAGGGTAGCTGGAAGTCGTTATGGGCTTGGTGATGGATAGAAATCATTGAGAAATTTAAGTCTTTACTCAATCTGGTGGTGCCATACAGGCAGGGTGATTTTATTTTCATTTCGATATGACTTGTGGTTGATATTCTTGATTAAAGGATCTTACTGAGGTACAAATGCAAGTATGGATGAGGATTAAGAATCTTGCGGTGGTACTTAGATAGTTTTCAAAAAAGAATAACGGGTGCAATTGCATTTGAACTTTAATATTTTGGTGATTATTGTGACATGACCTGTGGTTGTTACGATAGGGAATAGTGGAATGGTGTCCATATTATCTTTTACTTGGACGTATTGAAATTTCAAAAAAACTTCAGGGTTACTCATCATGATGATGAGAGTATAATCATTGCATATAATTCATGACATCAATAAGGTATGTTAGATATGCCTAATTAGAAAATGTATCTTAAACAAATCTTCAAACCAAGTAACAAATACACGGCTTTTTAACATATTCCCCAGTGGGGGAGAAAACAATGGATGATGATAGATCTGTTTTGGGACTTATTGTTTCTTGAGATTGTCATTCTTTGGATGATTTGTATAAAGATATGAGAGTGGAAGGGAGCGAGAAAGATGCGGGGTGTTTGATATAGCGGGTTATTGGAGATTGTGGTTTTATAGAGTGGTAAATGGAGGGAAAGGGGATGAGAAAGAGGGTGTGTTTTGTTGTAATAAATTATATAAGTTAATATTATACAATGATAATTTAAGATTTGTATTCTGGGAGAACAAAAGATAGGTATTAAGACTTAGACGAGTTTCTATCATTATTTTAAAATTAGTTTATTGTTTTGTCGTTGTATTTCTTGGCTTTAGTTTGCCTTTAATTTATATAGTTCTATTGTTTTCCACCCTTCTCTTTCATTAGTTCCGTCTCTTTTCGATAATGGATCTTCATCTATGGATGCCTAGGTAAGGTCGTTTTACCCTCATCTCTTTGTAATTTTCTTACCGGATATTATGAATGGAAGTTTGCTGAGTTTAGGTCGCTATTAGCCAGTAGTTAGTAGCTAGTTGAACATGATAGATAATATGATAACTACTATTGCACCTAGTACGATGTAATATTGGATCACTAGGCTTTATTTGTAAGATACGCTACTTAGGTAGTTTTATATCGAAAATCTTGTTAATTTCTTAACTCGTTGATGTAAAATCATAATTCAAAGGCTGCTTTGGACAGAAGCTAATTGGCGCACATACAGACATATATTTGTATATGAGAATATCATAATTACAATAGTCTATAAACAGTCTCGAATCGACTATCCCAGGAGTCGGTTTTCCCAGCAAAGAAAAAAAAAGGGAAAATGCGATATGTACTTCTGGTGATGGGCTTTCGCTGAAGGAACTACTGTATTTGAAGGAGTTTGGAATGAAGGAGATAGGGTTAGCAATGGGAATGGAGATGGGAATGAAGGGAAGGAGATTGAAGGATTTGCTATGACTGTATGAGGTTTGGGGTTGGAATGCGGGGTTTGAGGGTGGTGGTCGAGAGGGGATTTCCTGGAGTCGAGGCTGAGGTGAGAGAGGTTGATAGTTTCTGAGGCCATGAAAACAGGATGGGAGAGTAGGGGAAGAATGAAGCGAGAAGATTGGAAATGGTTTTTTCGAGTTTCATTTGAATTTTCTGGATGAAAAATTCTTAACTTTACCATATTATCAAATATTTCACCTCGTTGGATAATGTTAGTTTTTGTCTCCCCAGAAAATATTAGAGTTCCGGATGAAACGGATTCAATCAATAATTTACAATTGATTTAAATAATTTTTTTTTCATTTCAATACCACCATGTTCTGCTTGATTAAATATAATAATGTTGGTGCAATCCCCTTTTCGTTTCTCGCTTGTTTAGTCTGCTTTAGCATTTGAAGTTGGAAGGTTTTCTTTTTCTGATTCAATGGCATAACCCATTAAATTAATCAAGGACATCTCTCCTCTGATGCAACACTATGGCCTTTAAAATACTCTCTTCATCAAAATTTTGCTTTATATCTATACTATACTATACCATACCATACGATGCCACACCACCCTATTGATACCTTCTCTTCAATACACAAACCATATCCCTAGCTATAGATCCCCAAGTCTCCATCCTCCACCCAAACATTTCCCTGTCGACAACCCCTCCCCCCCTTATCCTTTATGAATCTCAAAATACTATCCCAAGTAACTTAACTTACTGTAAGGAAATAAGTAACAATATTATTATCAATCTATCCCCATCTCCAACAACATTTTCAACCGTTACATTACCTCCACAACACTACTCCCTTAACCCTCTTCTCCCCGCAAATTTTTCGCTAAGTGGTCCTTTGCGATACGATAGCTATGCACGGTTACGAAACGATATGATTCAGACATGCATTAAAGGAATCTAAAGTTTTTGCAAATGGTGTAGATAGTGTTGAAGTATTTACATTATGATTGCTATTATGGTCCATTGTAGGGTTTGAGTAATATTTGTTTTTTTGCTCTTTATTGGAGGTAAGATAGTTCTTGTAATTATAAATTGTGTTTGTATGTTATATTTGAATTGAAATGGGATGGCTTATGGGTTTTTTGTTGTTGGAAAGAATTCGAAGTATTATTCATTATATAATAGAAGTTTGACAAATAAATAAATTACAACAAAAACTATCTATATATATAATATTAGAGATCTATCTTTTATATATCTCAATACATACATATATATATATATTAAGATGTAACTTTATTCATTTATCGAATGTTAATCTATGTAGTTTTACACGAGACCTTTAATATTCTATCTGTCTTTCGATGAAACGATACAATCAACAAGAACTATGACAAGAACAACAATAACAACATCGCCAATATCAAAATCTCAACGGCAACTACGCGATTCTATAACTTGACAATATAAATATATATTTAATCAACAAAAATGAAAAGGAAAGAGAAATGATACTTCAACATTCAAACCTCAAACTTTTAAATTTACCTACGAAAGTCATGAATTTTACAATCTAACCGATCGGAACACCGGTTCAATCGCTCGGCACTATGCGCTCGGGCGCACGTGCCGTTCACGTGTACATAGTTTATACAAACAGCCTCTTCGGGTATCAGGTTTATATAATCTCAGTCATCGATTTAAAGATTACAATTGACCCTGCCATATCAGCTCTTTTGCGGTAATAGCGTTACAATTATTGTACAACTTTACTCATCATATAATCTACATCTGTATGAGAAAATCCATCTTATCATCTCACAGACCTACTTCTATCTGGTTTCAAACGAAACAAATACAAACATCGTCTAAATCCCTGCTTTGCATTCATTTATTGGTGAAAAGGTCCAGGGGTTTGGTTATTAGGTTGGTGTTCTCCGCATAATCTTACCTTTGATCATCTAAATCCACTCTCCGGATTGAGATTTGGGATTGGGCTTTGAGATTCCCCGTTGAGCTAGCTGGGGAGATTCAGGTCTGGGTCTGGGTCTGGGTCTGGGTTTAGGCCTGGGATCGGATTTGATTTGGGTTGATTTGAATTAGAGTTGTTTTGTTTCTTGTTTGATTGATATTGTAGAGGTGTAATTTGATATTGGCTGGGGTAGGGGTTTAAAATGGATTGTTGTGTGATATAATATAAGTGTAGTAATTATAAGAGAATAGGAATGGGAATGGAAATAGAAAGAATAGGATGGGATAGAATATAATGTTTAGGTAGAGTAAGTAGAATACTTTGTAGAAAGAATAGATAAGATAGTTGAGATGTAATATTTACAAGGGGCTCGCTTCTCTTCAACAACTAGGCAAAGTGACTACGTATTCATTTTATTACATTTAGTAATCATATCATAACAAATTATTTTATACCGGTACTAATTGAATGATGTATTGGTTTGGTTGTATTGAGTTATTATTGGCAATGCAATATACAATAATATCAGGTATAGTAACATGAAGCAATGGTACAATAGAATGGATCTTGCCTGTTTGATATTGTCTCGGGAGTTGGAAGGGTCAACAGAGGGAGGGATCACCGGTGGATGGTTGCACAAAGGGATTCTTGAACTGGCACATCTTTTTTATGTTACCGCACAATATTGAAGTCCTCACGATCTACAAAAGATGTAAGATTATAGATGATATGGTTCCTACTTGAATAGAGTAGAAATCTGAATCAACTTCAACACTTCAATTATATACAGAGATAGGATTGGAATTAGATGAACGCGGAATATATTGTATCGTTATTTTTATTATTTTTATATTACATGTCTGTGCAGAGTTTCTTCTTTTGATCGTAAAGTAATTTGGCTTTTTTTTCTTTCGGAACTTTTTTTCTGAGAAAGGACATACTATTTGGGTCAATTTAATTCAAATTGAATCAATTGGATTTGGGAGGTTTCACACAACCAGGAAAAGGAAAGAAAGGAGTAGGGGTGGGTAGTTGGGTTTATGAGGGTAAAGGGTAGGAAAGTAGGTATGGGAAGGTCGAATCGATGAATGTCATGTATCCATTCATACATACAACATACACGTTCACATACACATACACATACACGTTCACATCCACATTCACACACATATACACAGACATCTACCGTCGAACGAGCATTCAACGAACGGACTTCAAATGAATATCGAGAGTCGAATTTCTGCGACAATTGACTCCGAGCGAAAAGTCAATCTCAATCATACCATACTTCAAACACAATCTCAAACATCCACCTCGCCCATATCTATCTTAACCATCCACCCACCCCATTAATCTCCCACATCCAAATCTCTCCTCCCCCTCCCCCAAACCATACCATACCATACTATACCACAACACACCATCTACAATGACCAGTCCCCCATCCACACCAAACCGCATAACCATAACGATACTCGGCGACGGCGGCGTCGGCAAATCCGCCCTCACCCTCCGCCTCGTAAAATCCCAATGGACATCCGACTATGATCCCACGATCGAAGACTCATACACCCTAACACGGCGCATAGACGGCGAAACCTACCACCTAAGCATAACCGACACAGCAGGACAAGAAGAATACCGCGGCATGTGGCAGAGCGCCAACGGCAGCATGCGCAGCGACGCCTTCCTCTTCGTATACGACATCACGCGGCGCGAGAGCCTAGAAGCCCTTGACTGGTTCGACGACCTAGTTAGCATGGAGGGGGAAGCGCGCAGCGAAGAATGGATGCGGGCGCAGGTGGAAAGCTCGCGGTCGAGGGGCAGGAAGGCGGGGAGTTCGGCCGGACTCAAACCGGGGTATGCGCCTCCGATCAAGATTGTCGCGGGGAACAAGTGTGATCTTCAGCAGTCGCGGGAGGTGACGGCGTCGCAGGGGTTGGAGTGGGCACGGGCGAGGAATTGTGGGTTTATGGAGACGAGCGCGAGGAGTATTGTTAATATTGAGGAGACGTTTGCATTGATTGTGAGGCGGGTTGTAGAGAGGAGGAGGAAGGCGGAGATGTGGAGCGGGGAGAGCGAGTTTGGGGGTGGCGTGGGGAGTGGTGTTGGGGCTGGGGTTGAGTTGGATTTGGATTGGGAGAGGCAGAAACTAGGGACGAGGAGGGCGATGACGAAACCGCTTACGCCGTTACCACCGGAGAGTTTGAATGTGGAGAATGAAAAAGTTATGGATGGGCGGTGGAGGGTGAGGAAGAGGTGGAGGGCGATGGGACGAAAGTTGATTTGTTGGAAATGAGACTTTCCAATTTGATCTTGAATGGATGGAGCGAGAGGAGGGCATCCACGCAAAAGCCTGAGTGATGAAGATACCAAGATGCGAAGCAACAAGATTGACGGGACAATTCACGACATATTTCATGACATCGCTAGGTGCCTGCCTACGGGCAATGATTCGCCTACTTACCTACCTACTTCTTTCATATATGTATTTATCACCCTCCTAGTCGAAGCGCCAGATCTCCATCTAAATCTCAATTTCGAATGGGAAGAGAAAGGAAGTCGAGGGCCCCTGATATGGGATTAGACATGGAAGCACGGGATTGCAAGCACGTGTATTAGCCACTGCACTTTGACATTTTGGGCCAGGAAGGAAAGAAATGAAAAGAATGGGATGGGAATGGGCGAACGAAAGAAATAATACCATATTGCAGGCTGGACATGGATATGGATATAGGAATGGGGAACGGATAGAGGGATGGATGCATGATACCATTTACAGCGCGGTGCTTATCTTATTTGGGTAACGGGGTCTCGCACATAGCATTATACCAATTCTTTATATCGTTAGCTACCTTATGCAATGCAAATAGAAATCAAATGAAATTTGCAAGAAAATAAGACTGTACAGAGAATGAACGGAGCAAGTATGGACTACAGATGACATATTTTTGCATGAAAATTTTCGTCATAGGTATTGAATACTCGATTTGAAATCCTAGCAAGCTCCCTCTCTATATCTGATCTTCGTCACGATAACAAGTGGGTTTGTGCATATGCCAAAAATTAAGCCATGCATGTATATTTCGGTAAAGTTCTTTAATTTGATATGATGTAGAATCTATAATTATGTATGTCCAAGGAAATTATGAAGGCACCCAGATGCCGGAAGAAATGATGAGATACCTTGGTCGGTAGCTGAGGGTCTTTGGCATCGCGTCCTTGTTATTAGAGCTTGGAGTTTTGTGATGGAATATCGTGTCGTGATGATGCTGAATCTTGGTTTCCTGTTCCTGTTCCTGTTCCTGTTCCTGTTCCTGTTCCTATTCTTATTCCTGTTCCCATCCCTCCCTGCTTACTTATCCTTCGCTCAAGCGTTGTATAGAAATTATATTCCCTGCAATTTCTCCATTATATCCCGAGCAAAGCAGAAGCTTCTTTACCCTCCTTCCCAGCAATCACTCTCTGAACCCAACGCCTCCACTCATTATATTCCTTCCACGACACGCTTTCCTTCCTCCCCTGATACCTCACCACCGTCAGTTGACCCACCTCCCTCCATTTTTCTCTGCGTCCGCTCCAACCCGCCTTCCGCATCGCACTCACAACTGTCTCCTCATGATTCCATTCCTGTTCAACCGCTACGTCTGGTAGATAACATGCTCCATACCGTTTATTCTTATAGTAAAAAGTGATGCGGATTCCATGGATTCCGATTTCCCAATCGAGGGGGTTGCTGCACGTTTCAAAGTCGGTGAGGAGTGTGACGGCTACTTCGAGCGTGGGAAGTTCCGCGAGGGTGATGGATGAGAAGCGCGTGTCGTGGAGAGCGGATGTTAGGGCGTATTCTTTGAGGGAGGTGACTATGGGTTCGGAAGAAAAGGTTCCAATGCAGCCGCGGAGGGTTGGGGAATTTTGATGCGGGTGGTTGCTGCTGGATATAGTGTTCCAGGTTACGAAGAGGGGGGAAGACCATTCGCTTAGGTTGCGTGGTGTGGGGAGTTGTGTTGTGTTTCTTGGGGAGGGGGAGATGCCGATGGGGGTGAAGGATGTGGTGGAGCTGGAGGGGGTTGTGTCGTTGGTTGAGGTCGAGGTGGATGTTCGTTCAGATGAGGAACTTGAGGATGGTGTACTAGTTCCCGAGGTGGACCGTGTGATGCGTTGGATGATGGGGTGACGGGATATACTGGCGTTTGTATTTGTGTTTGTGTTTGCGTTTGGATTTGTGTTAATGGTGGGTTTGAGGGGAGAATCAGAGGTTTGAAGTTCTTCTTCCTCTACTTCTAGGGAAGTTGGAAGTTCGAGACCTTTGGGATATAATCTCCATAATCTTTCTACAACCTGCAAAGATAATGAAGGTCTTTCTTCATGAAAAGCAGTGAGAACTTCGAAACAATAAAGACAATGATCTGGCGTTGCCATGATGTCTACTGTTTTTGGTATTGATAGATCTGGATGTAGTTGTGAAGCAGTTCGATATGGATATGGATATGGATATATGTATGAACGTTTGAATTTGTATTGGTATTCATATATTGATTTAATTCTATCGTGATCGTAATTAGTAATTACAGTTGGAAGATTTATTGAAGCTGAAATTGTCGAGAGAAATTGTTTAAATGGAAGTAGGAGAGGAAGCGAAAGAAAAGAAGCAGGAGGTTGATGTTGATGATGATGTTCTTGTTGTTGTTGTTGATGATGATGATGATGATGTTGATGTTGATGTTGTTGTTGTTGTTGTTGCAAGTCAACTCGGGTGTTGTGGAACTTCATGGCGGGGTTATCTATTTGAACTGGGGTTGATAAGCCGTTTTTGGATTATTATGATGACGAAATTAACTAGATAGGATAGATGAGTATAAATAAGTATAAATGAGTATAAATCATCATAATGTGCATAAAATGTGGTTTGTGAATCTGAAACCATATTATCCATTTTATGAATCATTTGTGCATAATCGCAATTACACAAATCTTCTAGACTCATGCATTCGTGGACTCGGCTCATTCGGTCGGTCAGTCGGTAAGATTTCATACCGATTTGTTGTTTGAGATGGGAACTTGACCGAAAACACTCCTTAGAATTTATCATTTGAGCTGGAGTTGTGAAATTGCAATTGATCAAATATGTTAATGCGACGGGAATATAAACGATGACGAATATAAAAATATTCTTCTTCTTTCATATAAAAGTGCACCTGACGCTAATACTCTCTTTCCTTCATGATTGAAAGAGCTCCCAAACTATTGCTTTGAGCTTGTTTGCTCTGTTTGTCTGTTTGTCTGTTTGTCTGTTTGTCTGTTTGTCTGTTTGTCTGTTTGTCTGTTTGTCTGTTTGTCTGTGTGTCTGTATGTCTGTATCTGTTGATGTCATCATCTCAATTACAAAGACACATATCGTCCTAATTAATACAACACCACGTTTTTATTACTATGGAAATACAAATCACAATGCCAATGACTTTATTTATATCATCTTCAAATTTGATCATCACATATCCGCATATATCTTACAATAAGTCAAACAGCCTTATTAAGTATCCATCCAGCAAGCTTTCCTCTCCCTGATCTTCTGCAGTAAAAATCACCAAGTCCCAAACCAGATTTTCAATTCTTAACCACATCATCAACAATCCAACCCATAAATTTCCAGAAATATACAACTCAAGCAGTTCATCCGTTCGGATCTTCAAATTCCCGTCGTCCTCAAACCTTCTACGCATGAAAAATCTCCAATTAGTTAAATCATGAGGTTTTCACTATTGCGGCTGATGATATTAAGATGATCACGATAGCTTACTTCGCATCTCGCTTCACTTCATCTACGTTTCGTACCCCTGACATATCAGCACCCCAATTTCTTATCCTTACATCCCCAAGCAAGCAAGTACTAGGTATATAAAAGATCTCCGAGCTTAAGTAAACTTTATGCTAAAGAAGCTTTGAATTCATACATTTAATGTATCAATAAGATTTGATCATTCGACCCAAGTAGCGAACTGAACCCCAGTTTCTCTCCAATTCTCGGCTTTGTGGATCAAACCAAGCTTTGGGTTTGAGTAGGGATGGAATTGGCATTTTGACTGGTGGTCTTTTGACAGCTGCTTGATATGGGATGAATTTTATGATGATGTTAGTTTGGGAATGTAGGAGGCGTGGGGTTTGAGGCCGGATGCACTGGTAATCCTTTACTTGGGATGATGGGATATCTATGGATGGGAGAAGATATAAAGATATATGACCTCTGTCTTCAAGTTGAGGCATATATCTTATGATTGTCTTGATCTCATCCTCTGTCTACCTCTACTCAAATATCTCCTTCGCTTCGAACATATATATTTACAATTCTTTTGTCGCCGGACGACTCCACTTGAATTATTACTTTCATTAAGAAGCTTGACTCTTTTTCTGACACTCTTACTACCAAACCAACTTTGTCAACTCAGCAATCATGCAATTCACACTACTTACCGTTGTTTCTTTCATTGCCGTTGCGATCGCTACACCTATTTCTCGTATGTTTCAACCATCAAATCTCCACGCTTTCTTGGTTCTTCAATCATTATATGTGACAGCCTATCCTGAGGTAGTTTAGACAAAATTGTTTTGCTATTCTGAAACAAGGAACTTCCTGAAAGGTTTTGTCTCGAAAACACCACATAGACAGACTGCCATACTCCTCTTCCCCACACAACCCATATATAATTACCTTGGTACTAACAATTTACAGCACTACAACTTCGTCAATCAGCTGCGGCAGTTGATGCATCTGTCCCTTCAATGACTGACGCCCAAGGAAATGTCATTAGCTTTAGCTCTACAGGTGTCTTTCAAGGTTAGCATTCTCTTTTATATTGCTTCCTCTTGTATCACTTTCTCTTTCGTATTTCCACTCCCCTAACATTTCTTGGCTAAGATGGTGAAAATCTCTAGCAGCCAAGGACTCTGGCATGTGAACCACATGCATTGGATCGACCATGAAGATGCTATGCTATATACATTAAAGTCGAATGTCTAGATCTAAAGAGTATTTAGTAGAGTGTTGTAGATGATATATAATGAATGGACTAGCGGGGGTATTATGAGTGGATGGTTTTGTTGTAGCTGGATGGATCTTGGGCTATAGCATTTCGCAAAGATTGGGTATTAGTGGTGTTTCTGATTTTATGGGAGGCTCTGGTATCAAATTGAGTTGAATTGACATGGAATGAATAGGATAGAATTTGATAGGAGTAGATGGCATTCATATTGGTATTAGTATGAATGATAGTTTAAAAGAACTCTTCCAATATCCGCCCGCTGCCTACTTGATGCATTCTGTGTTTAATAGATACTATCGTTACCATCTACATGCAAAATATTGACCACTATCTTTTTGGGTTTCTTTAGATGAAAGTAAAATAGTAGTACTTCAGGATTCCCATTATTCTATATCAATCTAAGACCGTGACTCGTGTATAGATATGCACTGTACCATAAGCTGTATGCCCAGCCCTTTTCATTTTCTATCAACACCGTTTACTTCATTTCCCGCTCTGTAGATCTGATATTGCATTGCATGGATTTGTTCTAGAGATTGGAATGAATAGATGAATTTGTCAAAATTATTTAGATTGTTACTCACAATATATTGTTGAACCTGATAAGATGACTTTATACGCCGGTACAGTAATCTCAAATGTGGGGAAAGACCAACCACTTACTTATCTTTCACGCCTTTCCATAGACAAGTATACGTAACCTCAACAATAAATCGATCATTCCTACCTTTTCTTTTCTACTACATGAAATACCCTTTTGATATTGTGTCACAAAGAACCTCAATTATATACCAGTTCTCGACTACAAACAAATCATCTTCACATAATCAATAACTCTATCAATTAGATCCATCAAACATGACCACACCAACCTTGCGCCCAGACCTCCCATCAACCCTCCATCTCCTCCGCCTCGACCCAATCCATTGTCCCGCCCCTGATTTCTCTTCTCTCCCAATCCCATACACCTACACCGAACTCCCCAGTCCTACTCCCCCTCCCAGCACCCTCCTTTCTCATCTCCAAGCAGCGCATGTCCTAATAACCACACGTTTCTTCCTCCCATCTTCTTTGCTATCCCAACTCCCCAACCTGAGACATGTTGCGGTACTGGCAATTGGAACGGATCATGTTGATATAGAGTATTGTAAAGAGCGGGGAATTTCGGTATCGAATGTTCCGGCTGCGAGTAATGAGGCGGTTTCGGAGCATGGGCTGACGTTGTATATGGCGTTGAGGAGAAATGTGGTGGGGATGCATGAGAGGACTAGAGAGGGAGTGGAGTGGAAAGAAAAGGGAACTCTGATGGGATATTTTCATGGGGGATTCATGGCGGGGTTCAAGGAGGAAGTAGTGGGGGTTATTGGGGGTGGGGAATTAGGTGAGAGGGATTTCTTTTGCAGAGTTACTACTTAAACCGGCGGGAATTGAGATCGAAGGGGACTTGAAGCGTAGTTCGCTTCTCAAATATTCTGCTTTTCCAGATCAATTAATTGAAATCGTCCAAATCTGTGATCTGGCACTCGTTGAGTTCAACCCCCCAATTCATAACAAAGCACGAAAATCTCAAGTTCACCAATTCACAATTCACAAAAGGAAATCGAGTAGCAAGTCTTTGTCGCGCCCTCGGAATGAGGGTTCAAATGTGCGAACGAAAAGGAGTTCCTTCAACCGAGACCCGACCAAATTACACCCCCTTCTCCACCGTCCTCGCAACCAGCACTGTCTTCTTCCTGACTCTCCCCCTCACACCCACCACCACAAACCTCATCGCCTCCGCCGAATTATCTAGTATGAGAAAAAATGCACTCATAGTCAACATAGCTCGAGGAGGAATAATCAACGAAGAGGATTTAGTAAGTGCCTTAAAGGGAGGTGTAATTGCCGGTGCTGCGACGGATGTTTATGTGACAGAGCCAGCGGGAAGGGATAATCCACTTGTGGTGGCGGCGAGAGAGGGGGTGTTAAGTGATAGTGGGAGATTGATTTTGAGTCCGCATGTGGCTTGGTATGGGAAGAGTAGTGTGGATAAGCTGAGAAGGGTGGTGGCGGAGAATGTGAAGGGGTGGTGTGAGGGAATCGGGGGAAATGTTGTGGCATGAGTGATGGATGGAATATTTTGAACAGAGAGACATGGGGTTTTAATAGTCGAGTCAGATAGTTAAGATCATTTGGAGGTTATGGTCATCTGTGTCATGAATCACTCTACATGAAGTAGCCTCACAACTCTGATTTAGCACTTCTTCACAAATTCGCCACTAGTTATATATCTATGCAAACGATTGACTAAATGACTGGTTCTCAAATCGGGCGTTTATCCAGATTCAAAGTTCATCGATGGGAACCGGAAATGAATTTGGAATAGAAAGCCATTAACTTTTCGTTATATTATCTTAAGTAGTATTCTTGATTAATTATGATATAACTGCACAACCACGCCATGAAAGGTAATAAAGCACCAAAAACAAAGATATATCTATTCCTCAAATCAAAAATGTTTATGGCCATCTAATCCCATGCCCCTATGATAATTACAAAGCCATCCCTAGGAGTTTAACAATATCTGGAATATTGTGAAAGGAATCAATTCGTGGCAAATCAATTTTCTTTGATCTATGATAGGCATTTTATTAATCTACTCCTATTGTCTTGCTTGTGTGATCTGAATGTTTTCCCTCGCTAATTATCCTTTTTCTGCTTGTCCTCCTTCTATCTTTGGTTTTTTAATGCTGCTCCCTCTAGCACCTCAACTTCCTTCTCTAATGTAATGTAATACCATCCATATATTTTACAGCATTCCCTGACCATCGCTATCTTCTCATTCTTGGATAAGGAGGTTTTTATTTCCATCTCACCACCAGAAAGATAATAATCATCCTCCGTATTTATTTTCAATTAACATTCCTTACCTCACAGCTTTAACGCTGTGCTCTGCGGCCACGAAATAAAGTGAAGAAATGACATAAAGCTCATTGCAAAGAAGTAAATATACATAGATTGACAAGTTGCGTCACATTTGCAATTGCTTTGCATGCAAATCAGCAGAGGATGTATTTTATGGTTGGGGAGAGAGTTTGCCGAAGGAGGTGGTCTACTTATAGAGATATTACTGGGTACATATGCTGTGATTGTTTTATACTGAACATGGAATGGGATTCTGAAGATATGACGATACTATAGATATCATTTCTAGATTCATGTAGAGTACGTTGTACCTGATAAACTTTAATAAACGTAGGGTTTACAATTAGTTCAGGATTACAATGAATTGCTACGCACTCCATTATCTATTGGAAGAAAGATAGAAATATTTAGCGCACAATGGCATTTTGACGAAAAGTTAATCATACTATTTTAGGGTGCGTTCGGATCGAACTTTTAACCATATTAGATCTACTATATTAAACAAATATAAGCAAATATAGCTCGATCCGAACGCAATATTAGATACATTATATATTTAATCAAATATATTAGATCTAATATAATTAGAAATTTGATCTAAACACAATATTAGATTTAATTTATATTTAATTAAATAATAATTTGATTTAAATATAATATCAAATTCAATATATATTAAACTTTTAAATTTAAACAAATATATACTTAGTTTAATATTTAACATTTTAAACTAATAATAAATCTTTATTTATATATTTATTAATAGTGACTTTTAAATATACTTAAATATGCCCGAATATATATCAGACTTAATATTTCAAATATTCTACTAATTTTTATATTGGCTTCAATATCCCTACTACTTTAAAAATTCGATCCGAACGCACCCTAATTCTACTGGGTATAATTAGCTGCAAATACCCGAAGCTAAATGTCGAGTAGTTGAGGAAAAAGTTTGATCACATGACAATTAGACTATTAGCTAGGACGAGTTTCGAGCTGATTTCTGAATGTCCCCGCACGGTACGGATAATTATTTACAACTATTAGATATGGTCACAATTTTCGGTATCACCACAGAGGATTAAAGAGGACTTTGAGGGGAGTGGCATATAATTCATATCCCCAATTTTTATCATTCGCTGAAGTTCTAGACGGTACTGAATCGTGGGGGGAGTAAAAAAGGCTCGTCTAATTGCCCTTCGGTTACTTAGGTAAAGGAAAAAAAAGCTAGAGGGGAGACTATTGGTAGATATCAAGCGCTTGTTAGGATGGCTCTTGTAATCAATGATATTAGATGTGCAACAATAAGTGTTAAAGTATTGTGATTGGATTGTAAATGTTAAAAAGAGTAACAATGTTTAATCTACAACTTTAATGTACTTTGGAAAGTAATAGGGTATGATCACTATCCAAACGCTTGTTGGGATGAAGCTTGCAATCAAAGATGTTAGATGTGCAACAAGAAGCATTAAATTATTGTAATCGAATTATGATATATTTGATTTACATTAATAGTCATAATAATTTATTACTAAATCATCCGCGATGGCCATAAGTGTGGATCTACTCAATACTGGCTGGGATAAAACCTGTAATCAAACATACTAGATATGCAACAACAAGTATCAGAGTATGGTGATTGAATCATAATATAGGTGATTCCATCAGTATTTATGCTAAATTATTCTAAATAACTATAGTTGTAAATCTACTTGGCGCTTGTTAGGAATGGCCTTGCAATCAAGAATGTCAGATGTGCAACAATAAGTATTGAAGTATCATGGTTGGATCATCATATAGTTCAGTGGTAATTATACCAAGTTATCCAATGTAGCCATAGCTGTGAGCCTACTTAGAGCTTGTTAGGATGGGGTTTGCAATCGAAGATGTCAGATATGCAACAATAACTAGTATTAATCAAAATACCATGATTGAATCAATGAATCATGATATGTCTAGGTAGATTGGTAATTGTACTTAATAGTCATACCTAGGCTACGCAAAAATAATCCGTAACCCGCGGATTATCTGCAGATTATCCGTCAACCCGTAGATTCATACCTGTGAATCTGTTCAGAGCCTGTTAGAATGAGGCCTATAAAGGAGAATTACAGACATGCAACATAACATCTTTGCTAGACTGTGATTGGTATCTATATAGGCAGTAATAGCGCCGAAGTCTCAAAGTAGTATGGACCAGGATTTAAGGAGCCTCTGGACAAAGTCTCAAAGCAGACTAGATACTCTCTCGGCTCGTGTGATGTGATGATGGGGGGTGACTGCCAATAACTGTAGATGATAATCGAACGGTTATTAAAATGTGCTTTGGAATCAGGAATCTTAGATGTGAAACAAAAGATATTAAAGTATCATGATTGGGTTATAAAATGCTTATCGAGATTTGGATACTGAGTCTCGAGTTTTAATGCATTTGCTAAATTATCAGAGTTGTAAATGCTGTTCGAACGCTTGTTAGGATATGCCTTGCAAACAGAAATATTAGATGTGCAACAAAAGCAATTAGAATATTATGATTGGAGTATTAAGGAGGTAGTGACACTGAGTCTTAGGTTTTATTAATGTATGAGCTAAAGTGCTGGAGTTGAATACTACCCCGACACCTGTAAAAACAAACCTTAACCTTGTAAAAATGAATTATAGATATGCAACAGAACTGTTGTAAATACTTTGATTAGATCTTGTTGTGACAATGATGTCATATATACTATGGGAGGATTGGTTTAGTACTAGATATATGAGGGAAAGCGAAAAGCCATGATAGGCGACAGAGGGTGCACAAGCGTCAGGAAAGATCTCAAAGTTGAATATAATGACACCTACGGAATACTATCAAGATAAGAATCGGTTTAATACAGATGTAGCAACAAGATTGTGTGATGAGAAGGAAGAAGTTGGAAGTGGGAGTGGGGATGATGATTTTTGGAATTTGACAAGCGTTGATTGAACGATACACTCACTCACTCCCTGTTGAGAAAATTACCAAAAAAAATAAAAAATAAAAAATAAAGAAGATAAACGCATGGGAGCTAAGAAACAATTAAATCATCATCATTGCTCCTTCAAACAAGTCCCCTAAGTATGTACAAAACATCACGATTCGGAGAAAGACCAATGGTGATCGTCTTCCAGGATTTTGTTGCATATCTTCAATTTTATTCCAAATTTGGAATTGAATTTGAGATCTGGAATGCTACCGCATATTTGAAATTATACTGCACATTCCATTACTGCCGGGACAATTGTGTGATCATGAACAAGCTGATGGCTCTGGTGTATCGGCGTCATACTTGTAATTCGTAGTGCAGATTAGCTAGTTCTCCTTGAGCAATAAAAACAGTATGAACCAGAGTGCTGTATTGATTCTGTCACCCCCCATGGTGATACCAGTAATTGTATTTCTAAAGCCAGATTCTGCATCTAAATTATATTGCACATCTAGGATACTGTCGCACATCCGAAATACTATTACACGCCACCTAGGCACTTAGAATAATATTATATATCTGGAATTCTATTGCACATCTAGAGTTGTATTGCATACAGAACACTATTGCCTGTTGCATATCTATAATTCTGTTTCACAAGGACAATCCCAGCAAGCTTTGAACTACTACCATAGTACACGTCATAATTTTGAACTTGCCCAACACAGCATCACTTTAGCGATGGCCCGGATCTAGCCAAAATGATAAAATGAATTTTTTTAGGGAACTAACTGTTGTCAAATCAAACATTCTAGTGCTACCAAGCAAAAATACACATTTTAAGCCCAAAGACAAAGTACTAGAATATTTCCAGAGATGGAGATGCATTTATGGACTTTTAGCCAAAAGAAGACCCGCAGCATTTGCATCCTCCTCCGCTTCTTTGTTACATCTCATTCTATTCCCAGCAAGGAAAATATCATGTGGTGCATTTGGAATCTCATGAGCTCTACCCTATTTCCTTAACATCTTTTGTTTCTCTGTAAACTTGACAATCGTAACGGTAAGTGCTTCTTCTTTTCCGATAATTATCCATATAGAAACTGGAGTGAAAACGGATGATGTGGTGGTGAAAACCAAAGTCCCTCCGCTCTGAGATATAAAGATTGGCACCCTATTCCACTGTGAGACTTGCTAAGTGATCTGTTTCATAGTTTCGAGATGTATCAATATGGGCCCGGGCTTGAACGTTTGAGAGATGGGATCAATAGACGGACCTCATGATATACACGTGGAAGGATTGGGTAAATTTTTCACGACACCCCCATTTGCTGAGCTCTACTCAGAAGTATACCCAAATAAGGTGACCGCGATATTGTTACGCGCAGAATCTTCCAAAACAATAACTTCGGAAGGAGAAGCATCCGGATCTCAAAAAAGCTGATATGTTCTGACTACAAACTGAAGAGCCGCTCAGAATGGAGAAGCAGGATCACCAGCAAGACGATGTTAGACAAAAAGTGTATAATTTACGAAGCGGTTGGCAGGAACTGCAGTAGCACCCGCACATTCTAATATTCTACCAGAGCCAAACATAAACAAACCACAGCGGAAATGAAGGTAGGTTTTTTTTCTTATCAGGTTGGAATGGCTTGGGAAACTGAGCTATTCACAAGAGAACCAATTTATATCTACTTTCTACGAAGGGTTTATGAGTATAAACGGATCTCTTTCTACTCCTATGCACATCGAGAGACGAAGTAAAAGCTTGAGGTAGGTAATGTGATGGAGAGCGATTCTAATGAACTAATTAGTCATGGAATTGCGATATACCCAATAGGAATTTTAACGCGTGGGTTTTGCCATGTAGTACAGGCGCAGGAAGAACATGAACATGTGAGCTGCAAGACAAATCATTGCGATTAAGAACCAGAGAGCTTTCCCGGGCTGTCGAGCTCGGAAGTGTTTGTGAAAGGGCACCATTCTAGGTGCGGCGAGAAAAACCCTAAACTTATGGCCTTGGAATGTTGAAAACGATTTCTTTTGCATGAAATCGATATGCAAACGAGGCTCCAACATATGATTGATTAAAGTAGTTTTTCCTCCACCCAAAACCTTGAAACTACGATTGTAAAAGTGGAGGCCAGAGGTAAGTAGTGATACCAGAAGCTGAACTGTAATTCGAGTATGAATTGTCACTTCCGTCTAAACTGATAGACTCTTTGGAATTTCTCCAGTGTTGCGGGAAAGTGTATCAGTTCATTCATTTTAAGCGAACAACATATATGTATGTTGGCGGCATCTCCACTTCATTGTACAAACAACTATTTTCAGCATTTGCTTCAAAGAAAAACTCTCTTTTGCATAGCTGTTCATAATTCAAGAAGAAAATAAATCACTTATTTTATAGGGTATTATATCTTTCTCCTTACTATGATCAATCCATCCCAGGCAACCCGTCAGTTCCACCTATTTTCTCCCAGAATGCTTCAAAATCGACACCTTGTGCCTCAAACATTATTTTAGCCTTCTCCATGGTAGCTTTTTGCTGCTCCGGACCGAATCCTTCCGGTTTCGAGGATTCAAATTGAACTAATTCAATCCATTTGAAGAAGAGGTTCTCCTTTCCCATCAATGTTAATTCATCCTTGAAAGCTGTAATCTTCTTCCTTCCCAACTCTTCCTTACTATTCGGATCGATAGGAGCTTCAGTTTGGACCATCCATCCATAAGCGGCGTGCCATGCAAAAACAGTTGTCTTGAAATCTTGAAGATCCATGGTCTTCTTATCAACCAGCTTTGTAGCCTGAACCATAGCTTTCCAATCCAAATCCCACTCCTTATTCAACATCAAATATCCAGTCTTTTGTGACATCCATAAAGGATCGATGGCTCTTCTGACATTCGATGACATTAATTCTTTGCCAGTTTCATTATCCTCTTTCAAGAAATCGCCAATGGTTCGATCCCACCTTCTGCTCCGGCGCACAATGATCTCTCTCTCACGAAAGCCTACCCCAATTCTCCATGATATAGGGTTACCAATGCTTCTTCCTAGAAAGAAATCTCGAGGCCATGGCCATACAAAAATGTATAAGAGTAAATCAATCATAAATATTGAGGCACGACGGAATATCTCGTACCCCGTATCATTCAATGGTATCTTATGCGTATCGATTGTCGTCTCATTGTATTTTCCCATCATCGAAAAGCAAATCTTCATGTAAAAGGGGGAAACAATAGATGCGCGCCATGCGAGTCCTGCGATGATGGCAACATTCATGAGCACTGGCACAAGAAATATTTTCTTCTTAAAGTCTGCCGGGTGCTTGTCGATATGCGCAATGTAGATATGATATTTCGAGAGCTTCTCGAGAAACGGTTCGAGCTTTGGAGGAGGTCGAGTAAAAGGGGCTGGAGGTTCATCTGAAGTGATTGCGGATGATCTCGTCGCGGAAGTGGTTTTAAATGTCCTTTTAGATTTCGGTTTAGGAGGCATGATTGCTACCGGATAGATAGAAGAGTGTATTAAAAATTAAATAGTTGTGATGTTACCTCAACTTATATCTTATGTACAAATAATTAGTTTGTTGACAACGAACGAGTGGGTTGAAACTAATTGGAACACGGCGCAAAGGTAATCATACATGAGGGTAAACAAATGCGAACATGGCAAGTTCCGGTATCCGTAAATTATTGCAGGTATTACGATGGCAACTTTATGAAAATTATTTGAATATCCATTGAATCGACAATGCAATCATGAGGAGGGGTCGCAATTTATTAAAAGTATGAAAGTCCTATTCTATTACTTATTGACATTTGCTAATCGACATAGGAACCGACAACGCCCTCAGTATGCGCTTTTTGTTGGCATCGACTTGGGGCAACTCGCGGTCCTTCACAGGTACAACGCCGATTTTTACAATCCTCTAATTCGAGATCAAAACCACCAGACGAAGGTGCTGCGGTACGAGAATCTGAAGATCATGCATCAGATTCACCTCCTCCCCAGCAGTCGCCTGCTTCATCATGGCGTCCTGGACCTGGAATGGGAAATGGCTTTAGCAAACCAAGCTTTGGAGGTTCTAAGGTTCCAGCAATAGGATCCGTCGCCGGCTTTGGTCGTCCAGCTGCAGGAATACCCATGAAGTCAAGAATACCAGATCCCCCCAAACCCGAGCCACCGTTAAAATCACTGTCGGAAGAAGAGCAACGCATGAAGCAACAGCGAAAAGTTGACATACCTTCGGGACCAGGATCAGAGTTTACAAGAGGCAATAAGCCAGTACCGCCTTCACATAAGGAGAGAATTGAAATAGCTAAAGTCGCAGCTTTAAGAAAAAAGACAATGGATATAGATGCGATGAACAAGGAGCGCGCTCAACCCGATGCTCCTTTGCGTTTTTTTGAAAAAGGCGAACTTCGATTTCATAGTCAGACTTCTAGCCAAATAATCGACGACTCTGCGGAAATTACTACTGCACCAGAAACTACTGGCGGACCATGTGAAGACGAATCACAATGGGCACAATTGAAAAAGAGGGCCGAAGAGACAGGGACGATGCCACCACCATCACAAGATCCTATTGCTGAAGCTCAAGCTCAAAGGGAAAAAGAGGCTAGTTCGGGTAATTATACGCCACTACGAAAAGTAATTCCCTCTGAGAGAGGCACTTTTAGAGAAGTTCCGCGAGCAGATATGTGGAGCAGGCCTAATAATTATGATGGAGGCGATAATGCAACCCCAAGCTCTCCAAGCGCTCCTCCGATAAAATACCTACGGTCGAGCAACAGTAGCCCTGGCACTAAATGTTTATTTAATTCAAACTCTAGTGCAAATTCGGCACCGGGACGTCCTGCCGAACCAGCACCATCTGCTAGTAGTATGTTGAGACCACTGGGATCTTTAGGGTCTTTCGGATCTTCATTTGGCTCAGGCTTTGGTAAGGTTGGCGGAAGTGGATTCAAGATTCCTGGCCTTGAACGTCCAAGTCCATTGGTCGAGCCAGCAAAAGAGAAGGTAGTTGAAAAATCAGTTGAAAACCCAGTCGAAAAGCAAGTAGTATATCATCCGCTGTCCACGGAACCCGAAGAAACTTCAGATGTTCGTGAAAACGTTATCAATGAATTTTCATCGCCAAGGGAATTGGAGATTCGACATCGGAAGCTATCCGGACGTTTTGGAACTGATGACAGTCCCGCTACGAATGATCCAAATTACAGAGATCATTCATTACCCAAGAATGCACACGGGAAAGTGCTCAAGAAAAAGGCAAGGAGAAGTCGAGAGATTGCAATGGATCAAGACGATGAAGCGAGAGACCTGGCTGCTGAACGAGCAGAGCTGAAAAGACAACGAAAACGTGAAAAGGCAGCAAAGAAGGCAGCAGCACCGACCCCCATGATCCTGCCCGAATTTATCAGTATCTCCAACTTAGCTGTCGCTCTGAAGGTCAAGCTTGAAGATTTCCTTGAAAAAATGGTGGAATTAGGATTTGAAGATGTACATCATGATCACATTTTGAATGCTGAAAATGCTGGACTTATTGCTATGGAATACAACTATGAGGCCATCATTGAACGGGGCGAATCTGAAGATTTGAAAGCCAGACCTCCAGCGGAAGATCTGTCAATACTTCCGCAAAGGGCGCCGGTTATTACTATCATGGGCCACGTTGATCATGGTAAAACTACAATTCTCGATTATCTTCGAAAGTCTTCCGTGGCAGCATCAGAGCATGGTGGAATTACTCAACACATCGGAGCATTTTCTGTACCCATGCCTTCAGGAAAGACCATTACCTTCCTTGACACTCCTGGTCACGAGGCATTTTTGAGCATGCGTCAGAGAGGGGCTAATGTTACAGATATTGTCATTTTGGTTGTTGCTGCAGATGATAGTGTTAAACCACAGACTATCGAAGCTATTAATCATGCTAAAGCAGCCAAGGTACCAATGATTGTCGCAATCAATAAAGTTGATAGGCCCGAGATTGATATTGAGCGCGTAAAACAAGATCTTGCACGTCATGGTGTTGAAATTGAAGATTTTGGTGGTGACACTCAAGTTGTATGTGTTAGTGGTAAAACTGGTCAAGGAATGGATGATTTGGAAGAAGCTGCCGTTACTTTATCCGAAATCCTTGATATGCGTGCCGAAATAGATGGCCAAGCAGAAGGTTATGTCATTGAAGCAAGTATCAAACCTATGGGTAAGGTCGCTACAGTCTTGGTCAGAAGAGGTACTATGCGACCAGGAGATTTCATCGTAGCTGGTAAAACTTGGGCAAGAATTAGATGTTTAAGAAATGAAGGGGGTATTGAAATTGATGAAGCTGGTCCTGGTACTCCAGTAGAAATCGATGGATGGAGAGACCAGCCCGCTGCTGGAGATGAAGTCCTTCAAGCGCCCGATGAAGCAAAAGCCAAGAGTGTCATTGAATTCCGACTTGAAAAGGAGGAACGAGATAGATTGGCCCAAGATATGCAAGCGATCAATGAGAGTCGCAGAGTCGAACACGGTAAACGTGAACGTGAAAAGGCCGAGAAAGAGGCTGGTGAAGAGGGTGAAGCCACTGATACTGCGAAACCTGACAAGGAACCCACCGGCCCCAAACCCGTTTACTTCGTTGTCAAGGGTGATGTCAGCGGATCCGTGGAAGCAGTTATCGACCAATTGAACTCTACTGGCACCAAAGAAGTCGAAGCCGTTGTCCTTCGATCCGGAGTCGGCAAACTCAGCGAATTTGACATCGAGCATGCAGCCACCGCAAAAGGCTACGTCATCAACTTCAACACCGAAGTCGAACCTAGCATTTCTCAATTCGCAGCCCAGAACAAAGTCACGATCCTGGATCACAACATCATCTACAGACTAATGGACGACGTGCGACTCGAGATGTCCAAATTCCTCCCCCCCTTGGTAACGCAAAGAGTCCTCGGCGAAGCCTTCATCGCCCAAATCTTCGAAATCAACATCAAGGGCCGAAAATACAAGAGCGTCGCCGGCTGCAAGGTCCGCAACGGCACCGTCGCCAGGGACGCCAAATACAGGGTCTTGAGAGACGGGAAGAAGGTCTTTGATGGTATGTCCTCGCTCCTCACTTTTTTTCCCCCCTTTCTTTTCTTTTTTGGGGGGGGAGGTTCCCCTTCAATATCATTGTGAAATCTTCAACGCTGATACTAATGCCGTGAATAGGTAAACTCGAGTCCCTCAAGAACGTCAAGAAGGATGTGCAGGAGATGAAGAAGGGTGGGGAGTGTGGCATGGGGTTTGTGGGGTGGACCGACTTTCAGATTGGCGATCAGATTCAAGCGTATGAGGAGTTGCAGGAGAAGAGGTATTTGTGATTTTCTCGGGGGGAGGGGAGGGAAGGGAAGATGGGGAAAGGGGAGTGGGACAATCCCTTCTTTCCGGGTAGAATGCAAGATTATGCTGTGTAATTATAGATACCATCCCCATTTATGTGAATGCTTGGATGTGAGATGAGTGAATGAGTGAATGAGTGAATGAGTGAATGAGTGGATGAATGGATGAAGGAAGGAAGGAAGGAAGGAAGGAATAGATTTTATAATCGTTTTCTCTTTTTTCTTTTAGAATTCTCATTTCTACCTGCATCTTGATCTTTTGACGTGTATCTTATTTGGGCTATGTATGCATATATATATATATATATATGCCGTTTTTTTCTATCCATCTATTTATCTACCCATCTCTTCAAAGTATCGACATTCTCCATCTATACATTCCATCGAATACATCATCACCCTCAAGGAACCTTGATTTGAACCCCCCCCCCCTCCAATGCAATCTAAACCACAACATCCCTCCCAATCTCCCCAATAGCCTTAATCAAGCCCTCGACCGTCTCCCACCTCGTCTGCACATTGACCACGACCCTGAAAAACTTGCCCTGGTCCCCACTCGCATAGTCGACCATGAAACCCCGGGTTAGGAGTCTGTGGGTGATTTCCTGCGTCACCTGGGTGTTTGCTTCCTTGTCTTGCAGGGTGCCGCCTGGGGCGTAGTAGAAGCAGACTTGGAGACAGGGGGGCGGGTTGGAGGAGACGAGGATGAAATCGGGGTGGGTGGCGACGTGCTGGGCGAAGCGGGAGGCGATGGAGAAGGCGTGGTCGATTTGGGCTGTGAAGCCGGCGGTGCCGTAGTAGATCCAGGAGAGGGCGAGTTTGAGGGAGTCGCCGCGACGGCCGCATTGGAGGGTGAGGTCAGCGAGGTCCCAGACTTCGGCATCTTCGGCGACGGAGTGGAAGAGGTAGTCTGCGGGGAGGGTGTTGGCCTTGTGGAATTTGGTGAGGTCGGGGCCGAGGAGGAAGGAGCAGGTGACGGGGGCGTTTAACATCTTGTGGGGGTTCACGGCGAGGGAGTCGGCGAGGTGAGAGCCGGTGAGCCTGGCTTTGTGGGTGGGGGAGAAGATGGCGGGACCGCCCCAGGAGCCATCGATGTGGAGCCAGAGGTTGTGCGCTTTGCAGATTTGGGAGATTTCGGTGAAGGGGTCGTAGGAGCCGAGGACGGTGGTTCCGGCCGTGGCGTTGACGTAGAAGGGGGTCTTGTTTTCGGCTTTGGCTTTGACGATGAGGTTGTGGAGTTCGGTGGGGATCATGCGGCCCTGGGCGTCGATGGGGACGGAGATCACGTTATTTGTTCCGAGTCCACACATCTGAGCCGCCTTTTCCAGGGAGTAGTGGCCATGGGCGGAGGTGAAGAGAACGAAGTCATGCGAGGCATTTCCGGTCTCTCTCGTTTCGGGGAAGAGGCTGTTCCGAGCGATGATTATGGAGGTTGTGTTGGAGGCTGACCCACCTTGGGTTGAGATTCCTCCGGCATGCGGTCCGTTGAAGCCAAAGAGGTTGGCAAAGGCTCTGGCCGTGGTCTTCTCGATGACGGTTAAGGCGGGTGACACATGGAATACGTGAAGCTATTGACGGGCGGGAATTAGCATAGGGCTGATGTTGATGACGTTATGTGTTCCTTGATGATTAATCTTACGTTGGTATTCAAGACGGCCAAGATCAACTCGGAGATGACTCCAACCTAAGTCTTGTTTTTAGCTGATGTTATACTTGTATGTACGATGGTTCACCGCTTCAATTGTGGATGCGTACTGCATTGGTGCTTGAATAGAGTTTATCCAGAAACCCTTGGTCCCATGTATTGACACTGTACTTGAGCACTTGCTCAACGGTTGACAATAAACCATCCCGTCCCTTTCCATGGTTCGGGAGATTGAAATCGAGAAGTTGAACTAGTTTCTCGGGATTATGGTGCTCGAGAAGGGTGGTTCTGGGGCCTCCACCAGGGATAACCTTTCCATGGCCGGTGTGTTTGACGTTGGCATCTTCATCTGCTGATCTGATGAATGGAATGATGAGGGATTGAACGGCATTGAGTAACTAGGAAGGGAAACGTTAGATGATGTGTACAAAATGGCTAAAATGGCTTAGTTTTTCTGGTGGCTATGGCATGAAATGAGAGGAGATGATATGACTCTGGCATTGACCGAGTTGAGTTTTGATATCAAGTCATAAGAATGAAGGGGTCATGAATGGATGAAATGAAAGAAAACGAATGCATGAAGGTTTTCTTTTTTTTTTTTTTCATCTTTTTTCTTTTTTTCTTTTTCTCTCACATCTTCTACTTCATCCGCACGGTTCAATAGGGTTTGACCGTTTTGATTGACTGAAACATTGGCATCCTTGACTGATGCATCTGCATCTGCATCTGTTTTGAGATGGTTCGAAGACATTTTGAAGAAGAGGGTTGATGAAGGGAGATGTATGTGTGTGGATGGATGTGAAGATATAATAGAAGAGGAGGAGGGGAATACTTAGGTAGAGAGATGGAGAGAGAGAGGAAGAGAGGGCAGGAGGTTGATTGAAAGGAAATGAAGATATTTATATACCTCTGATTAATTGATCATGATGAGCAAGAAAGAGTCAGGATTTATATAATATACAAGGTTATCAAGATAGATAAATGTGTGTGTGTATGTATATATGTATATATGTATATATGTATATAAATGTCTAAATCTACCTAGTCTAGTATATATTTTCATCATTTCATACCTGCTCACGTGTATCATGATAGCAAGAAAGCAAGAACCTTTCGGGATAAAAGTTATTTAAATAAGGAAAAAGGATAAATAAGAAACGGGAAGTATAATATATATTATATGTATTATATGTGTTATACAAATTATATATATTCAGATGCTAAGAAGCATTGGCATTGTTACTAAGTTGCAATGAGCTAGTGACTATCAAGGTACATGGTCACAATCGAAATATCAATTTTCTCATCAGGTGTATGAATTTCATCATTATCATTGTGGTAATTTGGGTAGAAGAGAGGGAGAGAAAGATAATAAGTATTTAATGGTAATTGTAATTGTAATTGTAATTGTAATTGTAATTGTAATTGTAATTGTATTTATTGTAATTGTAATTGTAATTGTAATTAATAATAATAATAATAATAATAATAATAATAATAATAATAATAATAATAATAATAATAATAATAATAATAATAATAATAATAATAATAATAATAATAATAATAATAATAATAATAATAATAATAATAATAATAATAATAATAATAATAATAATAATAATAATAATAATAATAATAATAATAATAATAATAATAATAATAATAATAATAATAATAATAATAATAATAATAATAATAATAATAATATAGTCATCATATAAAATGATGTAATAGTTGATGAATAATAATATGGATGAATGGATGAATGGATGGATGAATGGATGGATGAATGAATGATGAATAATGGAATGAATGAATATCTATCTTACTTAATCATTTAATCATGAATACATATAATAGTCACTTTGTCTCTCGACCTAGTATTAGTAATAATGATACAGATGAGATGATGAGTAAAACGGCAGAATATCGGAGTGAAAAGGGCTAGAACGCTGGGTAAGATTGTAAGATCCTAGAGAGAAGAGAAGAGGGAGAGGAGAGGAGAATGAAAGAAAGAAAGAACTCTGTACGAGGGATATCATCCATCAGAAAAAAGGGAAGGAAAAGGGAAGGAAAAGGGAAGGAAAGGGGAAGGAAAAGGAAAGAAAGAAAAGAAAGGGAAAAAATGAAAAATCAAAAATCAAAAGGCTGAAAGAAGAATAAAAGAATAAAAAAGAATCAAAAGAATCAAGAGAATTTCAATCGATTTCGATCTCACCGCCTTATGACATGTGTATACGGAGTTATGTGTTGTATATGTGTATATGATTTCTTGATTTTGTAATCTAATATCAATTCAAGAGATCATACTAGTCGGTGTAATTGGTCCTTGGATGCTCAACTCACAATCCACTCTGACAAGTTAAAAAGTATGAGCTGAGCCACTTTGTTGTATTTGTATGACATTTGAATTGAGTTGAATTGAGTTGAGTTGAGTTGAACTGAGTTGAGTTGAGTTGAGTTGAGTTGAGTTGAGTTGAGTTGAGTTGTATTATTGTATTGCATTTGTATTGCATTTGTACTCCATTGATATGTATCATGTTGAATGATATTGCATTCATTATATTGCATTCATTGTATTGCATTGTATCTCATATCTCATCTCACCTACTCATTATCTACTACCTAGTATCTACCTAGTACAGTACTTTCTATCTATTTATTCAACATCACTCATTCATCATTCACTTATTAAACTTTATTATCATCGATCAATCGATCAATCGATCAATCAATCAATTGTCAATCATCAATCATCAATCATCAATCATCATCCATCATCCCATCATCCATCATCATCATCAACCATCATCATCAATCATCATCCAACCATCCAACCATCCAATCATCCAATCATTTAAATCTTTTTGCCAAGAATTACAAAATCTTCCGTCTTCAACCAGTTAAGGATCTAATAAATCATCAAATACATCATCTACTCATCTACTCATCTACCCATCTACCCATCTACCCATTTACCGCCCACCGCCCACCACCAACCACCAACCACCAACCACCAACCACCAACCACCAACCCCATCAACCATTAAACGCTCCTTCCCTACCTCCCTTCCCTACTTCCCTACTCCCTCCCTTATCTAATCAACCAATCATCTTCTCCATTTGAACCGCTAGCGCCCGCATTCTCCATTCCCAAAACTTTTGATCTTCAGAATTTCTTACATCAGTATCAAAATCTCTCTCCCTTGGTGGAAAAGAAAAATCAACTATAATAAACAATCTCTTTCCTCCAATCCTCATTTATCCCACTGACCATTCATTCAATCTTCATTACTCTTTTCTTTCTCTTCATCTCTCTCTTCGTCCTTCGTCCTTCACCCATTCATCCATTCATCCATTCATCCATTCATCCATTCATCCATTCATCCATCCTTTCAATTAATTCCTTCATCCTTCATTTCAATATGCCAAAGGAAAATAAGCATGCAAGAGGGAGGAGGGACACCTTGAAGAGGAAGAGAGAAGAAATTCCGGAAAGGGAAGAAGCTCATGATACCGATATCCAAGATGTGAAAAAGCGAAGATCGTCATCCCAAGATGAGGCCATTTCTTTCTCAACCCCCCCAGACAACGATAAGATCTTTTCGTTTTCCGCCGGCACAGGGACCAACGCAATTGAAGTTGCAGATCGTCCATACTATGGTTTGCTGGAGGACGAAGAGCAAGAATACTTTCGAAGAGCCGATGAATTACTCGAACTAAATGATTTCCCTTCCTCCGAGGAACGAAGCCTTTTCCTCGCAAATGTTTATCGGGAAGCAAAGGGAAAGGAATTGAAGATTGCTTGCAGTCAATCATGCTCACGGTTGATGGAGAGATTGATTCTGTTGAGTACTCCCCAGCAGAAGAAGAAATTGTTCACGCAGTTTGCGGGAAATTTTCCTCATCTGGTCTCACATCGTTTTGCCAGTCATTGCTGTGAAACCTTATTCATTCAATCGGCTTCGATGGTGACGGAAGAACTCGTGGGCGAGGAGAAGAAAGACGCCGTGGCAGCGGCCAAGGATGAAGAAGAGGATGAGGAGGTTACTGAATCGATGGAAAGTTTGTTTCTCGCTACCCTGGACGAACTCGAGGGTCAACTATCTTCCCTCCTCACCGATCGATTCGCATCCCACACCCTTCGCGTCTTGCTCATCATCCTCTCCGGTCGACCGTTGGAAAAGGCTTCGACAAAATCATTACTGCAAAGCAAGAAGAAGGAAAAGATTGGCATCAATGGATTGGATACTGCTCCGACCGAGTTTACTCTCAACAAGCGTACGGTGCCGGAATCTTTCTGGTGGGCGATTGAGAAGATTATTTCGGATACCATTGCTTCCATGGATAGAGCTTTCATTCAGGTGTTGGTTGGCCACCCTACGGGGAATCCTTGTTTGCAATTGTTACTCGAATTGGAACTCACCAACCCCCATTCGAAGAAGGGTGGTAACTCGGAACAAAAGACTCTGATCGCGACCCTTTTACCAGATGATATCGCGGTGGAAGGTAGTCAATCGGCCATCTTCGTGAACGGGATCGTCTACGATCAGATGGGGTCGAGAGTTCTGGAGACCATCATGACACATAGCCCAGGAAAGCTATTCAAGCAAATCTACCGCGCAATCTTCAAGGACCGCATCGCAGGATTGGCACGAAATGAGATTGCATCTTATGTTGTGATTCGGGCTCTGAATCGTCTCAGCAAAGAAGATCTTGAAGAAGCGGTAACAGAAATCTCTCCCCAGATTGAAGGTTTGGTTGCCCGGCATCGAACCAACATCATCAAGGTGTTGTTGGAGCGTTGCCAAGTGCGACGTGCAGGTACCGAGGCCCTCACCAAGAGCATCGCCGCTGCATATGGATCGGATAGGAGTCAGCTGATGCTCCAAATGGCCGATGTTTCTCTCGAAACGCTTGCGGCCGCTACTGCGCCCCCAGCAGCTACTGATGATGCGACACCAGCACCCGTTGTTCTTCACCCACAACCTACGCCATCTCAACTCCATGGATCTTTACTCGCGCAGGCAATGCTTAAAATTCCTGGTCCACCCGCGCAACTTATTCAGACTGCTTTGTTGGCACTGCCTACCTCGACGATCCTTGCACTCTCCTTGTACCCAACCACAACGCATATCATTCAAGCATCCCTTCTTCCATCTCCGCCCAACACACCGTCGAACCTTCTTTTCCGTCGCAAGCTCATCAATTCTATGATCTCACCTGCAACATCAACCCCGACATCGACTCAACCACCAATCATCACACTCTCCTTATCTTCCGCGGGAACTCATATCTTGGATTCTTTGCTGCATACAACCACCACTCCAACCTCTACCTCTTCGGCCTCTCTCTTTTCTCTTTGTGAACGTATTGCTATGACTCTCATGCCTTATGAAGCTTTGCTTAGAGATAGCTGGACGGGAAGGATTGTTTGGAGAAATTGGTCCATGGACTTATTCAAGAGACGAAGAGCGGATTGGGTGAAGAGGGTGAAGAGTGGCGATACCCAAGGAAAGGTGAGCATCCCAAGTCAAACGGTCTTGAAGAGTCAAGATGGCAATGCAAACGGCATTGCTGGAAAGGAAATACTTGGCGATGGTATTGGAAAACCTCATGGAAAAGGTAAAGGGGGTGACAAGGAATTTGGAGGCGAGAGACAAAAGAGTGCTATTGAGTTGGCCAGAGAGAAGTTTGCTGCGCAAAAGATTGCGGGTGGAAAAGGAAGGATTCTGCCAATCAAGGGGTTTAAACCAACCGGTGCAAATGCGATTTGAGGCATCGGAGTGTGAAGGAGTGGTGGGAGGGTCTGAATGAACTTGGCACCATGAATGAAACTTCACGATGATGATATGATTAGAGGAAAAATCTCAACATACGATTTTGCTTTGGAGAAACGAATGTACGAGCATGATTAGGTGCTAGCCTCCGAGAATTTGGATGGGAAAATGGATATTAACAGCAAAAGCAAAACAATGGAACGAGGGAGGGAAGGTTTGGAAGAACCCCCAAAAGGCTGTAGGATATGAAGATGAACGAGGTTATGAATACAACGGAACAAATCATATTGAAAGTATGACTTGGGGATTTGAACTTGAGGAATGAGATGTCGTTTTCACTTTCCTTGGGTTTTCTCCTTTTTCCCTTTTCCTTTGTCTAATCCGCTATGTTCCTTGGTTTCCTCTCCTTTGTGGTGTTATGAATCTTCTTTTTTATGATTATCATTAGCATAGCGAGCATCGTTTAGGTATTAAGGGATGAAGATGAATGAAGATTGAAAGGTTTTCGATGTGAGATTACCCTTGATGTTACGATTGAGGTATGTGGGGGGGGGGGGGGGGGGGGGGGTTATGGGGAGGTTACGTTTGAGGTTCAGATTAGATGAAAATGAAAATGATAATTTTATATTCTATCTTCGATGTTCAATATTCCATGTGTGAGGTTTAGTCAGGATTCAATGTGTTGATATGGTTGAATAATTATATGATGATGTACAGGTAGATTATATGGGCATTTAGCATCTAGAATTGAATTCTTGTGATTCCTAGAAATTTTCAAGATTGTTTTTGGGGAGGGGCGATTAACCGAGGGGATCGAGAGGTGATAGGATAGGGGCGATTATCCGGTACGTTCTCACCTACTTTCAGACCATCAATAATCCCCTCAAAAGGTACGCTTATGCGATGACCGTTGATGTCGATGTCGATGTCGATGTACTTTTGTAAGTTATTATTTAGGTGGATTCTGATGTGTGAATATGGGATGGTTTGGTGGTTTGGTGGTTGATAATGGGATGGTGGGATGGATGATGGATGGTGGGATGGATGATGGATGGTGGGATGGATGATGGATGGTGAGAAAGGGAATCGCTAGTTGGATTGTTATTTATTTACTTGGGCTGGATTGTAGGTTCCGAGGTATTGTTCTTTGGTATGTTGGGGAATATGTAGATGTTTAGTGAGGATTTCTGGATGGATTTATATATATTTGTATGGGAGATGTGATTGATGATGGCGGTGGATGCCATTTTTGGGGTGTTTGCTTTTTGCCTTTTGCTTTTCGATGCACGGGTGGATGGATGGATGGATTTCTGTTTTCGCATCTACAGCGGGTCGGTGTGTTTCTGGTTTAGTGTACTGCTTACTTCCTTGGTGAGGTTGGGGTTTGGGGAATAGGTGGGGGAAGGAGGGAGGGAGTTGTGCGGTTTTATTTTTGCCTATTGGTCGGGGATTTCTGGAGTGGCTTTGTGTTTGGTTTGGGATTTGGACTTGGACTTGGACTTGGACTTGGATCTGTAGTGAAGTTGGGGCGTGTGGCATGGAAGTCTTCAAGGTATTGATTCTATGGCTGGGAGTATCGGTATGTTTGGGAGGATGGAATATCAGGCGTGGATATTGGGTTGGGATGACGCATGGATTATAAATTGAGGATTGATTACGGGATGATTCAACGAGTATTTATTGGCGTGACGTGGAATGTTACACTGTGATATTTTTCTCTGGTTCAACCGTGTATTTGATGTTCTCAAAGAGCTTTTCTGGATACTGGATTTCATAATGATTGATATCTGGGATTTATCATTCTGGTATGAATTTCCTTGGTAAGGATAGATATCTATGAGAAGTTGTTTGGGGATATTTGGAGGTTTGATCTCGTTCATTCATGCATCCATCTAATCTATCCCCCATGATCAATAAGATGGGAAAAAGAAAACTGCATTTGTGGTAGGAAATCGTCGCATGGTACTGATATATAGGTATTCATTACACTAACCATAGGATATCATATCTCGTGCATAGATTTCACTGAAATTCTTAGATTGGGTAGATGGGGGATGGAAATGAATAAGCATTTCCTTGCTCTTGGTATGATTACCGATTCTTTAAATTTCTGCTTTCTGAGTGCGTGAGAGATTAGTATCAACAGGTTATTGTTCATGCTATTGGATTAGTCAGAGATGTTTTATACTCTTGACGGTGTAAAAATAGTGGCTACCATCTTACGGGTATAGAAGCAGGGCGTTACAATGAAATCTATTGTACCGTCGCAATTAGGTTACAATACAGGTAGAAGGTTGAAAACTCTTCTATTGCAATGATGGGAATAGCGAAATATATTTTTGAGATCATGCCAGGAACTGCCAATTCAGACAAAGGATATTCAATCGTGACGCTGCAACCTGTACTTTTCACATTGAAGATTGTAATTCGGGATTCATCTAATTGGATACCGGCCTTGTGATCAGATCAACACGATGGATGCTCTTGGTCTCATTCCTTTTAAGATTCCTTCGAGAAATATCGATGGAATCTTTCTGATATACATGCAATACAAAGACTCGTTTTAATTGATATTTCTGAAATTGAAGTATTATTTCATGCTCGACTGTATATAGCACAATGAAAGATCAAGAATAACGAGACCTTGGTCACTGTAGCATCCAATTGCGATTTCTTTCGTCCTTAATCATGCGAAGAACTGGAAATACAGTTCGAGCTATCGTATTTGCATGAGCCATAATTTAGAAAGGAAGTACCTTTAGTAGAGAGGAGGAAGAAAAAGCATTCGATGTCTTGAGGGGTGTTTAAAATATCCCAATAGCCTGATCGATCAGTTCACCATATAATCACCATCACTATCTCCATCTCGAAACTTGAACATTATAATCTCCCGCCATTAAAGAGAACTTGCCCCATTATCATGACATATGAAAAGAAAAACATCCCAACCGCCTCAAGGCATGCATTAATTGTATAATTATTACGAACCGACGAACTAAAACTCACCTCATCAATCTCGCCATTCCATCTTCAAAATTTCCCTCCTGCACCGTAGCCCCTGATTCCAAATCCCACCATATCTATTCAGAAATCCTATTACCCTCATTCTTTCCCCCATGAAGGCCTCTCAACAAAGAGGAAACGCCCCGGCCCATCAAAAAATCTTATAAATCACAAGAAGGATCTGGAATAAAAAAGGTGGAAGAGTGATGATTGCGATTGCGAGAATTCACTGCTTGGAATGTCGGGATGTAATTATATTGAAAACTAATCGTGACAGATTTTTTGCGGGAATCGTTAAATACCATTCTCGTATGTTCGGTTCAATACCTTTACGTACAAACGATAATGAATATGATAAAATCTAATACTATTAGAAACATACTAGACACTGGAATCTTACTTGTAATCAGCATTTCAAATCTAATAAGAATCTAGAATAAGTATTCTATACTTAACTAATCAAGGTGTAGGATGGTTATTAGAATACCTATTCAAGATTTGGAATAATCGTCTCTTAATAAATATTCCAAATTAGATTCTAGTCTTTTGATCTTCTTTAAATAATATTTCACGGGAAATGATATTAAATGTTAGTAGTAATATGAGATTTAATACTATACAAAAATAATTTATACATACTCCTATATAGACTAATAGATCGAACATAAGGTGTGACGTAAATGTCGTATAAAAAGCTAAATGAACAAACTTAAAAGTATTCTTAGAATCTATAATTAAGTAAAGTTCAAAAGAACAGCTACTTCATCAGTATTTATATATAGCTATATTTACATAACTAAACATATACGCAGTTCACATATATTCATTCCCACTGAACCGGGGCTCTATTTGATCACCGATCGTAATATAAAGAATATTAATAATAATACGATTATACGCATTAACCCAACCTTCTTCATATCTACAACAACCCCCCTTTAATCAACAATCTCAATCGTGATGCAAAAAGAATGATTTTGGAATGTATAAAAAATTGTGTGGGTAATAGAGAAGCTAGATTTATTAGTTTGGGCCTACGATGCGACTATTTTGGGCAGATGAAAATAAGGAGAGCTCGGTTACGCGGTTAAGGTTGATCTAACCACTTTAGGCATACTTCTGGAGTGAGATTGTTTTGGGGAAATGCTCAACGGACTTTTGATGTGTTCATTTGTTGCAATTTTTGCATGATTTGAGATGTGGGAATGGTTTGGAGGAGGGGGACTTATGGGGATAGTTCCACTGGTGTTCTTATATCTTGCGTTCGTCTGGTTAACTTAGTAGATTGATTGTAATGAGGATCAAAACACTTTTGTTATATATTCCGAAAGATTGAGTCATCTTGTTTAAGATGCATAGTTCAGTTTCTACTAGCTAAACTAACTTAGTGAGGATTGAATTTTTAAATTCAAGATATACAAAGATGGAGCCGAAAATCCTCAGCTGGAGTTGGGCGTTGAATTGTGTCCCAGCCGAGAACGCTGTAATTATATGTTATATGATTTGATCGATTATTAATCAATATCCAGCCATTCAGATAAAGCCTCCCTGAGTAATCTGAGATAGATTTAATATGAAGGGCGAACTACTGGTCATCAATAGACAATCAAATTATATCTAGGACCGCCGTATTCAACACTTGAACCAGTAAAATTAGTGGATGAGTCAAGTGATATGCATCTAATACTCATATTCTATGTAATCATTGAATCTCGTTGAAAATCATTCGTTCTATTTCAAATCGGACTAGGGTTCCACTAAGAATAATCAAACGGTGTAGGTTCGAAAATTATGAGACTTCAACATGTCAACTGCGGGAAGGGACTTGGAAAGCTTGAGATTAATTCATCGTCAGTGCTAAAAGGTCATCGGCGAACCATTAGTCTTGTATTTTAAAACAAAACAAAGACGATGTAGTAATAATTTGTTAGAATCAAATTGACAAATTATGATACAAAATCGATAATCGAACCTCGCAAGTTGTATGTCCCTAAATGAATTGTCCGGCCCCAAGATCTTAATGAGCAATGAGGACTGTCGAGAGATTGTAGTAGGAAATTGCACTTCTGGAACTCAATCCATTAATTATTAGTTACCGGATGGATGTGTACGAGTGTTTCCCTGAGACGCCTAGATAATCTTGATGTGATGAATTTGGTTGACTAGAGGTACATAGCACCCATTTTAGACATTACATTCGGTCCAGAACAACGCAATAATGATGTTGACCACAGATTTCAGTGCTGAAGGAGTTGGAAGACTACTTTATCCTCTACTAACGAGATCACCACAAATATCAACAGCCGTTAAAGTTCATCATTGGGATTTGGAAGACTTAAATACTAACCAATGGATGGCCACTTCTGGAGGGAAACCATGACTAGCACCCAGTGCTTCAACCCCAAATTAATATGGTAGCTACTTATTCTTTTTCATTCTAATCAGCCAGAGCGACAAGGTCGTAAGGAAACCTGACCTCAGATGTAATTACGGTTTCAAATAATCAGAACTACAGATTGATCTTCTTCAAACTGCACCTTTGAATATTTACAGCTTGACAAATAACGTAATGAGTTTCGGCATAAGGGATTGATATTTGAAATGAAATCAACCATCAAAAACCTAGCATTCTCGGAATAAAATTTGGATAACTGAACACTACAAACTACACTTTGATCATGGCTGGGAATTTAATTCATTGTGACATCATTCATCTCGTTAAACTCACATCAGCCAAATAATCCAGTTAAAACTTCTGAAATATTTATTGAATTTGTCATATACCTACCACTTTTTTGGTGCACCAACAACCGTTCTTGAAAATGTAGCACTAGCAATTGTTGGAGCCGCCGTCTTGGCTTTCTCTTTTGCTACTATACCAGTCCTGTCTGTAATAGGAGTGGCATCGATAATACTATCAAACTCATCATCATCTCCATTATCAGAATCCACTTCAACTTCAGAATCTTCTTTGAATGGAACAGGCCTTGAAATCTTTTCGGGGGCTGATTTTTGACTCGTGTTTTGTGGGTTCGCAAAGGGTTTCGAGGCAAGAACTCGTCGTCGAAGTTCTGCCATTTCTTCTTCATCGTCCTCATCATCGGAGATAGCAAAAGGATCCTTATCTTCTTGCTCCTCCTCATCCTCATCATTGTCAGTCAGAGTTTTCTTTTTTGGTTGTTCTTTACCGAGGTAGATGCCATCGACCTCATCACCACTTTCGTTGCCCTCTTCATCCTCATCATCGTCTTCTTCATCCTCATCTTCAGAACTCTCTGGCAATCTATGATTCGTATTTCCACTCTTCCAAATATCATCCTCGCCATCCGAGCCAACTTCTCTGCTTTCTTTATATTCCTTCTCCAATTTCTCCAACCAAGCCTCCTGAGCCTTTTTAATTTCTTCCTCGTCCTTGCATGCTGCATATCGTTTCAAAAGACTTGAATTGATATCTAAAAATGATCTGCCATAATTGAAATTCTCTAAGATTTGCTCTGCCCAGTCTTCGAATCCACAAATAAAAAACGCAGCTCCCAAAGCTTCCACACAATTTAACCTCCAAGGTTTGCCATAGTTGACTGTGTTTGCTGCTACGAGGTATGGTAATAATCTTTCACATTTTCCTCCAATCTTCGACCAAGGAACTTCTGATGTGCGCGCCCAAGAACATTCAACAACCGCCGCACCGTATTGTAACATAGTCTCGCGATCCGCTGGTGATATTGTAGCTTTCGCATTGGGGGATATTATAACACCTTGATGCTTTTGACCAATATTTAATTCTCTCATAAGGTTAAGTTTCATGAGCTTCTTCCCAGAGCATCGTTTCGGATCGCAATGACCAAGATCCCAACATGCAGCTTTGAAGGCGGGGCGAGAGGAGCGGGGTTGTGATTCATCATCGGAATTGTTGCGAGGACCTCGATTTCGTGGAGGATTACTATACTTCTTGCCTCGAAAAGAGAAGTTGTCTTTCTTATGTCGAACCATGGTGTAAATGTGAAGACCTGACCTCTGTTGAATATGTAGTGATTCCTTTTCAAGAGATGAAATGAACGAATTGATATAAAATCGACGTGGGGAAGCCAAGAAATGTTTATTAGCCTTGCAAGTAAGGCTGACTAAGCATCCTCGCCTCGCATCATGCCAAAGTCCAATCGTGTCCACCCCACTGAGCTCACCATAAACTCACTTTCGCGCCGCATCAGCTCAAATACGAAGTTACCACAGCGAACACCTTATTTTCCAACTCAACATCATTCCGCTTGGCAATATACAAGAACGTACCTCCAAATGGAGGCAGCTTCCGCAAGAATGGCGGCACGAGACCGTTTCTCTATGATGGGAGATCCAGGACCTTCCCCTCTTCAACGATATATTCAACAAGCTTGTTCCCCCGAAAATTACGAGCCCAACCTGGCTATGAACCTCGAGATTTCCGACCTTATTAATTCGAAAAAGGGAAACGCGCCACGAGAAGCAGCTATGGCAATCGTCAATTATATCAACCATCGTAATCCAAACGTCGCAATATTGGCTCTTGTCCTATTAGATATCTGTGTGAAGAATTGCGGGTATCCATTTCACTTGCAGATCAGTACAAAAGAGTTTTTGAATGAATTAGTGAGGAGGTTCCCAGAAAGACCACCTATCAGAGCAAGTAAAGTTCAGATGAAGATCCTGGAAGCTATCGAGGAGTGGAGGGGAACAATATGTCAGACTTCCAGGTACAAGGAGGATTTAGGTTTCATAAGGGATATGCATAGACTATTAAGTTACAAGGGATATGTGTTCCCGGAGGTCAGGGTTGAGGATGCCGCAGTGCTCAATCCAAGTGATGTAAGTTTTGTGATGAGTTTGAGGGGAATTACTGGGATCGCAGACTGATTGTATTGTAGAATCTGAAATCCGCCGAGGAGATGGAAGAAGAGGAAAGGGCGGCACAGTCTGCCAAGCTACAGGAATTAATTCGTCGTGGTGGGCCAGAAGACTTGCAGGAAGCCAATAGGTTGATGAAAATAATGGCAGGATACGATACGAGGTCGAAAACGGATTATCGAGCAAAAGCAGCAGAAGAAGTTGGGAAAGTTCAACAGAAAGCCAGATTACTGGAAGAGCGATTGGAAGAGTTCAAGCCTGGAGATATCATGACAGAGGGTGATGTCTATGAAGAACTTGCTTCGGCACTTCAGAGTGCGCATCCCAAGATACAGAAAATGTGCGAAGAGGAATCGGATGACCATGAAGCAGTTGCGAAGCTCTTGGAAATTAATGATAGTATCCATCGTACTGTTGAGCGGTATAAGTTGATGAAGAAAGGTGATGTGGATGCAGCTTCAAAGATTGCCAAGGGGACCCTTGGTACCAGTACAGGGGTTAGCAAGAATTCTGCAAATGAACTCTCTTTGATCGACTTCGATGGAGAACCGGAGACTAATGGAAGCTCGTCTAATAATATTGCTCCGGTGAGCACGTCCCACTCAGGTAGTTTAGAAGACGACTTATTGGGGCTGTCTTTGGGAGAAGCCTCATACAGTGAAGGTGGTGGTATCTCTCTTGGGTTTGGGAACAATACTAGTAAGCTCCCTTCCATGCTTCAAATGTTCCATATTAACAAGTTTTCAGGTATTCCCGGCCCTGCGTTAATGTCTTCAACAACGGAAAATAGCACTGCTAAGGGACCCACGCCAACTACATCTCCCGCACCTTCACACGTGCCTGTGAAGCCTGATTATTCCGCATTTTCTGCATTTGGGTCTTCTCAACCACAATCGAAACCAACAACTCCACAGCCATCTCTTTTGCAGCAGCAACAACAGCTGCAGCAACAAGCCGCGATTTCCAAACCTCCTTCAAATATTGATCCTTTTGCTGCTCTTACATCTCCAAGGCAAGCCACCCCTCAACAATCTGGCTCCATATTCGATTTTGCCAACCCTAAACCTCCGGTTTCAAATGCTGCAAATGTCTCAGTGCTTGCAGCGGATGATGATGAATGGGCATTCTCATCTGCCTTACCCGAGGGTCTTCCATCTACCAACGACTTAACAATTAATAATACGAACCTCAAAATATCTTTGAATGCTACCCGCGAGCCTAATACACACGATGTTATCACTTTGTCCATTGCGTTTTCAAATAATTCAAACGAACCAATATCTGACTTAACATTCCAAGCTGCAGTCACTAAAGTATGTCCTATTGTTGCCCAATTTTGACATTATTTCCGCATTCTAATGACATGAATAGGGTTACACACTCAAACTACTGCCCCAGAGCGGACGCATGCTTAATCCCCGTCAAAGTTCGGGCATTACCCAAAAGATATATCTACAAGGTGTTGAACATGGAAAAGGTGACCAGGTGAAGATGAGGTGGAAGTGTTCGTACCAAGTCGGAACTCAAAATTCAAACGAGCAGGGTGAAATTGCGAGTTTGGGAATTTCTTGATAAGGATGGTAGTTAGGATGGAAGCTGGGTCCAAGGAGTTGAAACTGGAACAGGATGAATTATATTATGGGCGCCAATATGTATGTTTAGAAGTACGAAGGTTCAAGGGATTTAGTTCAGATTAAGGAGCACGTTACAATACATGGAGGTTTTTAAATATCTGGCTACGGCCGATATTGATCAAAGTTTACTTCAAATATCTGCAATTTGCTTCAGCTTTACTAAAGTCATTCTCCAAATATAGGTGATTAATCGATAATGTCTAATGTGCTGGTTGTACGGAATAAAGCTCTGAAACATAACGTATTTACCAAAAGCTGAAATTGGAACGTTACTCCACATAAAGGAAGCCAAATTACCGTTGTCCCCAATCACTAATCATCAGCCTCATGATATGTATTCCTGCCAAGTTTCATAGACTCTAATCTCAACATTTCCAGTTTTCCAACCAAAACCAATCAACCACTTTCCATTGCATACTTTTCCATAAGTCGTCTCTACCAATGCATCCCGCGATTTTCATCATTTAATTCCATTCATATGCTCCCTATAAATATATCCATAGTGATCACAAATGTAATTAATAATTGCAAGTCCTTTCATTCGTCAAAAATTGATAGTTCGAAGTATGACAAGGGAAGTGACCTTAAAGGTTCGGAGCTGGAGGAAGATATAAAAAGGATCTTGCAGTCGAATCATTCATCTGGAACTCGAAATGTAATATGATTCGGAAGAGAGGTTCTTGTGTAGTTTGATGCTCGAGATGCTGTGTTGCGAATTGAAACGACTTGCCTACTTTCGGGGCGTGTGCCATTCATAAATACACTGCTCCAGTTGTGCAACTTCGAAAAATGATATAGGTGTGCGGATCGAGAGAAAGTAGCCAAAGTAATAGCACAGGCCCATTGATTGCTTGGCTCCAACTTTCCAACTCATTTGACTCTCCCATTACATCAAGAACAATCGATCGACCGACGAACTCGCATGCCGATGAAACCAAATTTCATATCCAAGTTGTTCCCATGCCTAAACTTTTTGTGTCCATCGAAACCTTCCATTTGCGCCGTACTCCCTCAGTCCTCGAAAATACGCGAATAGACCTCTGTCCACCAAAAGATTTCGCTCTCGCTAAAAATCCTTCCATCCCTTTATTGTTCCTCTACTCATCCCAAACCCAATCCATCGATCTATACAAGCGAGCCTCGCGAGGTGACGGCTTGGCGATAAAGAATAAGGCCAATGACAATCCGAGAATCATCGTGACTGAGTATGCTATTCTCAGAGCGTCATTGTCCACGTTAGCTAACATAGGTAACATTATTAATGCTGACGGGTGATTAGATGATATTTGAAGGATGATTCCGCTTATGTCGGATGGTAATGTGAAGAATTTTATTTTCGAATGAGATTGGGGCTCATGTTGTATGCGAAGGATGGTGAAGAACTAGGTGGTCTAGATTAGCTTTCTTAGTCTGGCGCCACAAGCTAACTATCGGAACATGAGATTAGAGGAGCTGTCTACTCACAAATATTCTATTTGCTTAATTGAAAATAGATTGATTTTGAGCTGAATACCACCTTATCCGTTGGATATGTGTACTCAAGTTTGAAGTTATTCAGTAAAACTGTATGTTAAATGATTCGAGATTGTTTGGAATTATTAGGATTTTTGAAATGATTCATTGTTGTAGAACGCTGAAGTGATCTAAATATTTGAAGTGCTTTCTTGAGATGGCAAGAGCGGGTCGAATTTTGAATCGAGGATGTCTATTCATAGATATGATTTTGAATGGTGGCCATATGAGTTCTAAATCTATAATCATGACTAGATATATGTAATAGATAGGATGATTGGAGTTAGACTTAAATTACGACTCTCCAAACCAATGATTTAAGTAGTCATGTTAAGCGTGAGATTCAAGTTACTGTCCACGTAACTCCACTAATACAAATCAGATGATCTTACCATGTCACGGAGAAGAAAAACTCTCTATAAAGAGCAGTATGCGAGATGTTTGTTGTTGAGTAATGATTAAATCGTCTTTCCTTCTACGGAAATTGAGTTTTGGGAAAGAACAGTAAGTTAATGGCTTTAAAAAATCAAGATTCAGTCCAGCTGAAGTGCTATTCCCAATCACAATGTACAACACCATATAGTAAGGAATGGCTAAGAATATGGAAGACTCTGTACTAAGTGAAATTTTTTGTCTTCGTTTTCAATACTGTAAGAAGTCACCAATCAAGGCTGGGATATTCCAAATGCAATACAGTGTTGAGTTTCACTGAACTCTAATTACTATAGGATTCGATAATAATGAGGTCACCTTTCTCATCCCTCAAGTTCAATAGGTCACCTCTGATACCCGTTTTCCTTCCACTGCACCTAAATACTCCTTTGGATGAAGATATTTCTCTATTGATTCACTCTCTAGAAGTCATTCCAGAACAGATTGTGATCACCTCAGACTTCTGAGCAGTAGAGCTTTGTGATGGTATCTAACCCTTCGAGCGACTATATTGACATTTATTATACCTTACTGACATCAAAGAGAGCTCCTTTAATCATGAAATTTGTAGACCTGCTCAATAGCTCACGGAGTTCGCTTCAATGAGATGATCCATGACCGCTCTTGTCATCTATATCTAATGAACTCCAGAGAACTTTCCTTATTTTTGAAGATGAGCTGCTACCATCTGCAAGAACTGTCACGATGGCAGAGACAACAAGAGCATGTTTTGAACCGTAAAAAATTATCAAGCAACAGAGACGGAACTCATGTTGAGTAGTCTAAGGTTATGAAGTGCCGTAATTAGCTGTAAGTTACGGCGTATGCTAAAATGTTGAAATTTGATACAGGAAATGGTATTCAGAATAATACTATTAACTTTTTAGATGATTCTAGAAATTTACTGGGGGCTTACAGTACACTTCTAGATTAAATTTATGTGAAGAGATCACAAATTAGGGCTAGGGTTACGATTATTTTGACATTCCATCAAGATATTGAAGCTACGCACTTATTGATAAGCTATTTAATAAACTTGAGAACCATTTTCATTTCCATTAATTGATATGGTAATTAAATCAATTTATAGGATGTAACTGTAAGATCACCTAATCGGAGCCAAGATGTGCAAAAACAGGATCATGCTGAAGTTATGATATTTTTGGCTGGGCTCTAATCTCCGAGCGCAGATATTGTTCGAGAAAAAATAAAATATATGTTGACTTCGCTAGTTAGTTCTTGGTATTCCTCATCTTGATCCTCACTTTTCTGTACATTTCTCCCTCGCTCCTCCCCCTTCTATCACTCCACCCTATGCAATCAAGCCTCGGCCGAATATCCAGGAAGATCTACACCATATCCTGGGGGGTCTATGGATAAGATACATTCCCTACTTCCAACAAATGCTGTATATGTAGGAAGTTCCGAATCACCCGTGTCTATCCTGCGAAGGGGACCCCGCTCGCGCATGTAGATGCTTTCCGGGAACGAAATGCTACTAAGGGCAACAGTGCCTGATGCTCCATGCGCAAAAACTGGCTGTTGTCTCTGTAGATCTGTGTCGCGTTTCCTCTCTTCAGAAAGAACAGTACGGTATCTGTAAATCCCTATTGCGACGCATATGACGATCGTAAGAAGGCTTAATAAGCTGGGTAATATGGTCGCGATCATTGAATGCACGACCTGGGCAGTTTCTTCGAAGCTACATGAGAGAGTGATATTGCAACCTTTCATGGTGCTTTCAATTGTCCCTGTAATTCTTTCGATAGGAATGGTAGAATTGTTTGAAAGAGCAGAATTGTCCATATTTGCGGATGTCAGTTGGTTCAAATATATTTTAAGAGTCTTTTCTTCAGATTCAAGTAATTACTGTCGATATGGTAAGGAATTCGAAAAATATAAAGGCAAATATTTTGATGGTATCTCTGCTTGAAGGATGTAATATTGAAATGTTAATTTATTTACAGAACTAGATTGAGTCGTCATACTAAGACTTCTAATCCGCCATAGGCGTGGCTAATTAGCCCTAATCAGTCACATGTTCGCTCAGAACATTTGCCCTAATGAAGAAAACACATATTCATAGACTAGGACTACTTCTTCCCCCAATTAGTTATGTAATGAACTACATTTGCTCATTACTTCGCAAAAATAATACAGACTTGTAATCATTGAAACATATCATTGGGCTTAGAAGGAACCATAATACCATAACCGAGTTATACCTATAATCAATTCACCTTCGCTTTTTTGTTTATACTAGAATCATGATCATTCAAATCTTATTATACAAGCAATCTATCCATCCAAGTAATATAACTCACAACAATTCCCAACATCTATTCAAGTGATGAAAGCAAGCTTTAGCAAATCAAAAACTGTTCACCACTGATTCTTGAATACCTCATACCCCGTCTCAAGTTTCAGTTCATAATTGGAAACCAAACATTTCCTCGTCCATCTACAACTCATAATGGTTTCTAATATCCGAATAAAGGCTCAATACCAAAAATTCCACAAACGCATAAATCAAGAAGCTAACAACTATCTTGCACTCATCATCGAATCCCGCAAATACTGATTATCTCACACACTATATTCCAAAACCCAAAACCCTAAGCTCAATGTCCCCTCACCCAGCTTTACTTCCTCGCATCTCAAATCAAATTCTACAAATCCCACATCTCCCTCCAAATTTCATTAACAGAAACCTCAACTTCCCAGATATCCGTATCCCTATCTACCTTACACTATAGTATCTTACAATGTAATCAACCGCATTACTAATTAACTCTTCCATCCTCCCATTCATATATAAAACTCTTACATGAATTTATTCATCTATGCAACCCAAATATCATGTGTAGATTCTACAAGTATCATGAAATAATTCCATCTTCTCTCGACTATACAATTCATCATGCTACAATCATATTATTTTGAATTATAAATTTTGAATGAATCCAACTACTGCATTGATTAAGTCACAATAGAATGAAAATAGCCCCTATTTATTTTACTCGAGTAATCAAGCATCTTATCACACCGAAGTAAAATCTCATTCTGAATATCCAGGTGACGAGGGGGTAAACAACGGCTCCATTTTAAGTTTTAAACTTTAGGTAAGAGATATCAGAAGTCTCCTATCTCAGGGTATACATCTTCATTACAAATACAATACAATATAATACAAGACACGATGCTCGTTGATCCTTCCATGCATCCATTCATCCATCAATCATACAAGCATAACCATAACCGTAACCATACAATCCAAACCTATGTATGCATTTTCTAACACACACAGGCTGTTTTCCCATTTGATATATTATATCCATCATATCCATGCCACCATAAAATACCACCCGTATATGAATATCTGTATGCATATAACTGTATCCACGCCAGCGCCGATAGCTATCTCCCAAGACCCAAGTTCCCATGGTATATTAAAAGTACTCCATCCCAAGCCAAGTAGTCCCACGATGCATTATTCCGTTTCATCCAAAAAGTCCGTGCTGTGTACCGGACTCTTGAGTTAACGTTATAAAAGGGTATGCACACATAACCCTAAAAAGTCTCCCCAACATTCAACAAAACACAAGAACGATAAAACATAAGTTCCTCTGACATGTATCTCACTTTCCCCGGTATTTTCATCTTCCATTTAGCCTCCCTACCGACTATTACTCCTCCTCTCCCCATACCATTCCCTCCCAGCACCCCTCACTAACCCCGACCTCCTCGCCCCACGAATATCCACCTCTGACATCTCCATCCCCGTACCCATACCCATCCCTGCAAAATCGGCACTCGTCTGAATACCCAAGCCCGTCTCCCCAAACTCAATCCTCCCCAAATTGCCCCTCTGCCTCCTTCTCCCACCCCCCTCCCCAACGTTAAACCTTTGTCCCGAGTCCCCAAACTCTACCACCATTCCTCCACCAACAACAAACCCACCACTACCTCCACTTCCTCCTCTTTTAATCTCTGGAGCTTCTAATTCTATCTTTCTGCCGGAATTATGGAAGCCATTCCCGTCTCCCAAATCCGGACTCGGATAGATAAAGCTCAAATCCCTAGTCATAGCTCTCTGTCCCTCATCACCCGGATACTGCATCTTTCTCTGTATCTGCGGTGGCATATCCATCCTCGGACTAAAATTCGACGCTAAAGGACTGAAAGTCCTCGGTACTCTCGCTTGCGCGGAAACATACTGACCCTGAACTTGGACCTGACTTTGCATATGTCTCAACCTCTCTCCTTCTCTTTCACTTTCCTCATCTCCAAGCAAAATCTGACCAGGCGAATTACCCACCGCCGTCCGCGCAAATGCTAATCTAGGACTCTTTCTGAACATACCCCTCTCACGATCCTGAGGATATTGATTTGGATAATATGAAGAATAGATTTGATAACTTCTTGCAGGAGATAGAGCAGCGAGCCGAGGTGAAAAGGTGGAGAGTTGGGGGATCGGTTCTGTTTCGGCGAGGGATGTGCGGCGAGGATGCGATGATGATGTGGAGGTTGAGCGGGGACGAGCGGTAACACAGTGAAGCGAGAGATTTGAGTGGCTTGATTGGCCGGAAGGATCACGGGAAATAGGTTGTGAAGCTTGGTGTGATTCCTGTGGGGAGGTTCGAGATGTGGTTGTACCCATAATATCTGAGTTTGAATATCTGAGTTTGAGAATTCGGGATGGCCAGGATAGTATGTTGAATTGTTATTATAAACCTGGGACGGAAGAAGATTAGGTGATGAGAGGGATTGGAAATTAGTTGGCAGATTCAGCTGGTTAGGATTCTGCGGATTGGCCGGATGGGAGGTTGAATTATGCAGAGAGCAATTTAGTGAGCTTGGATAAGATTGTGAATCCCATCCCTGATAATCATGAGGGAGATCTCTTTTGAGAGGTGGCGACATCGATGTATAGGGTACAGAAGATCTCGTTATAGGAACTGGACCAGCCATGATAGGATAGACATTGTTGAATGGGTCCGGTATAGGCTTGAAATTATCATGACTTGTATCCATGGAAGGCATATTATACAAGTTGCTATCAGATTCAGGATATGGTTGTTGGTAATAAATATCCGGCGTACGAGGGTACGGTGGCATAGGAGTAAATGGTGTACGTGGTCTCGGAGATGGAGCTTCTCTGTTATGAGGAATACGTTGTAGAGCAGCAATGGCTGTTGTTGGCTCAGGAAATCCGAGGTTTGAAGTTGTGTCACTAAAGTTATCTTCGGTGCCATTTCTTGAAGCTGTATCCCTCGTTGAGCTAGCAACTGCAGATGCGTAAGTTGGAGCCCGGGTGATAAGATTCATCTCGGTCAGTTTATTTCCAGATGCTCCCCGATCTTGTATTGGACCTCCATCTCGAATTGGTGGCGGACTGGTCTTGCTGATATTCGCAAGTGCCACTCTGGCACCAGATTGACCTGATAGTCTTCCACGAGACTGTGGTCGGTTATCAGGCTGTTGCAATTCACCATGTGCCGTGACACTAGTGACACGTGGGTCTATCAAACCCGAAGTCGCAGATCGGAAAGAGCTTGCACGAGTACGATATCTTCTTGATTCCTGAGCTCGAATAGTTCTGTGAAGATCAAGTTTTGGGGCTGTTGCCCTTGTACGTCTGGGCTTAACTACTTCCCATGGACCTCCAGGACTTTCAGGCGAGTCAGCTTGAAGGATCATTGACTTCAATGGCTGAATTGTCAAAGTAGAACCTTCTCTATCGCTATCATATCCTGTATACTCTTTAGGGAGTTTGGGTTGAATTTGAGGTTGTAACTGAATATTCTTAATGTTTTCTACTTGTTTGAGAAAACCCGGATCATGAACAAGGCATTGAGGGGATTCAATGTGCTGCCCGAGGACCCAAGGAGTACCTTCAGAGAACTTATCTGCAGGTGTCTCTGGGTCAATGCCAGTATCAGAAGAGCTGCTAGTTCGATCAAAGATCGAGGTTTGAAATGCTTCGGGTCGGCCTCCAGCAATCACATGAGAAGACTCTGGAGTCCGTCGCTGGATTTCACTTCGAATAGCATTCAATACATCTTCTAGCATAATATGCGTAGCTTCAGGGTCCAACATCTCTTTCTTGTGCCGTTTGATGTATTCCTTTTTGTATCTTTGAAGATGTTGTTGCAGTTTGATACCGTGAATCTCATAAAGCCGATAATCTTCTACAAGACCAGTTCGTGTCTTCTGTGTGATACGATCATTTGCTTGATCAAATGAGTGACAGAATACTCCAATAGCTCGATCAAGCCACATAGGCAGTTTTCCTTTCGCATGTAAGGTTTCCACGAAGAATCCTTGGACAACACTATGCAACCTAATGACATCAATATTATCCGACAGCAAATCTATGCTGCCTCTCGAGGATTGAGATAAGTTGAGAGGGGTTTCGTGTTCGTTTCGGTCTATCAAAGCAAACTTATTTAATACTTTGAACGTGTTATTTAACGATCTACCTGTAATCGGTTCGCTCGCCCTGATGGGAACATCGAGTGCATCCAAACCTATTAATGCTATTAACAGATACTCAGCAGGGAGGGTCATTTGAAATATTACCTAAAGCAATCATCTCAACTGGAACATGTTGACTGAAAAAACACAAAATATGTATCAAGTTGAGAGTTTCATAAGCTCCAAGCGTCTCTAATTGTTCTACCACAGATGTAAAAGCCTGGAGCTCCCTCAGCCCTTTCGGTGCAGATGCATATGATCTAGCGTATCGGGCCAGAGGCTCATCAGTAGCTTTTAATCTTTGAGAAACGACATGAATAACAACAGGTAAGAATTGCATCGCTTGAACCAATTCCATGGAATATCTGAGATCATCTTGAAGAAACGGTTCCTTTTTATCCAACTCTCGTAACAAAAGATGTTGTGCTTCTCTCGCAGAAAGCGCCGGTAACTTTAAAATCTGTGGATTCATGAAATGATGATCACCGCTGACCGACTTCTCTGTTGATGTATAGATGATACTAGTGTTAGTACTATCAGGGATGAATCTTCGTAGGCTATCGTCAAAGTGAATGCCGTCCAGTATCAACAGCCAATGGCTTCTATGGTTCAACCATTTCTTAACCAGTTTAACAAATTGATCAGGATTATCGAGAACTCTAGGATCTTCATTAACCATTGAAGGTTTCAAGGCAGCTTTTCGTGCAATTTGCCAAAAGCCTGCAGTAATTTCTTCTTCGCTTTTCGCTCGAATCCAGAATACACCACCAGGGAATTCGTGTTTGTGTTCAAATGCGTACTGTCGAGCCAAATGAGTCTTACCACCACCAGGCATACATTGAATCAAAACCGCAGATGAACCTTGAGCTCGCCTCCTTTCATCAAACAACATCTTATGCATTTCGATTAGCTCTTCTCGTCGACCAAAAAATATGGAGTTTGGACGGAATCCAGGTGGTTTGATGAAATATTCTGCACTATCGTCTGTATTATTGGGCTCAATGCTTGCAACGGTTTGAACTGAATTCGATAAATCTACGGAACCAAACAAATCAGCTTCCTCCAACAATTTGAAAAGAAAGAACCAAGCCACAAATGAGAAAAGAAGTTGTTTTTTGATCCAACGCCCGAGGCCGACCCAGAGGACAAAGATATTTTGAGATATTTTTCAACGATCTACCATCTCAGTGTCTCTCTCCTCAACTTCCGATACTTCATACTCAAAAACAGGTCTTGCTGGAACAGGCTCGAGCAGAGCAGGCTGATGATGAACTGAAGAAGAGCCTTCTGAATTCTCTTGGTACATACCCTGTGCTTGTTGTGGACTTTCTGGAGCTAAATTTGGCTGCGAATCCGTTAGTGAGTTTCCGGGGCCAGGATCAGAGAGAGCGTACATCTTCGAATTGCCCTCTAAGCTCTCTGATTTGCGCTTCTCTCTCCTGAATTCTTTTTTGCTTTTCTTCTCTCCAGCGAGCACGGATGACAGGGGAAGCTTCCAAAGCCCATGTCTTGATTTTAGTAGAAATGTTCATATAGCCTGGTGCTCTTTTGCTTTCGTATTTGCATATACCACTGTGAGTTGCCTCGATACCAAAGTAAGATACATCAGGAAGTAGAGGGCTGGCGGAAGTTTGATCAACGACAAAAGCTTTTGTTCCTTTGAAATCACTCTTCAGACTCTCGTGGACCATACAAATTTTGAAGCGCTGGTAAATGTCGAGAAAATGAAGGTTGATATTGGCGAGCGTCTCATTATTTGTCGTCAAAGTTTTGATGAGAATTGATTCCGAGTCCAAAGCCTTCTTTGGCATCAAAGCAGATACCATTCCCTGGAAGATCAAACCCCATTTTGCCGGATCAGCCCCAGTATGAGGAGTACCAAGAAATATGATGCCGAATGTTGAGACAGCAATGGAACGAATTTCATCATTGCTCTTTCCTTGATAATCATGGGAGATTTCCAATGCCTGAATTTCTTCTGTTAGTATTGTTGTATATACATATATACATTGTATATCGTGGATGGGGTTGAACAAGCAATGACCACTTACTCGTTTTACCAAGATACCACCAAGACTATGTGCAACCCAAATGATAGGGTTTTCCTCGGCCTCTTCACTCTTCCTCTCTAGCGCCAAACTCGAAACTAAACTTTGTGCATGTTCATGTATTCTATCGTGAGAAGCCGACTTCTCTCCAAAAGCTACAACATCCGCATTATACCCATATACCAGTATCCGTACTTTCGCTGATTTGGCAGGATCTTTCGAACTGAAGGTGACTGGCAAAAGAGTGGTGGGCCAAAATACGCCATTCTTAGCCGTCCACGTATGTTGAGGGTGACCGTTTAAACCATGAACGAGGACGATATCTGCTTCGGCTTCAGGATGGGCATAGACTTCTGTGACTTCATAACGATTGATTTCATTGGGGTTTATAGCGGATCCATCCTGCAAAAGATTGAGATTAGCGGATATGTTCACGGATCTCTACAGGTCCCTTGCAGACCGGTAGAAAGTTGAAATCTGGGGAAAAAGAGTGGTTGAAATTGTACACTTACCATGTCGAGATCTTCGTGGGTCCGCGATGAAGCTCGATTTCAAGCGTTGAGTATATAAGCATGAAAGAGAGAAGGCTTATATAGACAAATGAAAGATGGAATCACACAAGGAGAAGTGTCATGAACTTTGTAAAGGCAAGGCTGTGAGCGCAAAGTATCGGAAACGTCTGCCTGACTTGATTGACGTAGTTTGGGGCATATAATCTTTTCGGTGTATATTAACATTAATGTACTCGTGAAGGTTGTGGCACGCGCCAAGGGGGGTTGAAAAGGTTAGTCACACGGGGGGAATAAGTATATAAAAACGCCACAAGAACAATTTATTAAGTTTAAGACATGAGGGACATATTGAGGATGCGATGTCGTAATAGATATACTTTTCGTATTAACTATTCGAATGTGAGGGGAAATGGTTGGAGGTTAGAGGTTGGAGGTGTGAAAACATTTCGATCAAGATAAAAGTCAGCTGGCGGCACGGATTAAGGGACATAGGTAGTTAGTTAGTCGTCGTAGTAAGTAGGCAACTAGGTTAAGAATGGGATGGACTGGGGTGTTTTTTGTAGACATGTCAGACTTTGAGTTCATCGATAGGGCTACACAACCAAACTTTAGTTGTATATGAAAGCATAAGGAGAAGGCTTAGCACATTTGACTTTCACTCCGCATAACAGTAAACCTAATAAGTACTACTCAAAGTCATCTAAACGCCTACTCTCCCCAATAAGAATCATTTATTACCACCAAACTTTTGCTGCTAAAAATGGAGAATTTGTGGAAGGGATCATTGACGCTTGTAAGGATTAGTACGGATAAGCACCTCCTATCCTTGAATAATCGTACGGATGGCGCCGTAGTGCATGAGGGGAACTTGATAACTTGATAACTTGATAACTTGCTACCTTTCTAACTTTCGTATCGGGGGCATCATATTACCGCAAATCTTGAAAAGGCCAATTTTGACGGACGGATAACGTCCGAGAGCTAATCTGTTGTAAACCAGCCTTATGGGGGAGGCTAAACGCAAGAGCAACTGTTAGATATCTGGATGTTGTACTTTGTATCCGAATGGGATAAAATAGAGGCGGCTTATTTATTGGACGATCAAACTGTTATAAGAATTATCCGAATTACCCGCGTTGGTATCACGGTTGGACGAGAGGCGCCGTCAAGTTTGGGTATAGTCGGATCTCGCTTTGGTAGTGATTACTGGGGATATGATAGGTACCATCGTGGGATAGTCAGAGTCATCACTTTCATTGGGACGTTGATAGTACAAATAAATTTGTTTTGGAGGGAGTAAATCACAGTAAGCTGAGTGAGCTTTTCTTGGTCTGGAATTCCCAGAATGCCTTAAAATGTACGAAACCTCTTCCACCGCATGTTGTTGAGCCTTACAGATATCAAGGCGTATGCTGAGAGGCATTATTGTTGTGGAATAGCGTCAATATTTGAAAGTAGCCGAACCACGGAAGTTTTGCTTGTGGGTGTCATGAAGGGGGGCGGATAAAGTTTCCCTTGTGGGGTGGTGACCTGGTCGAGTCATATGTAGTGGTTTGCCTTCCCAATTCGCCCAATGATTCGGAGGTTCATGAGGCTCAAAGTTTCGGTAAGTATTCGCACTCTAATAACTCTATTCGAAGCTTTTAAAACTCCATCGGATATCCTCGGCCGAACTATAATAGTAAGATCGCAATGGCCGTTCTATGATCGTGCTATGAGGATAAGTAAGGCAGGGTGACAAGTGCCGTGATAGATAGAACTTTTTAATACATGCATTTTATTTTCCTGTGTTGATCTTTGTAATTCGCGCTTTTTTGAAAATCTTGTGATGGGTTGCAGCTGACTTCTGCTCCAAAAGTACCGTATAATTCATCTGTGACAGTAAAGCAGATTGACAAATATTCCCGAAAGTATACTATCATGAATGGCAATCACCTTCTTGCAAGAAATTTGTTATGCTTAAGTTCTCGGCGCCAACATCAGCACATACTCTCTTGTGCTGTGGCCAAACTGTATCATGTCCTTATCCATTAACTCAATGTACCGACTCTTGTCCACGGGATCTTTATTCATCATTGTACCATTTGCAGAGTCAAGATCGATCAAGTACGGCTTAACTTTTCGAACCTTATCTCCAAATTCGTTCATCTTTTCGGTTGCTTTGAATTGTATGACGGCATGCTGTTTACTGATACTCGGATGCTCCGCAGCTAGATCAACCACTGCAAGCTCGCGACCGATAAGCCAACAACTTCTTGTACTCAAAGTGATTGTTTCAATGATGTCGGCGCCTTTGAATACAAAAAGCTTCCAGTCGTCTTTAGCGGGTGGCTTGCATGCTTCGGGTGGTTCATGATACTTTAGTACTATAGCGTTTCCATCGGCCTGTGTAATTGTGTTTGAAGCTGCTGCTAGAACTCCCGTTTGTCCCAAATTCGGCTTTTCTTTTTCTAGAATCGGTTCATCCCCGGTGCGTACAAGAGCAGTTGATGGATTTTTATTCGATTGAAATGATGCAGCTTGAGATGGTAGAGGACCATTCTGTCTTCGACTTAAAGCTGACTTTGTCTCGGATTCTGCGAAGCTGACATTATCCTGATCCTTGATCCGCCTTCGATCTCGCGATCTATCTCTTCTTCTGCGATGTAGATCTCGATGATCTTTTTGTCGACGAGAATCTAAATCAATCGGACTACGCGACCGTCTGCGATGTCTTCCCTTATCTTCGTATGTATCTCTTGTGCCTCTGGGATGATCATCACGTCTATCGGATCGGGTTGAACCACGGTCAGCCTCTCGTTCTCTTCTACGCCTTCTTCGTCTTCTCTCTTCTTCAGAATCTGTTGAAGGTGATCTAGAATATTTCCGCGAATGATCCTTCTGACGATTGGAAATATCTTGGTTGTCCATGTTCTTTAATGATCACAGTGATTTGAAAAGCAAGAATGATAAGGCGATTGGTAATAAAGATATATCAATTTGCACGGAGGTATCTAAACGTAAATATAAAATCATTATTAGACGGGTACTTGTAGATTCAGAAGCAAATCAATAATCCGACATCTCGGCTACCGTAATGATTTTTACTTTCGAGGTGAAGCTGAACTTTCAGCATTTTAAGTCTATACCTAATATGGACTAAGCTGTGATCTGCATCAGATTAGGTAAGCTCAAGGTAGACAAAAGGAGACTAGACCAAAGAATCCATAAATCCTTCGAGGCCTTCGACTCCTTCGGGCCCTTTTAATACCCTACGAAATTCTCCTCCCGCATTTCGTTCTCAATTTCATCAATCGTCGTCTATCGGACAACTGAATAATGTCATGATCTACACTCACATCCATATGCACATCCACATCCACATCTACTCTCACATTGTAATGTGATATGATGTGATGTGTTTGTTTGCTTTCCTCCGTTTTCCAATTCCGATGATATATATTTCAAGCATGCTTCGAATAGGATCATGTGTACAGCATCATTCAACTCCAAAGCTTCTTGATCATCCTGATCTATTTTCGACTAAAGATACATTCAATTTGTTATGAACTGTTCTCAGTCTGCACATCTATACGAAGATTGTACATTGGGGTACATTGCAGCACCACATGAAACTCATCTCGAAATCGTTTGCAAGGTATCATCATAATTTCACATATCAGGTCTCTTAACTGATGTTTTCAACCATTACTTCCTCTTCCAATTGTCCCCTTTTCTTTTCTTTTCTTTTCTTTTCTTTTCTTTTCTTCAATATTACTAAGCTTACACCTCGCTTTGCTTCCGGCTCTTCCACCTGCGCCGCAAACGTTGGCTGTCGCGTTTGGCTGCGTTTGGTTGAATGTAGTGATGACCAGATAAGCGACCGCCCCAGGCGGTTACGAGAGATTTTATGCGTTTTATGATTCGTCTGCATAATCCAAAGGGACAGTTCTTCATATGTTTCAGGTTACTGCCTTTAATCGAGTGGTTAATAATGATTCTTACCATTGAGACACAATTGGCCGCAGCTGCGTTGCCGCATACTCGCACGCTTGAAGTGACTGATCAAGGCTTCCAGCTCGAGTCGGAAAATATAATGTGAGATGGGGTCCAATCCTTCGTTACTCTTATATCTATTTGGTCATGTCCCAGCCTCATTCCCTTTAAAACTTAGCCCTCCTTGATCATAATTCGATCCTTCCTAGGCGGCTTTTCAAATCTAGAGAATTGCCGTCGCTCCGATTGCAGAATCTCTAGCAAATTACCCAACCAGATATCGACTCAGGCTTTTCGGATGAGTTATTTGTACAAGAGATTCCCGTGTCAAATTCTCTCTATATTTCTTTCATCGAGGTTACGAATTTTCTGGTCGAAAATTAATCCTGCTTTACGATCAAGTTCGGCTGGACAAGGCGTATAATCATGCCTCATGTCGTATCTCAAATGCAACAACGGGAGAAGCTCCAACAGAGCTACCCTCCAAAAAGAGCAAGGATGAAGATATCGGCTTCTCAAGACAACCTCTGTCCACCTACTGCTCCCCGTCGTCAAAATACAAATGGTATGACACCTACGTTGAGTCTTCTGGTTACTCCACACGATGCATGGAACTATACATCGGCTCGTCGACAATTAAACCATTTTTCTCCCGATAGAGTAACACCTGTTTCTGCAGTCGATTCAGTATTTGAATTGTCTCCTGCGATGACGAGCGGTTCCCCCAATTCGGCTGTATCGTCATTTATCGCCGAGTTAGAAGATACTTCTCCAGGAGCGGTTAAACCCCAGAATTTTAATATGGATCCCAAATCTCCACTTAGTCCTACACTTTCTGTAAGTTCTGGTTTCAAATTATATGTCACCATGCTTATTGTATTTTAAGTTACATGCAACCACTGCTATTGACGCTATAAATGAATTTGAAGCCGAGAACAAACGACTTCTTGAGCGTGCCCTTGCTGCAGAAAATGCTGCCAAAATTTTGGAGGAGCAGAACATTGATCTCCGACGAAAAAGTTAGCTATTGCATGGAACAACATAGGAAAAAAACTGCACCATCTCAAAAAACCCTTGGAAACACTCGCAAACGTAATACTGGATATGGCACCCCAACACCCCTCTCCGCTTTCAACACAATGATGGATCAAGCAGAGGCTGAGTACTTATCCGCTTCCACAAATGGCACACCAAACCCATTACCACGTCGCAAATCCTCACTCCCATTTCAACCTCCAGTATCTCAACAAAGTGAAACTACACCTAGCAGATTTGGACCCAATGGATTCATTCCTTCACGGAGACCTCCTCCAATTCCAAAGGGCACAAAAAGTACTCCATCTAATTCTCAAATTCGCCATCTGAATACAACCAATGATATGAAAAATGTAGAAACGATGCGTTCCAATAGTCGAATGACCAAAATATCTCTAGCTGATGCAAAGCTTAGATCAAAACCATTGCCACCACTGGGACCAATGGCGCCATCCGCAATTCCTGGTGTGGTTGAGATTGGCAGCACACCTGAAGATTTCAGCTCCAGATTACAATTGAGGCCTAAAAAACGTTTCGCCAAATTTTTCAGGAAAGGGAGGAGGGTATAATGAATTACTCTATATTAGTCATGAAATGTTTCTTTTGTCAAAGATACCATAGGGATAGGGACATGAATATATTTGGATGTTATTATTCATCCCCGGCGTTTTGGATTTCAAGTATGTATACATATACATATACATATACATATACACCATATATGTTTGACGAATAACGAACGGCTGCATTATACACAGAATGAAGATTACTGGTACAATGCTTACTTCTTTGCTTATTGAAGTATTCGAATTCGAATTATTTGATACTGCTACAAGGCAACCATTGAGTATTTCTTGAACTCGATCCTTCTTCGTATTTTCCCCATCTTTTCCATCTTTTCAACCTTTTTCCCCATATTAATACTCTGAATGTTCGTTCATGCATCTCAAGTCATTCGATGGTATTCCTTGTGAGTTCGGAGGCCTTCAGAAGATCCACCGTAAAAGCACGGCCTGAGTCATTTTACGAGGATCGATACGAGATGATGATTGGTAACTTGGATCTTTACTCTAGGTTCGAGAATCGATCAACCTTAGTCTATCAAACTATTTAAAAAAGTTTAAAGGAGGATCTTTGAGACTCTTACATCATTGTTGGTGTGACATATATAGTCGTCGCTATATTGATTTTGGATGATATTTCATTATTGATCATGATCTATTAACGACTTCATGATTTATTCTATTCTCATTCTAAAATAATTTTGTCATTATCATTATCATTGTCGTTGTAATTGTTATTATTGTTGTCATCGTTATTATTGTTGTCATCTTTATTATTGTCCTCTCAACTGCTCCTTTCACCTAACAACCTCGTCCAAATCTATAATACCTCTGATTCAGAGTTCTCTTCTGACCATTCAACATCATGACCTCAAGCAATGTCTCAACCGCTCTTGAACAATGTGAAAGCCTCACATATAATGACCGTACTAAACAAATGTTAAGAATTGGGCAACAATCAACAACAAACCCTTCAACTCGATCTATGATTTACGAATTACTCGACGGTTCTACGTACGAACAAAAGCTCGCCCTCGATTCTTGTCATGGAAGTCAGGATGTTAACTTGCCACTTCAGTATCTTGCACGTGGTTCATTATCTCAATGGCTCCAAAGTCGAGCTATGCATTTAGTGGAACTTTTGGGAACAGATGACCAAATTCTCAGTGCATTGAGTTCTGTACCATTGAAGTTGCAGATCAGATCTTTAAGTCGCATGAGATACGGAAAACGTTGGAGAAGACTCAAGACAAAAATAGGTGTCATTGATAAATATTTGGAAGGAATTGCAGGGAAAGAAGAGTCGAGTCTCTTTCGACGAATATTTCCTCTTTCTTCCTCAAAATATGTTTCTGAGAATCTGCCGCGTCTGGTTGCAAAGCTTTCAGAACTCGACTGGCTCAGATTGGCGACTAATCATTCCTCTATTGTACAGACTCAACTAGAAGATTGGATCAACGGGCCAGAACCGGTGAATCCTGTATTATTGAGCATCATAAATTCGATTGTCTCGAAATGGACCAGCCAAAGACCAGATGCGTCGTTGAAACTGTTCACATCAATGGTAGAGAAAATACCAATATCACATTTACCACTGCAAGATTTGTTATCGACCAATCCAGATGCTTGCATACAATTAGTTCTCGAACAGGATGACGTTTCTCTGGACAAGTTGTCTTTCGATAATGATATCCTGAGACGCCTGTCTCTTGAACATACCCTCACTGTCTTTGAACATAATAAAATCAGTACCTGGGACTTCCAAGCTCTTACTCATGAACAACGTTCAGCTCTATACCCAGTCATACGACATATCTGGCGTTCTAAAGAGGGGGTCCTTAATTCCAGTATTGTGTCGCATCTACCAAATCCTTATCGACTTGAAGAGGCACGTCGGCATATTACTCTTTCTGCTTTCGAAGCAAAACCTTCTGATCGGATCTCGTATATTGGATTAACTCCTTGGGCCGAAGGGATTGAACTCCAAAAGCCTTTCTTACACTCAAAAGATGCCGAAATTCGTTCTTCTGCGTTGAAGTGTCAAATCAAGTCGGCGCTGTTTGATGAAACCTATGTTTCGAATGCATTGAATCTCGTTATTCAGTACAGAAACGATCAAGATCCAGTACGATTTGCAATGCTAAGGGCTCTTTCAAAGATTCCTGGTGGTCGATGGAATGAAGAGCACCTTCCAAACCTGGAGAAAATCATCAGACAAGCTTTGGAAGCAAGGGATTTATCTCAATCCAGTATCAATAGCATACTCGAAATATTATCACGCCTTTTAACATATTTTCCTGAATGGACCGTCACTCAGATTGTACCATTTGTTAAGGGGGGTATATTGACATACATCAATATGTTTTCTCATGCATCAGGGAGGTTTGCTACGAGTATGATCATGGATATCGTTCAAAGAACTTTATCGCCTACCCTCCACGATCTCTTCAAAAAAAAGGATCTGACTGCTTTGCTCAACTTAGCCGATCTCTTTTCAGATCATCTCAAATTTTGGACTGAAATTCTTGATATCTTTGAGCGCGCTGTTGTCATGGAAGAATTCAAGGATTACAGCGACAGCAGACGAATGCTTGAGTATATCAAAAAATATCGTTCGAAATCATTTTTTCGTATCGTCCCACAACTCCTACAACCAGAGATTATACGAAGCATCGTCTCAGAACTTATACTTTCTCATATCTTCTTACATCGACAAGACTTAGTCCATAAGTTACTGGAGTACCATGGTCCTGAATCAGAGCGACGACTCCTTCCTTCTCTAGATCATGAACATCGTCCGTGGGTTTATCGCAAATGGACACAAAAACAACAAGAGAAATTTGCTTCTATACTTGAGACACGTGTCGGAGAAGATAAGGATATGATTTACCAAGAATCATCATATATCAGGACTCTTGGGCTTCTAAATTTCATTGATCCAAAGATACTCTCAAACTTAAGCACCTCATCTGTTACCACTGTGTATGAGAGTGCTATAAAAGCTCTAGCTAAATTTGATACGGATTCAGGATCCAAGGCTATACTGTCCTTATTGCCGTCTTCTGCTAATGATGAAATTTCGGCTCAAAATGACACCAACGACGATGAAACCGAAAAGGAGAGTCAAAGGGCTAAGACGGCGACTTATTCATTAAAGCACATTATCCAATCTATGAGCGTAACTCAAGCATTCAAGCTTCTGACTGATATCCCTCGTCAACGTGTAACAATAGCAAAAGAAGTGATCCGTCTGATAGGAACACTAGAAACGGACGAAGCCTATGAGTTTCTAATCAAAATTTCGACCGACGAGATCTTACATCCAGATTCATGTACTGCAGTCCTTCAGGCTCTTTCTCACGAACGCTATCTTTCCAAACCTCAGACCTGGGACATTTATCAGTCCACCGCATCCAAAAATCACAGAAGACGACATCGAAATCCAAAAGTCGCTCCTGACCATCATCGCCTCTCTCTTCTCGATTCCCTCCATCATATCAAACCCGTCAACCATTAAAAACATCCTCAAAATCACACTGACTCTCCTTTCTTCTCTATCCACCGAAATCCGCATCCAAACACTCAGAACCCTAAGCATAACCGCTCGCCTCCCGTTCGAATTCTCCCAACAAGGCTATGATTCCCTGCAAGCACGACTTCAGGAACTCCTCCAAGCAAGGAATATCGACGAACAACACGCCACCGCCCGAGTAATCTACACTCTCTTTGCCTCGAACCCCTCCTCAACAATCTTCCCAACCATCTTCTCCCCCCTCACAAAAACGCAAAAACGTCACAGTCAAAACTCGAAATCTGCTCCGAGTCCTCATCGATGAATATTCGTCCTATGTAGGCTGGGATTCTGTGAGCTCGAGACCACTAGTCGCTACTACGTCGATTATCCTGAGTTACCTAGCAGAATGTAGCATAACGCGCAAACTGAGGATTCAAATCTTGTTCTGTGGCTTTGGACTCGTATTTGAGGAGTTGAAGAGCGGGATTGCGGGAATGGTGGAGCAGGGGCTGGGCCCCGATGCGCTGGTTGAGATGGTGAGGAAGTTGGGGGTTTGGGTTGAGAGGAGGGGGAGAGAAGCGCAGGTTGCGGAGTTGGGAGGTTTGTTAGGGGGGATGGGGGTGGAAGGGAGGAGGCTGGCGTTGGTTTGTTTGGTGAAGGGGGCGGAGAGGTGGGGATGGGATACGCTGAGGAGGGAGAGCCTGGATACTTTCAGGGAGGAGGAGGACTTGGGGGTAAGGGAGGCGGCGTGGGATGTGGTGGTTCCTGGGGAGGGAGGGGGGGAAAAGAGAAGAAGGACATGAGGCTCATGAGTTCTGAGAAACTCTTCTAATATATTGAAGATTAATTTATAATGAAATAGATGGTGCCATGGATATATAATGTTTTATCAAATTCTCATCTAATTAATATGTGTATATGTATACATAAAACTTGATTCTTATACTTAATATTGATTGTGTGTCCATAATTCTGCTTATATATCTTGTATTATATACAAAGCTATTAATATGAACTTATCTGGCGTTATTGGTATGTCGAACTCATATTAATCCAAAACTTGGGTGTTTCGAGGATTGACAGATGGATGGATGGAGTTATGGGGTCGGAGGGCTGATTGGGATTGGAAAAGTGATTGGGAAAACGAGGACAAGGTATAAATAGATAGGAAATATCAGAAGGTAATAGAGTGAAGAGAAGGACAAGAGAATACTTGGAGGATTATGGGGTGTGAGGGGTGAGATGTGGGATGTGGAATGTGAGCTGGTGCATAAATGAAGGTTGGAGATTGAGGGAGAGAATGTATGGATGGGAAGGGAATGCGAAATTATAGTCTCATTACCTACGTGCTCTTCGATGTCAAATTAGAAAGGAGAATGGAATTAGATGGAGAGGTGTTTTTTGGGGAGAGGAGTGGAGAAGGGAAGGAGGTAAAGAGAAGGCTATAGAGAAAAGAGAAGGGGGTGAGACTTTAGGATTTTGGACGCATGGGTAGAGAAATTAATAGATAGGTGAGTATCTGATTATCTGAATGAAAGAGACCATAATCATTTCTAAACTTAGAATTGTGATTGTCATGCAACAGTAGGAACAATGATCCCCTTGTATTGTGAAAAGATCTTGGTGCTCTTAAAATTGAAATTTGATGGATTTCTTTCCTTACTGTAAGCAAGTTTGGTGGGAAGATGCAGGCGGGAGTGTGGTGTTGCTTATTTATGATATTTGAGGCCCAGTGGCGAGGCGTTAGATGTGATTATTGGGATGTTATGATGTTCGGTGACAATGTACTGTGGGAAGAGGAAACAGATATAATCACACACACATATATGCAACATATGTAGATGATTGGTAAGTTATTTTACGTATCAACGTGGATAAAAAAGGGGAAATGATGTTTCTTTTCCTAACTGCAATTATGTTTTGAGCATCATGAGAAAGTATCAGAAAGCTGTTTCCAAAAAAAAAACCAATGCTATTATAATACACTTTTTCTCTTCGAAACAAATCGTATATCCCAAGAAACCAGTCCTTATTCTTTCCTCCTAAAACTAATCACTTAAACTCATAGTACCTATTCCATCAAATTGCACAATGTAATTCCATTTTCTGCATAGCTTGATCTGTTACATATGGGCTATTTGTGATAAAATTTGCTTCATATAAATTCCCTTGGACCAGATTAAATTTCACTACATCATTACTATTTCCTGCCATTCAGGCCCAACTTATGCCTCCTATTTATATGGCGCGATCGATTATCGGTATCTCAATAGCTCCTTGAGCTCCATTCCTATTAGAGCTTGTCGTTCCTTGTTTCTGGGCTCTTGTTTTTGGTTTCTGATTTCTCCACGAACAAATCTCCCTTTATTCGGGGAAATTAAGTCTCCGAATGCATGGAGGTCCGAGATGTTGTTTGAACTGCAGAAGGACTGTGTATGCGAAGAGTTGAATGCTGATTAGGTCCGCTCAGAAATCCCCAACCCTTCATTCACATCAATAACTTCTTCTAGGCATGTAAGCTCTCTGTAAACACTATTTCTTTATAGTGATCAGATTAAACATTGATATCACATCATCCATTCAGTAATCGAATACATTCATCGATACCAAAAATCACTCGGAGAATGAGCAAGACCCCAATGCGCTTGCGTCCTCATCCACTCCGCATACCAATGCACCCTTTCCCTCTCCGCCTCATCCAAAATCCCAATATTTAATCTCCATCGCTCAACGTCATTGTATTCCTCCAAGCGACGTATATTGATGTTGTCTTGTTCGGTAGTTGTAATATCTACTCCATCTTCGATGATTCGACGATCTGGCACTGGATCTAAGGATCCATTGAATGGTCCTGCGACTTCAGACTTTGTCGACGGACTTGCATTCCTATTTCCACCTTGATTTGTATTGCAATTTGTATTCGTATCCACTTCCTCGTCCTCACTCTCATTGGCCCAAGTAGAGCCCGCATCACTGTCTGGAGCGCGTTCCTCCGGCAAGTCTTGCACTTGAAGCAGGGCTGCCTCTTCGAGTGACCTTGCAACTTGAAGCAGACTTGCCTCCTCTCCTGTGGGCACTCTATATTGATATTCTCTCGGATTCCATCTCGTGGCAACCCCCGAAACGGAAAACGTGACATGGTACCAGAGAATGGCAAGCATAATGATGAGAGCGGCCCAGAGTAAGATAAGAGCCATGTTTGTGGGGCTGATATATGGAGGTGTAACTAAGCCTTCTTGTTCTGGAGTGTGGGTAATAAAGGTAAGTGGGGAGGAGCTTGGATACTCGGCGGTGATGTCCGTGGTGGTAGTTGGATTCTCAATGGCCATTATATTTAAATAATGTACAGGGTATATTGGTTTATAACGCTTAATGTATATCCTGTACGGTTTCTATTCTTCGAGTGGTACTCGTACACGTTCAATAGTAGTTTCAAAGTGTTCAAGTGATGCTGTTGTTGCAATGCTGTGAGACTTGTGGCGATTAGATGATATCCTTGTAGCAACACTGTGAGATCTAATTACCTCGTAAAGTTTTTGAGAGACCTATGTGTTGATTGCAATATGTTTTCTGATGAAAGATTTTACTCTGAGAGTTGCCATGAATACTTTTTGATGAAAGGAATTAGATATTGTAGGAAATCCGGGAAAATAATATCTTCCAGCGAGTTTAGAACCTGCGGAAAAACAGGGGAAGCTGTCGCCAATAACTCTTAGAAAGTTATTAGTGGCTGTCTGGCTCGACATTAGACTGTACTCCACCATCTTTTCAAAGTTAGCTGTAGTATTTGAGGTTAACTACCACCGTATGATTCGCGAAACTGACTGTATATGTCATTTTCATATGTTTGAGATGTTAGTACATGAATAGAGAGTCTTAATTCAGTAATGGTTGACGGTTTTTGGAGTGAAAATTTTGATTAGCTCGCTTAGTCCCCCTTAGATAAATTCCGGAGTCATTCAATTGGGAGCTAATGAGTATTCTGAATTAAAATTAGCGCTTGATTTGGGAATTCATACTGTTTTTAGTTCTCTGCCTGTGATGAAACACTTTTCCAGGAGAAGCTTTAGTTTTGAGTCTGGCTTAACATTTTAAACAATAATTACTTGATATCTCGGATAATTATGTACGTACAATATCTATATTTATTTTATAATTAAACGTCCAGTTCAAATCAAATATACCATAAAATTTATATAATACCGATATATCATGAATTTATATTTATGAATTTCAATTCAATATTTATATTCGTTATAAAGTTATAACTATCTTAAGATGATTGTTTTTGGTATGAAATGGTGGCCCAAATGAGGCCGAGGTGGGGGAATTAATTCCTGATTACTATATTTTTTCAAAATTCAAATTTCTAAAATTCAAATCAAGATAAATATTTTAAGTATGAACACCTTCAAATGCCATTTTGATTCAAAATAGACAATCAGCTTAAATTATTTAGGGTATATACAGGGTTCATTTAACGTGTCCATTATCTTCAGTTTGGAGGATAGGATACCAATATATCATTCATAAACCCCGTCGATATCATGACTTTTGGAGAAAGATTTCAGGATACGAATATGTACTTAAGAAGTCGCTTAGTTTAAGCGCATCTTAAATTTGAGAAATATATGAAGACTATGTGTCAAGTAGTGTCATTGGGCGAATCTGGTGTCCAGAAATTTGGATTGACATGTGTATATTAGCAATTGTCTAGTATCAGTGGACTAGACTATCCGTCTCGTATAGCTAGCTGTATCTAAACCTCAGTGCTTGCCATCATAAGAATGAGGTAATTCTAAAAATTGCTACATTACTTATATAAAATCACAAGCGTAAAAGAAAAATTCTCGCATATCCCCATGTATTTTGCACAATTCTGCAACTCAATGATCTCTACACTTTACTGGTCATCATCCTCAGCATCTTTGACTCCCAGAAAACTTCAAACCCTTCTTCATTTCTCCCACCTCCTTGCAGAGTTTCAGTTACGCATCAGCCCTCAGAATGGAAGTCATCAACGAAACCGGCACCGGTCTGAGTATCTCTAAACCAACAGATTTTACATCCCCCAAAGGGAACCTCGAATGTTATGTGGCATCATTCAACAATTTTGTTTTGGGCTTCATATGTTCGTCATTGATAGTCATAGTCCTGCTTTTCATCTTCTTATTTATCATGGGATATATTATCAAGAGAAATGAAAAACAAGCTTCAGGATCTAATGCAACTTTGAGATATGTTGATGTTATGGATGGAGGCAACAATGCGCCACCAAGCTATTCAAAATATCTAAGCACCTCAGAGGAAGATAATGCTTTGCTTCCAAGTTAAGTAGACAGCTTAGAGAGGCTTCCATCCTATACGTCGGTACGTGTAGAAATTACCCCCGGAAAAATTCAGCCTATTGATCAATCACAAGCTGCAGTAATTCTATGGAGACATCTGAAGTTATCCAGAATCGACGGAAATCACAATATATTGGAGACCGGAAGGGTAGAGAAGTTCCGACATGGAAAATGTTTCTCGCCCAGATAGGATTCTATCTGCGGTGACTCTAAATGGCATAATTGGGTGGGGAGAGGGGGATTACTTCAGGCTGTATCAGTGTTACTTGTGCTAATTTTGATCTATATATGACATTCAACAAGTTCAAGGATCTGAGTTTTTCTGGACCATTGAGTCATTTTTGTATTCTCACATCCTTCCATCTGTTATTAGTCAAGAATATCCAATTGAAAAACAGTGTGGACTGCTGTAAGGTATTAAATATGGCAGATGCCAATATCGAGTTTATAATTATATATAGCCTTGAGATTGTAGCTTTAATTAATAACAAGCAACCTTTTGCACATTTATAATAAACACCCTCTCAACATGATCTAATTAGATAATTACACAGGATAGATCCACATGGAAGATTCCTGGCTTTTAAGATTTCTATTCGACGTCTAGATATATCTAAAATAAAGTGGCTGTTGTTATCCTGAAATCCTTCGGATTCTAATCAACACGAAAAAAGCGAAGATGTACTCCTTGAATAACAGTGTATCTAAAGCTTCAATATTCCATAAATTGATAATCAAGATTAATGCTTTTCAACAAACTTTTCGTATCTTCTCAACTCTACAAAATACATTCACCGCAATACTGAGGATTTCGAGGATTTTAATCAAATTATACAATTGAGCAGGCGGATAGCGAAGATTCACAATATTTATGAGTTTGATATTGAAGTTGAAAATGTAAGATCTGTTGTGAACAGTTCTACTATAGATTAAAATATAAAATATAAAATATTTTCGAAGTCGGAATCTATACCGCAGTCCCTGTAGGAATGTAGGAGGATTAAAGAGAAAAGAAAAATTGGAATAGCTTCAGACTTACTTTAAAGATTATACAGGAGTATCAAAAACGGAAATAGCTTCATTCATGATCCTTTTATTAGAATGATCGTTATTTATGTGAAAGGATTTAAACCATTAAATATAGTAAATGTGAATATCGAACCTACATAGCATCAATATCGTAGCTTTAATAACAATCAACCCTCCTCCACACCTAAAATGACCCCTCCCTCCCTCTCACCACCTGTCAAGACGCACGGTTTTTCGGCAGTTGAGAGCTTTCAAGACATAGAATTCTGTCAAGTTAGCTCCTATCGGCATCGTACTAAACTACAAGTAGCCACCCACAAAAAAGTCTAGCTGAATATCACACACTAGGTATGACATATGGTTTTTCCCTAGCACGCACCTGATCTGAAAAAAATTAAGTTGTTGATGGCGTACTTTACTAGAGTCTTGACATCTTTGAAGATAAAACCATTCGGAAGATAGGTCTCTTCCTTCACTATTTCAACAAAGTATTCGAACCCCTTCATCTTTGCATTCACTTGAGAGATATCGGTTATCCAAACCTCGTAAGTATTACTCCAATGATTATTATGTTTACATTGAACAATCACAGTCATCTAATCGAAGTTAAGGTCTAATTACCTCAAAAATGGCACCCATATACAACATAACAGAAAGAGCAGTAGGTGTCATTATCAACGAAACAGAGACCATACATGACGCTGGGATCAATTTCACCAGCATAATAGGAAAATTCTCCATCTACCTAAGCTTGGTTTGCGGATGTATCTTCGTGTTTATCTGGTTTACACTTCTCGTAATTGCCATTTATCAAACGGTCAAAGATGACTTGAGACATCTGAGAATGTTGCACGACACAAAGATGGATACAATACGCGACTCGAGGAGAAAGGGACCCTCGACACAGCTGAACATATATATGGTTCCAGGAAATGAGGGACCAAAGAATATGGCAATTGAGGACAGGATTGGGTTGAAGAACGAGAGTGTAACAAAACCTCTGATTGAAAACGATGGGTCGAGCAACTATGGGACTATCTCATAAATGGATATGCAGCACCCTATACATGTTCGAAAGAGATATTCAACAAGAAAGTTTTGAGCGGTCTCTGGACTGAAACGGTGAAAATATCATTTTTCGGGAATACTTTGGTAGTAGTGCAGGCATATAGTGATGGCCTTGTAGCATCAGGTGATATTTGAGGAGTCGTCTTACTTCAGAGTCAAATTCAAGGGCATAGAAAAAATGAAAAGAAATTTTGGATTCGAGAGAGAAAGGGGAGGTGGTATGAGAAAACTGGTGCCACATCCCTTTGACACTTCAATCATATTCGGTGTATGCGGGCCTAGGGGTTAGGGGTAAATCTTTCATGTTCTCGTACGCATAATCTAAATGCCAGCACATTGAAACCCTGAATCATCCCAAATGATCTTTATTACCATATATTTGTGCCGTGTTATCCTCATGTCTTTTCTTGACAATTCTCATAAGCCTTGCAGAATAAATCAAGAGTAAAATTCTCATCTGTTCTCTCATATATACTCATTCCTGTGAACTCAAATCATCATTTTTGATACATGCAACCATACTATTAGGATATCCGATGATTCGGCCGTTCATTGGCTTCAAAGATGTTCTGGACTAAGAAGCTATCGACCTTTCTAATTGAAGTTTTGTTCCAAATCTAACATCCAGAATAAGTTAAGTGTTCTACCTTGATACATTATTCCAATACATGAAGTCAGGAAATCTAGAAGCATTCTTTTGTGGTACTGCAGTTCGGCTACAGTAATTATTGAAGACCTGGTCATATGATTGGCCTCAGCAACTTTTCCCAAAATGAAGTAGATGTGTGACTCGCGATGAATACTGATCCGCAGATACTTTCAAGCTTGATCCCTTTCTAGTAAGACTGCTTTTTCCTTGTCAACCTGTGTCATTAAGCATCCATAATTGACTTCAAAAGGTTACATTCTACACCACCACGACTCATTGGCATGATGAGAATGGTCCAGCAACTTTTCGAAGTGTTTAAAAGCCCAGAGTCCTGGAAGATTTGAATTTTATTAATATTAGTGTATGGAAACTAGCTCTACTTCCAATAAAAGACACCCAACCAAAAGTACACCTGTCTTCAAAATTTCTGAGCTCTACTCATAAACCTCTCATATCTGGATAAAATCCATTCCCTCTCCGGCGATTCGAAAAAAATAAAAATAAAACCTCCTTATTTCAGCCTTCTCAAACTGTCAAATCCATTAAAAGCAGGAAAAATACTCATCTACTCAATAAAACAAGCAAGTTCACCACAAGGTGCCACCCATTTCCAATCTTGCGGCTATAGCGCAGATGCTAATGGAATACATCCTTATCACCACCAGCACAGCCAAAGGGGGACGTATACCAGAAATTACACAGCGGTGGATTATTATTCTTGCATTCGTCTCCGTACTACTGGTGTGTCGTTCTATTATGATTTGCGTTCAAAGCTTCCACAGTCGGTATCTACGAGCGAGGAATGAAAAACGATTAGATTTTGGCGTCAGATTTCCATATCAGATGGGCGGAGAGAGAAATAGTATCGAAAATCAGCAGGAGAAAAAGAGCAATGAAATAACTGCTGCTACAACCAGTTTTAATTTGTTTTGGGCTAAGAGGAATGACGAGCTGTGCAAGGGGGATGAGAATGCAGAGAGTAGCGAAAAAGGAGATTGCAAGGGAACTTTTACCGAAAAGGACGACAATCTAATCCGTTCCGAGAAGGGGTATCCCAACGTCCTAGAAGAGTCGACTGGGATAATGAAAGCTTCAAGACAAATTCAAAGCGATGTGTATGATCAAATGAATAAGAGAATAACCGTGTTCAGAAAATTCCAATGCCGGAGCAATAACGAATACATGAGAAGTCTGCAGCGAGCGAATGAAACTATAGAATTGGGTCTATCTTGATTACAGCTCTGAGACTTTTCGTGACCATCTCGAAAACAAGTTCCTTTGAATTAAGGAGCATAAACTCTTGCAAATTCTTAATACAGATATGCTTTGCTAGGTACATCATGCGAAAAAAGTCTAATTGATTCGTCGCTGTACGGTGGTAGTTGTGTGATAAGAATTTAAGATGAAGGAAAATACCAGACAAGATGAGCGAGGTTGGAAGAGCTGAAGGATGATATAACTAGGACCAACAAAAAATGGGTTGCAGGTTCCCAGAATCCTTCCTTGTGAAATTTTTATGGTCGATATATTGGTCAATACTTTGGAATGGGATTCGATAGCATTACTCAATAATTCTCACCTCTAATTCTATACCCATAGAGTATTCTAAAAATGGGTTCATAATATCAAAAAGGTAGATTTTCTCAATTTGCCATGTCGTCTCCTTTCCTCCACCATCCAAGATATAGGTAAGTTTTAGGAATAATTCCACCCTCATAACATGGCAATGAGAAGATTAATCTTACCACTAGGCGCAGCGAAGATGGCCCGAAGGAACTCAAATCCCTTCAAACTCACTCGGAAAAGGAAGAATCCCTTCACGGTAATCAACATAGCCGATCATGGCAATTCACGGCCGAAATTAATCATTCGCCGGAGAATTGTTTCGAGTATAAAGTGGATCCGGCTGTGGGGTGCATCATGACAGGCTCTGAAGCTCTGGCTAGCTATAGTGAAAGCTTCGTATTTCTGGGGTACTGCCAAGCTGTGGGGAATATGTGGAGAATGTATATGGTTTAACGTCATTAGGAATTTTGAGCGGTTGTTGTGAGAGAGTTGGATTGGGATAGTAAAATGTTTGATATTAAGATGTTATGATGTTATGGGGTTAACACGGAGAGGTGAAGGAAGCGATTGTAGGTCGTTCCAGTATTTACTGACCAAAAGAATAGAGTATTGAAGAACAGACAGGTGTAAAACATAGCATGGTGTTTCAAATTTTGAGATATAGCATGATCATAATATATAATACCATGATCTAATGGGAGATCGTTTCTGTAACTAAATGGTATTATTAATACCGATTAAGCAAGCCCTGAATATATCCGACGAGCATCGAGTATCCCGCATCGGGTAACAATCATGGAACCTCTCTTGCCACAACCTACTACATCTCCGAAACATATCAAGACTTCATCACACCCTTCTCAAGTCTTTTCCTCTCTCTCGACAGTTTCCACACCTCCGTTGCCAGCCTCAAGCTCTTTACCTTGTCCAGATGCAGCAGCACTCTCTGTCTTCTTCAGTGCAAACTCCTTTTCATTCACTGGCTCGATGCCAACAGCAGTCAATCTTCTCTCGTCCATCCTTTCTTTAACATAAAAGTTGACATATAACGGGTAGATATACGCCAACACGAAAGCCATCATAGGAATCAACATCGCCACGTGGAAAGGCTTTTTGCTTCCAGTCTTTTGCAAATGTGTGGCGACCGCACCCGTCATTGGTGGGAATACTGCACCTCCAGAAATTGCAGCTACCAGCAGTGATCCTCCGAGTTTCGTATGACGACCGAGACCACGTAAACCGAGTGTAAATGTTGTGGCGAAACAGGCGGATTCAAAACAGAGAACGAGGATGAGACAAGCGATACTGCCGGTACCGTGGGCTTGCGAGGCAGACAAGACGAACAGCCAAGAAAGAAAGAGGTAGATGGCGAGAATATATCGAGGCTTGATGGATTTGAACGTCATGATACCGCCAGCTACGAAGCGGTTGAAGGCATAAAGACCTTGAGCCGCGGCGAATAGATCGGCTGAAAAAATTAGTTTTGTTGGATGAAGCTAATAGCCAGAAGACTTACAACTGGTAGAAGCATCTCTGCCTGCTTCTTCACAAAAATTTACAAAATAGTTTGCAACGGAAACTGTCTTGTGTTAATATCTATTGAAGCTGAATACATCACACGACGCTTACCTTGTGCACCAATGTAACAGAACATGCTCCAGACAGCAAGAAAGAGGTTGAACTGTCTTCGGAATGGTCCAGGATCATAATCAGCAATCTCCAATTCTTGAGTGCTCATATCTGCATCTGTAATCTCTGGCATTGGTGCCAAGTAAAACAAGATGATTAGTAGGCCGACAAAACAAGCAACACCAAGATAGGTCCATTGAACGTTCTTGAGTCCTTGATCGTTATCGACAGTCTTCGCAAAGAATACACGAGAAGCTAGAAGAGGGGCAACGAAAGAGCCGACGGCCTGAACAGCTTGTGCGAGATTGAGACGAATTTCAGAGTATCTTGGAGGGCCGCAGATTGAGAGGAAAGGATCTGCTGCAGTTTCGAGAGTAGACAATCCAGCTCCGACAACAAACATACTCCCACAGTATCCGCCAAATGAATGTTTCACACCACTTGGCCACATCAAAAGACAACCAACTGCTAGGACACAGAGCCCAGTCATAAAAGTGACTCTAAATCCCCATTTTCTGAGTATCCAACCACTTATTGTTGTTGGGCAAAGTGCATAAGCACCGAAGTAGGCGGCTGATAGACCCGAGGCCTTTGAAGGTGTGATTTTTAGGGAAGATTGAAAATGAGGATTTAAAACATCGAGAAGTCCGTAGGCAAATCCCCTAGTGATTTATGAGTCAACATTCTATTAATTGTTGAAGGGTTGTTGGTCTTACCAAAGGAAGAAAAGAATTGTAACTGTTTAGATGAATAGATTAGCTTCAAGAAACAATAGTACGAAGCAGTTTATTATAGCTTGCCGAGAAGATTGGGTATAAGGGATTGTCGCAATGTTAAATGCACCGCAGAAGTAACCACATCATCAGCAACAGTTATCTTCCTCTTCCACAGCACCATTTTGATACAATCCCTTTATCTTGTTCAAAAGCTTTGTAGTTTATGAGACCGTGTGTATGAGGCCACTCAGGTAGAGTTACGATACTTTTAAGATGTGCCCGGTGTCTAAACCATAGGAAAATAGAACGTAGGAGTTTGATGGATTGAACAACAAGAGGATGATCCTTTGAAGTTATAATATGAATGTGATCTAATCACACAAAACTTCTCGGTCTAAAGTCATACGAAGGCTAGCATTCTTATTCAAGGCAGGGATCTATTAAATAGAACATTGTCATTAAAGATGTCATAAGATGGCCGTGATCACTTAAATTGTACAGCAGGAAGGGATTGGCTCGTTGAATGATAGACCGAAGAGTGAATAGACTAAAAAGTTGGGGTAGCTTTGCCGCATTCTATTTCCTGGGGTTAATGTGGGGAAAGTATAAGCTTGTAAGGTATAATTGTTATTTATCCAATTTGATATGTATGTCAACATGGTGGTGAAGCTTTTGATTAGTCTGCGTTCTTGACGCCGAGAATACTACCACCAATGAAATATTGTGGCGACGCAGTGGATGAACTCATCCTTATTGCTAGCCATTGAGCGAGCTTGTACCACACGGGCGAGAACATATACGAAAGACCAATAAAGCAAACGAAGCAAAATGACAGCGTCTAGCACGGAGAAATGAATACCAACTGTGGTGTTCATGAGCATTGGTACAATGGGAGATCTTGAGTGAACGGAAAACTGACGAAATCAGGTCTATGGACAATTATTCACAAATCCATAACGCTTAAATGTGGTTGGAGATAATATTTTGTGTCACGGGGCGTCGCCATAGCACTAATTATAACACAAGGATGGGAAACAGGAGGTCATTTTGTCACGTGATATATTACTCCAGCCACTACCGCCAGTCCAATCACATCACATCATGAGGATCACAAGGATGATTTTATGCTTCTGCTCTACCATCACCTGTCATTCTAATTGCTCTGTTAAGGGATATCTAGACTGCCCAGGATCTCAAGGCTACAGAGCTTTCAAGACTGACTCAGTTTGTCATAGATTGATGTCAAGCCTCATTTGCAATTGGTGACAATAACAAATCTCGTCATATCCATCCATGTCATTAATAGTTCTAAACTAGTTCTAGGCGAGGCTGAATGCAAGGTGCGCAATTGGGATGTAATACTTAATCCCAGCCACCAAAATCAACCAGGCAAGTTGCCAGTCGCCTAAAACATTTCGATACAGCATTCACATTCATTATCTCTTCACCGAAGTGCAAAGATACCATGTCCTCTCCTTCATTTGTCCCAAGATCAAAAATTCGAAGATATCTCCTTAGTTGTCTTGTTACCTAGTTCACTTGGCAGATTAATCACATGCGGTTCAGAAAGCGTAATATCTCTTGCAATTGGGTTTATTTTAAATTTATACTGATCCCTGCATTGCTTGTACAAAATATCAATGATATTGCACCGCGGTACCGGTGACGAGTGAAATTACAGCAAAGTAGACCGATTTTCTCTCTTGTTCAGACGTCCATGTGAAACACTTCCTTCCGACGACGTCCATTTGCACCCAAATGTCAAAGTGCCACTTCTTTCAGCAATGCTAAAGTCACTCGAATTAAAACTCGGTGTAGCTTTGGGAAAGTATCTAGATACTGCCGAAACGCTCTTAAGTTTTACAAAATATAAGACAGGAATTGCGAATACCAGAGCTGGTAGTTTCTTCTATTTAGTTTGAGTGAGGAGTTAAAGTCCGACGACGAGGCCGATCCCATTGTCAAATTCGGGGGGCTTGATCAAGATATTGAACATCAACACACGAGAGTGACTGGACTTGATATTAAGGAATTTACAAATAGCCTCTTCCAGAGAATATTTTCTTCTCCTCACACCATTCCGGAGATTATTTTTACAAAAAGTAAGCGCAGTCTATTTTCTCTTCACACAATGTTTGCATCTCACGAAGGCAGTGTAGGCCTGAACACCGCAGTGCTTTAAGTCCTACAAAGCTGATGTAGTACATACAGAGCTTTGTTTTGTTCTAAAAATTCCTTTAGTACTACAGGTTCAATTAAGCCTGTGGGATCATCTGTTAAAGCCCCAATCCTTTGGACGATCCTAAAATTAAATTATCTATCGAATTATTGCTCAATTTTCTATATCCAGCGATTTGTTTGCTTCCTGGATAACTTCTGGGCATAGAATTGGGAATCAGCCCTTCGCCTTCTCAGGATGGCATGATATAGATTATCGCATATAACATAGGCTCTATTGAGAGCTGTAATGCACAATTTTTTTATGCTGATTAGTCCCTTTCTGAACATTTGGTGAAGCAGGCTATCTATTTATGAGTCCGTTTTTTCTGTTTGAGACGTGGCTCTCAGCGTGCTCAAGCAATATATTTGGCTACTCTATCCTTTATTGACTTCATGCAATGTTTTGTATTAGCCATAGTATAGGTTTCAAAAATGAAGTTTTTCTGTAGTCTTCAATCATGACTGAAAACTACAAGCTTACGTACATGAATCTCGGCAAATTTCCTATTCTCAAGAGAGGCTGGAAACCTGAAGCTATTGCTACAGAACAGCCTGTCCGGAAGATCTTCAAATAGAATTAGTATCTCATATAGTTTTAACACCTTAATTGCCTTAGATTTTTCAAACAACCCAAGGAACCGAAGACCTTTGATTGTTAAATTGCAGTTGGAATAAACGGGTCCCATAAATTTCATGTAGGTCTTTTAGAGCATAGCATTAAAGATCGCATCGTGACTTCCCACAACGACATCAACATGTAATTGACCTCGATCCTTACTTCCTTCAAGATATTCTCAAATTCTCACGTCACCTATTTTTTTGTTCTTTGACAGTATCTCCATAACTGCTAATGCACATTTTCTATCTGTTACGAGCATATCTTATACTTGATAAATTTTCTATACTTATAAAATACGTACACGATGAGTAACGCCAGTTTGCGGTCTTATGAAGCTGATCGTTCGGATTATACATGTTCATTATCAGGCTCCCTTCATAGACACGTCACCGACGAGCTATTGTCCAGTGAAATTAGTGAGCTAGACCTCGACGCACCCCCAGCAGATGCAGCAGACCTTTCGACTGTGCAGCATTACAGCCCCATGCCCAATTACTATGATACAGCAGGCATTGAGCCCTACAACGCTGAAATTGAACCCTGCGACTATGCAAACTTCGGACCTTCTACCTATAGCCGCTCTGAACTCCGTACGCAGCTTGATACGCTAGCCCGTCAACTTGGCTTTCTAACAGTGGAGAGTAGCACTGCAGCTTGGGAAGTTGCAGCTTCTAATTGGAATGCAAATTGTTTTACGATGTATCTTGTATATATCATATTCCTTTTTGCTCACATCCTTTCGTTGATCTCTGACTTGGAACACAGACCGTTCTAGCAATGTTTCTCAAGAAAGGGGGGAAAGTTGCCTGCGTCAAGATTCCTCATTTACCTTCTCATACCTCAAATTTCTCCAGCCAAGTTCCACTCAGTCCAAATGCAAACAAGCGAGGTCATGGTGAACTAGGAGTTAAAATAGAAGTCCGCCGAGGCAGTCAACCAAAAAACGTTCATAGAAAGCTCAGTCCGGCCAGGAGCACAGCTTACAGTGCGGAAACTCCGAGTACCCCTGATAATGCTACACGCAATCCTATTTCTGTGGCTGGATCTCCTCTGCCTGTAGCTAGGAACGTTATCCAATTTGGAGACGCAGTTCCGGTATCTTACAGGTCTGGAAAAAGGGCATTTGGTCATCGTCAACATACTAGTCACTCAGCTCGTTCAGTTACTACCGAGCGTGACGTATTTCCTGCGTTATATTCAAGGCCTCTCACGTACAATGTCTCGCACCACTCAGTTTCATCCACTCCATCCACTCCATCCACTCCATCCACACCGGCCATCGCAACCATCCCAGGCGGTCCTACACTACTTTCCCCCGATACTTGTTTTATTACTTCGAAACTCGATCAAGGAATTAGAGTTCGCATCATACCCGAAACGATAGATGATACCACGGAAACGTGGACTGATATTTGGGGTGTACAGTTCCATCCGAAAATGACGTGCGCTATACCAGGGTAAGAACAAAATATGCAATTTTAATTCAACTTTCAATTGATGCACGGCAAAATCTACCATCTCTATTTGCAGTTTCTATTGAATCAATTTACCAAGTGGTGGTTTACAAAGACATTTTCAAATTGTCTGAAGCATTTTATGACTCCCGCTGAACATACATACAGAGCCCAAGTAATAGGCTTTGCAGATTGGCTCTGTTTCGAAGACCAATGGATGTCGGCATATTACCGCAAAATCCTGGTTACAGAATCAATGCGAAATTTTGAGAACGACCAAAGAAATGAATTTCGAGCCAAAGTTGTCAATCAGATCGAGGTTCCCACACAAAAACCGATGTATGATCCAGAAGGTAATCCAAAACCCAAACCCAAAGAAATATCTTATCCCAGCGGAGATGAATTGGGCGTCAATTGGTCTGCATCGCAAGCTGAGAATTTGGAAGTGAGGCTTTCAATGATAATGAGGAGATCACTGGATGGTGGTAATCAAGACAAAGAAAGAAATAATAAATGGCTTTGGTATGTTTGGAGACGGTATGGATTGACCAGAAGATGGTTAGAGCAGCCAAGAGAATTTGGAGATAAGGTAAGAAATCCGAAAGATAGTAGCTCTCTGATGAATATAATGGTGAAGACGGCGAAACGAATTGATTGCATACCTATGGTGGATTTTGAGGGCATGGAAAGGAGCTTGGATGGAGAGCCGATTGAAGAGTTCAAGAAGAAGTGGAGGTTCAAATATAGAAATTTTGGTGGCCCTCATTGGGAAGTATGAGGGGTATGCGGTATTGTGATTTAATCCACGATGTTCAGTTTTTAGAGTTGTGAAAAGCTATTGGTAATGTGGCCAGCGGTAGTGGAAAGTAGCGATAATGTACTGAATTTCCAGCGGATTGTGAAAACAATCACAGAGTCTCCAAACCTAATGATGTACATCGAGCGTTATATATCTGGGGATTTACGTGTAGTGCTTCGGGCAGGTTGTTGTATCCTAGTGCATTGAGTATTACTGTATAAATCAGTAAGTGTCAAGTCACCTAATGTAGTAGATTTACCAGTGGAGCTCAGAGCAATGTCACTTCAGAAGAAAAATAACCTCGCCAACTCACCATTCCCTTCAATCTCAGCCTGCTTCCAACCCAGTCTCTCCAATCCACCTACTGGCTCCCTTGCGAACGAAATTAGAATCCTCATCATTGACCTACTCAACTTATCCTCCTCACTCGTATTCTCTATTCCACTTACATCCGTCCCAACACCATGCCGCATATGCAAATCACTCAAATGGTACGAACCACTCGAGTGATATAAGCGTGTGTTATCAAAGTCGTCAAAGAACCGATATTGATAGACGGGAACATGGTGCTTAAGACGTATAGAAACTGATTGTGATACCGCGCAAGTGAATCTTTTCAGGTCATGGAGATCCCATTCGGCCTGTGTTAAGGTGATATTTTGGGCAAAGGCAGATATGGCGTAGTAGCCTGATTCGTGGTTGGTGTTGCCTACTAGGTATGGCAATTTCGCAAACCTTCCAGTATTGGCTCTGGTAGCATAATCCGAGAACACAATCTCCCCATCTATGGTCGGTAAGAATTGTGTTTGTGGCAGAAATTCGGTGGGCATAGACGGTAACTTTTTGATGGCCTCCAAGATAGTCTGGTAGGGTAATTCTTGCATACATTTGACGACGATTTCTTCAACATCATCGTTACAATCTACCAGCAACGCTAGCTGGTCCCAATATGATTTACTTAACTCGGGACTATTAGGCTTATCATTGAGCACCCCAGATATCGACATAGATGCAGAAGCAATGGGATCATCAGGCCATGCGAAAGCATGATAATTAACCGATAAACCGCCAGTGCATTGTCCATACATCAGAATTTTGGATGGTTCGCCCCCAAATAATTCAATATTTGCTTTGACCTATTCTAAAGCGAGTCGTTGGCCCAAGAATGCTAGGTTTGGGCTTGGTAACGACGGTGAGCCTGGGAATCCAAATACAAGAAGTCGGTAACTACATTACTTCAGCTACCCATTTTTGAAAGTAGAAGAAAACTAACTCAATTGTAACAACAACCACATCCCCTGTTGCAGCAAGGTATTGTCCTTGGTATAAAGGATTATCCGTGGTGCCAGAGACGAATCTCCCGCCGTGGATGAAAAATAAGACTGGCTTTAGCTCTTTTGGGAATATGAATGGCGTCCATATATTGAGTGCTAGACAATCTTCGCTGAAAGCAAGGCTAGTAGCTGTGGTATATATGCGGTCAAATGTGGATGATTTGTTAGGGAATGTAGGGAGAGGTGGAGCGGGGTTGAAGGGACAGGCTCTTAAAGAAATGTTAGGCGAGATTTCTATCACATAAAACTGTTCTATAATGCGTGATTATACTCCATGAATTCCGACATTTCATTAAGATTCTCTCTTCCAAGTCTTCGACATGATCAAACTCAATGAGAGCAAAACCTACGGTGAATATTGTGAAGCGTCATATGTATTTGATGAAACAAATGGTACTGGTGGTTGATATCTCAATGAGCCATTTGTTGCCTGCGCATATCGAATACCCAAGAACTCAATAGCATTGGTTTTGTTTCTTGCAGGATGTCCAATCACTGTCCCACTCGTCGTTTGTACATAAGGGGCTTCAAACTCATTGCTTCCCAAAACAGGATAGATAAGAAAAGAAAACATCGATATGCACGAAGCTACGATGAGCATCATTGCCGCGACAAGGAAGAACATATCTCATAAGAGGCATATGACATCTTGTGATATTCACAAGTGAAGGAGTGAGCGGATTGTATCTGCGGGGTGGTAACCAAAATTATATATATATTAGTTAGTTTGAGAAGCGGGGTTCAAAAAGGTTGATGATCCGGATTAAGCCCGGAAATGATCCGAAGGCGAAGAACAGGGGCTCGGTAAGACCCACTTATAGACCGGCAGTTTTACTTAAGTGTATACTCCGATTTAAACCTCGATGTTGCAATTAACACTTCTCCTGACATACATCATTCGAGTTTAATATGTATTAAATGAGGACAATCATGATAGGTGAGTATATCCTCATCTAGACGCCCAACCTGCAGGCTTTTTAGGAACGTCGTATCAGAAAATTTTGCAGGGCGACAGAATCACGAAAAATCCAGCCCCGTTTACCGTCATGCCCCTGCGATCTAGCCTTGCTAACCAATTAGAGCTTCAACTTTGCCCGATTTGGAGATGAACCCTGTATTCAGCGCGCCACAAAATGGTAGCATTTACTAGTTGATGAACTACGGCAAAAAATATGCACCAGCTCTGTTAAAATTGGCACTTCTAAAAGATCATGGAGCTCCACGACCGTGTTGCTTCAACATCACCAAGTGTTATCATCCGTTATTTATTGGCTTGAAAGGCTGAGCAGTCGCAATGCAGGCGGGATGTCTGTTCAGATGAAATGGATTGTGACGTGATCGAAAGACGTCGAAGGGAATTTCATTGCAATGGCGATTTTGAGTGTTATTAGTGAAGGCTTGAGGCTGGAGTTCAGGAGAGAGTTGGTATGGTTTTACCGAATCTTTACAAAAAAAGATTCTTTTTTTCCTTTTGGCCAGAAAGACTGAATTTGCTGACATTTCAATTGATCTTCGGATTTATAGAATCAGAGTTCTGATCCAAGAGTTGGTTCTTCGAGAGACAATTCCACGAGTTCGAGTTTGACAGCTGCGGCAGCAGGGTCCAATTCCTCGTCATTCTCAGCACTCTTCTCCACTTTGATTCCTGTGGGCGTTTTCGCTGCAGTCTGTACCATCTTGTTTTTGGTGCTGCGAAGGAAGTACCCGAGGGTATATTCGCCAAGGACATTCTTAAGTAGTTTAGAACCTCAGTATGTTGAATTTCTCGGGTAAAAAATACTTCCAACTAACAATTGAATAGTGAACGAAGTGCAGAATTACCATCAGGATGGTTCAATTGGGTCAAACCTTTCTTCAATACCCCTGATGAAGCGGCACTGAATCAATCTTCCCTCGATGGGTATCTATTTCTCAGATTCCTCAAGATTATGTGTGTAATATGTCTTGTAGGAAGTGGCCTCGTGTTTCCAGTTTTGATACCTTTACATGTACTTGGAGGTGCAGGGAATCAACAGCTTGATAAATTGTCATTTGGAAATGTTGATAATCCAAAAATTTACTATGTGCATGCCTTCCTGGCATGGCTATTTTTTGGTGGGCATAGTCTCCTAAATGCTAGGATTTTATTAATAATTCATTTTTTAGGTTTTATCTTGTATACTGTTTCACGAGAATGTGTATACTACATCAACCTCCGTCAAGCATATCTACTACATCCTTATTACGCCAAGCGATTATCATCGAGGACTGTCTTATTCACATGTGTCCCTCAACAGAATCTAGATGAAGCTAAATTAAGGAAGATTTTTGGTGATGCGGTCAAGCATATTTGGATACCGAGGGAAACTGGAGAATTACAAGACTTGGTGGATGAAAGAAATCAAACTGCTTATCGACTCGAAAGGGCAGAGACTACATTAATCAAGATTGCGAATAAGGAGAGAAATAGAGCGCTTAAACATGGTCATCCTGATTTGGAATTGAGTGTTGGTATGAATTCAGTACAAGAGACGAAGCGAGGCTCTACGAGTAATGATAACCGAAGGCCAAGCCTGGTTAGGAGCTCAGCCGATGTAGTGCCTAGGGATATTGGGATCTCGGAAGTCCCAATGTTACCTCACAACACACTGATAGGATCAAATTCGATTCCCATTGATGGGCAGGAGAAGGAAACAGCTATTAACGTAACAGCAATGTCGCAGACGGACTCTCAAGCAACCTCCGAAGAACTTCCCACCATTCAAGCCCTAAAGTGGGGAGACAACGGTTATGGAATGGCAGGGCCTCCTCCTGGAGTGAGTGGATCAATTGCTTCACAATGGATACCTCATCACTGGAGACCTACCCACCGACCACTATCAAACTATGGACGAAGCGTCGATACTATCAAATGGACACGGAATCGACTCAAGGAAATTGCACCTCAAATTAGCAAGTTGAGAAGAAATCATCGTCAAGGGAAAGTCAAGCCATTACCCGCTGCATTCATTGAATTTGATACACAAGTTAATGCTCAATCCGCGTATCAAACACTATCTCACCATCGCGCATTTCATATGACACCGCACATCAATGGTATTCGTCCACATGAAATTGTATGGGAATCGCTTCGAATGAAATGGTGGGAGCGTATCATGCGTGGCTTTGCAATTCAAGGCTTTGTGGCCTGCATGGTTATATTTTGGTCCGTTCCTTGCGCATTGATCGGAATAGTATCCAACATCAATTTCCTAACCACAAAGGTTCCTTTCCTTCATTGGATCAACAAACTCCCATCTTCAATCCTAGGTCTAATTACTGGATTGCTACCGGCCCTGGCATTGACATTTCTCATGGCGCTAGTTCCAGTCATTTTACGCGGCTGTGCTCGCCAAGCCGGTATACCCTCTTATTCCATGATTGAGCTTTATACACAATCTACCTACTTCGTATTCCAAGTTGTACAAGTGTTCCTTGTAACAACCATCACTTCCGCTGCTTCGGCAGCATTTGAAAAGATTCTCGAGAATCCCACGTCTGTGCGATCACTTCTTTCGCAGAATCTCCCCAAATCGTCAAACTTTTACGTCTCATACTTTATCCTTCAAGGTCTCGCCATGTCAGCGACCAGATTATTGCAACTACCTGCTCTCATTCGTCATTTAATGTTCCAGAATGAGCAAAATCCTAGACTCATGATAAACAAGTGGCACAAAATCAGGGTTGTGCACTGGGGAGCCGTCTATCCCGTATTTACGAATATGGGCGTGATAGCAATCACCTATTCGCTAATCAGCCCATTGACCATCGTATTTGCGCTCATAGGATTATATCTCATCTACATTGTATCGAAGTATAATCTTCTCTACACCTATTCATCCGAAATATCAACAAGAGGACTCTTATACCCACATGCTCTCAAGCAACTGCTCACAGGCGTGTATCTCGCCGAGATTTGTCTCATTGGACTCTTTGGATTGAGAAGCGCATTTGGACCCTTGGTGATTATGTTTGGATTAACAATCTTCACCGCACTAATTCATATAAGTCTAAACGAAGCACTGGGGCCACTTCTCTGGAATCTTCCTCGAACTCTCGCTGTCGAAGAATTGTATCGCGGACTAGCATTTAACTCTGGTCTTCAAACACCAGGAATGCCATCAACAAATAATGGAACGTCTGCGAATGAAAATGACGATTCGTTTTTCCCAATGCAAACCCCGCCTCCATCTCAATTCCAGCCCACAGTATCAACATATATAACCCATCGGATGTCAGCAATCCCCAACCACCACCCCACCATCGAAGAAGAAAACGAACCCGAAAACGACTCCTCCAACTCCTCCAGCAAAGATTCCGACGAAGAAGAGGAAGAACACGAACTCAACCCCCAAACCCGAGCCGCCCACCCCTCCCAAATCGAAGGACTCCCCCACCTCTCAAAACTGACTTTCACCTTCCTCCGCACCGCGCTCCAATCCAAACTCAAACCGCATCTCGAAAAACTCACCCCATACTTCGTCTACCTCACGCCCCTCATATCCCCCGTCTACTCCCCCTCTCACCCCCCCAACTTCCTCATCAAATTTCTGCACCCCGAAATCTTCTGCGACTACCACATTCTGCGCTCTCTCACCGATCCCTTGCCGCCCATGGAAAACGGCTTCCAGTATACTCAAAAACAGCACGAGGATGCATATTTTCCGCCCTGTGTAGCGCGGGGACGCGATCCCAAATTGTGGATTCCGAAGGATGATGCGGGTGTTAGTAGGCAGGAATGTGAACATACGCGGAAGATTGCAGGGGTTGAGTGTAGTGATGAGGGGGTGGAGTTGACGAAGGAGGGGAGAGTCGTGGTGAAGGATTTGCAGGCCGAAAATTGTATTTGGATTAAGGAGACGAAGTTTTGATGAAGATGAAGATGGGCGAAGAGTGGAGTGGAGGGTTGTAACCATCTTTTAATGATAACCTTGGGTGGAATTTTGATTTTTGTATGATATGTGGAGTTTGTATAGATAATGGTATGGAGCTTAAAAAAAATAGTCAAGCAAGCAGACATCGATCTAATTTATGATATTTTACAATAGCATGACCCCTTTCTTGAATCTATGATCGCCCATTTCCGTTCTGCATCACTTGATAAATTACATCCCAATTGATTAAACCAAATTCCATTCCCACCATCCCATCAACAGCCAAAAAATCCATTACTCCCATCTCACTCCCCTTTTCAAATCAAGCACAGTCAATCCTTAATAACATCAATACTCTATCCCAATCTTGTCATCATGATCATCCAAACGCATTCCACATTCCCTCATCACAAATCCATAAAGCCCTTCCCACGTCACTCCCAACATCTATCCCCAAGAATCATTACGCGGCATAAAATCCCACTCAACCATACAACCCACCACCACCACCACTCAAAAACATCAACCCCAATACAAGCCATCAAACAAAACCGATCCAATTCAAACCAATGCATCCCCTGCATACCATTCGCAATTGGGCATCTATATACATCTCATTTATCCACTGACTTTTATCAATTTGAAGTAACAAAAATGAAAAATTCGCAGTTACGACAATTACCACTCAAAAACGCAACATAATTAATCGAAAGAGATGTTATAGACGAAAGCCCTGGGCATACACCGGGAACTTAAAGTTTTGCAGTACGTGGGATGAATGGTAGTTATCAACTGAGCTTTTGCATGCGTATGTTTATTTATGAAGATGGGCGGGGGGAAATAGAGCTGCATCTGTAGGATAGGGTGAAATGCATTGGTACTGTGTATTGATGTGAACATTTCTGTCACGTTATATAATCCGATGGTGAAGGTAACTGTATTGCAAGGATTTGCCGATATCCAAGACCTGAAGATTCCGATACATTTCCACAAGCTTGAGTCACTTGGCACCTAGATGTTTCACCCCAACTAGTCCCTCTGTTCCAGTAATTCAATGCCAATACCCCGTAACCACTGCCTTTGTCTTAGCCCACGCCCTATCCAATGCCTGCACTATCTCTTCAGACAACGGGCCCTTTTCCAAATCCTCCAAATTGCCCTTCAAATGCGCCTCGGTACTTGCCCCAATAATAATCTTATCACCTCTCTCCACCTCCAAGATACTATGATTGACCATCCACCTCAACGCACATTCACTCTCCGTTAATCCTTCTTTCTTTGCCGCTTCCCGAATGATATCTAATGCGTCAAACATTGTGTCGTTCCAATATCTCTTGCGATATGCTTGTCCTTGGATATTGGACTCGTCGAAACGGGAGGAGGCTTCGACTTCTGCTTGGTCGCGGTGATAGCGCGAGGTTAGGTAGCCACCGGCAATGGGGTTGAAAGCGTAGAGGGACATGTTGTAGTGGTGAAGACAGGGGACGAGCTCGGGTTCGATGGAGCGTTGGATGGCGTTGTAGACGCCTTGGTAGACTGTTGGACGGATCCACTTGAATATAGTGTTAGATTTTCATTTAGCTAAGCTGGGGGTTATTGGCGTGAGGGGGACTTACATTATTTTTGATGCAGATTTCTTGAACTTGTGCAACCTCCCAAGCCATGAAATTGCTCACACCCAGCCTGTTGAATTTTCCCTCCTTGTGTAGCACATCGCACATGCCGAATGTTTCTTCAAAGGGCACATTTCTATCGGGAGCATGTAGATAAAAAAGGTCGACCTTGTCAACGCCCAAAGCCTTCAGGCTCCTATCTAAATGCAATCTGACATCATCAGCTTTGTGAGTGATGTTGCCTCCATCCATATTATTAGGGTAGATTGGATTGTTAGGATAGAGCTTAGTAGCCATGATAATACCACGATCGGTATATGAAGATTCGAGCTGTCCGAGATATTCTTCAGAAGATCCTTCTCCATATACGCGAGCGGTATCAATTTCATTTCCACCATGGGATTGATAGAGAGAAACCATGGAGGAGACATCTTTTATATCGTGAACTCGGGTTTGTATGACTCCTTGAAGATGTTAAATTGAAACTACTGCATTTAGTTGAGGGGATTGACTGACCGGGCTTTCCGAATGTCATTGCACCGAGTACAATGGGAATTTTAGGCTTGGATTCTGTTCTTGATGCCATATTGGAGGTATCTGTGGTAGATGGTTTGAAGAAAGAAAGTATTGCTTGGGTATCTCTGAGTCCTAGAAGGTATTTTTAAAAGGTGTGAATTAGATACTTTGTGATATTCAGGTATGTGACAATGAGAAGGTTGTGAATTCAGACAGTAGGTCAAACGACGCTTTATATATTTCCCAATCAACAGAAAAAACCCATTAAATACTTCAAATGTTGTGCCTCCCTCCTGGCGATAACGGACTTTACACTCAACAACCGGAAATACGCGTCTTTTGGTGGCGCTAATATTTCGGCCGATGAATAGAAGTTAGCCTATTAACCGAAAGCAGTATACAACTCGAAAAATAGTTCAAAGATGATGTAAGCTAGCATCTAACAAGCCCTCTTTCGGCGTCTAAAACTAAAGCATGTAACAAAAATATGGATTTTTCTTGTCAGTTAAATCTTGAAAAGCCATTTTGTCCCTATTCAACTCATTTAATCTGCAAGTGTTGAGTCAGCATGGTTTGTCACAAACTGGCAGGTGAGTACGGCATGGGATGTGGTAGAAGGTTTCGAGGCGATCCATTGATAGAATACAACAACGATGAAAGATAATGATATTGGCAAAAGTGGTGTGAACTTACTCCATCAAGGCTCTTTTTCGATTCTCCTTAGCCAACAAAATATGTAATACTACCGCAGCCATAATCGTAATGCAATAACTACCCCGCATTAGTACTTTATACATGTTGGGCCATCTGATTCCAGACCTACCAAATTATCAATCCTAACCAGAGCTCTGGATAATGTCTCGACTTTGTTTGTGATATGATTAATTGAGGTCCAACAATATTACCTACACAATATGCCACGAAAATAGTCGCTGCCATGAAACATTTTTTCGTTTGTCCTGCAACATTCGCCATACCAATCGTGATTATCAAGCTCACCACTGGACCAAAGAATCCTACTATGGTGTATCCTACTACTGGAGTTGCGGCATGATGATGCCAGGAACTTTTCCATATCATTGCGCATCCTGCGATAACTGGAAGGCAACAAATAATGAGGAGTATAATGCGGATATTCGGAATATGGGATGACAGATAGCCGGTAAGAATTATGAAGATCAAACATATTGCGCCTAGGGGAAATTGGAACAAAATAGAATCTAAGGTCGAGTATCCAAAGGTCGACACGATAAGAGGGCCAAAACCACTAACTGCTCCATTGACAGTATAAGCTGCAGCCATCATGATAGCCACCAACCATACTTTTATATCGAGTAATGATTCCTTGATCTGATACCATTTAAATTTGGTACAACGAATACCAGTCTGACCATATCGGAGACGCTCTGTGGCAACAATACGTTCATCCGTCGTGAGAAACCAAGCCGAAACCGGAGAATCGGGTACGAAGAAACAAAAAATCCCAAATATGAAGGTAAGTGAGCCAGCAAGCAAATAAATATACTGCCATCTTCTAAGATCTCCACCCTCAATTTGACCAAATCCATAATTAAGTGCTCCGCCAATGATTGTGAAAGCACCAGTTGAGGAAAACCACCAACTTTGTCTCAGAGATTGTTCGGATTGTGTATAAAAGGAACTGATTATACACATAAATCCAGTTGGGATGATACTTTCGACAAAACCGAGGAAGAATCGTTGTGCATATAGACCTTGCCAATTGCTTACGGCAGCTGTGCACATACAAATCAATGCCCACAAGCATACCACACTTCCTATTATCCTTCCCATATTGAATCTTTGCAATATAAATGTCATAGGATATAAACCTGCTAACATGCCGAAATAAAAAAGTGATGTTGCCCAACTAAGACGAGATGTGTCGGTTATATGTGGTGTTACATTTGTATTGGTGATTGATAGGGAGAGATCAGTGGTCATTCCAAAGAGGACCGCAGACCCTAGGATTGCCTGAGATCATTAGCAATTAAGATTTGCAACGGGGAGAATATCGAAATATGTGTACTTTATCATAATAAACAAGTCCATATCCAATGAACATAGCAGGAACCAAGAACCAATCTATTTTTCGAACAACTCGAGCTTCAATCGCGGGGTCAATTTCATGACGACGTTCGCCAACTATTGCTATGGCTATATCTTTATCTTGATCCAAAGATTGTAGAACTGGGATGTTTTGAGCGTTAGCAGACACTGGTCTTGCCAGCTTTGCATCTGCAGGTTCAGCTTCAGTGACAGCACTCATTTCGTGGACAATGTTAATATCAATATCAATTTCAATTTCAATCTCATATTCATATTCATAATCCTTGAGAAAATTTTGATATTTTAGAAGTTCAGTAAGGTTAGAGCCGAAAGTAACCTCTACTATCCTATCCTTACCAGTGCAGTAGGTGGTTAGTTCTATGGGTCAAGAGATGGTACATAGCTTGTCGACTAGTTTGGGATCATATCGACTTGTAAGGATAAGATCGTTAGCGATGTGAGTGATGTAGGAGTACTAGTACCGAGTTTGATTCTGATATAGATGAGGACTTATTGTATTGTATTGAGGCAACTTAAATGACTATACTTGACCTGTATGTAACCTTGCCAGCGAAATTGGAAGTGAATGCTCTACTACCAGGTCATCAATCAAGCTGTTGGAGGTAGAAAATACCTACTCTACCATTATCACCCGTCCGAACCCATCAATGTATAAAGAGCGTGAATTCTCAACGTGAGATTTCATTCTTTCATACAGTAACGTACGGATTGATGTATTAATGATGTTCCTCATAAATCCAATGATCCATGAATGTTGTCGTTGTCGTTGTCGTTCTTGTCGTTGTTGTCGTCGCCGTTGTCGTGATTGAGTTGAGAGTTAGTTGTGGGTTCTCCAGGTCCTTCTACTAGCCAGCCTTGCGATATCGCTCAATGATCACCAAAAAAAATAATGCGTAAGATTTATTAAGATTGTGTAACATCAGCCACACCAATTGAAAGACATGATTTCAATCCGGCGAGGAGGAGTTCGTAATAATGCGCCATTGAGGTCATTCATAAGGAATTCAACATCCTTCATTGAAAAGAATGTTGTCATTCGATCATTATCAACGACAACGTTAACCCCACCAAAGTCTTTGAGACAATGCCGGCGTAAAGAGACAAAGCAACATCATTCGAGAGTAAATCTACGACACTTCTCCAATTCAACCAATGCTTCTCCAACCCTCACTCGTCACAATCAAGCCGTCGCTCAAATATCCTTAAACGTTCGACAATTCTACGAACGAGAAGAGAAATTTCGAATCAATCATGGTTCTACGAATAGTACACGAAATAATGCGAAAGGAAAAAATATAATCAATATTGGCGGATTGTCGCATGTGCTCGAAGTCAATACTGCCACGCAGACAGCATGGGTTGAACCTAATGTGCCAATGGATAGATTGGTTGAGGAGACGTTGAAATATGGGCTTGTGCCGCCAGTTGTGATGGAATTTCCTGGTATTACTGCTGGAGGGGGGTATGCGGGAACATCTGGTGAAAGCAGTTCTTTTCGACATGGATTTTTCAATGAGACGATTAACCGGGTTGAGATGATTCTGGCAGATGGTCAGGTTGTTCGATGTTCAAAGACTGAAAACCCTGATTTGTTTCATGGTGCTGCTGGGGCTGTTGGAAGTATGGGCGTTACTACATTGGTTGAATTGCAGTTACAAAAAGCGAGGAAATATGTCGAGACGACTTATCATCCGGTATCTGATATGCCAGACGCAATTAAGAAGATTGAAGAGATGACGGCAGATCCAAACATTGATTATGTGGACGGGATTATGTTTTCCAAACAGAAAGGTGCTATTATTACTGGTCGTTTGACAGATACCCCAGCGGAAAATACTTCAGTACAAAGATTTGGTAGTGCTTCCGACCCTTGGTTCTATATGCATGTAGAATCCAGTATCGACAAAGATAGCAACGGCAAATCCCCTCCAAGATTCGCTATACCTCTTGCAGAATACCTCTTCCGATATGACCGTGGGGCATTCTGGGTAGGTGCTTCAGCCTTCAAATACTTTTCCTTCCCATTCAACAAATTCACTCGATGGTTTCTCGATGACTTTTTACATACACGTATGTTATACACTGCACTCCATACCGCCGGTATGCCACCCGGATACATCGTCCAGGATCTAGCTCTACCTTACTCCACCGCCACGGAATTCGTAGACTATACTGATGAATATTTCGGCATCTACCCCTTATGGCTCTGCCCCCTAAAACAAAGTGCTACACCAACAATGCATCCTCATTCCGCCTCCTACGAAGCCGACGGTCAAACTCTCAAACCCCTAATGAACATCGGACTTTGGGGCTATGGCAAAGAAAAAGATCTAGTGAAGGCCAATATAAGTCTTGAGAAGAAACTCAAAGACCTGGGCGGTATGAAATGGTTATACGCACAAACCTACTACAATGAAGAACAATTCTGGGAAATGTATGATCGGAAATGGTACGACGAACTCCGAAAGAAGTATCGAGCAACGGGTTTACCAAGTGTTTATGAAAAGGTCAAGGCAGCGCCTAAAACCGAGGTAGCGAAACCCTTGAGTCTTTCCGAGAAATTCTTGAAAGCGTGGCCCATCAGTGGATTTCATGGGATTTACAAGGCCATCCAGAGTAAAACGTATCTAGCAGCAAGGTCCTCGGCTTGGAAAACGATCGAGATTGGAAAGAAGTAAGCTAGGCAGTTTTAACACGGCCCCTTTTCCCACAAGCAATAGATCTCACCACGCAAAAATTATATACCCCTCCGACACTGTATATGTAATTGACGACCCAAAACAAAAACCAGCTACCAGTGTACAATATGGAAAATACAATAAACACGCCCTCCCAATCTCCATAATAGACAGAGGATAAAAATGCAATACATAGACAAAACTCCATAGATAAAAGGAATACAAACAAATAAATATACTCCAACCATTCAACCACAAATTATTACCCCTTTCCCCGAAGCGAATAAGCCCCAGACCCGAAAAGGCATCATCGCTCCACAGATCATCACTCTTCCTATCAACTTTCATATCAACAAAACCAAAATTTAAGCCCCATCCATTCAACTCACGCAAATACCCACCTAGGTGATGTATCCTCGGATCAACAATACCAATTCATATATTGTTGATTTCCAATTTCCAACTTTAGGTTTCTTTCATTCTGTTCTATCCCTTTCCGTTCTTTCGATAAATTATATTGTTACTTGGATACGTAAATCCCCACTTTTACATGGGTATTATGAATGAATGTATGACTGGATGGCACTTACTATCTAGTATGTAGTTATGTTATCATCTGATTCTCAATCCCCGCCCCAAATATTATCTCCAGCTTCCCCAGATTTCCCCCTCACTCTTGAATTTCTCACTTCAACATCATCATCATTCCCTCCCCGAACCCACCAAATTAGAAACTCAGAATTCTATATCCTTACTCATCTGAGATTTGTCACCTCAAATCTATTCATCACCCAATATCAATCATTGACAATCAATCACTTCCCTTTCTCGTACGACCAGTATTTTATTTATCAACTTTCTGATATTTTCTCTTTCCATTTCTTTTCTTAGGGGAATGGATTGATGGTTGAATATTGAAGATTGAAGGTCAATGGATAAGTGATGTAGATAGGAGAAAAGTGACGTGTAAAGAACAGAATTGGTGATATGGGAGACGCGGGACATCGAAGCGGACCTGGATAAGCAAATCAAGACAAGTCCATTCCTATACACTACGCACTACATAATCTAGAATCTCTATCGATCCAATGTCTTGAAAATCTCTTAATCATTTCGGGTTTACGTTTTATTCCACCTTGATTTGTCCCCCTGGCCATTACCAGCTGACTAGCCCAAAGTTTTACATCATACCTCACGCATCGTGACCTCTGAACAATACCACGGGCTTCTTCAAAGACTTCCAAAATATCTTACAAGCATCCATACTAGTAAGTATATAAATCGCCGCATTCCAAAATCCTTGAAGCGGTAACACGCCCACAGAAATATACTGCAGGGGAATATTGACACTGCCTGGGTTACAAAGGGAATAGATGCGGTTTGCAGTTGATGGAATCCATGTGATCATCATGGCAAGGAAGAAAAGCAATGAGACTTTTGCATAAGCCCAGAGAGCAGCATTGGCTTGTTTGTTGTGGCGGGTCTTGGAATATGAGTGTTGAGCTGGTGGAAGTCCCGGTCTTACGGGAGCAGTTGAAGGGGCTTCTTGGATGTCGTTAGTCGTTGGGAGTATTTCAGCTTGAGATGAAGACTTTTCCTTGCGGGCTTTTGGTGGAGCTTCAGGTGAGATTCGCTCGTTGGCTTTGCGAAGCTCCTGTCTTTTGTCATATATTTTCTTACCAGCCACAATATAGATCATGATGGTAATTGCAATTGCGAGCCTTTGCAAAGGTTAGGTAAAACGCTAGGAAGACAACAAAAACATACCAGGCTGGTGCATAAAAACTCCAAATTCTCCACCAATTCCATTTTGTATCGATCCAGCACCACGAGATAGCACTTCCATACATATAACCATTTTCTCGGTTATGAACAAAGAAAAAGACAAAAGCTGGAATGAATGGAATACCGTAACAAATGAGTATGTACCACTTTTCTAATTGTCGAAGCTCAACAACGTCGAAATGAAAGAAAAATGTAAACATCACGTTACAAGCCATGGCCAAAGTCCAGTAAGCATCAGCAGGAAGGAACCTTTGAATTGTGTGAGACTTGACATTTCATCAGTACCTTTAGAAGACTCACATCTGAATAAGAAAGGCTTGAAATTGACATAAGTGGCCATTTGGATTTGAAAGTGCAGATCGAGATATGAGTGTACCGAAGTTGGTGAATAAGTTGCCGAGAGAAGCGTAAAATACCAATCGATTGATAGGCTTGCGGAAAGCAGTAGTGGTGAGAAATGTGATGATTATGAAGAAACAGCCTAACAGGGAGATACCAGAGCAGGTTCTCTCTATTGCGACAATTGCTTCGAATTCATTGGAGGTAATATTCTCAGCTTTCATCTTATGGTGACTGCAGAAATTGGCGAGGTACTTTATGAAAGTTCGATGATTGGTCGATATCTTGTATAAATATAGTAGTAATAGCGTAGGAGGAGGATGGCAATGCTTAGGTTTAGGGCGAACTTACAATTTATTGTGAGCAAGAAGAGAGGTTTTTTGGATATCATAGGTATAGAATAATGATGCATTAGGTAGCAGTATGTGAATAAGTGAAGGAGAAGGATAATTATAGGAATATGTTCGTAGGTAAAAGGACTATGTATTGAAACATCTAGTGTTATTAACATCAGAAACCATAGTGAAAAGAGACTTATCAGGTATATTGCAAAGTGCCTTCCTCAATACACGAAACAAGGCGACTGATGAACTGGAAGGACTATTTAGGCACTTTGTTGAACTGTGACGATGGCGACAAGAGATTGAAGCTATTGTAGATCGAAAGTTCGCTAGCAGAAGGGAACCGCGAAACGTATGTAAGACAATAGGAGGCGTAGATTGGAAGTGGCCTGATTTTCATCAGTTTAGTTTCCAATCTACTCAAGTTGAAGTTCTTCAAGAGAGGAAGTAGTTATGGAATACTCGAGTAGCGAGATCGTTAGATGGTAACTACCAGTATGGAGGCTAACGTGCCTTGGGTTGGGTAACTTCAACACACTTCCTTCTTTGTCTTCCCGATGATATTCTTCGTTCATTTGTTGCTCTTCCAAAATAAGCATACCATTTTGAGTGCGTATAGATTTGGTTTCAAATTTTAAGGGACATGGTTATTGTGTGTTTGGTGATGCTATCTGGTGGTTTAACCCACAAACTTATGGATGACTGTGTTAGTAAGTTTGGTTCATACTCTCTCACATCAAATAGACTCTTCTTTGTCTCAATGTAGTCAGGGCTCTTATTTTAACATCAATCACGATAAAGCAAGTTTGGACTGTATGAAAATGGGGTGTGAGTAGCTCCTTCTTTATTCGGCCAATCAAATATCTACCAAGAATTCATAGAAGAGTAATTCTAGTGCTAATATTTCTAATAACACATGCTTTATGGATCTTTTTTCTTGTTGAATCCAAGTTTTATAGCAAAAAAGAAGACTCCTTTCACTCTCAGAAAGGGCCTCTCCTTTTTGACTCTTACCACAACCCAGGAGAATGATATCTTCTAGGAAGAATTAGCTTTCAATCCAGAATGTGGATAAGTCATATGCAAAATTCTTGTATCGCAATTACGGTGGTTATGCAATCACTAATAATTACGTCAAAGTGAACGGTGCGAAGACTCCATATATTGAAATATATGGTGGAATGGCTTGCAGCACAGTGTTGTAATTCTTGATAAAAACAAAAGAAGATGCAAAGGCTATTTATGCTACTCTTACGGAAGGGGTGCGTCTTTTTTGTTGGACCCTAAGTCTTGTTCTGAATCATGATTTCATTTCTTAATCATTCCATTTGGTATCTTCACCAGCCGGGAAAAGAAGACGTTTATACAAGCTACCCTTCATTATCAGGTGATCTACTGACCTCATTTGAAATTAACAACTCAAGTGATTTGAATTACCGTTGTACATACATTCATCCTTGAGATGTTCCATTGCTCGAGCCCAAGTATCGTATTTGATGTTCGTCTCGTTATACATGTATTCTTTTGTATCTCTAATTGTTTGGTAATCATCAACATCACAACTAGACGTAGCCACTCGAAAGTGAGAAGGCTCACATCATGCGTTTGATTGAAGCTAGTGCTGTTGCACCATATAAAACACACATATCCAAACATGCAAAGAAGAAAATCGTGAAAGACTCTGAAGGTTACCCAGGATTGCGTAGAGGATATGGGTCTCTTGTCTATGATGCAAAGGTAGTATGCAGCTGCCCGTCAACCTTTGGAAATTCCAAATTCATATATTCCAATGAATTTCGACATAGTTTTACTGCTCCTAGCATGAAGTGAGCTGAGAACACATCTTGAATAGTTCTCATCACAGTAAAACTGACTGACTGATGTAATAGTATAGATATCTATATTATAAGATTGTAAAAATCCAAATTCTCAATGGAAACGACGGATATGCATATCTGTATGGGGTATGTTGTGTCCATAAGATACTTATCTGTCGCTATTCCCTCTCTATAACTCTTCTACAATCCATGATACATTAACTGAGGACAAAATTGAAACTCTTGACATTCGTGGTATACCCAAAGAAGGTTTTAGAAGATACGTAGTGGATGTACGCACAAGTGATCCGTAAAACTAGCAGGGATGAAGCCGATAGACTTGACCAAGATAGACAGGAGAATGGCAAGATCGCTTCAAGGATACTATACAAGGTTTGGTAGATCTTTCGGTCTTTGCAGATTAGATCATGATTCCTGGACTCCAAAATCCCCCATTGATGCCTTGGAATACCATAGAGGTTGGTATTTTCTAATGGTTTTTTACAGCTAAGCTAGTTGTCTAAGAAGCTGTTTCAACGCACAGCTAGAGATAGCAAGCTCTGCAGATATCTTTCTAGATTTTTGACCATATCAGTGTCAAGTAAACGCTTAGAGCTCCCTAGCTGTCTAACAGAAGCTCTTGATGATATCACACAATTCTTAAAGTTGCCTGCCGTATCTGATGATCTATTTGTTGACCAAGATACCATGCGAATAGTAGTGTCAATGGTGAGGCTTTATGTTAAGGATCCTGAGATGCCATTTCATCAGTAGCTTGCATAGTGATCGAGTAAGGAAGACTTGGAAAAATTGTCTAAAGGGATTCTCGTGGAGAACTTTCGCTTATGGAACTAGATGTGTGACCTTGGAAGTTAGTTGAGAGAAATATCTCATATCATGAATGTGGTTGAACTTACTTACTAGTATGCCATTGGTTTCAGAATAGAAGGTGTCTATAGAAAAAGGATTTTGTCAGCCTCGAGATGAGCCAGATGATGAGGGGATCAGACGAGAGACAGAATAGGGGTAGCTTCATCTCGGTCTTAACCTCTCGATCACACCGATTGGTATGAAAGAATATTCATAGATTCACCGGTTGCACAGCCTTGAATACATTGCTGCACACGATTATATTTAAATCATTCGTTCTTGGTTGCTTTTTACTTTCTCCAAGCTTTGTACAATTCTTTTGCTGCCACCAATTTTCTCAATAACTTATCCAGTTCTTTTTTTGACATCAATATATCTTTCTAGAAAACTTTCTTTGGCTTTGTACTGTTGATTCCTTTCAAAATTCAATTGAAAAGACGAAGAAGATGAGTTTTCAGAGATAATTTGATTCTGCGACCAGATACTCTGGAGCTTCCTCTTAAGTTCTTGCACCGTATCAAGAGTTCTTCGTCCACAAATAGCATCTAATACAGCTACTCTACTTCTCTAGGTCTTATGATATCAGGTCAGCATTAAAACAGTTCTTAGAATACATTTTTTCCACTTCGTTGGCGTTGCTAACTTGACTTCTACTCTTCTAGATCGGGTTTCAAGCTCTTTTATCAGGTTACTACATCAGAATCGGACAATACCCTCCTTATATGTTTGACCTAATTGCACTACTTGTTTAAGTAGATTGTAAGTATATTCAATCTATTTTTTGGTCCATTTTAACTAGGCTAATTTGGTTTTTGCAGCAGCTATCCTACAATTAGATCCATTTAAGATACGAAGACTACCCATCTCATCACATAACGCTACATCCATTACAAATAACAAGAGCAATAACAGTTACTGCAACCATGAATCATCCACCACCAAATTGGGGACAACCTGGCAATGGTGGCCAACCTCATCCTGCTGTTCCGCAAACCTTCTTACAACAACCACTAGCATATAGACAGTATATGTCTCAACAACCATTACCAGTTCAATTGGGTCCATATCGCTCTTACGCACAGGTTGTTCGCGACTACTTGTCGGGAAAAACGTCGGCTACAGGAGGGCCACCTCCTCATAGACCATCGGCTCATCAAGCTATGGGCACATACCCTAACCTAGCAAGCTTTGCTGCAGCTCTGCCAAGCCATGCTGTTCCTGGTCCTAGAGATCAGACTCTGGCAGATCCAGCGGTTCGAGGCATGAGTCGTCTTGATTTAGACGCTGCTAATAGAAGTCAAGCTCCACGTTGGGTGTATGTATTGCTCTCTCCTTCATTCTATATCTATCTAATCACACATAAACTAATACTAACTACTCCTTCACAGCAATATATCAATGGATATGGTGGCCATCTATATCCAAGGCGAAAATGGAATCATAGAGGGCCCCCCCTTTTACGTTCACAAAGAGTTCATCCAGCACGCCTCCCCCTACTTCAGCGCGGCCTTCTCATCCGGCTTCTCCGAATCCACCACCCAAACCCTCTACTTCGAAGACTACAAGCGCGAGATCTTTGCTCTCCTCATTCAATGGGTCTACAAACAAGATCTGCAAGCCCTCTTGGGCTTCGAGCTCGAAGACCGCAAGAACCTCCCTCTTGGCGTCGGCTTGAGTACCCTCCAGGGTGATCAACTAAACGACTATATCAAGAATTCACAAGAGCTAGCTTTCGAACACACCACCAAGCTCATCGATCTCTGGTTCCTCGCGGACAAGGTCTTGATGCCGGAGCTACAGAACGCCGCTATCATCGCCATTGATGCCCTGCGCTTCTTTACTCCGCTTCAAGGACTCCCTGCCCAAATCTGTACCGCTATCTACACAAAGACCCCTGTTGGCTCTCTGCTTGGAAAGTATATTGCTGATACTACTCTTCGTCGCTTGCATCCCAATGCCCAAGATCAGGGCGAGGATTTCCCGTTGGACATGTTGGCTGATATCTTCAATCGGGTGAAGGTCGTGGGCTCTGACGCGAGATTGCGTCATTTTGGCTTGTCGGAGAAGTCTATGGAGGCTTATTTGGTGGAGGTTAAAGGAGATGCTCATTTGAAGGCTAATCCTAGTGCTAATCCACCTTTGGCTGATGATATCTGGGTTGGACTCTGGGAATTGAGGAGGGATGCTATGAAGTTTTGAAGAGGTTCAATCTAGGATTAGACGGTTTTCTTTTGACAATTTGGGTTGATTAAATGGTTCTGGGGGTTTTTTAGAGTACTTTTTGTACCTTTTGATGATTTTGGTCCAGAGAGAGGTTAAGTGAACTAGATAGTAGCATACCAAAGCCGAATTGATACAATTTCTTGACTACAACTGCATCATGCTAATGAAGTGAAACGTGTGCTAGAAGGGTGTTTGAGAGATATTTGTATGAAATAAGTCGATATCCATGAAGTGAAATGAGTAGAAAACAACTGACTTGAAGAAATGTTGCCAACCCCAATGATTAACTGTTCACTGTCAAGGTGCTTGGAGAGAATTTGCGGTTTAAACATGTCAAAATGAGCTCAAATAGGCTTACATGAACATTTAGAAAACTTCACTTCGTAACAAATAACCTCGAATGAATGGAAAAATTCATTACATAGAGAAATATATATCAAACTAGACTCAAAGTGTTCATGAAATGAAGGCAAAAGCACCTGACTTGGCGAAATTTGGCCTGAAATGTTCATTATATGTACTCAAAATCATCTGATTCCTGTCTAAAATGAAGCTTATTGTAGCGAAAACTATGAAATTCTGTCATTTCGAAGCCCAAATACCTTCATTCTTCATCAAAATGGAGGACTTTTTCATGAATATTTCACCATGATAGCCTGTGCTTATAGCGTATATGCCTGTAGCTACAGCGCCTAGAGCCTATATTTATAGGCTCCAGCGCTATATTTCCAGGCTTAGAGCCTACATTTACAGGCTATTCAATGAAACTTCATTGCATATTTTGACGTGTTTCACTCATCGAAATGATCGGACGAGAGCATTTCTAATTTTTAAGGCTGGGAGTAACTCTAAGGAAATCTCATCTTATGTTCCTGGATGTGAGAGGTTTATATTCTGAGATTGATATTGAAACTCTGAGAAAGATTATGTTGAATTTCGAGAATGTGGAATGAGAATTCGTGAATTCTGAGGTCCATGATGTAAGTAGGGAGGCTATCTTTCGATCCTTCAATGATCAATGCATCTAATGTCTTTTCTGGGAATTCGTATCTTGGAAATTTTGATGTAATATCTGAAGGTCTTTAGATGGAAGCACTTCGATGTTTAGATCCTGAATCCATATTCAAGGACTATTTTCTGACGATTGGAGGTGACATTCGTTTAATCTCAGGTGTAGATGAGAACATTTGAAAAATCCTCAATTCTCACCTGAAAATCATGAAATGTAAAATATCTAAATGTTCCTAAATATAGTGGTTTACTAAGGGTTCTGATCCCATCATGTAAGTGATCATAGATATAATATTGAAGACTAAGCTAAGTTTTTCCAATCTTGAGCCAATGATCTGAAATAAACCAATGAGAAAAGTTTCAAATATTCAGTTTCAAATATAATATTGATAAGGTCATATCTTCTCTTTATAGTCGAAATGTTATGTTTAGTTTGATCTTGGTATTCTCAAAATTGAGAGCTCTAATATTAATATTATCGGATTAGAAGGCATCGAATGTTGGATACAAAGACTGAAAATCAAATATTGTTGGCTGTTGTTTACAAAGAGGTTATTATAAAAGTTTAAGTGAAGCTCGATTCGTTTTAAATTTCCTTTTATTATCCTAAAATTGTCAAATGGTAAGTGCTTCGATGATTGATAGTTATCTCAACATTAGAATACTATCTTTTAATCTTGAAAGAAGTGATATAATCATTTAATAGTGTAATCTAAGATCTTCTGAGAAGCTTAGTCCATAATCTTAGCTACAATTGAAACAACACTTTTGAATATTGGAGGTTAAGGATCACATTCAACACTCTCATCCGACATCTTTATGATTATAGTTCTAATGTTGATTTCTTCATCAGAAAATCTAAAAATTAGCTATATAATTTTGATAGGTAGAGATAAGAGGATCTTCGATATAACTCATTTAACCGTATAATTAAATACTATGCTTGATTGATTTAAGTAAGAATAGCGTAAACATTGAAATCATTGTGAGTCATCTAAGTATACAACTCTAGATGGTTTGCATGAAAGCAGATGGTGTAACTTTATTCAAATACTACATCTAAATTGTCTCGCTTCACCTCTTTCGGGACAATTACGTCATTGTTCAAGGTTGAGATGCAGATTTAGAATAGCTTCATATATGATGTTACTAGTTAAAACTAACAGTTTTATTAATTTCTAACATTTGCTAGAGAATCTCCGGTCTAATATCCAACATCTTGGAAGTAGAAGACTTTCATTGAATTTTAAGGTGTAAGTTTAAAGTTCGCAATACAATGGATGAGAGTAATCAGAATCCGTGAAGTAAGAGCTAATAACCATAGACCTTCACCCCATGGTAATAGTCGAAATATCTCGAATATCGAACTCGACATTAAGCTTCTAGAAATAAATCCAACTAGATCTAGCTGAAGACAATATGAATGCAAAAAGTAAACTTAGTTTTGTAACTATAGTCATAAGATCCAAGATACTATAGGATGACTTTCGCAAGCCAAGATAGGTTACGATATCAATATTATGTAACAACATCAAAAGAATGAAAGCGAATATTTGATCTAGATCTCAAGAGGCTGATGTATCGTTCAAAGTGTATAAATTAAGCATATATCCATGTGATAGTTCAAGATCTATGGAACACTGGCTCATAATAACCTCCTTGCCGTTACGTTAAATTTACCCAAAATTGAGCCAACAAGGACTTGAATATCTTGTTACATTTTGTGAAATGCGGTTTTGAACCACTAATCATGTTTCCAAAGCAATTCATATCTCAAAGCCAAATCTCCAAAACTTTCTTACATTTACAGCTCCGTCCAAGAATGCTCCCGGAGTCTGGTTTGTGCATTGTAATTTCTAACTATTCTCCCAAAAGAGATTAATCTGTGAGATCATTGTAAGCTCAAGTTCAAGCTCAACCCTATTATCGTATCTTATGGCTTCTAGTTAAGTTTTGACTTCCATTTAATTATAATGCAAAATCACAGAGATCAGTATCAAACAATACCACCCTCATAATAACAGAATGATAGATCTTCTTATAATCCATGATACAACTCAACGCCAATAATACAATTAGATATCACTGCGATAGCTCCTACCAAAGTTATAGTTGTGGATATATACTAGTTTCGATACCCAGCTCATATCAACTTATAGAAATATCTTCCCTTCCGCCAATAATTACAATACTCAAAAATTCATCAAGATGAGCCTCAACACCCGAGATCCAATTTAGAATACAAACATTCTCAAACCAGACCTCAAAATAAAATGAAAGTTACTATCTAAATCAAGGCTAAATTCGCAAAACTACCCGGTAATTAGTGTCGTATGATGAGATAGACATCACGATTGCCCAAACTACCAGTTCTCAAAAACATCATCACTATCACACGAAAACAAAATCTTCAAACATCCATCCAACATTGCAATTCCAGAACATAAATAAAAATTGAATACAGCCGAGTCACTAATCTGCTTCTATAAAGCCCCCCAACTATAATTAACCGAGATTTGTTCAAGTAATCCTTCAAACCCGCCCTGAAATCTTCAAAATGCTCTCTAATAAATCAGTCTACGACAATAAGAAACCTCATAAAGGTATAAACCAATAGAATCAGAAAGTTCAGATCAAAGCACCAGCAGCATCTCTTTGCTCCACTCAAATTCACATCTTTGCATACTATATATAGTCTGGAAATTCGATAATTATCTAGAGAGTTTACAAAAGATGTCATTAATGATCTACTCCAATAACCTACAGTAAATCAGATATATCAATGGGCCAGCGAGTTTTTATCTTCAGGACTTTCTACTATTCCAAATGCCAATAAACCATCAGTCAATCAGACCCAAGGACCAGGTACAACTGTACGAAGATAAAAACCATCTCCACCAACCACAAACTAACCACCTGGTGATCCCATATACCAACCTACCCATAGCCCCAACATCCCGATCTTACAAGACGATATACAAGACGATATACAAGATGATATACAAATATCCAATTCCAAATCAAGTCCTCGCCACGAGCTCACCACCTCATTTGCTACCAGCCTACCACAGTGCATATCGCAACGCCTCAGTAAATAATAATATATCAATTAGTACGTCCAATAAGGGAGTATTATTGGATCGACCCTCTTCATGTTTATCCTTATAATGGGATGAAGGGGCAGAGGTAGCAGGGGTGTTGATAGTGCATGATTTTTGTATAATTACATCTTACATGTAGAGGATATGAGCGGTCATGCTCAGAAACCTGCAATCGGACTTTATTTCTATCTCATAGGATACTTTAATATAGTTTTTTTTGTATGGATGGTTGTGCTTGACAGAATTGAGATTCAGATATCTGGGGGAAGGATCTTGTGCATATCTAGCGATTCCAAATCGAAGTCTATCTGTCGGGAAATGGATCATGTGACTTCTGAGCAGCCGTATGGATCATAGGTCTAATCGTATTAGGTAGACTAGCTCCTCGAGGACTATATAAAGTTCTCTATTCCATAGATTTCATAGAGAATGATAACGATGATTATACAAACATAGATTTAAGTACTTATAACTTTAACGGACCACGTCGATACTAACACTAAGGTTAGATCTATGAAATTAGCTCGCTCCACTATGAAGTTTTATAATTACTAAGAAAATCGATTGTGATTCTAAGAATAATATCGCGAGTAAAAATTACCAATAACCATGCCGGCGCCAAGATGGTAGGGAATCTTATATCCAGAAAGATAGAAATTTTAAAGATTTAGACAAGTCCGAAGATACAAAAGTAAGTCAGTTGAGGCATTGATAGTAATGGTAATCATACTCGTATTTTGAACTCTAATTAACATATCCTAATAGATGACCCAAAAAACTAACGCAACAGTGTCTCTGGAGATACCAGAATAACAGTACATAGGAAAAAAAAGTATATACAAGAATTTTTGAAATATGCATAGGGGCATAATCCTTTCGTCCAGAGAGATGGGAGCGAGACGAAGTGGGATGAGGAGTTCCCCTTGCGATTTCCTGTTGGGAAGTAAGGAGAGAGATAGATTTAGACGACGGGCCATCCGTTGCTGAATGTAAGGTAGTTGTATCCGAACAAGTAACTTCCATCTCCGAGACCAACGGAAGGGTTTGCGTAGTGGTAGTAGAGGATTGGTCCATTGGATGAGAGATAGACACCCCTATTTTGAGGTTAGTAATGTGCGGGTGGGCGAGATGTATGAGTTTGGTATGCGGTAAGGGAACGAAAGTGTGTTTGTGAGAGAGAGGTGAAGGAAACGAGACGAAAGAGGAATAACTTACTGTCCACCAGGTCCATAAACGTTTCCATGACTGGCCAAGAGCGTCGAACCTCCACTCTCTTTACAAGACTTGCCGTTCTTGTCCACGAATCCACCGGTTGCTGCGATACTTCTGCACATCACGATCTTGTATTCCGCACCCTGAGTAGGCTTGGTTTGATCATATCCACAGCATATACCAGAGGAGAAAAGAAGGTAATAGTAGCCGGAGTAGTAGAACATGTAAGATCCTTCTAGCGAATGGGTACCACTGGAATTGAATGCAAGGTTATAAGCACCGGCTCCACCGCCCTTGGTGGGAGTAGAAGCCAACTTGACTTGGTAGATATCGTTCCAGAAAGATCCAAAGTTCAGGCTGTAAAGGAGAGTTAGTTGAGGTACCATCTAGGAGATTGATTCGGGGAGTTGACTGTGATGGAAGAAGAAAGGGAGACAAACAGATAATTGTTGCCAACTTTGATGAGGTTAGGATCAATAGCATTATAGTCCTTGCCAGTTGATGAAGTAATTCCAGTAGCACCAAGATCAGTCCAGGATCCTACTTCCATTGTTGGGGAGGTGGCAACTCCGATTGCTGAGTTCTGGGTACCAAAGGTTGAGATGGCATAGTACATGTAGTAGGTTGAACCGACGAGTTGGACATCGGGTGCCTGTGTTGGTATTTAGTATGATGGCTCATGTTCTAGCTTTCAATTCCAAACACTTGATTATCATGAATGATACAAGGAATTTACAAGAAAACATACCCAAAGATCATTATTTCCAGCTAAGTCGATCTTGCTTCCTCCACTCAAAGCATCACCAACGTAAGACCACGGTCCAGCAAGAGCCGCAGACTTCCAAATTCCAATACCGTTACCAGTATTGAACTTGAACCAAGTACCATCACTGGAACGTTGGATCAAGGCTGGATCATGTGCATAACAGTGACCAGTGCAGGAACCTGGGTTTGCATATGCAGCCACGAGGCTTAAGAGCCCGAAGACTGGGAGAAGGAGTCGGGAGAGCATAATGGAATGAGATGAAGAGATTTGATGAGATGTAATGAAACGAACAGTGATGGATGGGACAATGAACTTATATAGTATGCAAAGTACGAGGATACGAGATACTATCTCTCGTACCACTTCTCTATACTCCTCGGCCCATCAGTCTGGGAAAGGAATTGTACCTGAACTTCGTTTTCGGACCCTCAACACGGAGCTGACTATTCACCACATCGTCCTTAGCTGCCCCCGCCTCGCACACTATATTACTCCTGGAGCAATAATACTTACATTAAGTTTTCGAGTAACACCAGAAAAGGCAGAGCACCAGAGATTGTATTTTTCCATCCCACTTCATCGATATGCCATGAAATCCATATAACTCTCCGAGCCCCGAGAATTCCAGACCTCTAAGTGGTGGATCTCATCTCGAAACCAATCTATAAATTGCCTCTCAAAGATGCTCCACCTCCCATGCTTACTCAATATCTCTATACCCATCAATCTTTACCAAACGCCTGACCAGCCCAGCCAGCCTGATCAAGCGTAACGTTTATACGAAAAGCGCACCAATAGATATCTTTCCTTAAGAACTTTCTTGGCGGATTGATGATTCATGAGGGGAAGAATATAGCTCGGGGCCGAGGTTTTCAGCTATGCGCAGTCCGTCCGTATGCTTCCACATAACACATATAACCTATAACCTTACCTATAAGCTTACCCATAACCTTAAACCATAATTCTATAACCGCAGCGCTCTCGCGTGGTCCTGGTGGTCCAGAAGATGCGATTTGTTTACCCGGGAGATCCGCAACTGCATACGGTACTCGACTTATGATCATAAACCACGTCTAAAGTAACACTTGCTACTACTCTCACCATATCTAAACAAAGGTTAAATATTGGATCGACCCATAGAACCTAACGAGTAGAATACTTGACTAACTGTACTACAGGTTTTGCCACTAATTAGGACTGAGGAATTGCTATATAGTATGTACCACCATGAAAATACTAAAAGGCCATATTTTGGCCCATGGTAAAGATTCTGGCCATTCAGATGATCCCAACCCCAGCAGACTATCAAACGACTTTTGCTTGGGTGAGGGGTATGTACTGTACTGTCGAGTGAGGAAACAAGCTTATTTCTGCCATTACACCCAGTTGAGAAACACTTATTGGTGGATTCAATCGTGAGTCTTCAAAATTTTCGATAGTTAGAGCAGTCAAGTTGTCTTTTGTTCCGTAAGGTGGAGTTAACGTTGTGAACAGACCTGGTGGACCACGGGGATTATTGAAAGTGATGAACGTGATTGGCTATCTAAATGCCGAAGATATGTAAGTAAAACCCCCTGAATATGCTATGTGCAATACTGCACAATACTCCGTAAGTTGCCATGTACCCCACAACAAGGAACTTGAAATTCCTGTCATAGTACGGAGTACATGGTGAAGTTTCCCAAATGAGATGCTAAAGATCCATGGATGCTAAACATGCTAGACGTTTTTCTTTTCGGGAATCGTTAGCGATCCAATTAATCATATGCTTAAGTAAATTTGGTAATCCCCAATACTATACAGGGAAATGCGAATACGCTCTTTGACATATTCTCCGGCTTGGGATTTAAGGAAAAGGACGTTCATAGGCTAGACCACGTTCACATGATTCTCGAAACTTACTTAGAGTTTCTTTTTCTTTTACTTTCTTTTTTGGGAAACGGAAGAATAGAGAGGATATGATGGGAGTAGCAAGCACTGGACCCGTTGATTAGGTGGGTAAGGTGACCGACCATTAACCACTCTTGCTTAAGTCTTGGGGAATCGAGAATGGGGACGGGATAATGCCATTGGAGCAAAAGCTTGCTCCCGTCATTATACCGTAGTGCCCAAATAAGTGGCGTATGGATTATCTTGGCTTGAAACCTTGGTACATTTAAACTGACTAAATATTGTTCATTCATCTTAGCTTCTTAGCTTTCAATCCTTGAGACGTTTGAACTAAGTAACTAAGTATCGTTCATCTGATCATCAAGATCGGCTAAATTTATGCTTCTTTAACGTTATACTAACGTGCCGGTCCGTAGATACCCTGAGTTAGGGTCTGATTGATACTTTTGAGGGATTATTAACCTTATCTTGGAATTAATCAATAGTAAAAAAAAGGTTATCAGATGATTTGCAAACTCATGGAGTTTATTTGAGTGAAAGCGCATGAATGAAAGTAATCATCCGGAATACAAATCCAGGCCGCTCTCCTTCGTTAAGGTTAATTTTCATTTCGCTATCATTGCCGACTGGTGAAGAGTGTGTCATAACATAAAGTGCTTGTATATAGTGATTCAGATATCGGTGCAAAAGAATGGAGTTCTATTTATATGATGTGAAGTAAAGTAAAGTGGTTTAGATTATTCTTCCGTCTTCTTATATCGAGCTTCTGCCGTAAGCGCCGCCTCTTCCCCATCTTACCAAGACGAAACGACCCTTGGGAAATGTTTCCACTCTTTCTTTCTCTTAGGTCTCTCTCCTCCCAAGGCCCTAATCAGTGCGTCCACTCACTCAAAATCCACCCGGAACCCCAAAAATGCACGTGGATATTACACTTTACTCACAACAACGTGGACAGGGTCATGATTGCCGAGTTGAAAAGCACGACTATGCTCGATGAGTCGAAGAAGGGTCAAGCAAAAACGGTCTCGTAGCACTATGATAACTGCTTGGCAGCTTGTAGTATTTGGAGCCCGGATATGCAATATCTGAATCATGTGTTTGCATTCATCTTCTTTGTTTTTGGCATGGAACTTACAGCATGGGAAATTTGACCTGTCGGCCTTTGGTTAGTGTAGATGTTAAATATATTACACGGCGGAAACCAGTACGAATTTAGATGGTCAAAGGTTAATATTCTCATTGGTACAATATGTCTATTCTCTCTTACCCCCTTACCTCTCTTCCTTCATACAGGAAGCCCTCTAAATCCGGCGGCGATATAATTTGCACGACGGGAATCAACCTTAACAGCACCATTCTCCGTCGCACTTTATGCGAAAACTAACCATCTCCACTCGCCAATAACTTTATGTCGTCCCTGTCAACATCCCCATATCCCCCGGCACTTCGTCCGCATTCAACTGTCTGAAACACCCGCCGTTTCCCACTACGGAGGAAAAGAACCTCAACGTTAAGTGCTAGACATTGTTAGATGGTTAGTTGGGATTATTAATGTGAAATCAAAGCTGGAATCCGGTTTTGACTTCGGCTGATGGGAAGTATGGGACGAGGAATAACTGGCATGCCTTTTCTTTTCGTTCTACTCTCTTTCTTCTTACTTTCCTTCTTTCCTGAAACTGATCTCGAATAAAGGTTCTTCCCTTTTCCTTTACCCCCTCATCTAGCTCTCCTTCCATCAAAACCTCCCACTAACCCTCCCGAACAGTTTCCTCACCTCCACCACTAAACCCAAACTGGAACATCTACAACGTAGATGTCTAGGCACTGACTGGACTGTCACATTTCAAGCGATAACCTCTGCCAGCGCCGAGACACAAAACTTTGAGCTTCCGAAATATTGGAATGTCACCACCAAAACCTCGCAGCAAACGAAGAAAAGAATGAAGATAAAGAAAATAGCGAATAGCCAATGCAATGATAACAATGAATTGGCCGTTCAACAAACCATTTAAGATAAGTCTTTGTATATCTTTCCCCCCTATAGTCCGAAACCAAGAATTCCACCCAAGCAAAATCTATAAATCCCAGAACGCAACCCCAATATCAACCTCAACCATCACTGAACTGCCACCCTACACCATCAACACAATATACCTACTAACCGAAGAACAAAACCACTAATCGTATTAAAACCATTGAATAACACGATTTCCGAAATATCATAGAGCATACTATACTTCAGCCCCCTACATCACCCACCAGCCATTCATTACCTTTTAAATCTCCCTCCTCCCTACCCCCCTCTACACCACACCACCCAGGTCACCACATCAAGGAATACTAAACATAAAACACGAATACCGAAACCAAAACCACCCAAAAATATCTACCATACATTTACATTCTAACGAAATTTGGATTTTCCTCTTCACTCCCACTCCACGTTTCTAGCTCTTTACCTCTTGTAGTCTCTCTATTATTTGAATCAAATCGATTATGAATGACTACTCTTACTATAGTCTCTCCGTTCCTGTTTAGTAGTGGATATACGGTTATACAAGAGGATATGATATCGGGGTTGACTGAAGTAGGGTTGTTCGATAATTCTATTGAGTTGTTGGTCATTTAGGCTCAGGGCATTCATGCAATACAAACTGACAATGGGTTATAGATTTCAAAAAAATGAATTATAGGTTGAGATAATTATCAATTATACATTAGGAATTTTGAATTTTGAATTTTGAAAATTCGAAAATAGTTTCATAATTCGTACACATACTAATGGTCCTTTATTCTACTCCCCTCATCGTTTCACGCTCCCTTGCCCCTACTCCATCCTAAATCACATCCCCATATCGAAGATCCCAATTCCAAATCTTACTCCAACTTAAAGATACGGTTAAAGCAATCATATATTCATCTCATCTCCCCTTAAAAACAGGTTTCCTCTTTTCCCTAAAGGCGACTAATGCCTCATCTCTGTCCTCAGTCCCTACAACCCTCCCATACATATCATTTTCAACATCCTCCCTCGCCCATCCGACTGCTTTTAATGCGCTCCTCGTCGCAACTGGGCCTCCCTCACAGATAGTTCCTGCAAGTTTCACGGCTTCCCTCAAAACCGCTTCTTTAGCCCTCTTCAGTGTGTCTCCCTTCACTTCTTCTTCAGTCTTCCCTTCCCCCTCATCTTCCCTAAGCTCCACCAATCTATCCGCAATCCCAAGAAAATAAGCCTCGGGACCACCAACTCTCCTCCCCGTCAATATTAAATCCCGCGCCCGTCCCACTCCAATCAATGCAGGGAGTCTATAGGTTCCCCCAGCGCCCGGAATTATACCCAGTCGAGTTTCCGGTAATCCTACGACAGCCGTCGAGGCAAGAACGCGCATATGTGTACAAAGAGCCAAATTCGAGACCACCGCCTAAGGCAACTGAAGAAATGGCAGAAATTGTTGGAATTGGGAGGTTGGAAAGTTTGGCAAACGTCGCGCGGAGATTATGAAGAAATGTTTGAGTCCTGTTTGAATTCATATCAATCTCCTCTGACTTCCGGACCGCAATTAGACGATGCATATTGTATAGAAAAAGACCTACATTTCAGGAGTAAAAGTGGCCCTTTCCTTCAAATCTGCCCCTGCGCAGAAAACTCCATCAACGTCACTACTAATAATTAATGCCCTAGTTGGTCCCTCCTCTGCCTCGCCCCCAACTTTCTCGATCTCATTCCCATCAGCATCATATTCCGCTGCAATATCATCTACATGTGCACGCAATTCCTGCAATAATTGTATACTAATAGCATTCCGGGCTTCGGGGCGACAGAGCGATAGCACTCGAATAGAACCATTGGAATGCGGGGTAGGGACTTTAAATGCGGAGATGAATTGAGGACGGCCAGAGGTAGCAGTTGAGTAGAGACGGGGAGTGAGGAGTTTAGGGAGAGTCGACTTAAAGGGAATCTTAAGAAGTGACCGCATTTTGGACGTCGACAAATTGAGGGGATTGGAGTTGCGGATGTAGATATGAATGCGATGAGGGACAGGAAGCTTTGTATATGGCGGGTATGAGCGGGTACTAGCGGACGGGTGCTTCCGAGGCTTCATGAGCTCCCATAGGGATGAAGAACATCAAAATTTAGCGACGTCATCATCAATTCATCAATGCAACTCTATCAGTGTAACCTTAACCCCAGCTTACACTGTAATTTCAAACCATCCCAAGGTGAAGATTAATAATCTTCAGCCCCGACCAGATCTGACAATTTTCACAACATTCAGACATCAACTCAAAATCCCATACCTGACTTCGCATAACTTCCCCCTCGTCCCAATAATCCACTCTATCCATCCCCAGAATGTCTGGCCCAAACTCCACGAGCGGCGCAACAGTCGCCTCACTCCCACCCGAGGCGATAGCCTTTGCTAGCAAAATGTACGACGCAGCTCGAAATGGGGATATTGAAATATTCGAACAAGCATTACCTGCTGGATTACCAGCCAACATGACGAATGAGAAGGGCGATAGTCTTGTATGTTCTATCTTTAGCAAAATCACAGCGTCTACTTGATGAGATGAAGAGCTGAGTGCTGAGGCAAGGCTCACCGGGAGTAGTAGCTCACCTGATAGAATTCTATCCCTTAATCACGTGTCACATATCCTCCATGATTTTACAATTTTCTTCAAAATGGTATCACTGTGGATTTTATACACAATATCTGATATGAAATCAAATAGATCATGTTAGCCGCCTACCACGGCCATGCGCCCCTCGTCCAACTTCTTCTCCAACACGGTGCAAATCCCAATTCACTGAATGATCGAGGACAATCACCTCTAGCAGGTGCAGTATTCAAAGGGGAGACTGAAGTTGTAGAGGTATGTGGAGGCCCTTCTACTGCATAATAACTTTTCTTTTTAAGAGGATGGATTTGACTAAAAAATACATAGGCGTTACTCGAAGGCAATGCAGATCCAGAATATGGCTCTCCAAGCGCACTGAGGGCTGTAGAGCTATTCAGACAAGAAGAGAAATGGTTGAAGAAGTTTGAGGAAGCTCCTGGGAGGGGAAAAGCTGTGTAGGTTGGTAGAAATTTAACGACCTTGGGGCGGGTTGGTTATGGTGTCGAATTTCTTTGGATTTCTTCGGAGGACTATTTGCCGAACCTGGAAAGGGGATATGACTTAAGCTTTTATGCTTCAACAATCGGATGAATAAATTAATTGGAAATATCAAATTCATCCTACCTTTCCTTTTTTTCACTTCCTTTTCCGCCTATGTCAATTCTGGCTTCATAATATACTGTCCCGGGGCAGTAAGGCCAAGAAGGGGACCGACCGCGGTCAACATTTTAGTTTTCAAACAAACTGTTTGTTGAATGACGCTATGATATTTCTATAAAAAAACACACCTATGACAGCTCAGATATCCCCAGCCGGAAAAACTGAACGGTTACATAATTTCAATACTTCCACCATGCAAATATCCACCAACCAAATGGGCCGTTCTCGGTTCAAAACAAACAAGGCAATATCCTCCCAAATCTTGCTCTACAACCTCGCACACAAGACTCCACACAGCCAGCATGAGTAACAAAAATATGCTCACTATCTCCTTATTCTCGGCCTCATTCATCTCGCTAATCCCAGCCCCAACCCCAGTCCCAGCTAAAGTCCCGAACATTCCCAAGATCCTCAGCCCACGTACGAATCCCAGCCCATCATAACAAATAACTCCCCTCCTCCCCACCTCAAACACCCTCAAAACATTCCACACCACCTCAAACACTCCTCACAAGCAACCCCTATATTTTTCCTCCTTCTCCCCCAACCACCACTAATCTCAAGCACGTGTAACGCCCCCAGCCCCCCAAGCCCGGGCGTAATACGGTATTCATTGACAATCACAACTTATCCACTGCTGTTGGAAGTTGAGAGTTAGGTTTATCATGCTATCTGTTTTCTCGTCGCGGGTTGAGGCTTGAATTTGAAGATGACTTTCAGTGACATGGGAGGCATGAAGGTTCTCCCTGCATGCACTCTCTTTGGATTACATGTATATATATACATTGTCAATTGCGATACCGTAGTGTATCAACAAATACATTCTAATTCTATATCATTATAACAATCCCAGTTGCAACTTGAAGGGACAAAATGGTATTAATTTGGCGCATCAGACACCCCTTCATTGCCGCCGGTTGTTTTATTCTTAAACTAAAGTCATATACCTATCATAATACATAAATTCATCCATTCCCCAACATCTCCAGATATTTCTTACTCCATTTCACCAGCCCAAACCCTAGACCTTAACCTCTGCACCACTTCCTTCCTAATCCACCTCATTTCTCTTCCCTCCTCCATCGCCTTATCAGCCCACTCAAATAATAACCTCAATCCCAGTAATCTATCCTTATTCCCACTATCCAGCGTCGCATGTTCAAGCACCAACCTAGAATCCACAGATGTTTGTTCCGTGCCTGAATGTATATCTCTTGGTCCACCATGATCGGGCGGTAATACCAATGCCCTTTCAGCCTTAGTAAGTGTTGCGAAAGCTGGGAGCTCAAAAAGCCATTGTAGAGATTGATTGGCTGTTTGGTCTGCTTCGTCCAAGGCTTGGAGGGTTACTTTAAAGGCATTGGTACTTGCATCGTGAGCTGGGCGTTTGCGAACGTATAATACTTGTGTTGATTTAAAGGCTTCGACATGTGCTTTATTGGTCTCTAGATCCAGAACGACGTTCCAGTATTCAGGACTGCACGTTCGTACTGTTTTGATTTGATCAATTTCGGGAATGAGACAAGGTGTATGGCGTTGTTCCTCTCCTCCACTACGAAGAGTAATCTGAAGCGGTATTGGAACAGGCTGGTCAGTATCAATATCTCTTGTAATGAGACATCTAGGTTCTGCTGCCAACACCCAGAAATGACGGAAGGCTTGTAAGTGAGATTTATTGTCCTGGACGGTTGACGGAAATATCGGGTAAAATGCCACAAGCAATGCAGCAATTGCTTTATCTGAAGTCCCGAATGTGAATGTTCCACCGCCTAAGAACAATGCTCCAATCGCTAAATGAGCTGCGAGGTGACTACCATAAGGTGTCTCACTATCATCACGACCATGCATTGAACGAAGTCTACGGAAAACGGCAATGTCTCCAGTACCCGCCATGACAGTAGCTGCACCAAGTGCCAGCAAATCTTGACAATTGCGAACAGTATTTCTTGTCAACTTTTTGTCAAATGAGCTTGCGTCGATTTGACAAATTCTCCTGAACTCATCCAAGTAATGTAATAACATATCTCTCGCGTTCAAATTTGCCGAACCGGCGAACCTTAAAGCAACGCTGAAGCAGAGTCCGGTGATAATATTATAAAAGGGGAGATCTGCTGATGTTAAGGTTTTGATACTTTCCAAGGAACTTCGACTCTTGTAAGGGTTAGGTAGGCTCTTTTTGATCCATCTATGAGAAGGTTCTATTGTACTCCACATGATCAAATTTCGGGCAAGTGTTCGCAATAGGAAGGCATCCGGTCGAACATAATCGAACTGAAGAACTGAATCTGGCACATCTATTTTACGTGCCAATACCTGATTCTCCGATTTCATGTATATGAGAGCAATAGATATAATTGCAGCAGCCGTAGATTTGTCCAATATATGAACAAGATCAACTTTCTTGCTTCCCGCAGCCAACGCAATAAGTCTTTCTGTAAGTCTCATATCATGAAGGCCTTTCAGATCAGAGCCCTTGCCAAGATTTATAAACCCGAGGGCAAAGCCGGCTGCAAGTCGATATCCTTCGTTTCTCAGAGGCTCTTCATCAACTTCTTGGTCAATATGTTCCATCTCAGACACCATGATTTCGCTCATTCGACGATGTTGTGTATTACAGTAAAGCAAGCCAATGCCCATGATCCCAGTAGTCTGAGTAAGTGGAGAAAGATTTAATTCGGCTGCTCCAGGTGGAAGCATTCGTGTGACATGGACTGATAATAGTCGAGTAATCAATGAATCCATCGTTCCTATGTAAGATGCAGCTAGTCCTAGAAGTAGCCCAATCGAAGTCATTGTATGCTTTGGGGTCAAATATCTAAAAGCAACCCACTTTGCGACAGATTTAAGATGCCCATTTAGACCGAGCGCCAGTAGAAACCCAGCATGACGATTACTCAAATCTTGTTGTGGTTTATTGTAAAGAATCCATGAGGTATCAATACCTTTTGCATCTCGAGAGATGCTGAGACCAGCAGAAACACCTGCATGGAAGAAAGCCCAACAAACCTTTTCTTCCGTGAAGGCGTTTTTATCAACGCCAATAGTGTTGTTGTTGGGCTTCATGACACAACTTAAATTAAACCCACCGATTGCAAACCGTTGGGTTAAGAGAGGAATGCGAGCACTATAATATAGCAATCCTCTCCCAGAAGGAATAGCCAATGTGCGATAAGCCAACATTTGAGCATGGTCTTTTTGAGCTTCTAATAATTCTGATTCTGACCAATCAATTCCCGACTTAATACGAGCAATTGTCGGTCTGAAGGTGTTCAGGATGTTGATCGCTTCGTTCATTCTTCTATCGTCTTTGAAGATTGCTCGTGTAATAGCTTGACGATCTACTTCAGCGGATCCGTCAAATGCTCCGGTAGTCTCAATCTCTGTTGTAGATGCGCAAATCGCATGGACGTCCAGATTTGATTCGTGTGATGGTGGCTATATGCATGTTAGCTTGTGAGAATACGATTGAGGAATTGTACTCACTAATAGGGATGGTTGGAAATTCCGAGATGAGCGGCCAAGAGTAAGTAACATACTGACATCTTGACGACCCACCAATGCAAGTAGTTCATGACTCCATGTTGTTGGAGGTTCACTTTGACACTCCACAATTGCTTCTTGTAGTGGAGCAAGTATTGCCTCTGGCAAGGTCTCAAGAAAGAGGTTATCTACACCAGCAGCTGATAGTGCTTCTACAAGTTGTACAGAAGACCAGTCATCTTGCATGCACGAAAAGAATTGTGCAAGTTGGAGAGTTCTTGGTGTTGAGCTACGCCATCGCTCAAGGTCTCGAATACCCCTGGTAGGCAGGGAAGATCGCATCGTGACCAAATCCTGAAGTGTTAAGAATGGCATTAAGCTTCGAGTGAGAAAACAATCTTGAATCCAGGTATATATAGATGGACATTCGTATGGTTCAGCGATCTGAGAAGCCAAAACTAGATCTGTGTAGATGATAAGCAACCTATGGTTATGAAAGATGGACAGGACTTACCAGTATCATAGGGTGCATCTACTAACGAAGCTTCTTCGGTGTCATAGAAATCTATCCAGCTTTCCCACTTAAGCCATCGAACGATTTGTGCTAGGACCGGAGTCAAAGTAGGCACGCCTGTACTAATAGAATCGGCAGTCATTGTGTTCAGCTTTCTTTCCTCTCGCAACAGGTGCAAGGATACAATGATGTCAACCAAGGCAGCATGACGAAGCTCAAGAGATTTGTTAGTTGCCGATGGTAGATAGCCCGTAACAGCTTCCTGACCCAACTTGGAATAAAAGAACGTTCGTGCAAGATCCACGTGCTTTTTTATAAAGGTTCCTTTATTATTGTCTGTCGATAAAAGGCCTTCAAAATCAGAAGATGGAAGTACTGCCAACCCTTCTTGTTCATTAAGAAGCCACTTCCATCCGCCATTGTTAAGCCAAGGGGGCATAGTATTTCCATATGGAGCTAAATGACTGAGCATAGTCTCATAGCTATCCATGTCCAATTGCCCGCCGCTAGTCGGCCGTAATAATGCTGCGCGTGATTTTCTTGTTGTGTAAATCTTCTTCTGGGGTTGCTTTGTAACACCGAAGCTGAATACCATAGAGAATAAAACGATGAGTAGAGATGTCCATTCCGCATCTGGAGTATCAATAGACTCGAGTTGGAGCCATTTCACAGCATTCCACCACGTAACAAGCATCCCTTCGCCCCCACTTGCACCTGGTAGAACTTTTGTACATGCTTCAAGAATCTTGGCCACATAAGGACTGCGAGGCTGCATGTGTATTTGCAGTTGATGCATTTTTCCCTCATCATCCACTAAATCTACAAGGCCCCGAGGTTGTGGATTACGCAGACCTTTTAAAGCACGGGGGCCTTGACTCAATATTCTTTTGAACCCTCCATCTCTCTTATCACGAGGATGTTGGTCGTGGCTTAAATTTCGAATGTTATGTATGATGAAACTTGCTGGGAGAGTTACCTTCATGAGGATGCTCCATGGGGCCTGCAGACTTAATTCCCCAAAACCATCATCTGTTTCAGTCAGGACCAGAATACGAGATATATTGCCATCATCGAACTTGCAAGCATCGATAACACCTGGGGCTCTCATCACTTCTTTCAGGTTAACTAAGGTCACTTCCTTCTCCGAATTTGGAGCTACCTCATTGTCGTTGAAATTGGCTTTTCTATGTATTTGAGTATTAAGTGTCATCACAAGAAGTTTTTTTTCATCGGTATCCAGGATGCAAATGACTATAGAATTGCCTTGTAGATCATCTGCTGCCGAGGGTGGTGCAGGCAATATAAAGATCTTACACTGACTCTTTGCTGGCATATGCTGACTCGAATACCTAACATTACTATGCTCGGCAGAGACACTGCAAACTTTTGTTAAGATAATTTCCTGTCTAAGTGCATCAAATTCATTATCATCAAGACCCATGTCATTGAAGCCACCAAAATCGCCTCCAGCTCGCAGTTGATCCAAAAGCTCGTCAACTGGTGCGTCAAGGTGGCTATTAATGCTGTGATTCAGTTGAGTGGCTTGGGAAAAAGTCTGACCATTCAACCCAATACTCGCTCTGGTATGTTGGCTTCCTAGCGAATCTCGTATTCGACCTGCGTTATATTGATGACCCGTTGCTAGATCAGAGAAAGCATTTCGTTCGTGCGAAGCCGATAGATCTGCTCTAGCTAACATCGAGCTCACACGCCGAGAACTTCTTCTGGGAATGATACCGCCTTCATAGTCGGGATCAAGGGTAGAAGCAAAATCGATTTTCTTGTCTTTTTTCACATCCTCTGACCAAGCAGACTTTTTTAAACTAGAAGTAATTCCACCAAAACTTTCCCGAACCGACTGCTGAATATTTCCAACCGGTGTTGTGGTTCCTGTCGGCATAAATGAGCTCCGTCGACGTGAGGCTGCACCACTTGGGATTCTGGATTTCCCATTCGGTATTGTTTCTTGTCCAACATAATCCAATCTCCACACAGTGTACATGCTAGTTTCGCGATTCAATGTGATAGCTAGTACCAGAGGATTTACTGAGTCCTTGGCAGAAAATTCGTTTTGCCGAGAGACGTGAAGAATTTCTTCCGAAGGATCCAACGTTGATATCTTTCCGGAGCTTCTTCGTTTTCCTCGACCATCGGATAAAGCTGGTTGTGCAACGATCAACCCCATTTCTGCCAATGGATCTGACAAAGAGAATAGCCGTGGCCAGTTCGCATCACTCTGAGCAGAAGGCGGTTCCCACAAGTCCTTCAAGGTGGATATTTGGGTTGGCATCTGCATAGGGGCACCAAGGTCTGCAGTAGAGAACGTTGAATGGACTGAACTTGTCGCAGACCATGGTTGAGGCTGTGATGAGACAAATGAGTTGGGCGGTACTCTTGGAAACTTGAGAGACGCTGCAACATCAATATTCGCACGTAGTTTTCGTTGTATAATAAGACCAATAGGTGCTGCAGTGGCAGACTCGACTTCGAATGGTAAATGTATGACATGGCTGGTACCAGAGAGAAAATAAACATGCGCTTGCGTCTTTAAAAATACAACAATTGCCTTTTCTTGTGTATTTGGGCTCTTCCTTTGCTTCTTTGGTGCTCCATTCTTGGATGGTAATGGCCCGAGACTGGGAAATGAAGTCAATAATGCCTGTGTGATTGGTTCCTTTTCAAGTTCAAAATTGTAAGCTTTGCGAAAAACCCCTCCTCTGGACCAAATCACACATTTTGGTGTAACTAGCAATTCATCGTCGACTTCTGAGCCTGCATCATCGTCGCAGACATTGTACCAACTGTAGGAACTACTGGGTGCATCTGCGCTCAGGTAGCCTTCCTTAATAGCATACTGAAGTCCAGTAGGTTGATGTAGACCTAAAGAATTGACCGAGGCCATATTTTGTGAAGTTTTTAGGGTATCATGAAAGCACACAATCTGCCATTATTTTCTCAAGTCCGTTCGTCGTACTTTACCTTTCTGCATTGCCCATTTTATGATGTATGATTCTCCTTCATCCTTTGAATACTTTTTAACAACCGCGACGCGAATGAAGGAAGGCACGAGGCTGCAGCATGATTAGTGCACGGGCCATGGTGAGCTGAGGCGAGGCTACGATAATGGTGCAAGGCTACCCCTCAATTTCAAGGTCATCGCAGAGTTGAATCAAAGTTGAATGATAACCTTGGAACGTTGTTAGTCATCACTCTCCGGAATTAGACAACGTCAAACATCACTCATATACTTATATATTTTCACGATGCATTATGAGAGCAAGGTATTAAGTTGTTCATTTTGGTGGGATTACCTATGTTCTTTTGGCTATATTGTATTGCTATCTCGAGTATCAGCAATATGATTGTCCGGATGCTCAGAATCTATCCGGAAGTATAGCCGTCTATATAGCATATTGTTTGGAAGCTATATTCCATGAAACAAATTTCTAGACTCGAGGCCATAAAGCTTCAAAGCAAGCTGTGTCTGTGATTTCTTATCATTCTCGAGCTTATCAATCCGCTTCTACCACGCACACCTATCTTTTGTCTTCCTCTTTCGATTAGTGATCCCGAGGTCAAGAACTCCAGCTGCAGGAAAATTCCTTATATACTTTCATGCAGCTTTGCTAATTCACTACTCAGTCTTATAGATTATCGTCATCATATTATTATTTGCATGATCTGGACAAGGCAAAGGCACCTAAATTGAAAATGTGTGTCATCGGCCTTTTTACATTTGCTTTATCATATCTGACATACATACATGTAATTATGATGAAGATGTGATTAGCGATCACTGGATATCATTGTCAATATCACCAGAGAGTGAAAAGCGAGGGGAAAGAATGAGTCTTCATAAAATAGTACAAACTGGCCGTTCACGCTTTCCCACCTTTACTATGCATATTGTATATATTTACTGTTGTATTCCTTTTCCACCAAAACGCTACATATAACACCAGCCATATCCTCAAGCAAGTAAATTTTGATAATGCCTACATCATCCTGTCTATGTGGAAAGAATATTATAACCTACGATGACCCTCCAATCTTCAAATTTCGTTGCCATTGTCTCGATGAAAGAAGGTGGGACTATTCTGTCATTTCCTTGAGGTCGAAACCACTTCTGCAGCTTTTAATCCCTATTCCAATTTCTCAACTACAGGATCTTTACCTACAGGATCTTTACTTCTATCCAGAAACTAATGCAACTCAATTAGACTAACAGGCACCCCATTCTGTCTTAATATTCTCTACCTCTCCACCTCTCTCAGAATCGTTTCTGGGTCTCGCTCCCAGTACCCTCGCAAAGCAGATAGCGGAAACACAATCACAAACCATTTTTGTGGGACATGTGGTTCACTTCTCTATAGGAATTACGATGGGTAACCATTCTATCAATCTTTCTACTCTCACCGTCAATACAATATACCGCAATTATGCTAACCTGTACAATACTCAGCTACCCAGGTGCAATAGTTATCAAAGCTGGGTGCATGGACTCCATCACAGACTCAGCTGTTGAAAAGTATATCCCCGATATCGAGATCTTTACCAGAAGTCGGGTAAGTTGGATACCAGCTGTTGAAGGTGCAAAACAGGAGACGGGAGATTTCACAGGATTGGGAGAACTTTGAGGCATTGTATGCAATGGGGTGGGTGGATATGGGGGTCTCAGGGGTTGGTAACAGGAGAGGATTTGCCATTCAATCTCCATGTATCTCTAGTTTATGAACAGAACTTTAATACACTAAGTTCTACAGTGCTGAATACAATACCGTGCAATTCACCAAGACTACAAGCTATTTAACACCTGCCCAGTTCCAAATTCGCCGAAAATAGGATTGCAATAGTATATGACGTTCATCAGAATTCATCTTGATTAGATCGTCAAAGATATGCGAATCATTAATTACCCATATAAGTCTAGCTTTATTTTCCCAAGCCTGCAGTGAGCTTCAGTTGTGAGCGATCTTGAACCGGGATCTCACATGGGTTCATTATTTCGCCGCTCGTGGTAACCCCTTCTTGATCCGAGTAGCTTCTCCCTCCGGGGTAGAGAAATTTCTCTTATCTTCAAAGACTATCTTGATTCTGAACACAAAACACAAAATTCTCACACCCTCATATTCGCAAATCAAGAATTGAGAGTAGGGTCAACAGCTACTCAACACAATCGTTAGATTACAAGATTTGATGCAGAGTCTGTTCGCATAGGTGCAGACGATTGTAAACTTCCCTCACGATGGTCAGTACATTTTTTGGGTTTGATTTGAGTGTGAATAAATCGTTTCATGTTCTCCTAATGTACTTGAAACCATTTATTACATCTCATATCTTCGATGCAGGTATAAACGTATTTAACAGTTCATTATTAACCCTAAGTCATCTATGAATGGTGAGGATCTTTACTCCCAGGCAGCCTCCAATCAATCGCAAACAAAAAAATGTACACCTTTCGATTTAGGGCATCCAGATCCCAGAGGGCAGGGCTAATGTATTGGCACGTGGTATGATATTCAGATAGTTTGAGTTCGCTATGTGATTTATGTGGTACACCGACACTCATCATATTTTTCCTCTCGATAACCCATTGCAACTCCTGATATTCTACACAAACACGGCATCAAACGCCAAGGAATTATACCGAGAAATGGTATGATTCTCGATATGATTTAATCCTTGAAGAATGTACCCGTATGATCCTCATCCTTCAATAGCAGGAAACGTCCAAAAAAAGAAAATCCAGCCCATCAGTTCGGGTCGGAGGGGGCGCGCTTAACTGCTTTGGAATATGATATAGCCGCTTCGGGAGTTATGAGCAAATTAATACAGTCATCCGACACCGCAGGTATCCCTCAATATACATTTGAAAAATGTGAAGACTAGGTTACTAGATCCAGTATTTCGATGTGTGCATTTACCCGACTATGCATAATTCTACTCACTCGGTCTCTCGCAGCTAGCAATGCTCTTCCGGCTAGTTTTGTCTTTTCCGAGAGATACATTGAGAAGAGCACGTCTGTCGAATGAAATAGAAGTCCTCCTTGGAAATTAGGAGGATGAATCTCCAGGAAAACTCTTCTTCGAGAAGCAATAGAGGTGAATTGTAGCCTCGAGTGACAATTGTGATAGTAATTCCCAAAACAGATTTTGGTGTGGACCTGTTAGATTCTCAGGGTCTAAGCTATAGAGATCCTTCGGGCCTAATTGACAAACAAGTAAAATATGCTTACGAATTCCTCGGTCAAATTCCCTCTTCCGAGAGAAATGAGAGCTGAAGAAAGTATCATTAGATCACTCAATCTAATAATATTGACTCAGAATGACCAAAATACCCTAGACGAAGAAAATGGTCATATAAGAAATACATGCGACAAAAATGATCTGCTGAAGATTTCCATCCTTGCGATAAACCTATCCAAGTATTTATTCCCCACAACTTGGGATCAAAGCACATCACCATCCTTGAAAGACGCGCTCCAGATCCATGTCTGAAGACATGTGAAAGCGTTTATTTTTGTTTTTTCCCGAAACAAAGGTTCACTAATCCCCACATCCGTTCATCCAACCTTCAGGGACCGTTTAACCTGTTCCTATACAACTCAATTGTGCTGTACAGTAGATCCAAATCTACAAATCTGCAAACTTTCTATACCCCTGTATTTCGACAAACTTCTTGTGGGTTTCAAATTACTCCCCGCTTGGAGATTCTTCATCCGAGTCCTTGCAAACATGACAAGCTCTTGTCGTAGATGACTTGTAGCAATTCCGCGTATCGTGGTCGTATGTTCATCTCGTTTGAAAGCGGTTAAGGAAGCCACAAGAGTAATACCTCGGTAAGATTCCCAGGGTGACTTTCACTAACCTTGAAAATCAAGTAATTAGATATCAGATCAATTGTGATGTTGCGATTCGTTAAAAGACAGCCGTGGAGGTTGTCGACGCCTCGGTTTCAAGAATCATATAATTCATTCAAAAAAAAAATGATTTATCCGAGGATCTGCCAAGACCCGTGGTGGTGTAATTAGAGTATAGCTTACTAATCAAACTTCAGACTATCAATCGCTAAAACTGCCTTAATTGGTAACTCGGGCGAGTCTTTACTAGATAGGAAATCTTCAATCAATATTAAAGTTTCCGAGATTAAAAATCATCTAACACTTTATGGATTGATGAAAGATAATTTACGAGACGTGTTTGATATCGTTTGAACGGGTTTGAACAAGCCGTCTATACTCATAGTTCCAGTAGTATAGGGCATTCTGATTGGTGAAATTCTTCAATGTTAGCTCAATAGTGAGTTGGAAAAGATTCCGAGGGGTTGGCGAACAATGCAAAGCCAATTGAAGCACAAATGTGTCAACTCACCAGATATGAAGTGGCCAAAGTTGCAAAATATCTATAAGAACCCCATGTCCGATCTTCAGATGGTTGCATCGTCGTCGACAGCTTCGAATCCACACATTCTTTTTCAATTCAAGTGAATCTCACATTCTTTTTCATCCCTACCTTCTCTTACATTTCAAGTAACAAAATCAATCATGGTTACAGCTAACTTTGGCATCCTTTTGGGTGTGATTGGGCTCGTTGCGGCTCAAAATACTACCCTTGAGGCTACTGTCACTCTTCCTCAGGGAGTTCTTAAAGGGATTTCTGCTTCTTTTCTAGGAGGCAACTCATCTGTGTCTAAATTTCTCGGTATCCCATTTGCTCAACCACCTCAACGATTCAGCCCACCGGTTACAGCAGAAAAGTTCACAAGCAATCCTTATGACGCTACACAGTTTAAGGCATCTTGTGTTCAGCAATTCAATTGTACGTTGTACTTCCTCCCCCTATGAAGAGATTTTCTCTAACTTCTTGTAGATCCAGATATTGTTCGTGCCTTCACCACTAGGCTCTTTAACACCCCACCACCTGCTACAGAGAGTGAGGATTGTTTATACCTCAATGTATATGCTCCATCTGGAGCTAGTCCCAATTCGTCACTACCTGTGATGGTTTGGATCCATGGTGGTGGTTTACAATTTGGGTCAGCTTCATTGCCAATCTACGATGGTAGCGTCATGGCTGGGAGTCAGAATGTGGTTGTTGTTACTTTCAACTACAGAACTAATGGTGAATTCTCATGTTCCTCGTTCTTTAAACTCAAAAATTCTAATAAAGCTCAGTTTTCGGCTTCCCAAACTCCCCCGAAATACCTAAAACAGAACAGAACTTAGGACTCCTTGATCAAAGACTAGCGCTAGCTTGGGTCAAAACAAACGTTCTAGCGTTTGGTGGTGATCCCGACAAAGTAACAATCTTTGGAGAATCTGCTGGTGCACTCTCTGTAGATGCTCTCATTACTAGTTATCCTACCAATGCTCCATTCCGCGCAGCAATCATGCAATCTGGTCAAGACACTATCCGAACCCAAACCGCTACACCCGGACGTGCGGCAAATAACACTAGTTACCTGTCTTGGAATGCTCTTGCCTCCGGGATCGGTTGTTCGAATTCAACCAGTCCTTTGGCTTGCGTTCGTGCTTCTGACGCTTTAACTATAAAGTCTTTCATCGAACATTCAGGACTATCATTCAAGCCAGTTGTGGATGACATAACGCGTGTTTCAAACCCTAAACAGAAGAGGGCAAATCATCAAATTGCAAATGTACCGGTACTTATCGGCTCAAATGCTCAAGAGGGTACTGCTCTCGCATATGGACAAAGTAACATAACAGCAGCTTTGAACACGCTCTTCCCAACCAATAAAACTATTCAGGCTGAAGTTCTTGCTGCCTATCCTGTTGGGAAAAATGGACTAAACACACCTTTCCAAGTTGTCGCAAAGATCTACACTGATTTGATATTTCAATGCGTAAGTTCTCCTCTCATGCACTCCTTTGCCTTTGCAGTTCTCCTAATCATAACTTTATCTAAAACATCATACTTCATATAGCCCGCCAGCATGTACGCTGCCTCCAGTTCCGCTGCTTCTTACCCAACCTACCGCTACTATTACAATGCAACCTTCAGCAACATCCAACCACTCCCAGGTCTCGGTGCCTACCACTCCTCAGAAATCCCACTTGTCTTCGGCAACTTCCGAGCAAACTCTACTTCACAAGAAATTACTCTAGGTGCATCTATCCAAAAGTCGTGGGCCGATTTCGCGAAAGATCCTCAAGCAGGTCCAGGGTGGGATAAAATAGATGTTCAAGGGGGCGTCAACGATGTTGCTGTGTTCAATGTAAATGGAAGAGACATGGTGAGTGGAGAAGAATTAGATGAGCGATGTGCTGTTCTAGAACCTCGTTTGCAGCTCTTGTAGCTAGGAAGATAAGTGCATTGCATAAATCTACCCTACGGAAGCAGGATTCACATTAAATATAGTATATTTATACTATATTTAATGTGAATTATATAATAATTCATTGTAATAAATTCAAAAATCTATTCAATCTTTTAAGATCTATGTATCAATCACATGAATTATCTTGAATTTGCTCCCGTAGGGCTATCGATTTTGCTTTTGATACGTCATTGCATAGCGGTATTGTCGTGTTCTCATTCTTATCGTGAACGTCATGGTATGCATAAGTAAGTTTTTGGCTCGCAATCCGCGCTCGAATGATTGCATAAACATACATACACCTACAAGGAGGGCGAAAAATATTGATATCGATTTGATATCACAATACCGTCGTATATCGTAAGCAAACATCCCACACAGGTGATTCCCCACCTCCATCAATTCGCTTAACCTACAACTAGTGGTGATATGACCGCTCATTATCAATTGCAAGCCGTTTTATTGAGGGTAGCTTATCTTATGTAAAGTTAAGTGAATCTTACAAGCAGCTATAAGATATCAAAATTTATCCGAGGCCAGCGCGTGCAACGATTCGCAGCATGGAAAGAAATATAAACAACAAGATGCTGACGCGAACAAGTTTTAGTTAATGCGTTCCTTATCACGAATCTAAACAATCAATATTCATATGTAACGATGCATTGCGAAGCAAATACAATATCTCATATGTGGCCATATACTAAACAAATTCCAGAACACGAGAGAACCTCGCAAAAACAACCAATTTTGCGGTTAACTGGGGAACTCCGGATAGTGTTTTCTAAGATTGATTGGTATAAGTAGCTTGGTAGGCTAGTAGCCTCATTGTCTTACGCCAGAAATCGATGTGTGAGTCGAGAAATTCTCCGATGCTTCCTCGCGCGCCGTAACACATAAGGTTACAAGGTTCAACCCATTTCACTGAGTCGGCTAAATCTTTCCCTGAAATGTATCGATCTCACTTCATGTATCTCACAAGCATCTTTGTTGTCCACACCATCTTCTAGCTATGCAGAAAGCCCCGTGTAAGCCCCAGCTTACAGTATCTACTGAAAAATTACGCAACTTGAATCGAGTCGAGAGAGTTTACTGGGCTTTGAGAGGCGTTGCACTGCCATCTTGTCTCAGCGCGTGTCATGGTATTGATGAATTATACCGCGAAATGGACGTCAATTTTCTTACATGCGCTTACCAGGCTGGATTGTGAGTCAAAATGAAACATAGGGACTGCGGGACATGTGATAATTATGGCAGTGCTGGAGAGTAATAAGGGTCAGGCACAAGGCACGTCTTGTGGTTCTTGATCGAATTTTCCGATTTCACTCGTTGTTTGCCCTGTGCTGCGGGATTCATCTAAAGATGGAGGGGGAAAATGATGCGTTGGCTCAGGTTCTTGTCTTCGCTGTTTCGGGGTTCAGATAAGCGGCATTAACGCATTCAGCACCTAGTCAGATACATAGGCACAACATCATTTGTCTTATCTCACTTTTTGGGGCAAAAATTCAAGCCCGAAAAGCACAGCGGGATAAAAGTATATCAGGCATGTAATCCCTGAATTTAGGTTTACAGAAGCGCCAAGCTGGAACCAAAGGCGCGGGTTTGGGCTTGCAGCCTGCAGATTTGAGCGAATGAGTGATTAGAGTAGTCGAGTGAACTCAAGTTATCTATTTGAGAGAATGGTTCCTGGTTCTTAATCGTGGATCTTGATGAAGCGGGGTGTTCAATGAGGGTTGAGACTTTGAGTTGCGCAATATTAAACTTTTCACAAGCGGCTTGGAGTGAGTCTGGATCTTTGAAATTTATCTTGCTGTTGAAAACATTGATTTCCAAGTCTTGTGATCCTCAGCTGAATCGGTCATTTTCGAATATCAGTGGGGAAGATTTTTGGTTCTAGGATCAGTCAGCGTGGAATATCTCGATGTAATACGTACATAATCATGCAAGCTGAGGCATGATATCTCGGTTTAAGCTTCGTGGCGCCGCGATACGGTATTAGTTTCGAACTACATTCAGATATGAATAGCATCGCATCTCTTTGCGATTAATGAAACTTGCTTGAATCGGGATTTAGGACTGTGATAGTTGCAACTTTCAAGTCACTGTATGAACTCAAAACGTGAGAGAAACTACTTTCATCAATTTTAGGTTAGTCATAAACCTTTTTATCAACTTCTAGTCATGTAGACTCTTCAATCATTGAGAAAGAGCTATCTCTGCAAAATATAGCGTGCTGGCTTCAGATACCTTCCAAATTCATCTGTAGACTCGAAAGGATGCTTTGAACTATAGCTCCCATATTAGAGTTTGAAGTTAATCCAGCGAATGCAATTCTAGTCACCTTTCTATCAAGACATTAAGGACAACAGTTTGGGAAAGGTGCCTAATTTGCAAGATGAGCGTATGCAGTATGCCAGCTTATCTACCATCGTCATGATTAGTTAAAATTCTTTCGATATATACTACTTAGTCATTTTCAGAGAACCAGTAATCATCAAATGGATCGGGTATCTCAAATAAACCTTTGTAAAAAAAAAGATTCCAGCAGAATGACCACCAGGACCCCGGATAGACCGGAATAGTGGAGGTCAGATGGCTAGCAATAATCTAGCTATTGAGGCATACTGCATGGAAAATACTATGGGGATTAAACATGCACTTGATCGGAGTTCCGGTACGACCCGATGGGAAACCGGTGTGCATGTGCGAGATAAGGTAAAATAATCCGAATCATGCATACACGCGAGCACCACCATCGACCGCATACGACAAGACAGGAAAGTTAACAACACATGCGAAAGAATCTCGAAAATGATTTCATTGCATTGAAAACGTAGATAACTCCAATCAATAAATCAAATCAAATGAGAAATTACCCAGCTCGTATTTTATCATGGCCTGATAACTCTATAGATTGAGCTGAGGGAAAATGAACATCAAATCGCTACCAAGCCTGCTATCTCAGCATGAGATGGACCCCAGAAGAGAAAGTAAAAAGACAATAGCAAATGAAATACTGAAGATTGGAGCGAATTGGAGCATAAAAAAGGATAAATACGCTTTAGGCAAATCAAACAATCACTCCACCCTTCGAGGTACAAGTTGCAATCACTGAAGCAGGCGTGGTGGTTTTTGTGACTGTGATACTAGAAGGAAATTTGGGTCAGTAAAAATGGATCAAAACATGAGACTTTTCTCAAGGATAGGATTTCACTCAATAAAACATACGCATACTTGTATGTGATTGTCGTTGTGATAGTTCTGGTGGTTTGTGTTTGAGTCGTTTTGGTAGTTGTTGGTGTTGGCGCTGTTATAGTTGATGTGGTGACTCCAGTGCGGACAGTGACTGGTGCCGGCGTGCTATAGCTTTGTTAAATCTGAATTATCTTCAATTGAGGGAATAATCTTACATGGTGGTGAATTGGGTCGCAGTGGCTAGTTAGAGGAACCAGGTTAGCAAATTTGGAACATATGATAGAAAATTAAAGGACCAGTAGTTTCAATATTCTGGACTAGCAGACGATACTCAAGCTTTCGATACTAAGAGTCTTTCATCGTGAAATATAAAAGTCAAGCATGAGTTGACCATTCGAAGGAATTCGATATTTCAAATGGTATGAATCCTTCAAATAATACAATTTTAAACATTATAAAGCTTTTCATTATTGGATTGCGATTTTGAATACTGAACACCCAATGAGGAACACATATCTTACCTGTGCTGTAGAAAGTTGTAGTTGTTGTAGTGGTAGTGACTGTAGAAGTCTTCCAATCAGATGTTGTAGTATCAGTTATTGTCAGAGTTGGAACATCTGGAGCACGCTTTTTGAGTTTCTTCTCGAGGAGACGTCCAACAGCACGACGTCCAAGAACATTAGCAATGTCAACATTAACATCACGGTTGTTAATATTAGCTCTTGGAGCTGGAGTAATTTGAGCAGCTGCTGGAGCTGGAATAGCAGTGCGTTTAACAGAAGAGTCAGATGTGACACTTTGTGCCAAGGCGAGATAATGCTGGTTGGGGTATGGATCCCTGGTGGCAGCCTTGGTGGGAACGCTACATGATGCTGTCTTGGTGACGGTAATGATTGGGAAAGTGTATTTTCGAGAAGTGACGGTCCTTGTAGATGTAGTAGTCACTGTAGTTGTAACTTTTTCGGGTGTTATTGTAACTATGTTGCTTGCAGTGGCCGACGGTGCGGTTATGGTCAGGGCAGACAGAGTGGTTGGGTCAGTCTCCGTGATAGTGGTGGGTAAAGTAGTAGATGGTGTCACAATACTCGTGACGTTTACTAGAAAATGTCAAAAATGAAGAATTGATGTTAGAAGCCACAACGCCACTTACCTGTTGGGGTAAATGTGACTGTAGATTGAGGTCCGACTAGAAGATCGAATGTTCTCTGAGCAGCGAAAGAAGAGCTATTCCCATTATTTCCCAAAATGACAATAGTCCAGCTTCCGCTGTACATCTCGCTTTTTAAAAGAGGACTAAGAACTGTCAGTGGGTTACAAAGACTGAAGAATTGATAAGTGATATCTACCATATCGAAAGCTGGTTAGCATTGTCAGGCCGGGTGGAAATATCGCTACACAACCATGAATTCTCATCCGGGCCAACAAGAATTACATCAGCAGTGCCAGAACAGCCCACAAACTGCGTGACGGCAGTGAAACTGGATGTATCTAAGTTATTGATAAAATAACTAGCTCCATTCTGAAAATCAATACCGTATGAGGCACAATCTGCCTCTGCATAGGTAAATATGGAGGCTAATATAGCGAATGTATACAAGACATGAGAAATTGGAGAAAGCATGATGAAAAATACAAATGATCGTGAGTGATGAAAATGATAAAGGAGAATTACAATAAGATTCGCGAGGTCATTATAGCAATATAAATTTCGAATATCATGATATGAGCCAGATAGGTTGGATTCGAGCTGCTGCTCTCATGTTGCCGAGCCAGTCCAAAAAAAGAAACATGCCCCAGCTAAACGGATAGAAGGGTGAACACGCGCATTAATCCACAGCATTGCCCGACGCCATCCAGAATATTGGCCAGTTTCATCTGACAGCTTCAAATATTCCATGATATGGTAGAAGACCGAAAGCGGAATGTTTCCAGCTTCCAGGTTACACTTGATCCCAAGAAACAAGCCTTGCTGTGCCGCACAACAAACGGAGCAGGTCTTCTGTCGTGAGGAATCTTAATTGGCCCAACTAACTGAATATTCTTGTCAAATGCGACGAAGTGGGATGATGAATCCGGAGATATCTCGAGGATTGTAACGAAAGGAAGGATGAATACGAAGTATGATGTGTTTGCTGACAGTGACTTGAGCGATACTCGCGAGCTACTGTACAATAAAGTGAGATAAACGGTTATCACCGACTGATAGGGATGCAAGCAGACGCCACAATGATCATCTTTGCAGCTATGTTGTATTGTCAGTATCGTATGCTAGAGTAGGTGTACCATGCATCTTTGCTTTGTTGATGTCCAAATCTGAACTGGGTATTGCCAATTGAGATATAGCCATGACGCACCACAACATTCATTGGAATTCTTAGATCTACCGCTGAAATACAAGCTGTCTAGTTGAAGTGATGCTGGAATTCTGAGCCGCAAATTTTGTTTCTTTTAAAGTATTGCGGCTTTTGTGGCCCTTCAAGCACGGTTGGGGTAAGAAAAGGTAAGGTCAGACCTGATGCAAGGCAAGCACGTGCGATGGAATCCTTTTGGCCTGGAGGCTAAGCCAATAAATAAACGAGCCGCTGTTGTGGCTCGCCGAATTTATGCCAAGGGTATGTTGCAGAAGATAGAGAGGGTAGCTGCATAATATTATTTGTACCACTATTGATACCAAATGAAGAGTCGTTTGACTTTCCAGACGTTTTCATGTATTTCGTTCGTTTCGTCTGTTACTCCCCGCCGGTTGCTTCCGGATTATAAATGAGGTGTGATTTGGCGTTGAGGGTCGTGGCAATGTACGTTTTAGGGCTAGTTTCAACCTATCAGCATACGCCTATAAGGACTGAGTCTACGCTTAAACGCCTGAAAACTGCTCTAATTATCAAATAATTTACAGGGGTTTCCGCTAATCTGAGTAAGCCGACCACAAAATTTTCAACTCGCACACTATCGATCTTGAGTGGTAAAGCAGAAGCCATCCACCTCGACCCGTCAAAGACTAACGCGGCCAGGGCCAAGCGATCTAGTCATCTTTCCCATGAAGAAGGATCCCACCTGAGCATCTCAGCCTCGCATATATGAAGAAATCTGCCCTCAGCATAAGACAATTGTATGGAGGGTTCTTACGCACGGTATTCTCGGGACCTGAAAGCATACGTATGCCAATAATCGTAGGAAATGCATTTTTTTTTCTATTGTTATCATTGTTTCTCGAAAAAAACCGGATGTGGAAGATCGGGCGGATCTTGGCGTACCACCAAAGCAACTACAGTATTGTCCGAGGGCTGACAGCGGATATTCCATGCTCCCGTGCCTGAATCTTCTACCAATATCACATACCATGCATTAAGTCTTATTATTCTGATTTTTGAGGGTTGGCATGGTGTAAAGGGCACACACTTTTCATGTGTTTCCGACTGAAGAGCCTTGACTTTCATCAACACCAGACAATCGGGCTCTAACTCTATTCAGCTCAAAGTACAAGATCTCTCTTCATTGCTTGTGCTGCTCGAACCTAATGTAAGCCACAAAGTCTTTGGTTCACAAAGCCGTCTGATTGCACGTAAGGTTGCATTGAGATGGCTGCTTCTCTTGCCTGTCAGTCGAGCCTCGCCTCGTGTGAGAGGCGGCACCATGAGCTCGTGTGCATCAATATGGAATATCTGGAAAGTTTAGCCCGATGCTGGGAGCAAATCTTCCGATGAGAATCCCACAAGATAAATACACTGAGTCTTACTTGACTACGCCAGATATTACTCTCTTCAGATCAATTCTCTCAATTTTCTTTCTCTAACTTGCTCAAAATGAAGATTTTGAATATTCTTGTTTTATCTTCTCTTGCCATTGGAGCCATCCTCCCAGGTCAAATTGATGAACGAGATGGACTGAACAAGCGTCAGGCATCAACTTCTACAACTACAGGCTCATCTGTGTCTGTCAGCCCCTCCACGACGTCAAGTTCAACGTCAACTTCCCCTATCTCTAGCTTGGTCGCCGATCCTGCTTGTACAAACTCGCCTTTCACCAGGGCTTGTTGGGGTAATGGCTTCAGTATTGCAACTGATTTCGACACAAAAAAACCCTAACACGGGTGTGACCCGAAGGTACAATTTAGAATTCACCAATACAACATGTGCTCCAGATGGAGTCACCCGCTCAGAATGCATGCTGATCAATGGTCAATTTCCTGGTCCAACCCTATATGCTGACGTAAGTCTCACGTTCTTCTCACTTAACTTCCCCTCGTGTACGATTAGCTAACAAGCTTTTAGTGGGGTGACATGATTCAAGTTACCGTGAAGAACTCTCTTCAACACAACGGTACTGGTATTCATTGGCATGGGATTCGTCAATACCACACATGCACTGAAGATGGTGTACCTGGAATTACCGAATGTCCATTGGCTCCTGGAGATACCAAGGTATATACTTTCCAAGCCACCCAGCACGGCACGACTTGGTATCATAGCCACTTTTCTGGCCAATATGGTGAAGGAATCATTGGTGGTCTAGTGATCAATGGGCCCGCTAGTGCTAACTATGATATTGATCTCGGAACTTATATGGTGCAAGATTGGTATCATACACCAGTGTTTGCACTTGGTGAAAGAGTGGCACATTCGCAAGCTGGGCCTCCACCAGGTGATAATGCACTTATTAATGGTAGTATGGTTGCACCTACCGGTCAAACTGGTGGAAAGTATACTACGAATACTATCTCAACGGGAAGAAAGTATCGCCTGCGTCTCATCAACACTTCAGTTGACAATCACTTCATGGTCTCATTAGACGGCCATCCATTCACTGTCATCACAAGCGATTTCGTAGCAATCCATCCATACACCACCAACTGGATCTTTCTCGGTATTGGTCAAAGATATGATGTCATAATCACTGCCAATCAAACAGTCGGAAGCTATTGGTTCCGAGCTGAAGTTCAAGCAGGGTGTGGTAGCAATACCAATAATGGAAATATCAAGAGTATTTTCACCTATTCCGGAGCAAACAGCACTACTCCAGCTTCTACAGCTATACCCTATACTGGACGCTGTACCGACGAAACGGGCCTCATACCTTTCTGGGATAGTTTTGTGCCTAGTGGCCCCCTCAGTGGCAACGTCGATCAACTCAACGTTGCCATCGACATTGGTGTTACTGCTGATGGACCAATCGTCACATGGGGAATTAACCTCACTGCCCTAGATGTTGACTGGAAGAAACCTATTCTTCAATACGTTCTTGATGGTAACAATTCCTGGCCAGTATCAGAGAATCTTATCTCTCTGAACAATGCTGGGGAGTGGTATTATTGGATTATCCAGGAAGTTCCCGGAACAAATAATGGAAACCCAGTCTCTGTTAACGTTCCTCACCCAATTCATTTGCACGGTCATGATTTCTATATTTTGGGTACTGGAGTTGGAACCTACAACAACACAATCAATGGGCCAAACCTCGATTATGATAACCCGACTAGAAGAGATGTTGCAATGTTACCTGCCGGTGGATGGCTCGTTTTGGCATTTCAAACAGATAATCCTGGTGCTTGGTTAATGCACTGTCATATTGTAAGTTTTCAGGCCTACAAACTGTCCGCAAATTCATGCTAATTCAATTCTCAGGGCTGGCATGCAAGTGGAGGTCTCGCCGTCCAATTCCTTGAATCTCAAAACCAAATCAACAGCATAAATCCCATCTCGCCAGCACTGACTAACACCTGCAATAAATGGAATGCATGGTATCCATCCCAAGCCCCTTATGTCAAGACTGATTCTGGTATCTAAAAGAGCCGCCAAAGAAAGCAGACATGGGAGAACCCTTTGAATAGGCGGCGTTTCTTTGCTTGCTATTTCATTTTGTATTCCATTTGAATTTCATTGATATAAGCTATCCTCCAATTCTTCTGGCGTGAAAAATTGCCTTTGGTCGATCTTCACGCAATCATTTGTAGTATTACATAAGTAGCAAGTATAGGGAATTGGTTCTTAAGTTCTTAACTTAAAAAGAGTATCAAATTTCGTTTGGAACATCTTTCCATACATCACGTGGTAGGCACACAATTCGAGGTTCAATTCCATCTCCGTGTCTATTCAACTCTTGATATTCTGACATACTGTTTACGTGATTCTGATCTTCAGTTAATAAATGCAGCACAGAATGATGAACGTAGTGATAGATATTCATGACGGAGTGCTTTTATTAGCTGTTCAAAAAGTCTCGATATTACTTGTCAAAACTTTGTTTAATTGCAACCCTCGACCTCTGCTTGCTCAATCGTAAAGCAACGAAAAACAAGGAAACCAACGATGTAGTATAGTAAGGTGCGAATTTTCAATTTACCTATAGAGAAGAAACAGTAATCATATGAAACTTCACAGAATATTGAAGTAGGTTCCTAAGTGTGCGACAAACCTTTTCGAACGCGGTAAGCGAAGAAGGAAGGGGTCAGACGAAGGAGTAGGAATAAGCAATGAATCCACGAAAAAAGGCCACTAAGTTCTTTTATAGAATGAAAACCTAATAGACAACAGTAGTATCTATTGCATCTAGCTCCGAATTCTGGCGTGCGGTGGCTCAACAAGAATCCGTACCACTACCATTATTTAAATCAATCCTCAGATTGCCAGGCTGAAAGGTTCCGGCCCAGCAAACTCCAAATAAAAATTCCTAAAGCGTGTCGTAGAATAATAAGGGTACCAAAACATTATTGCAGCCAAATAGCAAGAACAAAAAGAAAGGTCGAAATCGTTCAACACGATTTTGTGCTTGCTCAAGAGGCAAAATGCCTCACTTAAAACTGCCAATTGCGCTATTGTAACGTGGGTACATGGCCACTTCACGGAGGAATCAAAGGAGCTGACCCTAAGGTTTCAATACTCAAGATATCAAAAGGATATGTATTACCACAAAACTAATTGACTGTGATGTGAGATTGGCTTTGGAGATTGATGACTTCGAGATTCAAGGCGTGAAAATGACGATTTGAGGGAATCTTCCATTTAAGAAAATATGTAAACACAAAACACCATGCGTATTCATTCCAAACCATCCTGTGCAATTCATTGTAACCCTCCTCTGGTTATGATCCCGGATATAAACCAAACGCCAACCTTTTTCGCACCTCAGTAAGCCCTACTTACAAACCCCCTAAAACCTCCCCCACAACCGCCCCCAGCATCCTCAAACCATAAGCGCTTGCCACACTTCCCCAACCCTCGACTTTACTTTTCACAACCTTCCTATCAACACTTTCTCCCCATTCCCCTCCACACCCACACCCAGCTCTCAAGTCATTAACCTTCAATCCTCCACACCTAAGACACTTTAAATCCTGACCCACCCATTCTGCTACGGCTCCCATCACCTCGCCAATAATCCTCTCTTCAATACTCAAATGTTCAAACTCCTGATTACAGAATATACATTTCCAGCTCCAGCTTCCCTCACTATTTGGAAGCAAATCTTGATCTCGACAGAAGTCCATATCACGGGATGTAGTGCAAGAGTCACAGACAACGCTGTAGAGTTTGGCTGAGGTGGAGGGATTTTGGAATTTAGCGTCATTGGAGAATTCGCGAATTTCAAACATTTCTAACAGTTCTTTCCGCAACAAGCGTGCCTCGAGTGTGATATTCTTGTCCAAAGAAAGCACTTGCATCAGACTCTTTACAAGCTCTAGTGCTGGATTGGTAAGTTTGAGATGTGAGCCAGCAAGGACGGGAAATTTGTAATCTTCAGCGAGTTCGGGATGGAGCATTTCATCTTTCTGTCTGCGAATGATACCTGCAATTTGTTTTTTGAGAGGTTTCTCAAAACTCTTTCCGAGGATGATCTTGTCTTCCTTATCATCCCCCAGATTTCGAACTGGGAGTTGAGTGGCTCGAGGCGTGGAATCAATACTAAGACGGGGCTTTTTAAGGCCGTGCATTATATCAATAAATTCTAGCACCCAGTCGTTAAATATTTGTTGTAGTTTGTCGGGAAGGAAATTACTAAGTTGCCAGTGCATGATGTTGTCAAGAGATTGGTTTTCGGCTTCGACAACTTCCGAGCAGCCTTTACCGCCATAGTTGAACTCATCGTACCAGACTAGGTAATCCCAATACTCTTTGATTTCAAGGTCCAGGAAATGGAAAAGAGGTTTCGCTTTGATCGATTTGAGAATGTATTGACTGTATGCATATGCATTTCCGACTTCCGCTTTGGTTGTTTGTAGAAGAAGTCTATTTGAATTGGCAAATACAACATGGGATCCAACACGTCTGAAGTCGGTCATGAGCTGTTGGAATGCCTTTCGGGACATCATTTGTACATAATAATGCAATGACCGGTCGTATAGGAACGAGTCTGGGTTCTCAACCCATCGTACAAGATGCTGAACCATGATATCTGCCATGCTACTACCCTTGCAAGCTTCAGTCCACCAAGCTTTGACCATCTCCCGAAGAACAGTGACACCAGCAGTAGCAAAAGCGTTCTCAGCATAAAGAACATTTGTGCCATCACTGGGTGCATCATCTGATGGCGCGGCAGGGTTGAAAGATATCGAGTCACTTCCCTCCAATTCGTTGATCAAAGAAGAAGTCAAAATGGTATTGATGGCCAAATTCCTAACGTCAAGCTCAATACAAACCGATGGGTATGTACCGGGATTATTCACAGATGGCATTTGTACTGTATCAAGACCTCCAAGCACATCATCTAGTTCGTAACCAGCATGATCTGGCTTTGGACCAGCAGACCACCACAAGACGACATTGTTCTTTTGAAGCCTTCTCGCATAAGCGACATCGATCAAGAATCGAGGATCATCCCTTTCAAGATTACAGAGTGGTACATCACCGTACCTTGCAAGTTCAGTTAGATGTATAATCCATTCACCGAGACTAAGATAATGGTTCGCCAAACGTTTTGCAATGAAAGATTGCCAATTTAAGGGGGGAAGTTTGCTGTCCTGGATATCAGACTTCAAAGGAAGTATCGGTAAGTCTCCAAGAATAGGTACATCATGTACAAGTAACCTTCTCTGTGGGGACTGGATGACGAGCATTAGTGGCTTTGACTCATCGTTCTTCATCTTTTTGACTAGATCCCCAACTTCAAGTAATGCTTTCCTTCTCGTCGTCACTTGGCTGATCTTAAATTGGATTTTTTCTTGATAATCGAAACAGTTTTGCCACACTTCTCCATCAGAATCTTGATGTCGTTTCGCAAGGCAGTCTGCATAAGTTTTCGCGATATTCGGCAGATCCTGTTCCGCAACCTTAGTTTTTTGCAAAATGACAATGTGGGCCTGTTCTTTCGAAGTCGAGAAGAGTGCAAAAATTTGTCTATCTCCAGCGATAACATGGTAGAGGTAAAGATATGCCATCGGTGAACGCGAGAGATATGGGTTCTTTGGTGACGCCCGTCGAAGTCCAGATAGGTCGAAACCTTGCTCAAGGCCTCTTCCGAGAACACCAGGCTGAGTCTCATCAAAAGTGCACAAACTTCCAAGCTGAAGGACAGCACGAACATTTAGAGGAACTTGTTTTTCATAGACACCTTCCACACTGGGGTGGTTGAAAAGTAAAGATATCTTTTGTGCCTCGTTGACATAGACATCCTCGGGCATTGTAAGCTTGAATAAATGGACCGACGGATGGCCGTTTGGAAGTGTATGTGCAACCTTCTCAGCTTCACAACCATCAATCTCAATATCTGGCAATTCACTACCCTTCAAATTGAGGAAAACTGTTCTAGGAACCTTGACTTTTAGTGTATGAACTTTCGAATCAATAAGGACAAATGCAAGAACGATGCCTGGACTTTCCGTGCCTCTTAATTGTAAGACTTGCCAGGTGCTCTTGAACAACTGCTCAGCTTGATTCTGGAAAGTCGTCGCAATATTGCTTTGGGCACCACGATTCTCACCGAAGAGATGTCGACGTCGTATTCGGGCTTGTTTCTGGATCTTCCATTTCTGTTTCTGATACTCCAAGAATCCTTCGTAGTCTTCAGTCGGCGAAGGCATCTTATCAGGGAGAGCTGCAAATGGATTTATGGATACCGTCACCGCAGGTTCAGGATCCTTTCTTTTCATGGGTTTTTGCGATGCTGCTGCGAGTTGTGAACCTAAAGTCTTAGGCTTCAGAAGCTGTGTTCCAAAATCCTCCATGTCGGCCATTCTTGGGTCTTGCAAGTTTGATATGTCTTCAAGTGGCGTTTTTGCAAACATGTCTGTCATTTTCTTCTGCTTCATCTTATCATCCTTAATCCGGATTCTTCTTTGTAACCATTCCGGATGTGCTACTCTTGGCACTGGATTTGAACATTTCTGAAGAGCGGCAGGAATGGTGATAAGTTTTTGAATAACGGAACCGAGACGTTCAGAATAGTAGTCCCAATCTAGAAGAGCTCTTGGGTCCATATCTGTTGGATCTTCCTTCAACCATTTTCGTAAGAAATGTCGTTTTACTGATATATCCGACGAGAAGATAGCGACCGGGACAGCTCGTTCAGTTACTGGTGCATGTTTTGGCTTGGCGCAGATAATATACTTGCAGTTCAAACCTTTATCTTTCACCATTTGTTCTCCCAGAAACTCTGCCAAACGCTTTGCAGTAGTGATGGATGTGGATTTTTGCGTGCCATATTCCTCCAGACTCTTCGACATACTCCTGTTTTCACAAATGAGATCAATAAGTTCCGCATCGGCAAGAGTTCTTCCTTTTGAGTCCAATACGTCAAGCCATTGATTTGCAACTTTTGCGACTGATTGATATGTTTCTTCAAGAGTTGTGCCCTCCAAGAAAAATTTGAAGATCTGCTGTTGGAAGATCTTGATGAGCTTTAACTCTCCTCTTCGCTTCACCTCAAATCCCTTCAACTCTGCCAGACTACCGTCATCATTGAAAACGGCATATCGTTTTTTCAAATTCTTGTCTTCCTCCTTAGAAGTAGGCAGAATCATTGCACGATAAGGGCCATCGACTTCAAAAAAAATTGAATTGTCGCTATGCGTTTCATATTTGAAAGTTTTTGGATCAATGAGAGTTTGATATTGGTGATTCGTGAATTTGTCGTGAACAAGATGATTTAACATAACACAAGGGTATGATATGGCGAGCTTTTTGCCGTTCTTCATCTTAAAAGCATAATTCTCGGGAAATGTGGCAGGAAGCATACACCAAATACCATCTGTATCCAGTTCAAGAGGTCGCCCAATGCGTTCAACCAGCTGCCGAGCCATTTGAATGATGTGTGCTCCAGTCAAACAAGTAACACCAGCCATCTCCATGGAATACCACCGCGAACCCTTTCTCATTACATAACCGTAAAAAGAGTTCAAAATGACCTTGTGAGCCAATTGTAAAGAGTCAAACAACACGATCATCTTCTTTGCTTCTTCAACCTCCACCGCTGGTGCACCAGCTGATTTTAAAGCATCAGTTTTGCCTTTCCAGACTTTTTGTTTACCTTTGTAATCATATCGACGATCTCTGAAGTCCTTTACAGTATCGATGTAAAACGGGTTCTCTCGTTGACAGATAATCGCTTCTCGTTCAATCGTAGTTTGATCGTGAATTTTATGATAAATCTTCTGACTGTAGGTTTGCAGTCGCTTTCGTATCAGCGAAGCTTGCTCATCGTATGAAAGATCTTGGAAGGTTCTAGTTGGTTGAGTAGGATATTTTCCAGGAAATCTTTCATTCTCAAGTGAATGTCTGATCATGTTATATTCATCCCTCTTTGCTGGAAGATATTCACCTCTCCATGCCCAAGGCATTCTTCGATCGCAAGTTTTACCAGGTCGATTAAAATCGCATGCTGCACAATCCGACTCTTGGATCATAGAATCAGGTTGTAGTCGATTTGTCGTCATGATATTCGGATACATAGAAGCGACATCCAAATGATAAATCAGGGGTTTCTCGCTTCTATTTGCGGTTTTCTTTAGGCTGTTTAGGCGGTCTGTAATTTGTTGTTTAACTTCCTCATAATTGTCGATATCATCTAGTGATTTCTTCTCTTCTACCGTGATACTGAACTTAAGCGCAGCATCCAAGTCCTCAAGTAGTTCATCGATAGCAGTTGTATCGACCGCAAAATTAACAGGTATATCAGCTCGAAAAACACCAGCCTCGATACTCTCGACATGTCCACCAACATAGGTTTCTGACTCAAGCAAATGACCCTCCCAAAAGGATTCTTTCGGCGATACGTGTTTATTGGGCAGTACGATTTCTTTTTGGTAAGCCTGTACCATGAGTAACATTTCGCAAAGGGTTCCTGTCCCTTTCCGCAAAACCGCGTCTGGTCCCAGAGGAATAATAGTACACAGAGAGAAAATAAATGGATGTACATATTTCATGTACAAATAGTATGTTGCCACAGCATCAGAGACAGAATACTCTGCAAGAGTTTGAGGCCTCTCGCTGGCATATCTCAACATCAATTCCGGATCAATTTCATCCGGATCGTAACCAAGCTTTGCAGTTGTTACAGCTTTCAAACCACGACTTCCCTGGGGCAAGTAACTATCACGATTAACCCAGTGGAAACAATCCATGTGAGCACTATAGTCGCAGATATACTGATCATCGCTTTGACTCCTTCGCCATCCAATTTCCCGATACATGTCGATACCATTAACACTAGCCCGCGCATCCACGAATGGCCAATCGAAAAAGTCTCCGTTGTATGTCGCTATAACTGTGGGCCGTGCTTCCTTAATATGCAGGAAAAACCGTTCAATAACAGCTTTCTCGTCTGGCTCATTAAAAATCATAAAAGGACCATCGTATTCAGGCTTGGGTGTATATTCAAAGTCCTCAATATCTTCAGAGACGATTTCTCGATTCGTGATCAAAAATCCCTGCCCGTCTATCATGTACGATATCATCATAATTTGATCGATTGTCGCATCTGGGAATTTCAGGGGTAGTTTTGTCGTTTCGATATCATATGCCATCACAACTGGATCTGCTCTTGCTAAACGGTCTTCTAGACATTTTAATGTCGTCGTACCGTGTTTTGCCTCCACCGAATACCACTTTCCCGTTCGTATATCTAAAATTCATCAGCTTGGCTGTAGACACACTGCATATTCTTCCGGTACCTTGATCTATCATTACCCGTACATGGTACGGCACATCCCATTCCCTGATATCTACAATAAAATCGCTACCTTCAGCAACAGAAACATTAAGTCGTTTATCATCATCTCGTGAATCATCAAAAAGATCAAATCCAGCATTTGCACTATGAGCCAATTAGCCTTCCTTCAAGTCTTGAAATATCCAAAAGAAAAAAAACCTACCTGGCAACCTCCGCATAAGTATCCATCGCATTCATATTCTTTTTGTTCTTCTCCGCTACCGGCATAATATCTTTCCTAGCCGCCAGCAGATCTGATACGTTCCTAAACCTACATTCAAAGAAACTCCTCCTGTAACCGAGTAAATGGTTTGGCATCGACAGATCCTCTTTTTCCACTCTTTTTATACTTTTCAGAACTCCACCTCCCGGTGCCCTCTTCAGCCATTCCTCCGCTTCTGGCTCATATCCCCTCTTAACTGCAACCAGAAAATAAGGCTCGTATTCCACCGTCGCTTTGAAAGTTCCTCCATCATCTTCAATAAAATAGCAATCTACTCCCGCTCGTCCCTCCAAATGTTTCTCATCTTCAATAGTGGTAGCTTTTATATTAACTAGCCATCCAACCTTCTTCTTCCCCGATTCGTGCCGCGGGAATCCCATGGCTTCATCTATGGAGTGGCCGAGTTTAACCGCTTCTGACTTTTCTTCCAAAGAGGTACCTTCATTTCTGCCAGAGGATTTTTCGAAGATTTTAGCTTTTCGAGGGCCATGATATGCTTGCTTTCCTCCACGGCGGAAGCCATATTGCGGTTTTCGTGGCGGCATTATTGTGGGTGGTTATGTGGTGCCAAAACAGCAAGGAGAAGATGGTGGAGTGGTTTAATCTTAAGAAGAATTCAACAAGTCTAGTGAAAGAATTGTTGGTGATTAAGAAAAGACCTTGGCGCAGTCGAAGTTTTTCAAAATACAGTTGTAAATTCGCATGGACTGTATGGAGTTTGTCTGTTGACAAATTCATGAGATTATGATCAAAAACCATATGTTTTGGCGACAGGGCGTAAATTGGGAAACGCGTCAGGTCGCGAAAAATATACATAGCGCGTTGGGGTCGTGTAAAGTTAAATTCAGCCTTCTCAGCGAGGCTTACCAATAAAGATCACAGCCTTCTACGGTGACCCACATTCGAATACCTTGTCGATATCAAGTAACAAAGCTCCCCTCACTTGTACCAGGCCACACAAATACGAATCCCAAATCATACAACAATGGCAGACGATACAAGAGATACCAATCCCACCCCTCGAGGCCCGCCTCCAGGAGCAACTTCACCACCCGATCATGTAAAAACACCCAACAAAGTATACGAAGTATTTCACACGCCACCTGAAAATGCAAATGCTTTACCAGAAGGCTCCGGGCAGAATACTGCAGGGTCGCATAAGGAGACACCTACTTTAGGAGCGGCTATTAAGACAGTACGATGGCAAGATTTTGCACAAGTCCATATGTATCCATGCGCCAGGGAGAGTTTCCTTACTGGAATTGGTGGGGGTTTTGCAATGGGTGGAATTAGGGCAATATTTGGAGGTATGTCACTCAATTTGGTTGGATTATGAATCAAAATAGTTAGATACTCACATCTTACGAAAGCGCCGATACCTAAAGCCGCGAACTGGGCTGTGGGAACTTTTGTGTTCTCTGCCTTTGGAGCTTATGAATTCTGTTTGTACCGAAGACGATTAGAACGAGCACATATGAAGCGTGCCGTAGAGATTATAGATAGGAAGAAAGCGGAAAAGGAAGCACAAGCAGAAGAAAGAAGGAAAGAGAGGCGGCGATTGAAGGAGGAAGCAGATAAAAAGGCTGAGGAAGCAGCCAAGAAATCATACTGGAAATTTTGGTAATAAAGTAAAATCTCAAAACAATGTATCAGCAGTCCCATACTGCATTATAATGACCTGCATGGATACTTTTCTAGACTTAAATTTGAGATGACTGTCCTTTGCGCAGATTGCCCCAAACGCCCATCCTTATACTAATAATATCCTCCAATTCATTGCCTAGAATTGTGCTGATACGCCAAATATTGTCACCATAATACCCCTGCAACTCCAGAAGGAATTCAATACCATATACTCAAGATGTTGAAATGACAGTTGGGGTATCAAAATCTAGGAATCGCACCCTCCTGGTAGCATTGTCTGCCTCTTCCCTAGCCGCAGCTTCCTTCATCTCTGTGCCTCGTCTTCTTTCACTTCTTCTAGCTCTGGCCTCCCTTGCCTCACGACTCCTGTAGTCTGCCATTTGTTGCTTTCTCTTCTCTGTTCTGGCATAGGCAATAGCAGCTGTTGGTCGAAATCCAATTCCATTGATTCCCTCTCCATCATCATCTGGATCATCTGGTTTGTGTCCGGTAATTTCGTCGTCATGCCATGTCAATGCTGCTTTATCTGGGTCCACAATTTGCCTTTCCTCGTCCACGGCGTTTTCGGATTTGGATAATGGAGGTGTACCCATCCTCTTCTTTTTTCTAGACTTAGAATCGGCCAGTCGGTTTATTGATGGATATGCCCTTCCTATATCACCTTTTCCCTTTGTCACATTCAACCCAGCTTTGAATATAACAGGATCAAGCTCATTGTGGAGCCTAATATCCTTGCCTATCACTGGACTAGTTGAATTGACCTCCCTTTCTTCTCCAATAGTAGGCCTAAAGATTTTTGCTTGTGGCGTCTCGGGTATCTCTGTTACTGCACTCTCGTTCATATCCGTATCTTTGGCAGCAAACATCTTGACCCTTTTGCGCATAGCTGATTCACCATTTGTTGTTTCTTGTCCTTCTTTCTTCAGATCCAGTTTCTTTACATCGGTGGGTCCACCAAGGGCAAGACCCTGGAAGTGGTATGCCACCTTTGTGCGTGGACTACCTTGATCAGCTTCCTCTGGAAGTGTTGGAGGTAAAGTTATCGAGGTCTCGACATGCATGGGTGAGGAATCCGGTGGAGTCGGAGCCTGCAGATGATTTCGTTTTCTTTTTGGAGAATCCATGAAAGAGGAAATCATGATTGCATTGTCTGAAATTCTTGTGTTTTAAAAAAATTTAAAATTGAATCTATGGATTATATTTGTTGGTTCAGCACAGTTGATGAGCCTTTGTTAGTTGGAAGTGTGTCAGTTGAGTAGAGGGTTGAGGAATGCTGTGTCACCATTGGTGCGGGGTTCTGCCACTAGCCACTAGCCATACAGCCACAGCAGCAAAATGATTCAGTAGCAAAATAAAGGTGATGGATGAGATTAACCGGTTAGTTGCAGTTCTCCACATGCCGCTTTTTCAATTACTGTACCGTCAAAGTCAATGGCTAGGTAGTCGGCCAGGTGGGGCAATGGGGCAGTTCTCGAAGGCGGGGATAAGCTTAAACAAAATCCAAAATAGAGGAGATAGCATTTAGTTGACTTGTGTTGAATTCTATTCCGTCTGAAGAGACCTAAGCGCAAATTAAGTGGCCACATTCTATTCGTTAACATTGACATTCGTACTAAACCCAATTTGCGTGAAAATGCTCTTTAGGATTCGTTATACATCCTTACTCCATGGCCATCTAACCCTCTGAAGCTCCCTTCGAAACTTTCTTGCACTTTTCTCATGATCACTCATTCACATTATCATCTTCATGAAGTATTTCCCCAAAAGAGTCACCTTATTGCCAGTCACAATAACCAGACGATTTTAAATTGCATCTTTGTAATGCAGCCACAATTGCAAGTTAGCAAATGTCACATCGAAGTTTTGACAGTACGTAGGATATCAGATTGAATACTTTAATATCTTCAACATTATATCATCTGGTTGCAATTAGATGGGCTTGTTGTTCTTCACGTTGTATTCTTCCGGTTTTATTGTTTTCCTCCCTCCAATAGTAGGGTGTATTAAAGGAGTATTCTTCGCTTATTTCCTCTATAGGGAGCGAATGGGACTAAACATGGGTTTCCTGCCTTCAGCGATGGCCACTAATTGTACCAATACGCATCCATATATTTAGTCTTGTCAACGATCGAATTACAATGGACTGTGAACATGTATCAAGCAAAGAATACTGGCATCATAGTTCCAGAATGCCTTGAATGCTGTCCATGATCCAATCATGGAAGTGATGTGCGAAATCAATCTATTGACATTGAACAGTGCTATCCATAAATAACCTACATATCTGATATAAGGTAGCACAATATCAACAGCAGCATGTTACAAGGCTGCCTAACTACTTAGTAGCTAGGGGTCTAGAGAAATTCAAAACTCGAAATTATGATTAATAGCTGACTGTCCCTAGTTTCATTGCCTTCTCAATTAATCTTCCACAGTTTCCAAGATGTTTCTACTCCCTACCACTTGTATTTCGGTATCCAAAATTCATGACGAGTGCTGGTCTTACTTAGTGAAATCCTTGGCTGAGTTCTTGTGTAATAGAACATAGAAAGGATTTACGTTTTACTTTACTTTTGTTGAGAAGGTAGAACCTCAAGAGGTCATGGTGTACTTATGGGAGATAGTCTAGTCTAATTCGTTCAAAGGGAAACAAATCTCATGTTTCAGATTATTGGATATATCTCGATTGCAATATAGTATAGAAGGGAATTATAGTTCAATTCCCAGTTGGTTGAGCTTAGTTCTGCGTATGTCAATTTATTCATAGATATAGAGCTATGAATTCTCCGTCCGTTGCTATGTAAGTCACAGCTTCCACTACCCCTGGATCTTCACACTACTATTTTGTTGGTGGTCGACAAGCACCCAGCGGCTTTGGAGGCGCCATCATGATTTGTGCATATGCATGCTTTCTTGGTACAGTGATTTATTTACGAACGATGAAGATTTACCTAGTTTCCCTATATCAGGCATCTTCAGATCCTTTGTTGTTGTCGCTCAGTCCGGTCATTAACTTTTGATTATCATTTTTCATACTATTCTCATCTCCCGTTTTCTTCTTAAGAGGTAAAATAGATTGGATACAATCAAGCCATCAACGCTCACTTACCGCAAGTACCAGGTATGCAAAACCATCATAACTGTGGTATGAAGTAATTAATAGCTTTACCATATCCTTAGGAATTAGGGAAATGAGGTATTGTTATAAGCTAGGCGGCTGATAAAACTTGTATCTGGTCCCGTACATGTACTTCATTCATGTTCCATTTCTATTAGACTTAATAGTACCTATACCTATTGATTCTTGGCAAAGGTCTAGCCTTATGCTAGTGTTAGCTTGTACTGTTGTACAGCACCCTCTTGAGCCTTGATCACATAATCGTACTGACATGATGAAAGCACGCAAGATACAATTACAGTATGTTCCATTCTGCCACAGACTATCGATTCGTGGGCTTTTATTTGAATTTCTGATGATAGCCTGATACCAAAACGATATTAACCGAGATCATCTGGTAGCAAAATACGAAGTAGCCTACCACAACCATCTGCGTGAATTATTCGTGTTAATCATGTCCAAGAAGGGAGATGGGGATCTTGAGTCTGAGTTGATGAGGGGTAATGAGTCTTTTTTATAAATAGAGTGAATGATCACAAGAATAATCATTCAGGGGGAAGAACTGGAGAGCTTATCTTAGCGACTCGCTTAAATAAGCAATCTTAAGGTTTGCTGAGACACAAAGCTAATACGAGAGAGCATTAACCAGAGAGCGTCTGTCAAATTATGATAGCAAGTGCAGACTTGGAATAGAAGTTTGTTGCGATACAGGTGAATACATAGGTACGTGATACTGATTAGCCTTAAGCTAGTCGATCACATGATCCACCTTGAATCCTTGATATACTTTCTCTCGCTCGTTTTTAAATAGTTATAATATTAGAGCACTTTAAAAGAATGCGTTCATACAATCAAGTCATGAATATGTATCGCCTAGGCGGAACCAACAGAGCTACAATATGAGTGGATCATATCAATTATATTCCCAGACTATGAATTATGAACACATCTAATTGTGGAGGGAATGCATCTTGATAGCCTTTTTGTTTGTCGAAACTTACAATTATCGAAAATACCACAAGATTGACCGCTTTGCCATCATCATGCTTGACGTTGTCGATGTATCCCCATAGACTTTGACCTAGAACTCTTACTTGCATTGGCTGATTCAAATGCCCAGAACTTCATATTTACCATCTGATCAAAATCTGATAATTAAATGCCCATTTTTCATGGCCTCTGTTCTACGCATAAAAGCTATCGAGCTTCTGAGAGAGCATATATTATCAAAGTGAGATTTCTTTGGGTTCGTTCATGGGAGCGTGTGTACTGAATGAGGGTATATTAATCTGGGGTACAAAGGTAGTGAATGTAGATATCTCTTAATCTAATGTAATCAATATCAAAGAGGGCAAACGTCCACTAGACAAAAATTGAATAATCCAATAAGAATCATCGAGATAGTTAAGGAAACAAATTTTATATACCTACTTAGAGGCGAACATGGAGAATATTTTGTCAAAGCCAGGATTGTAATGATCACCAGAAGGAAATGATAATGATTACAGGGAGATTGAAGAGTCTGTAGTCCCCAGTTCTAAAGTGCTTTCCCAAACTATACTATCTAAGTTACCAAGCAATCTAAAGGTATGTCATATCATCTGAAATATCGAACTATTAATCATAATTTTTTGGTTATCAATAATTATCCTTCGCCGTCAAAAAATAACTGTCATCTCTTCTCATCCATTATCAATATTTGATACTCCCATTATGATACTATTGCTATGATTCCAAAAGGAGTTTTCTGGCCTTCAAAGCAATATCCAACAGAGTATAGACACATTTTGACGCCTTTCCAAAGTTTTGTGAATCCACAAACTCCCAAGCCAAGACCTAATATCACACACGCCATTTCATGATGTCGCTAAAAGACCTCAGATTGGCATTATCGGCGCCCTGATGTGTCACGAGATTTCCATCAACTACCACTATTTGGAGCTCAATCCACAGCTTCCAAATTTCCCAAATTTGGAAATATATATAACTAGTATGCCCCACTACCATTACCACAATATCATCAGAATGAAAACTTCAATATCCAGAGACCCGTGCATGGACTAAGATTTGAAATATGGGACATAAAGTAGAAATTTACGTAGACCCTTCTTTCCATTTCAATGAGTTGGCAGTTGGCGTATAACAATGTATCACATATCATGATCATTGCCACTTTTGACTTCCACTACATATTATCATCCCATCTAACCCAAACCGCAAACAGCTACAATGACAGTGACACAATCCCAAGAATCAAAACCAGACCCCACAGCAATCCAACAACAACCACAACAACAACAACAACAAAACAGCCACCACCCAATATCAACCTATGGCCAACGTTAACACAAATCGCCCAAAAGTGGCCCAAACCCAAAACCAGTTCTCAAATCCAAGGCGTAATATTCAATACACTTTTCCTCTTTCATCTCAATCTAGGGAGCCATCCATATTGAAAAGCGGGAGTGTAAATATACCTTGACGGACGCACACGAACCACGAACGATTATGAGAGCGAAGCGAAGCTAAGCCAAGTTAAGCCAACTTAGCTAAGCGAGGGGTGCAAAGGAATTTAGCTATAGGTAGATCACCAAGTTCTCATACCTACATAACGGCATTATCTAGATCAACCAAAAAACTCCAACCCAAGCTCTTTAACCATACCACGAATCTGGTAACACGCTTACGATAATTTACAAAAGAGGGAGGAGATATGAATTCATTATCCATGGTATACAAATTGAAAATATGCTTCACACAACGTACATGCAGTAAGCCATTTCCGCAGTTGGTAGTTAACAAACAACAGATCGCCTCTTCAGCATTCTCCAGCATTGCGAAAATAAACAACCCAGCACAGAATCCATACCGCATACAACCAACCCATCTCCAACAGCGTATCTAAACCCAATAATCCTATTCATGACCCTACCATCAATCTTCCATAACCTCTCATGTCTTCTATTTTGAAAGCTAATTACATATCCCCTTGTCCTTTTCATTTGCTTGTAGCAATGTTCTCGAGCAGACACTCGGGTGGAAGTCGTAGGTGCAAAGAGGGGTGAATCAATAGGATTCTACGAAGTGAACGGGGGGATAAAGTGAATGACCACCCACTTCTCATTCTCATTCTCATTCTCAATCATAACCCCCTTCCTAAAACAAAGACACCACCACCACCCCCAATAAAACCCCAAAATCCAAAATCACAGTAAGCACAGCAAAACCCAGCAAAACACCTCATCTCCTTACAACAGAAGCAAAAATTCAAAACCCAAATATGTCACTTAATCAAAGATAAATAAATACCCCTATCACAATCACTATAAATCCCAACATCTCTATCAATTACCATCCCATCCCACCCCACCCCTCATCCATTCTTACACCCCCAAACCCCTAATATAGACCCCCAACACCGAACCACAATCCGCAGCAACCCACTTAACAAAGTCCCCAACCTCTCAACCCCTCCCACCTCTTTTCCCATCTGAAAAATCAGCAGAGCCCCCCACCCCAATAATTCCAACTATTTTAACCAACATTGGTTTAATCATCAAGTACAACTCCTATTCGGTACATCATACATCATATATGAAATTCCACAAACCCAAAACCCAACACCAATAAACATAACATATCACCGTTTCAACATGTTAATATTGCCACTGCTATTTTCCCCACCACCTGCATCAATTATGCGGGGTTGATTAACCAATAAATCAACAAAGAAAGAAATAAAAGAAAAATACCTTCTACATGCAAATCTAAAATATGTGTCACGAGACACCTTCCAAAAGCTATGTTTGGACCACGTGAAGTAAGCGAGGGATGGGCAATGAACGGAAGTATCCACTGTATTAAGAGGCGAGGCGGGGCAAGGCAAAGAGAGGAGGGAAACAGAGAAAAGATTTTGGAGGGTCTGCTTGCTGATGTAGAGGAAGGAGGAAGGAGGGAGGAGATGGAACACACTTGAGGTTCTAAGCTCCAGATACAAAATGATGGGATATAACGACGCAGCTTACAATGGAAGTATCACTAAATCGAAAAACAAGCGTCGTGTGCATAATGTACATGCTATTTACCCATGGATCCATTTTTATCGCTATAATCATACACTTTTAACTACTATTTCCTCCTCTCTTCTTAGCTGCCTTCTCAGCAGCTGCTCTTGCTCTGCTTTCTGCCGTCACGGGTTCGCCGAGATCAGGTGGTGGTAGCCAGGTAACTATGCCCTCTTTGGCAGCTTCGAGGCGTTTTCTTTGACCCTCTTCACCTGCACGACCCAGGACACCGGCTATGAGTTGGATACATCTCAGACTGTCGAATCATTAGTATATACTAAAACGACGGAGAAAAGATGAACAAACCTGTCATCATTGGCCGGTATCGGATACGTAACCCAAGTAGGATCCGCATCCGTATCAATAACACCAATCGTGGGAATATTATGCAACCCACACTCGTGCAATAAAATATAATTCTCCAGCGGGTTCAAGCAAACGACCAAATCCGGCTTCAATGCCTTCCAACTCAAAAGCTTGTCCTCGTATCCCGCCACAACCTCATCATTGGCATCCACAGCCTTAATCGCACACTTGGCAAGAATTTGATCACCATTGGTAATACTACCCGCAACCCAACGATTAAAAAGATGGCAACCCTTCGCGAGGGAAGCTGCTTTGACGACGGCGGAATCCTGACCCGCCCGAGTACCGACGAAGAGAATGAGGCCACCGTGGTAAGCTACACCCTCTACAACCTTTGCACAACGACGCAGGTGAGCGGCGGTCTCCTCCAAACTGATTATATGTACACCCTGTCTAATACCATAAATATATCTCTGATTTGCCGGATTCCAAAGCTGCGTCGCATGGCCCAAATGACTCTGACTAGCCATCAAAAGCTCGAGCGTGACATCTTTTGGCGCCGGAGGGTCGATGATAAGTTGATAGGGCTCATATTGTTTAGGTACGACGGATCCCAAGTTTGCAGTTCTTCTCTTGATATGGTTGTAAACTTGGAAGTCTTTTGCGACACTGGAGGCATTTGGATCCCGCGGTTTCTTCTTCTGTGGAGGTGTGAAGTTACGAGTGAGGTGGAGGGAATTGAGGGTGGTTTCGATGGAATTGGTTTGCTTGTTATGATTGTCTATTGAGGCTTCGATGCTCGAGGTCTCTGTTGAGAGGGTGCGGAATTGAGAGAGGCGGAGGGGTGCAGCGAGTGCTCTTCGGCCTATTTTGAGCTTCAATTCATGGCCCAGACATACAGAGGCAAGAGTAACTTACCATGCCGTATCGCAATATTTCTTAGTATCATTTTCGAGGTGTTTATGGCGCTTTTGGTGTTATCGAGACTTTTTTGAGATCTCGGACATTGATATCGCGCTAGTGGGGAAATATACGCTAATCCTGTTTTGGAAAACACTCTTTTCGATTTCGATATTGACAAAAATTTAGAGAACAGAAGCATCTATAGGGTGATGATTTAAATTTCACATGCAGTATGACTATGACAGCTAGACTTAATTATTTGCAAAGAAGGGTATAGACTTGAATTCGCGTAAAACTATCAAATGGTTATCAGAAGGCATCATGATGCTTGTATGACTCCGTCTATAAGATGGAGATCTACAGAGAATTGAAGTCTAATAATATGAACGCAAGCTCTAAGACATTATATTAACGGCTCGTAGCGCGAGTCAGTGCAAAAACTCCAACAATAACAACGGCAAGAGTCACAATTGCTCCTGGTAATAAGAGCTCGTTTGGTACACCTTGAATGACTTCCGGAGCTGGCTGTGGGGCCGCCGACTTTCGCGACTTTGATCTGACTCTAGGTTCATCATCACTCTCATCATCTTCATCAGCAGTCCGACGTCTTCGGATGGTACCTGATCCTGGAGGAGTAGCTATTTGAATGACAGGTGGTTGAGGATCTAAAGTCGCTGCCATTGGTGGCTTCTCTGGATCATGGACAAACAAGTCAACTTTATCCCGGTGACCATTTTTAGCGAGAACAATTGCTTCCAAGAGATCTTCGTCGGTTGTGATTGACACGGAATCACCTTCATCATCTAGATAGCTGAGAGCGAACCCGGATGTCCCAAGTTTACCTTCCTCGACAGTTGCTACACCTCCAACAACATCGATTTCTGCTCCCAATTTATTTGTAACGGCAGTGATGAGTTCCGATAGACCATGGCTGGCTATGACTTGAACTCTATGCACACGTCCGCTTGGGGCCTTGAATTTGAATGCGAATGGAACATCTTCGGGGGGGGTATCTACGTGGCGACTCAAGTGCGAATGTGAAGGAGAGTCTAGACCAACGTGAGAAGCAGAGTCATTAGGGGCAACGCTGGCATCGACCTGACGTTCATGGCTCCGTGACATATCTGGGGACATTAAGGAGCGGCCACCGGTTGTGTGATGATGGCTTCCTTCGCCAGATATCATTGATTCGGTTTCATGCTCTAGAGACATCCAGAACTTGTTCCATGCTGGGCCGCTATCACTTTCGCCAGTTTGCATCGTGTTGATTTGCTCCAAGGTTGCGTATGTAAGCTTGAGAACATCCACCATTCCGACAATTTCGCCTTGGGCGTTCATAACTGGCAAGTTCAAGTAATGACCATCTATCAAAGTTAGCGATTGTATATCTCCAAATAGCCAAAACCTTACCATGCATCTTTCTTAGCGCCGCTTGAATACTCATATCCATAGGAGCAAAATCCGGGTGCGGGGTCATGACACGCACAACAGAGCAGTTGGAGGGGTCCAATCCTGGGGCGATGACACGTAGAACAACATCTTTACTGGTAAAAATACCGGTAATTGAGCCTCCATCTTGAACAAGAACGGCCGTGGTATGATTCTCCTTCATTAACGCGGCAGCTTCCTTGACTGATGTTCGTACAGTGACAGTTGTAGGTGGGATTCCAGTCAGGACGGATTCCAAGGTGGGTCCGGACATCTTTGATCGGAGCGCCTCTACATATTGGATAATTTGTTGCGGTTGACTAGAGCCCAATTCAGATTGAACACCTTCTAAAGCATCATAGAGTTTTCTCGATGAGCTATATGCCCGCTCCAATTTTTCCATGGCATCGTAAAAGCACTTTGTGATATCAAGAATACCCGAAATATCTTGATTTTCGTCCATGACTGGCAAATGACGGAATCCCTTTCTGACCATTAAATCTAAGGCATCGGTAGCACTGGTGTCGGTTCTGGCGCAGAGCGGATTCTTGGTCATAATCTCAGCGATTGTAATATTGGCGGCCTTGATTCCCGCGCCAACAACTCGGAAAGCCAAGTCTTTGGCAGTAAAAATGCCTGCAATGCGGTCGTCATCATCGGTAACTAGGACACAATCTTCTCTCTTTGCTGCCATCAACTGTGCAGCCTCTGCTACAGTCGTATTAGGTTTTATCTGGAGAGCTTGACTTGGGCGAAGGGCGAGAACGGTGCCCGGCGGGGCTTTTCTTGTCTGTCGAGCACGACCGGTCGTCTTACTCTTCTTGCTGAGATCAGTTTCGATCTTCCGCCGGATGGCCTGTGGAGCTGTTAACCTCGTCCTACTGTTTTGGCGTTTGATGTGCGGCATGGCTGAATTCTTTGCACACCAACGCGGAATTTTTGTTCCTCTTGAGATCTACGGGAAAGGCCCAAAAGGGGGAACAATGGCAATCAATAATAAGAAGAAGGATATAACATACCTCATCCCTCTTGGATTGTTTTGCTCTGCTTGCACTCATACTGGATCCACCAACTTCACTGTGTGTATTTGGAGTAGTAGTTACATGAGTCGCATGAGATTCTTGTGCGGGTCGAGGGATATTCGACGCAGAACTATTGCTAAAGACAGGCAGTTGACCACGGGCACGCGTTGATCCAGTAGTGGATGCCATGATTAATTATGCGCTCACAACTTTATGAACAAGGTATTATGATGTAGTTGGTAGGATAGGGTAGGGTAGCAGGTACTAAGGTAGGTTAATGTAAAAAAAAGTCAATAGCGGCATGTATCGAAAATCATATAAATTAAAGACAGAACATAGAATCGGTAGAGAATGTAGAATATAGGTAAGTTTTGAAGACGTCCAAGTGAACTGGATTAGAATTGCTTGTGATTCAGTTTGAATTGATTTTGTATTGGATTCCAAGAATTGTTTTCCTCTTTTTAACCTTCTTCTATCCCTTTTTTTCCTCCTTCTCATAGATACCTTGTAGGCACTAGGTAGGTAACCTTAGATGACAGGTAGAGAGTACCGGTCAGTAGCAAACTCCGAAGGCGAGGAGGAACAAGAAGAAGACTCGGGACGGGAAGGGAAGGGAAGGGAAGAAAAGAAGACTTTGGTAACGAATGGGGGTGGTGGGAGTGGATGTTGATAGGGGCACACCGAGATTCAATTTCAATTCAATAGTCACAGTAATTAATTACCTAGATAGTCAAGATAAAAGGGTGCGAAATGGTGAATACAGTAAAGGATTTCACCCGGAGATTGGTTTTGCTCAGGTGATTATTGATAAAATCATCGGGAAGGGAAAATTGAAACTGATTTGATGTAAATGATTGGTTTAAAAATAGATCCGAGGGATTATTATTATTGTGAATCAGAAATAAAATGATTTGATTTGATGCGATTTGATTTGGGAATTGGCGTGGTGATGGATGTGTTGAAAGATGTATAATTTATTAGTAATCGAAGAAGGATATCGATATAGATAGCCTTGGAACGGATAAAGAATGAATATTCATTATGAATGCCCAGGTGATCTGGAACGATTATGTCGATACCAGATATATAGGTAGGTATCTAGCATATAATAGAATATCTGTATAATAAATAGTTAGCTTGATGGCTCGATATGATTTAATTGATTGATTTTTTTGATTGATTGATTGATTGATTGATTGATTGATTGATTGATTGATTAATTGATTGGCCGATTGTTATTTGCATTTTCATTTGTATCATCATCTCAGTATGAATATCTACGTAGCACTATACTCTCACTTACATAATCATCACAATCACCACCATGATTGTGACCATCGCCACCATCACTACCATCACTACCACTACCACTACCACTACCATATATACTAAGAAAATCGATCATTCCCGTCCAACTTATCATCGACCTACCCGCCTAACTACTAGTACCACCCCCCTAACCTAGCCCAACCTTACCTCCCTACCTATTATTAAATTCGTACTCGGAGAAACTAATTCATCCGAAGTTTGTCTATACTGCTTATATCAAGATCGACCCGTTTCCTTCCTCTCATTGGCTGAGTAATCCGTTTCGGTTGCCGTCTCAACCGGAACTTGTTGATTTTGGCGCCTGAGATAACATACCATCCAAATTCAGAAAGGAGGATGTGCTGGAAGAACATCTAAACCTTCAATTCTTTACCCTTTCATCCCCCTCATTACCATCAAATCTTTCTCTCCACACATCTCCACAAATTCAAATCCAAGAAACTTCATTCTCCAAAAATTATACATTGTACCTTAGACATTACCAAATCCCAAATCCCAAATACCACAACAATAATAGAAAACAAAAAAAAAACACGCACACGCACACGCACACGCAAACTTCCTCTACCGAAGAAGACTTTCATTAATATTCCAACGGTTCGCTCTTTTTGTTTCTCTTGATTGACTTCAAAGGGCTGAGGAAGTCCTAATCCTATTAAGAAAGACTCAAACACGAGTCAATAACTGCTGAGCAGTCCTAAAGAATCATTTTTTTGCCCGGCCTAACGGCTTGCGCTGCGTGAGGTATGGATAACATATCTAGACCGCTCTATCTTTCATATATCCATTACCACGCTAATAATGCAATGCATACATAGTCTCGGAACATATAGGTTTGCTTAATTGCAATACTTTCAATCGACGACATTTCCGAACTCTTCTAGCATTCATAATGCTGTCTAATCCAACCAACAACCTTCAAAATCGACATCGACAACATAGACGACAAAATTCGACTCCAACCGCGTTCGATGCAGTGAAGGCAAACAACCTGCCACCAGTCCAAAGACATGCCCACCGACGTGGGATGAGCTTGGATACACGACCACGGCCCATACAACAGCAGGATCAATTGGTAAGTAATACTAACATAGGATATCAAACGACACCACAGCATATTTTGCGAGAGACGCAGCAGCAGAGACTGGTTCGCCCGGGCCAGCAGCCATTCCCAATTTACGACAATGACGAGAATCAATTTGTTTCACCACTCGTCACCCCACACAGACAGTCCTTCGATTCCGGATGCTCGAACCCATATCAGGTCCAAGGACATCAACACTCATATTCTTACTCCGGTCCGATGAACCCGATCATACCAGTCGACCCAAACTTCAACGGGGGCAATGACTTTGACTTTTTCGCTACAAGCACAGCAATGACACCAACCTTCCTGGAATTCTTCAACGAATCTGAGATTCAAAGTGTCAATTCACAGCCAAGTTCTGCAAACCACAGCAGAAGATCATCGAGAAGCATTAGTGGTGTCATCTTGGATAGAGTTGCTCAATTCGAGAACCTAGCTTTGAAATCACCCGAAAGACCTATTACACCTCCAGATGCAAACTCTACCAGTAAGTTGTCATCATGGCTCAAGGGACAAAATTCTCATTGCTCTAGATTACTTTCCTCCGGCTCCCCTGGATAGCCCTTTCAACCGGACCATCAAGCAGGAGCACATTCCGCAAAGATTTCGTGATGATTACGATACATCTATGGAGGAAACGATCAAGCCTAAAAGTAGTCAGAGGGCTAAGAATGTTTTTGATGACATGAGACGAGAAGCTGAGATGAAAGCCGTACCGACCCCACCCGAATCTGGACCCATACCCACTGCCAGCACATTTGACTCCGCACCGATGCCAACATCCAATTTCATGAACATGTCGACTCTTAACCTCGACTTTATGAAGAATGATCCACATTTTCAAGCTGCCCAATACTCACCGACTTCTTCCAATGTTTCACAAGATCTATCATATCCCTCAACACCAGAGCAAATTCGTGGAAATGCTTTCAGAGATCCTTTCACAAACAGACCAATTTTAGAAGCGCCAGACGTCTCACCTTATCCCATGTCGAGTTATCACCACGGTCTTCCATCCTCAGAGCCAGCTTGCAGTTCTCCTGCTCGGTCTTACCGACGATCGGAATCAGTATCGAGTATCAACCTCGAAGAGTCAATTACCGATACTGGAATCACCATTGATGATATTGCTACCTACATCCAAGCACCGGAACCTGGAGATACGAAATGGCTTTGCTTATATCCAGACTGTGGTAAACGGTTTGGCCGAAAAGAAAACATCAAGTCACATGTTCAGACCCATCTTGGCGACAGGCAATTTCAATGTCCACACTGCCACAAATGCTTTGTACGCCAACACGATCTCAAACGACATGCAAAGATCCATAGCGGTGTTAAACCCTATCCATGTCAATGTGGAAACAGTTTTGCAAGACATGATGCTTTGACCCGGCATAGACAGCGCGGTATGTGTATTGGTGCCTTTGAAGGGGTGGTCAAGAAGACAGTCAAGAGAGGTAGACCAAGGAAGAGTCGACCCGATGATGAAGAACGACATGAAAAGTCATCGCGAACTCGAAGCAAGAACAAGACGAGCCCCTCGGAAACATCTTCATCGGAGTATTCGGAGAGTGCATGCGCCCAATCGCCTCGCAGTGAGCTGGATGTCCTTGACGATAAACCCTTTGGGGACTATGGTTATTCCCAAAGCTCCCTCTCCACACATGATAGCTATCACTTTTCTCGAGAGAGGTCTTCATCGGTTGCAGCATCAATCTCTTCAATCTCTTCGATGACATCAATTGCCGAATGCGTAGAACCAAATGCAATACAATCAACACACACTCCATCGGTATTCCGCAACCGATCCAACTTTTCTGAGCAAATCGTATCCAATCCTGGATCACCGACAAAATCTGCGCAAAGCAACTACTCCCCGCCTGCTTTATGCCAATCGTCTTCTTCGCCCACAGCTAGTGCCAACCTTTATGATTTAGATGGTGTTTCGAACAGTGGTGAACTCAGTAATCTACCAAACATCACAGAACAAGATGATATGTTCTTGGAGGCTTTTGCCACCACGGGGAGCACCAGTGCTACACAGCTCGATCGTGAGCCGGATCTTCTGATAGGAAAATTCGACAGCATGTTTAATGTCCCAACTGACAACTCTGCATTATTCAGGAATGAAGAGGATGTATTTTTCGGCAGTCCATAAGAGTGACTTCTTTTGGGGCATACTTCACGGCACTCTTTTGGATTCAAATTGTACATTATAGGGCGTGATTTTGGAAATCGGACAAAATAGGATGGTTAGGATAGGTGTAGGATTGGGGATAATTTTTAGGTCGGGGTTCGGATAGTTCATCTATCCATTCTTTTGGCGTTGTTTATATGTTGTTTTTCTGCTTTTTATTTTTTGGATTTTTTTTGTTTTATTGATTTATCTAGCTATGAGAGTAAGGATGGGAATGAGGATGAGGCGATGAGAATGAGGTGATGAAGGTTGAATGGGAGGGGATCTAGTATAGTGCCAAGTAATAAAAATTGCACCGGAGAATAATCATTACCATTTTTCTATTTATTCATATTTCTTTGATTTATAATACATGATTCGAATAGCCTCATTGGATTCATATTCTTGACCTGAGAATACATTCAGAGATCGATAATTTATGTACAGCTTTTCTTATGTATTGGTTAATGATTCTTGCTAAGTTGGCTTCGTAAATAGACTGGAAATGAAATATATATCTATTTATCAAATAATAGTTTTAAGATATTCATATCATAATATTGTTATCTTCTTATTTCAAATTACATTAAATCTATAAGCAGACGAGGAGTTGAGTTGATTAGAGGTTTTGACGGTTAGAGGGCAAGGAGTTAAAAGGTATAAAGGCTTTCTTTTACTTCCAGTGTTCTTTCTTGTAGTCATTGAAAACAACTATTCGACATTTAAGATTCTACTATTATATTTGTGAAAATTTGTAAACATTTCGAACCTTTTGATATATAAAGATGTTCATATTGATTGATCGTTTTGAAATTAAAATTGAATCATCATCAACTGCAGTCTGTCATGACTCTACCTGCGCTCCCCCCTCGTTCGTTTTCGCTTTTCAATCTCTTTACCCTTCACTATTTAATAATTTTGTTCTTTTAACTCGAAACAGCTTCTCTCTCCCATGTTTAGAAACTGAAAACTGGAAAAGTTTAACATTCTATTTTCGATCAATACTTAAGAACAACCACAGGACATTACAAGCCTTAGATATATTCCAGTAAGGTCCACTGTGTTTCCTATTGTGAACACGTCCTACTAGTTATCTTTAGAATGAGTTCCCTCAAAGCAGTCAATTCGTTGAGCGTGAAGTTGGAGCAATGTTACCACCTCGAAAATGGTGATAAGTCGGGCCACGAAAAGATTCGTCTTACCTATGTGAATATCTCCAACATTAGTGAAATCCTGGATGTCTCTCTTCGGCGCACGATTCGTGTCCCCGACAATGAAACGACGTATAATCTCCCACTGGATTGTGGGGCCTTTCCAATCTACTCCGTCAATAAATACCAGGGCAAGCTTCCTGAATCTATGGTTGCCAAAGGCGGAGTTTTCGTACCAATACATCGGAAGTCTTCGGGATCTGCTTGACCTTGCATGTGCTGGTCGCTTTCTTTCATATATACAGTCGTATCATGTTGACCATCTTCGAGTATCTGCACGCGGACCGGAGGCTAATATCTTTCCACAGAGCGAGAGGCAATGTGGATCAACTTTGAATCATCCCATCCATTTGCGGTCAAAGTCTGTGTTGGTGGAGTAAATGCTCTCTCCGGAGAACGTGAAGTCGAATCTCTAGCAAAGAATTTGAGACGTCAGACAAAATTCATCAAAGGTAAATCAATCCAGGACTATGTTGTCACTGGTTTCAGGGGTCAGCGCTGGCTTGATGGCATCGCTAAGCTGGATGGCAAAGTAATGCAATTTGTCGCGACGTCTGCCGGTGATGGATACTCAGTTGAAGCTCAGATTACTGGAGCAGATCTAGTCTGCGAAATTCACGTAGAAATCATCCCATCTGTGATTAAGAAAAGAGTAGTAGGTTATATTTTTGTGACAAGAGAAACAGGAGAGATGATTAAATTAAACGTCGACTGGTCCATGACAGTGGGCAAACTGAAGAGAAAATTGTGCAAAGCCGAATTTCATTCTCTCTACATGCTGACATTCGGCATTCCGCACAGAACACTGAGGGATGAGATTTTCCTGGAAGATAGCCAAGCTTGTGATTGACATCTACATCTAGGGCTGAGATTGAACGACGCAGGTCTTAAACAATTATACAAACAATTCTAGTTTTTCTGGAATAATCCATTCATGGGAAGCATTTCTGTTAACATACTGTATTATAATAGGGTTTGAAGGTTCAAGCTTTATTGAAGCCGCTATGTTCTGGAAATGGCCCATATCTACCACCTTCTGCACCAACCGCCGCAAAACCCGAGATGGCGATCACTCCAGATAGCCTTATCAGACAAGTGATCATTAAAGACTCGGTACGTACCAACCAAAGATTGGGGCGAGAAGAATACTTTCACGTTCAACATCCAAATGCTCAATGCAGAAGTTTTTGGGAGAGTAGTTGGTATCAAACCACCACCAAGCCCAATCTCAGCATAAACCTACGCTAGCTACGAATATCCCTTCTTCGAGATGCACCAGGAACTCTCTGGGATTGAAGGAAATTTTCCAATGCAGAGCGTTGCTTAGATGGATATTCTGAAATGAAAGAAGGCATCTCCAGATAGTGATGATGATGAGAATCTCCATTCCAATGAGGTTTCTCTTGATTCTTCTACTATGAAGGGCACGTTCAGATCAGTGCGGGAACTGGAGGCTCGGGCCAGAAGTCTTGGGATCGCTACTGATGATTACTATGGATAAGAACTTCAAGATTCCATGACAGGCGACGAGATGTTGGGAAAATTTTGGAAACCATGCAACGTACAGCAGGAATAGGGCTTTGGGCAGCACATTGTGAAGATTGGTGACGTGGCTATACCTCAGTAGGTAGCTAATGGAAACGATTTCACTCACTGTCACTGTTTTATTTTGGTGAATCAATCTGAAGTTTTTGGGATACATGACACACCTATGTATACATAGATACATTTGAGCCAATCATTCGAGCTGAACTGTAATTTTAGCAATAAAAGGAAGGAATTCAACATGTATATCATCCAACCAAATCCCACCCCATGATAATCATCATCAGAACCATCCATCATATCTCGAATACTTAAACGCGATCATTCCCAACTCACTCATGATCACAGCCCCCTACACCATAGCCCCGTTAACGTTTCTATCTTCGCAAACAATGTATCCACCTCCTTCACATGTCACATTTCCCCTCCAAACTTCAGACTTGCCCAAATACTTCTTGCAAGTTACAACCACACTTCTTATCATCTTTCATGCCTAAACGAAATCAAGAATCGAAATCAAGCTCAGCATCGTCTTCCTCGAGACGGCTCTATCACAATATCGATAGTGCAGCATGGACTGCATCTCGAACTTCAAGTACGTTTAATCGATGACTGAGAGGTGTTCTCTTGTTTGTGATATCTTGGATGTGTTTGGGTGCTATTGATTATGATTAGTTGTTAGCTTGTACTGCGAAGTAGATGGATGGGTCTTACCGGATAAACATATTGCATAGCTAGAATCTAGTAGATAAAATTCGGCTGCGTGATAGGGATTTGCAGAACGGGTTTTCCTTTTAATAATGATTTATCAAAAATCCGATTTGTAAAGCGGGTTTTTTGAAATTCGAATAGAGATTTGTAAAATAAATATAGATGATTTGCGGACATTCGTTAATTTGCAAATAATCTATTAATTTATTAATTTATAAATTATTTTATCAATTAATATAAAAATTAGTATAAAATTCATAAAATTATAAATTTTATAAAATCAATCTGTAGATTAATAGATTATTTATAGATTATCTATATTTATTTTGTACAAAGCAGGTTTTTTTTAAATGTTAATAAGTATTTGTAGGTTAGGTTGAACCTTTAACGGATAATCTACAAATTGGATTATTCATGTAGATTACGGATTTTTTTGATGTAAGTTAAGCTCAAGTAAGATTACATAAAAATACATGAATTCGCATCCGCAATTAAGAGTTGGGCTTTCTCGGTTTCCTGGATGATTTTTGATCTGTGTTTGTGATGAGGGGAAGGATCTTTTTATTTTTATTTTTCTGTTTTCCGATTGCGAGTCCCCTGTTTTTTTCCAATACATGTCCTCGGGTTTTGTAGAATTTTTCTCTGGCTTCTATGTCGCGGGTTGGATGTTGGATGGTGGTGGATTTTGAGAGACGAAAGTAGAGTGTGGGGGGTTGTGGACTGCTTTTTAATTGGATATCACGTTTTGCTCGATGACAGAGTTATTGGTGGTGAAGGGTTGAATGTTGTATCTGTGAAGATAGCGCGGAATTCATTGAAGAGGTCTTAGATGTATGGCGCGACTTGATGAGAACATATCTAGTCAAGGTGATGATTTTACGGGGTATGGTGGTCAGCTATGACTGGATGGGAATCATGGGATGAGAATATGCAGTCTGTTGGATTGCCGTTGTGTTCAACTTTGTAACTTTATCTTAATTGGAATAAAAGAGTGCTCGAAATGCGGGTTAGGGTTATTATGAGGACGTTGCATGGTTTGGGATGTATTGATATCACGGTAGAGATATTCTCAGGCTGGGCTTTTCCTCTCGGGGTCTCTTTCGATTGTACTGAAAATATCTACGGTGTTGCTTCTGTTATCCTTGGTGATTAGCACCTTGTGTTTGCAGGACGTATGTATGTATCTAGGTATACACTACCCTGAATTTATATATTGGACAATGCTAATAGCTCTCAAATCGAGATGTTCAGCTCATATTCAGCGCCGTTGGTGATTACGTTGCGATATATCCTCCTCTATCAAGCATGAGCTACCACGTTAAATACTGATTAGCTTCTCTGATGGGCTCGATAATCTACCTGGTACTGGTGTTTATTAGTGTTTAGCGAATTACCTACATAGATATCGGCATGAGTTGCAATCCCCACATAACTTAAGCTGGGAGCTTCGAATGCAAATCACTTCCTAAGTAGATAGAGAATATAATTAGATGAGATGAAGAGAGAACCCAAATTAACAGATGGATAGATCGAATTCGTTGGGAAGCCCATCATGCAAGATCTTTTTCGAACCGAAGGTTGGGATATAGTAGCACCATGCAACGGATCTCTAACATCCCTTCCTTTCGAAGAAAGGCAAAGATAAATATGGTTTTTGGGCGGCTAAGTTCTCACTGGAAAAGTAAACCGTGCTTGAAACTTTAATGGTGAATGGGCTTATTCACTTTGTTTCCTGTGTATTCTATTCATCTTGGATTTCTGTGGGCTTCTTTCTTTCTTTCGTTTCTCTTTCGTGACATCCGGAACTTATTTACACCTTGGAAACAATATGATTGAGTGGGTCTATTCGCTTCTCCGAAGCCTGGTGAATAGGAGTAAATTTGAATGATCCACATGATCTTTGGAACTTGTCTTATGTTTCGTTGTCCTAGATGAATACGTCTTCTCAAGCAGAGATCTATAATTGAAAATAAAGGGATTCGAGGTTTCTGATCGGACTTGAAATTTTTCGTTTTGGATAATGTTGACAGATTGATATGTGGGAAGAATTTCATATCACTGCTAGATGAATGGATTGGAATCTATATGGTATGTAGGTTATTGCATCTCTATAGATAATACAGCAGGAACAACTCCCTTTTCTTATGTTTTTATGCTGACAAGTTCGAACTTTTGCAGCGTTTTTCGAAGTATTATTAATTTCGAATAGTTTTAGCCTAGGCTCTTTTGTCTCATACTACAATATCAAGAGTCCAATATTTTCTCAACCCGTTGGAATGGTGTAGAAGAAGTGGTAATTGTTCTTCTACTTGCCTTTTCGTTTCGTTTCCGGAAGTTGTGCTGAGTTGTCTTTGTATGGCCCATAGCTTATGTGTGACTTTCTTTGTTAATGGGGTGTGTTTTGAAGAATGGCAGAGATGTATTAAGATGGTTGGTTGAAAGGGTTGTTCTGGATGAATTCGTTTGTTTCCTTGTTTCAAAATCTTGAATCCCGTCGTCATTCGTGATGTTGTTTCTGGAAATACCTGTCTTTGTTGAAGTTTGACTTTCCGTCATCTAGAGTAGTAGAGTTTTCAGATGGATCAATCCCACATAAAAAGGTAATTAATATATACTTCCACTTTGTTCCAGAAGTCGGCTGTAGAATCTAAGATAGATAGATGATCATCTTGATTCTGGAGGCGGAGCGTCAGTTGTAAATATTTATAGTGAGAAATATCCAAGCCTTAGTAACATCAAAAACCTCAACCCAGCTCAGCTTAACAAAACTTTACTTCCCGATATTGACAAAAATGGGCGATGTGCCTTTCACTTTTCTTTTTGTATCGGTCCATTCTTCTACGGTGAAATTGAAGTTTTTTATGCTAGATAATTCCACCATTAAATATCTCAGGTTTCGAATCAACTTCGAAACGATGATCAAACGAGAACATCAATTTCTCCGGTTCATGGGAAAGGAGCTTGAAGATCAATGTTAGTTGAACCCAAATTCTCATCACAAAATTTAGGAGGGCTAATACATTACCTGCAGATACGTTATCCCACTACGGTATAACGAATGTCAGTTCTTGACCCGAATTCGAGATAATCTGAATCACATGCTGATTTGCTTCGTAGGAATCTCATATTATTTGGTTGGAAGATATTAACCCACGCAAATAAGCCTTGTGGATTAAAGAGATAGCCAATTGGAAAAGAATGAATCAAATATGGGTGGGATAAATTCAGAGGTTGACAGGCGGGGCAAATACTTGCTTCTCAGCAAAATCAATGTCACTTTGAGAAAGATGAAGAAACTGGCAGGTTACAATCTCAGTTGGTGTTTGTCAAGAAATACACCAGGATATTATCGCGATACGATTCCCAGGATGGAGAAGAGCAAGACTTAAGCATGCGCGCTATTGGAGCTTAGATATCTTTGGATATGTAACCAGCTCTTCTTTCCTGATATTGTCAAGGGTCTTCAGATAAAATCAAATCTCTTGCATGCACTCTTGAGGAGACTCTTTTTTGATAAATTGGTGCATCGTTATATTCCAGCGAGAATTGCTTCTACCATATGAGCACTCCAATTCTATGCATTTGATCTACTCTGGTATAGACCAGTTGAACATTCCATCATATTATGAGTGAACGTTCTACTTCCCCCCGGGATATTCGATATCCTTTGGCACGATGAAGCATATTAGCTAAAATATAAAATAGTGCCCAGAAGTCTTAATAGCATGTATCCAGAGAGCATTTTTATCACCTGGCCAAGAAACAACCATCCAGTAGTCACAGATCTTCATTAGCTAGAACAAAACAAGATGGCTGAAAATTATTTTGCAATATTTTTGCTCAGTAGGTAGCCCTAGTATGAAAATTAACATATAATGCCTAGGTACTAGGTAGGCTTGGGTCACTCGTGACTCATTTCAATTATATATGTTGCTAGAATAACATGAACTAATAAACTTGTATAAGAAATTGCACTAGTCTATTAAGGCAGCTAATCAATATTTGGATAAGACTCTTCTCAAAATAAAATTACAGAGCCATCTTAAAGCAGGCCAAGCGTATTTTCCTCCCATTTGTACGTTACGCCGCCTCAAAATTAGCTCGGAGCGGTCCCTCGCTTAATGTTTTAGGGGAACCAGGCTCGAACTACGTTGGGGAAATCTATAACTTGCATGTCATTACTTGGCATCTGGCTAGGAACTTGTATACTAAACTGACTCAAACACCAGATAAATTCTGATACATGACAATGTTTAGTTTGCTCCGTCCATCCAACTTTTTTCTATAATAAACTTCTTGTCGCACCTTGAAATATTCTTCCCCTCGTAACATTATTCAAAGGTAACAGGAAACTCAAGAAACACAACAGAAAATACAGCTCGCAATAAGAAAATCAATAATCTTTTCAACTTCACAAGCTGTTTCTAGTATACTTCAGTTGTAACTTCTATTGCCAGATGTTTCACCAAACACCTTTAGTGGCCTTGCCTAGTGAGGCGAAAGGGTTTTCGACACCTCTACCATCATACTCACCGAATGCTGAACGTAGAGTTTTATACGTCGATCCTCCAGTTCATATATCAGATATCAACCAGGTGTCACTGTGCTCTGTCAGAACCTTCATGATCGGTGATCTGCCAATTACCGAGACTGTATACGAAATCGAAGCGGACTGGGACCTTCAGGACAATATTGATCAAGAGTCTCAGACTTTGAGTACGGCGACTGCAATCTTTAATCCCCAAGTAGAGGGCAATCACAGAGATCTCATCAGTAATAGCCTACTCATGCCAGTTGAACTCTTCGAAACTGAGGGAGATGTCAATCTCAGAATCAACTCTGTTATCGAAGTTCTGAGCGGGATGGTCGTCAATGAGCCGTCTAACCCAGAACAAAACTCCAACGGAGTTGATGACGACATCGGTCCTCCCAAAATAAGTACTGAATGTAATTTGAACCCACGTTACTCTTCAGCACAGGCAAGGGCAGATTATGGTGTTGAAGATTCTCAATTGCTTTTGGATCGCCACCAGGGTATCCAGACCCAGAATATGATACCGCCTCAGAAAGTGACACGGAATCAGATGTTCAGGGATAAAGGTGGGCATAAACTTGGAGGGAGATATCTTTCTGGTTAAATGGAGTCACATAATATGCAAATGGCAAATTGGTCTGTGATTCTAGGAGGAATAAAATAGTTGGTAGTTGAAAGTTTTAAAGACGAGGGGGATATTCTGAAGGTTTAAAACTGTTGGAGACTTAAAGGTATATTAAGTAAACAAATTAAGATATCCAAGGTCTCTTCCTCATCGTTGATTGCGTGAAAAGTTGTGACTTCTTTGAAAGATAGGACAAATGACAATGAACTGCACCCTGTCGGTGCCATCGTTGATAGTGGGCTAAGTATCTAGTCAGCAGGCTTGAAATCTCAATCTTCCGAATAAGATTTCACGCCTCCTAGAATATCAAATGATACCATAATTATAGCTGATAAGAGATTTGTAAAATTAATTTCATCGTCACTATAAGTATAGTTCGTCACACAAGTCGTGGATCTCTGTTTGTGTCAAGTATTTTCGTCACTCTACATGCGGGGTTTCCGGGGATAATTCTCTTGGGAACGGCCCACTCCATGAAGATGGAGTTGATCGCACACTTAACGGGAGACATCTTTATAACACCAGGGAATCATAGACCTGTAAAGGATGGTTGAGTCAATATCAAGAGTTTGATGAACTAGTAAGAGATATGAAGCACAATAAAAATTAGCCCCGTTTTCAACAAACAGAAATCCGTTCGTTGGGCTTCTTTGCGATCATAAAGACTATCGGCATAAAGGTTTTCCAGTTGTACCAGCCCATCAGTCAAAATATTTGGTCCCTGTGGTTAGAAAGTACCCTATTGTTTCAATGGTCGTGGCTGTCCTCCCAACTGGTATACTTCCCAATTCTCAAAGCTTGGGAAGTAGGCTTGAACTTACCATAGGCTACTCAAAAACTTAATGATACCGCCTCTTCACATTGATAGGAGATTTACGAGGATATGACTACAATCGGCTTGGACAACAAGCACTCACACCTTTATTGCGTTACCACCGACGACCAATTAATGCACCCTCTGAATATTAGCGATCCACACTTCGAGCAACTACCTCCAAAGTATGCTAGGATTCCGATATTCGATAATAAGGTCAGCTCTTTGCAGAACTATGTAGATGGAATGTTTTTTTTTTCTGGATAAGATGGTCTGCTGAAGCTTCAAACGGCGACAACGCGATGGTAGCGAGATAGCAAAGGACTTTTTGATCGATTTTCCGGGGTTTGTTGGCAAGCGCGTTGAAAGGTACCTGGAAGTGTTGCAATCAACGCCTGGCAAGATGGCCCTAATAATATTGTTATTGAGGTAAGTAATCAATTCCACACCTCGAATCTCTAAACACTTTTACCCAAATATTGACTGTCAATTTTTTTGTCTACAAATCCTTAAAATAGCTACGGCGAAACGAAATTTTCTATTCTTCTATAAAACATATAGCCATCGGCTTTGAGCTTCGTAATGAAATGAATATAACTTTCACGGACAAATGTCGCTCTGTGCAACTGCACAGCCACCACACTCCCCAACCTTGAATCTGTCATTCTTTGGTTGAAAATCGGTAAAAGTGATTTTCAAGAAATCGTGAAAGCCCCCTTAAGTTCAGTCATTCAGAGTCTTACCAATAGTAAAGGTTGAGGTTTACCCATTTTTGACTGATTTCATAGATAAAGAAAATGATAAGGCCACGAGAATGAAAGACGAAGTAAAATTTATGAGTGATTGTTTCTTTGATATATAGTGATCCCAAGATAACTGGTGTGCGAAGTCTCCTTCTCAACGACGTTGATAGAAAAACGACTTCATTGATCATATATTGATACCAGGTTCCACGTTGCGGGGCATGCAGAGATATTGATGAGAATATTAATGGATCGTTACGATTTATGGGGAGTAAGAAGCAGCGGGGAGCCCCTGAGTTTGCCCCTTGATGTTCAAAGAAGAAGTCCAATGGTAACCTTGCGATACAGCAACAGCGTCAACTACCTCATCAGTTTTTTCTAAATAAGGAAGCCATTTGTTCAGGGGTTTTATCTTTACGGTGGCCTCAACGAGAAATTCCTAGTAATCTTCTTCCATGTAGGGGATGACTAAGTTCAATCTGGTATCAAATGAAGTTCTATTTTTCATATCACTCCAACAAGAAACGATAATGCTCCACAATATTTTGGTATCTTATGATAGGACTCATAGGATATTACAGCAAAATTGCTATGCTCCGCTTGAACAGGAATTCTACACACCAACGCAAGATCTAGTTGTAAAGAACATAGTCATGAATAAGTCTCAATCAAATCTTTTGCTTCAAACGGTTAGAGAGATCTCCAGTAGACATCCACATCAAGCTACTAAACAAGAAAGGAATCTGTCACTGATGCATGCTACGTATGTGAATTATGAATTATTGCCCCCAAATAGTTCCATCATCAGTCCCACGAACAACAATGAATTACCCCGCTGTAGAGCTGAAGTTATTTTCAAGATCGTCGGAGCCGAGTCCCCGCCCCTAACAATTAGCGCAGACCGAACTGACTCCCACGAAGTCGGCAGTGAACTAAATCATGTACTAACACAATCCCGTGTGGATACTTCTGAAGCTTGATTTCTCAATTGAAGTTTCATTCTAACAAAACTTGAGTGGCACACTATATATCTAAATCGTAAGAACGTGGGAATTGCGAATAAAAAGTGGGAGGATATAACCGATTGTAACCAGGGAATTTTTTAGACACTTGGGCGGTACTGATTTAATACTAAAGTAGGGATTATGAAGAGATATTTAATGCTATCGAGTAGGGTCTGGTTCATATAGAAATGGCTAACTCGACGTTGAATCTGAAGTTCAGGGGCAGGGAAATGGAGACTGGATAAAATTCCATGCCCTTGATCTCTAATTAATCAACAAAAATGTTGGGTAATTGCTACTGATTAATTGATTGCATACACTCACAAGAACACAGGTTTTAGAGAGAACATTCCCAGCAATTATAATGTAGAGTCTCTCTTAATTCAATGATTACTTCACATCATCGCCGAAAAGACAAAACTGGGTAAATTCCGAAGCTATCTATGTAACAGTGGATACCTACAGGAGTGTCCTAGAAGCTCACAATCAAAAGAGTGAGATTTTCTGAGCCGAATCTCTTCACGGGGCGGTTTAGCTAGTACGCTATATACTATCGCTTCAAAATTAAGATTAGCGATAGCGGCGATTTAGCCAATGACATAACGCTAAATCTTAGCGAGGTGTTCAGGGGAAGCTAGACCCCAATGATAACTTTGGGAACGCATATATACAAAAAAGAATAGTTTCGCAGCTCTATGAGACAATTCTATGGGATCAAGAGAGTATCTCAAGTCATAAGAAAATACATTTAGTTGTAATTCTACTGCATCGTGCGGAATGTGCATAATGAAACTCACAACCAGGGTAAATGATGCCGAGTATTTGGATTGTTTCCTAATATGAAATAAGACACATACTGATAAGAACAGCTAGTAGACTATACATTGGAGGGTGTGTCTGGCTCTGCGGGTGACTCAGGTTTGAAGCCCAGCATTCAGAGTTAAGAGTCCTGTTTCTGAATAATAGCCTTCCCCAGCCATCTCTACATCGATATACCCGTACTAGTATTAGCAATAGTTGAAAGTTAAATTTTGATCTTGCGTAATAGAATTTGGGTTCTGTTCATATCATGGAAAAGAAGATGTATTCTATCTGTCTATCGATAAAATGTATGAAATGAATGATATGTATATTGGAAGAAGAGGGTGTGGTCTTAGAGTAATTCAATGGCGCTTTGCTACGTTCCAATTGTCAGACTTGGTGCTTAGGACCCTCGCAGACATTCTCCATAGTTTTTCATCTACTATATCCTTTAGCAAGCACCAATTGTATCATTTAGTACATCTAAATAACCAATAAGAGCATAGGAGAGTGCCTGTTAGCTAGTCAGTATAGGAATATGATGCGTAAAATCCGAACATCTAGTACATGGCTCTGTGGAGGACTTGCAGCTTCAATGAGAGAACCCCACGTTCCAACCAACGTTTGAATAGTAAAGTCTTGCTAGCTAGTACTTCGAAGCTTTTTTTAAAAAAAGAGACAATAAACATGTACTAGTTAGCTTACGCTGAATAGTTTGGTTCATTTACAAATAGATGCCTTCTAGTCCCAGAGTGACATGACATCAGTCTAGGTTTTAGCCCGGAATTTGGCACAGAATTTACTATTTATATCTGATCAATCTCCTCGAAATATCCTTCTTCTCATCCTCTCTCACACACAACACCTTTCTTCTCACACAAAAACACAACACCCTTCTTCTCACACACAAACACACACACACACACCACCTTTCTTCTCACTTACATACACATCTTTCTTCTCCCGCAAACACAGTTCCTCAAAATCAACCAATATGTGTCACTCATGCCATGCTGAAAGCAGCAAAACCGTGTCTAGACGCTTTCCTACCCCCCGAACAATAGGTCGATATGATTACCGTGCTCAAATCATCGCACTCGGCCCTGAATACGCTGAACACAAGTGCGGCCCTTGGTGCTTCCGGTTTTACCGAGACTGCGGCATCAAATGCCTTCTGAACCATCCTTTTTCCCCTTTTCTCGTCCCAAATGGAATGCTACCTCGTGTGAACCTCAAGAGATCCACTCCACCTAGAGCTTCTTTCAAAAAAACTCCCGAGTCTTTGTTCAATCCCGATTCAGACGAGGATGAACAGTCTGATTATTTTGCACCAGATTCTGGATATACCTCATCAGAATCTGGAGAATCTCCATCAGAGTCTGATTATTTTGCATCAGAGTCTGGATATACTTCATCAGAGTCTGAAGATTCTTCATCGGATTCGAATGACTCTGATGATTCTGATGAGTCTGATGATTCTGATGATTCTGATGATTCTGATGATTCTGATGATTCGGATGATTCGGATGATTCGGATGATTCGGATGATTCGGATGATGATCTTCATCAGACTCTAACGATGTTGCACCAGAGGCTGAGGATTCTTCATCAGACTCTAACGATGTTGCATCAGAGGCTGAAGATTCTTCATCAGACTCCGGTAGCGTTCCCTCTACATTAACTGGATCGACACTACCATTCCGACAACCGCCGCCACAACCACAACCACCACCATCAGCATCACCTGAGCCAACACCACCACCATCACCTGAACTCGCCACTCAACAAGTACCAAATAGCTGGTGCGGCGGCATCGACTGCCCATTCCCATATTGTATGTTCGACTCTTAGTCGACTTCATGCAGCCCGCAGGGAACATGTGGTGGAGAGCAAATCGACATGGTATACCGGGATTGAGGGCGTTTTTGGCTTATGCAGGGCCCTTGGAAAAGTACGATATGGAATTCGAGCTGGAGATGGAAATCAAAACAGAAAATGCGGATGTTTACCAAAAAAAAAAATTTAACCAAGTTGTAACTAAATTGTAACTAAACAACATAAATAGCGAAATAATGAAAAGAATAAATGAGAAAAAAAATGCTTCTGCTCAGAATTGTGACTATTCAAGTGATGAACGGAGTTGTGAATGGGATTGTGGAGTATTAATCTATTAAATCTATAAATCTACAATACAGTTCTATTGCTGTTGGGAATCTAAAGTTGAGCTTTCTTTCTTTCTTTTTGTCCTTCGCACCTTCCCTTAACGCCAATTCAATAGTAAAAAGGCCAGCCAGCCACCCACCAAATTCTATTCTATTACCCCGTCTCTTCATGCGAATCATATCATGTCATATCATAACACATCATTACATCCCCCTCACATCCATCCGTCCCAAAAGTAACCTTCTAACCACCCCCCACCCACAATCTAGGGAGTACTAACATAACTCCTCTGCCTCTCCAACTCTTCCTCAGCAGCAGCCCGCTCTCCCCCCGTCTTAGCCCCACCCTCCTCATCCTCCCCACCATACGCATACTTACTCCTCGTCCTAATCTTCGCACCCCACGTCCAGAACACAAACGGGATGGCACAGCAAGCCAGGGCCAAGAAGGCCAACAACGAAGACGCCCACTGGTATCCCAGCCGCGCATACATCTGTTCGGTAAAGAGCACCGTTGCGGCACCCCAGAACGATCGCAGGAAAGTTTTGGCCGCCAGTGCCGACGCCGCCTGGTGCTGATACGAGTCAACAAGGTAGTTATTCGCCGCGTTGTACAGGAAGATGAAGCCGAAGCCGACGGGGAAGCCGCCGATCGCAGGCCCGATCCAATGGAGATTTGGGTAGGAGGTCCAGGCAAAGATGAAGAGGCCGATGGGGATGAACCAACAGGAGGCCATCATGGGGATCAGACGCACTTCTGCGGGGGGCTTGCCGTTGTATTTGCGGACTTGATTCATGTAGTTGCGGTTTACTAAGGGAGCGCAGAGAGCCGATGCGATGACGCCGAGAGCCAGCGGGATGAACATGAGTCCGGTGGTGCCGGCGGAATAACCTTTGCCTTCTTGGTAGACGATGGGGAAGGCGACGAAGAACATGTAGAGGAGTCCGTAGAGGACACTCATGTAGAGGGAGATGAGGAAGACGATGAGTTCGCCGAAGAGAAGTTGGAAGGGACGGATGAGGAAGATGCGGAGGCGTTCGCCGAAGGGTCGAAGGTCGAGGTCTTGTTCTGTGACGTGTTCCTTTTCGCCTGTTTGCTCGCGCATTTTCTTGGCGCGACGAGCGAGAATGGTGGGAGTGTAGGTTTCGGGAACGGTGAAGGTGATGAGGACCCAGACAATGAAGGCAAGGATAATTTGGATGTAGTATAGCCAGCGCCAACCAGCTGCATCTGAAAGGAATCCACCAATTAGGGGACCGATGGCGGGACCAATGAAGGGGGCTGCGGAGAAGGCGGCCATGGGGACACCGCGTTCTTCTGTGCGCCAGAGATCGGCTAGGGTACCGCCTACGAGGGTCATGGGGGCCGAAAACCAAATTCCATCAAGAGCGCGACAAACGAGGAGGGTTTCAATATTAGTGGCCACGGCGCAGGGAATGATGAAAATGACTGCCATGAAGAGGGTGACGCCATAGATCCAACGACGTCCAACGACTTCAGAGAGGGGGGCAAACATCATTGGGCCTACTTCTTGTTAGCTCTGGTCATTGATTTCAAGATACCATGCTGAGCTAAACATACCAATACCAAAACCCACCACGAAAACCGTAATACTAACAAGGGCCACCTCTTCAGAAACATCAAATTCTTTCTCCACTCCAATAAGATCCGCGGTGATAATCGACGAAGCTAGCGCGACCACGAAACAAGTCGCCGCAACCACCATGGTGATATACCATTTAAAAGCCTTGGACCAATTTTTAGGATTCTCGGGATCATTGGGTAGGAAAGTCACGAGTTTGTAATCGATTTTCCCATCGCCTTTTTGGGACGGGAGAGGGATTTCCCCTTCGACTTTCTCGGCTGTGTATTCGGAGAGGTTGGCATTGGGACTGAGGGTTCGATAGGGAAGGTTGATGTCGAGGGCTGGGTCTCGGGTTTCTTTTTGAGAGAGGTGTGTGGATGTGTGTTGAAGGGTGGTGCTGCCGCGGCGGGAATGTGCAGACTTGTCGGTTTGGGTGGGAGCGATGGGTGTTGATTGGGGTGCTTTGGTGTGATTGTTGAGGATGGATTCATATAATGCATCCTTTGGATTGGAGGAGGTACTCTCTGTGTCTGACATTTTGATGGCGGTGGTTGGTGACCATGCAATGTAATATGATATTGACCTGTGCAACGAGGACTCAAAAAAGTATGGATATATGCAATGCAATACAAAAAGGGATAACAAGCAAATGAAAACAATACATCAAAAAGGTACCTTGACCTTTATATAAATATCCACTTTCCCGTCACACCCAACATCTCACTCACGACGCAATGCCAAAGTCTCCACTCCAAAGACCTCGACTAATTTTCTCAGCACCATCCTCGCCCACGAAACCCAAATCCGCACCCTCTACAGCCCCAAACCCCGTCTCATATCCCCAATGCACGAGGAAAAAAGGTAAATTTCTTCTCAGAAAAATACACTTTATCGAATAGAGAAATCAAAGCGACGTCAAGAAGCTTATTTCTCCCGCTCGCCCATCCGCTTTCTATCCGCCATCTATCCGCTTGCGTCAGCCAATGGCGTGCGGTGTTCGCTGGCGATAGTTCGGTGTCTTATCTGTATTCATCGTTGTTCTGGGTGTGATATCCCAAGCGAAGGGGTTGGGTTGCAGGCGGAATAAGCTTATTGGGAGGGGTCTGGTGTTGTCTGTGGTATTGGTGGCTCGGGGAGGATGGTTGATTTCGTTCCATCCCATCTTATCTTATCTTATCTCATCGCATCGCATCGCATCCCAATCTCTCGGCGTTCAGTAGAAAAGCCCAAGAATAAGATACAAAAGAAGAGAAGAGATGAAGAGAAAAGAAAAAAAGGATCCCAATGAATCGGTATCGAATCATCAGTTCATAGCGATTAGTTGTTGTTTCATCGTTTTTATCATTCGTTAGTTGCTCATCACACCACCACCACCACCCTTCACCCCCTCGCAACATCCATCGATCCCAAAACCCAACAATCTAGACCTCCCTCCAGCCCCTCCCCCATCCACGCCACCAATCCAAACCCAATTACAAGAAATCAACATCAGCCGCCGATCGTGCGCGGGCCATGATCATGATCCAATTGCCACTGAATTGTGCATCCCAAACACGTCCATTCCATACCTATCGGCCGCTTGGCACATACAGTAATTTCATCTGTACGACACCCAGCACCCAAACCCCCGACGCCAAAATCCCAGCCCAGCGCAGCGGTTCCGGCCCGAGGTAACAGTTCCGGCACATCATCGATCAACAGCCGACATCGGGTCTGGCGGCAGGGATGCTCGGGCGGGCGCGCCTTGTTTTGTTTTTTTTGTTTTTTTGTTTTTTGTTTTCGTAGGGCTGATTATGTAAGTTTGGGTTTGTGGTGTATATGTGGGACAAATATTAGTGGTGGTGGGATTGTTTGGATTTAGATTTAGATTTGCATTTGGATTTGGATTTTGACTCGGACTCTGGTTTAATACCTATCCGCGATTATAACGATGTGATTTTGCGATAGTAGATAAGTGAGAAGATGGTTTAATTTGTGGACGGCTTGGATTACATTACTATAATTAATCGTTTCTCGTATGCGTAGCTACGGGGGTTTAGGTATACATCTACCTACTATATATACATAGCGGAGGGGAAAAGATAGGCAGTGGGGATGAGATGGGGGGAAAGGAAAGGAAAGGAAATATTTGCCGTTGGTTATCTGGGTGCTTGGGTTGCTTGGAATGGAGTTGGAATGGAGTTGGATGGGAATTTTAATATTTTACTCCGTATGAGGACTACCTATAGCTATAGCTATAGATAGGTATTGACAGTATCATGGTGGGTGGGATGGCTGTGTATACCTAATGAGGCATTGAAAGATATTCAATTTTTTGAGTTTCTTGTATGTGTGTATATATATATATATATATATATATATATACATATACATATATTGACGCCATGCTGATGCCGCGCTACGAAAACCCATTTCCGTTTTATTTTATTTGAAAGATCTTGAATCGGTGGATGGGTTCGAGAACATGGCTTATTTATTAGTGATACATCTCGAGGGAAACAGAGAGAGGGGGGGGTTTTTTTTTTTTTTTTGAAAAAAGTGAAATTATGCAATTGCTGAACTGAATCTAAGGGTATCTATCTTATGGATATCCAATCACCAGCATATTTCTATTTTGCTGCGCTATTGGGAATAGTTATATCAACGCTCTCTCTTCTCTTTACCATTCCTGAACATGAAGTCCGCAGCCAGTCTTTTGGCTTGCGTGATGCAACCAGGCAGGGGCATCTACATGGCTCCTTGGAGAATGTTACTTCGTTTATCCATCTCATTCGTTGGCTCAACATTCCTTTGATGCTTCTACTGTCTTGTTTCCAGTATGGGTCATTGGCAGAATTATAGAACACCAAATCCATGCTCGAGCCTCCGTCTCCAGTGTCAATTTCCCAATCCTTCATTCTATCCTTCCATACAACCCATGACAAATAACTTCGATGCCGAATCTCCCTGAATGAGCATACTGAGCCAGATCCCTTCCCTCCTCAAAGTATCGCAGTAGCATCCAACACCGGTATATCCATACTCAAAAACGAATCCCAATCAAACCCCGTAAAATCCATAGATCCAATGTTCGACATTCCTGACATCATGTTATGTCCACTCCCGTTCCCCAACATCGTCGAAGATGGCATCATTTGCTTTCCATTCGTGGCCGGAATTTGCAACTGACTACTAGCCATCGTGGGGTCAATTCGAGTCTTAAGACCCTGGCCTAAAATGTTGATCTCCTCTAGTTTTCTCTTCTGAGATAACTCCACTAGCGTCCTGGCTGTTGCGGCGGATTCTGTGAGGGAACGAGTGGTGAAGCAACGGGATACGGCGTCGAGAGTTTCGAGTGCTTCGCCGATGTGTGATAATGCCTCGGGGGTATCCATGGCCAGGAGGACGCAAACAAATTGGAAGGGAATATTGCCAACATGCCACCAAGGCTGGCGACGTTCTACCATCCTCATGACGGCGCCTAAACCTTGTGTGCAAACAGATATCACCTGATCAACGGCTTCTTGGGATATACTTGAGGCTAGAAGACGTAGACGACGGTATAACCCTAAGCATAGATTAGTCTGCGAAAGTATGGCACCGTCTGACCGAGCATGGAAAGCGTATATTGCTGCTATTCCTGCTTCAAATTCTATCGCGGTATGGCTGACATCCTGATCTAGTCGTTCGGATATTTGAAACAATGTAAGGTAATCGAGTGTGACATCGACTTCCCCTTCGGGTAGGGGAAAGCTAGGTGTAGGTATCTTCAAGGTAACCTTTGACCGACCATAATCGTTTGCAACCCACGAGTTCATCAGACGAGCAATCCAATATAACCTTTGCATATTCAGTACTCCACAGCCTACCGGTGTACCGCGCTCAAGCTCCGCGTGGCTACTGGTGGTATCAGAATCGTCTTCCATTCCCACACTCTCAATGATGTGCATTGTAGTACAACTAGCAAGCCATGCAGCATGAGGACAAGCTGTACATCTGAGAAAGAGTGTCCTTAAGACCCATGCAACCACATGATGTCGGGAAGGATAATTCAGCACACACTAGTCGTTTCCAAGGCCATCTTGGCCAATTCTACCAATGATGCTTCCGCTGGGCTTGGATTACCACCCGAGAATAAAGATCCTAAGGCCGCGATACCACAGAGTATCGGGTCATGTGGATCGGAGTTATTGAAGTTGATTCCCCATCTCTCCACAATCTTCCGCTCAACTAAATCTCTCTTTGAAAATACCAAAGATTTGATGCGTGGTATCGAAATAATAATTTGCCAGCCTTTCCATCTCGACTTGATCTATAACCCTCGTGATGGCCGGTTGAGCATATGTTTGTTCATCCTTAAGTCCTAAATTCCAAGCCAAATGAGGCTTGCTCAACTTGCCGGCATCCAGTTTTAAAGCCAAGGAAGCGGCAAATGCTTTCCCCCAAAGATTGGTATCTTTCACCCCAGGTTGCGATACAAGACCACTATCACTCTCGGCCCTCTCCTTCTCATCCCGATGATGAATACTCGCATCAGGGGAACTGTGACTTTGAGAAACATCGGTATCGTGATCCTTCAAAGTATGTCTTCTTCGCTTCCTTGGGCCAAGCTCATAATGACATTCATAGCCATATCGGATACATGTAGCGCAAGGTTCGGAACCATCACAACGTTTCTTTCTTGATTTACAAGGTTGACATGCACGTTTAACCCGTTGCCGGCCAGGTCGGATGTCAGGTCGGATATCAGAGTCTTGATGGTTAGGATCAATTTGATGATCTCCTCCGTCCAGTACAAAGGGTTGCGGCTGAACTGATTGGGCTGATTCGGGTGTTGATTGATTCAATAATTGACTATCCATTTTTGTTTTGCTTTGTTTAAATTTTCTTCTTTCCCTTTTTTTTTCTTTTTTTTTTCCTTTTTTCTCTCTCTTTTTCTTCCCTTGCTATTCTTTGTTTATTTCTCTCTTGCTTTCTTGCTTTCTTTCTCTCCGATAACCCTTTACGATATGATGAGATAATGTATGATGAAAGGTATAAGGATGATTTTATCAAATGTTCTTTCTTGAAATTTTATGATCTTCGGAAGGGAATATAATAATTTGGCCGATCTTATGTAGGATTGTGTAACTACCTAGTAAGTATTTTTCTTGACCCCTGTTGAAGAGAATGGAGGGGATACGAAATGATGGAAGGAATGGGTTCACCAAAGTATTTTCAATGCTTGTATGGATGTATGGATGGAGGATGGAGAATGGAGAATGGAGAATGGAGAATGGAGAATGGAGAATGTATGGATGTATGGATGTATGGATGTATGGATGTATGGATGTATGGATGTATGGATGTATGGATGTATGGATGTATGGATGAAGAATGATGTATGAATATATGGATGTATGGATGTATGGATGTGTACTTAGGTATATAGAATATGCAAATGCATGTATCAATGTACGGACGTAGATATAGAAAAGAATGTATGTATAGACAAGTATAAACAGATATACAAACAGATATACAGATAACGTATCCAACATATAAAAGTCTTTCAGGAGACGTATGTGTATCACATGTATTTGCAGCAATTGATAAATTACCATCATCTTACTATTACAGGATACGGAGGGAGGAGCACCTAGGTATCGGGGAATTTGGCTCAATCTAGAAAAGATCACACATGGAAATCCAATGGAACCAATGAAAAGGTCGGGAGTTCGACAATATACCGATGCTAATACCGATGCTAAGGGAGTCTACTAATAAGGGTGCTCACGGTTGATGCATCCATCTTTATGATTTCTATCAATTTATATCAAATTGTATTGACGAGTAGATGCCTAGGTCATATCAAAACATGTCGAAACGTATAGAAGATTTATACATATATATAAAACGATATGGAAAAACATAAAAACATATATATAGAAATGGATAAGAATATATAGAACGATATCAGACATAACCATATACCGTACTTTATACCAATCCATCAATTCCTCCCAGCATCAACCCATATAACAAATTTAAAGCACTTCGGAAATCTAACCAAACCACAGCAAATATGCCAAACAATATCAAACAACCACTTGTCCATTAAGCCCAAAGCAGTAAAGGGCCAAAGCTTATTGAAGAAAAGATCTGTCGGATATAACGGAATCAATTGATAATGATTCCACTTTATTTTGATATTAGTACAAAAGTATGTGTCTGGACTAGAGAAGAGGAAAGACAATAAACGGGAGACTAAAGACGAGAGACTAGAGGTGGGAGATGGGAGATGGGAGATGGGAGATGGGAGATGCGCAATGAAAGAGAAGAAACGAGAAGAACTAGTAATGGCGTAAAACTAAGAAAAATACCTAGTCAACATCAACGTCAATGTCAATGTCAACGTCAATGTCAATGTCAATGTCAATGTCAACGTCAACGTCAACATCAACATCAACATCAACATCAACGTCAACATCAGCATCAACATCAACATCTTCAAAAACATACAACACACACAACACACACACACACACACACACACACACATATATATATATATATATACCGTCAATACCTACCAGTCATGAGGAAAACATTCCAACTCAACTCCATCAATCTCTTATGCCGTCTCTACCAACCGTACCTTCAATACCTCCAGACAATTATATCATATCAACCTACTCCGTACTTCGTACTCCAATACCCAATAGAAGATGGGGAGCACGTTGAAAAGAAGCTTTTCGAATCTATTTAACTTTGAAAATCTTTGAGGCGGAGATTTACCGAAAGATTTACTTGCATCACATCCAATCCAAATTAATCAATCCTGCATCATCAATGTCATCACCGACCACAGCCCCATGGACATCAACCAGGGGGAAGCTGCATCGAATATTCCTATCATCACCCGATACTTTCCCGATACCACTAGATGTACCGTACAGTACGAGTCAAATGGCGACATCAGACCTTGTAGTCAAGCTTTTATGAAACGGGTGACGCGGGCACCAATCACACTATAAGTTTCCAAACTGCAAATACAACATCTCCGGGACGTAGAGGTCAAGAACGTGAGAGCGGTAAGCCAGGGTTAGAGTTAAGTTTAAATTCTCATGAAGTCAATTCATTAATGGGTAGGTTATCGGCGATCTCGAGAATGGCATCCATCCAAATATCGTCTCGATAAGCTTGATAGTGACAACGATGTTTTACTTACTATCGTCTCTGCGTCATTGGCTGACATACGATTCCTCCCAATCTTCCAGACGAAAACCGTCTCAAGAACAGTTCCTTGCAGCCCAAGTACATACCCGCATCCAATCTCCAGAAAGAGAGCATTCCCAACAACAGCTCGCTATCGCTAGCCCCATATATTACCCCCTGACATCGACGATGACAATATCCTCACTACTGCACCATTCCCCATAACCAACCAACCTCTTGTCTCCTCAACACCCAAATCATCCACAACTCCAATAATTCCAGCCACAGCCCACCGCCACTGCAACATCTTCATCCTCCTTACCTCCGTACCCAATAACCTCTCTATCCACATCCCCTACATCTTCGCCTATACACTCACCACCCACAACACAACTAACACATCCATTCTCTACACCCCCTATAAAATCCCCAAACCAAACTCTCCCAATCCTAAACCCCACCATCTCCAGATCCCCAAAACACAACAGCCACGCAAACAGACACGAAACATGAGATACACAAAGAAGCAACCAGCCAGTTCCATCAGAAACCAAACTCCCCCTTCAAACTGGCCCGTAACGAAAAGGTAACAGATACGTTCAAACGAGGCAAAAGTATACCATAGGCATCGTACACCAAGGATGAATGATCAAATGAATATTTTATATACAGATTTATATTGATAACGATAATAATACAATCCCATCCATCCATCCATCCATCTATCCATCCATCCATCCATCCATCCATCCATCCACCCCATAGAAACCCATCGATTCTCCCTCCTCAACATCCGTAACCCATTTATCCCAACCCCTTGAATCATATTCCTTCCTTTAAAAAGCAATTGTAGCATTGTAATTGCGAATATCTTGACCCTTTTTTTTTTCTTTCTTTTTATATTCTATTTATAGTATATATATCCATTCATATATATATATATATAATAAACAAAAAACAAACAAATAACCAATTCCCCTCATCCCCCCAAAAATAACCCAACCCAAATCTAACCAACTTACAACCCCCCCCCCCCCCCTTCTCCAAAAAACACACAATCCAACCCCAACCACACACAACAAATCCTACCCAAATCGCATCAACCCAACCCAAGATTTACAAACCTCTGCAAGTTCATAAAGGGAAAGGCAGGGGGGGGGGTATTAATTTGATATAAGGGGTTACCTCAGATCAAATCGAATCGAATCAAATTGAATTAAATAGCAATCCAACCAGCTAGAAAAATTCATGATACATCCCCATGACCAACAAATCCAGTGAATCCTCTTAATTAGCTAGTTGGGAGGATCTAAGTACCTACCTACCTACCTACCTAGATAGGTAGGCATATAGCGTGTATCCATAGACCTAGTATATATGTAATATGGATCCATGGACATATACATAGAACAAAACACGAATACCCGAGAATGGAAAACGAGACCAGGGGCCACAGAGTAGAATAAGATGAATTAAGATATAAAGTGAAGACTGAAATTTAGATTTCTTGGACCTATGGCGTTATATCATATCACATCATGCCTATACTATGCTATGCTATGATATGATATGATATCTATCTACTGAACAAGAACCACAATTCTCACCTTGCATCGCATCGCATCGCATCGCATCGCATAACATAACATGCGTGCATGATCCAGTACAATTCGGTTCAAAGGGAAAAAAGCAAAAGCAAAAAAGGACGCGCGTGGAGAAGGAGAATGGGAATCGCTCATAAATGACGCTGTGCTGTGCTCACTTTAAACATTGAATACATCTCTGGCCTAGGCACCTCTTACTTTGATGGAATTTAAGGCCTGATCTACGCACCATGAATCTTTATCACTTGTTCATCGTAGGCCACGCATAAGGCCTCATTGTCTTTGCCCTGTTTCTCCAGAATCTCGTAGTTTCGGGTTCCTTTCCAATATGCTCCGAGTTTCCATGAATCCTTCCGTTCCTGTGAACGGCCTCCCTGATTGCTCTCGGGTAATTAAAGTCCATTTGTCTTATTCTTCCTTTCTCCCTTCCTATCGAAAACTCTACCCGGACACCTTTCACTCCGTAATATTTCATCTCCTGAGATCTACACTCGATCCACGCTCGCCCCGTATGGTATCCAAATAATCCCCTCTTGGGGAGTCTATACTTGGTCTTAACGAAGCACTTGAGCTCCTTCTTCTTCTCGCCCGGGATTCATTTGGATTCAAGGGATTGAGACCTGAGGTGCGAGCAAAGAGATTGAGAATATCGGATAATGTAATAACACCCGTCAAACGACCAGAGATACGTGCACCGGGTAAGGATGCGGCGGATACGGCGGGGAATGAAGGTGAGGGCGGTACGGAGCCACTACCGCTTGGTTGTTGAACGATAGAGGCGTGTGTAAGAGATGGGGTTGCAGGCGCTGATGGGGATGGAGATGCAGATTCAACTACCCACATGCGATGAGATCCGGTAGCGACAAGTTTTGCTACCGTATGAGCAAGAGTTGAATAGGGATTGACGTGGAAGACTGGGAAGGAATCCTTTCCGTCACCAATTCCTCGTTCGCTCAGTATTACAGAGATAAAGTGGATGCAGGATGACTGGAGGAGAGGTAAACTACTTGTGTGTGTAAGAAGTCTAGTATCAGCCGTTGAAATATTGCCAACAACGTTTGCAGCGTTATCAACGACTGCAATACTTGTCAATCCCTCATTGCTCATCAGTTGAAGGGCATCTGTGAGAAGTTTATCACCACTGGATCCTTGTTAGCAAATTTATATTACGAGTCATTCAACAACTCACTTGATGGCAATAGCTTGCTGTTTCCCAATATTCAAATCACTCAAGATAGTTGGATACAATTGATCAATAGCCGGAAAACTGCTACCGTTATCCCACAAGAATTTAACCAATTTCAACTGACTCAAAATGCCCACAACTGTTGTAGTCCCCGGTTTGCAAACAAGAATGCGATGTACACCGCTGCCAAATATTTCCACGGCCTTGGAAAGGTCTTCTGATTGTGAAAGGGTCGTAAGAGGTTCCTTCTTGGCAAGTGTAATAACTTCTCGAAGTGGGATAGGTGCACGCTCCAGAGCTTTGCTTGCTAATTGCGAAAACGCCTCTTTCTGCTCTTCATCGGGATTCGCTAGTCCAAGGATAACCAGTAGGTATGCATTGAGATCATTGTAATCAAAGCTATCGCAAGCAGTCGTATCATTCGGCGTTTCGCGGATAAGAATGACATTGGGAGGACCGGATTCTATCAGTGTCTGTATGAAAGATTAGTATTACGATGCGATGATAAGAAGAGATCCATATAACCTTTGTCGCATGTTCGACATCTGTATCGAGTTCGCACCAATTAATATCAGTTTCCTGGACGAGTTCTCCAATTTGTATTTGTCTCCAATCTCTTCCTGCAAATCTTGGATCTCCACTTCTCGGAGCTGGAGGGTGATTGAGTAGCTCTTGAACTGCCGCCTGTGGAAATGATGGATGTCTTTGAGCTCTTGGTGAGTGTCGTAAGTTATCCGCGAAGCTAGAAGAACGATGACTGATGTTCGTAGTATTGTTATTACTAGGAGAAGAAGTGCCCTGTCTAGAGGGAGGATCAAAGACGGTACGATCTGCCATGTTAAATATTTATTGATCGGATATTCGGGTTATATCGCTATACGATTTTGGTTTTATTGTTTATAAATGCAGTATCTTGGATTGAGGTTGTTGTTTGTTTGTTTGTTTGTTGTTGTAGAATAGATAGAAATTAAACTGATGATTATGATGATGGTGATGGCGATGGATAGATGATTATAGATGGAGGGGCAGTAGCGGCACACTGGGATGTCCCTTAGACCCCAAGAAATTCGGGGTAAACGATGCAAGGAGAAGAAGATTTGGTTATCTAAGAATGCAGATGAGACTTGAACGACCTAATAATCCATAGAGGGAGATTTTGAATTGCTTCAAGTTGAAGAGACGGGAACAGCAGATACCTAGATATGTATATAAAAGTGAAATAAAAATAAAAATAAAGTAAAAATGTATTACAAGTAACCTGGAAGTAGGTAGATACGGAATACTAAGTATGTGAAACAGTATCCATCGAATATCTAATACCTGGTAGATACGCAGTAAGCACAAAAGTTATGCCTTGTTATGTATCCATTTCAAGGTAGAATAAACATAAAATAGACATCCCATTCAACATGCCAGCGTTAACGGTAAAAGACTGAACCAACATCACATCACGCGCGTGTATTTGGAGAATGAAGCTAGAGAGATGTCTGTATGTATCATGGATGGATGGATGATGTATATATTCGAGTAAGTTGAGGTTGATGATACGTCGACGGAGTAGATATCTAGCTATCTCAATATCTACCTAGCATTATTATATTAAAAGTTATTCGTTCTTGATGCTTTTAGTATATTTAGATATCCAAATACCGAGGTACTTATTAATATTCAAAGATTATATTAAAGTTATTTCGTTCTTAAATGTTTTTGATACTACCTAGGTAGGTATATATAATAAACCTATTTTTATTTTACTTTTATTCTTAAGAGTAAATAGTTTTTATAATACGTATATGATACGTATATGATTTATATCAAAACAAACAATAATAGATGAATTATATAATATTATTAATATTTATAGATCTATCCAATCTTGCTAAACATACTAAATATGCATCATTAAATAATATACAATAATACTACACATAAAAATATAATGTTTCCAATTATCAACATCAATGTAATTTGATTGGTCAACCATCTTATTTATTTATAATCTTAGATAAATAAATATGCTCAACTTTTAGCGCGAGACGGACAACTTTAATTGTTTTGATCTCAAAAAAATTTAGTAGGATGTCTAAAACCCCCACTACAACTTCATTCAACTTTGACATTTTAAATAAAGAGAACGAAAACCTTCCCTTTCTAATAAGAATCGATACATTTGTCGATTTTCCATTTTGTACCTTAATATCTCTTTCCCTCGCGCTTGTAGGAATCAAGGCGCATCGAATGCGCTTCGCGCCAACCTTCATAACTTCTTCCTAATTCTCCAAACCTTCCGATTTCCGATTCCTCGTATCCATTGAACCCTCTCGAGTCGTCACACCCACAAATCAACATGTCTGTTCTTCCCGTAGAAGCACATGCAGAGCTTGCACAGTTGCTGTCTGCTCTGCAATCTACCGACAATAACGTTCGTTCGCAAGCCGAGGAGCACTTAAACAACAACTGGGTAGCCACCAAACCTGAATTGTTGTTGATGGGTTTGGTTGAGCATATCCATGGTTCCAATGATGCAACTGTAAGATCCAGATCACTGAATCTCAAGGCTTGAGTTGGAGAGTTGTCTCACTAACTTCACATACATTGTAGACCCGATCTTTCGCTGCGGTTATCTTCCGTCGTATAGCTTCTAAATCGCGCAAAATAGACGATAACAACACAATCGAGTTATTCCTCGCCATCCCAAAGCAACAGGCATATGTTATTCGACAAAAACTCATAGAAGCATTAGGCCTCGAGAAATCGAATTCAGTGAGAAATAAGATTGGGGATGCGGTTGCTGAAATAGCTAGAGAATATTCTGATAATGGTATGTAACTTGGGCGCAGGATGTGCATGTTGTGAACGGGAGGTCTAACGATTTGTAGGTGAACAATGGCCAGAAATCTTGGGTGTTCTCTCTACTCTAAGTTCTTCACAGCTATCTGGACAGAGAGAAATTGCATACAGAATATTTGCTACAACTCCTGGCATAATTGAAAAACAACATGAAGATACAGTCCTTACGGCTTTCAAAGGTGGCTTTAAAGATACCGAAACAGAAGTAAGCCTTCTTTACTTGTGGAATATAGGATGAGCCGCTAACAATATAACAAGGTCCGCTTGGCAGCCATGGAAGCATTTGCATCCTTTTTCTCCAGTCTCGGCAAAAAGTCACAAATAAAATATTATGCGCTCATCCCAGAAGTTCTTTCGATTTTACCACCTCTGAAGGAAGCCCAGGACTCGGAAGGTCTTACCACAGCACTGATCTCACTCATGAACCTTGCAGAGGTTGCCCCGAAGATGTTCAAGCAATTATTTCACAATCTAGTCACATTCTCGGTTCAAATAATCCAGGACAAAGAATTAACAGATCAAGCTCGTCAAAATGCACTCGAACTCATGGCAACATTCGCAGATTATGCTCCAGCCATGGTAAAAAAGAACCCAAGTTTTGTTACAGACATGATCACGCAATGTTTGAGTCTCATGACTGATATCGGCGTTGACGACGACGATGCAGCCGAATGGAATGCTTCTGATGATGTATAGTTATCTCTCTCCCTTCACCAGAGACATCCACTAACTTGAACAGATGGACCCCGAGGAAAGCGACTTAAATCATGTTGCTGGTGAGCAATGCATGGACCGATTGGCAAACAAGCTTGGGGGATCAGTTATTTTGGCACCTACATTTAATTGGCTTCCCAGAATGATGCTCTCTGAGGCATGGAGAGACAGGCATGCCGCATTAATGGCAATTTCAGCAATTTCAGAGGGATGCAGGGACTTGATGCTTGGAGAATTGAATAGGGTCTTGGAACTTGTTGTCCCCGCTCTGAGCGATCCACATCCACGTGTGCGTTGGGCCGGCTGCAACGCTCTTGGACAAATGAGTACAGACTTCGCAGGAACCATGCAGGAGCAATATCACGAACAAGTAGTACGCAATATAATCCCGGTTCTTAGAAGCCCCGAACCCCGTGTTCAAGCTCACGCGGCTGCTGCTCTAGTCAACTTCTGTGAAGAAGCGGAAAAGACCATCCTCGAGCCATACTTGGACGAATTATTGACTAATCTGTTCCAACTTCTTCAAAGTCCCAAGAGATATGTCCAGGAACAAGCTCTCTCTACCATCGCCACTATTGCCGACTCTGCCGAGGCTGCCTTTGCTACGTACTATGACACCTTGATGCCCATACTCTTCAACGTTTTGAAGGAGGAGGCAACCAAGGAGTTACGTTTATTACGCGCGAAAGCAATGGAGTGTGCTACTCTTATCGCTTTAGCTGTTGGGAGAGAGAGACTGGGTAATGACGCAACAGTGTTGGTTCAATTACTGGCCAGCGTTCAACAAGGTCTTGTAGATGCTGATGATCCACAAGCTCAATATCTTATGCACTGCTGGGGACGTATGTGTAGGGTCATGGGTACCGACTTCCTTGAATATCTAGGATACGTCATGCCTCCTCTGTTGGAGTTGGCAAGCGCTAAAGCAGACATTCAACTTCTTGATGATGAAGAAGAAGTTGAGGCCGTACAGGCGCAAGAAGGTTGGGAACTTGTTCCGCTCAAGGGCAAAGTGATTGGTATTAAAACTAGCACTCTTGATGACAAGCACATGGCAATTGAACTTTTGGTTGTCTACGCTCAGGTGTTGGAAGAAAATTTCGCTTCTTACGTCCAAGCTGTCATGGCAAATATTGCTCTGCCAGGTCTCGCATTCTTCTTCCATGATCCCGTTCGTGTGGTATCGGCGAAGTGTGTGCCACAGCTCCTCAATTCTTACAAGAAAGCATATGGTGCCGAGTCTGGTGAATTAAGAGGCCTTTGGGAAAATACAATCCCCAAGATCTTGGAGGTACTAAGTGCCGAACCAGCTATTGATACTCTTGCCGAAATGTATCAATGTTTCTACGAATCGGTAGAAGTAATGGGCAAAAACTGTCTTACCACGCAGCACATGGAGTTATTTATGGATTCTGCTATTTCCGCACTTGATGATTACAAGGGACGTGTTAAAGCTAGAATAGAGGAACGGGCCGATGCAAATCGAGAAGAAGGCGATGAGGACTCGGAGGAAACACTTTACGCAATCGAGGATGATCAAACTCTTCTTTCCGACATGAACAAAGCATTCCATTGCATTTTCAAGAACCATGGTACCCAATTCTTACCCTCGTGGGAAAAGCTCCTTACAACCTACTCGGCTTTCCTTTCCAGCGACGACCCTACACAGCGACAATGGGGCTTGTGTATAATCGATGACGTTCTTGAGTTTTGTGGTGACTCCAGCTACAAGTACATGGAATCTCTGATCAAAACCCCATTGATTGCTGGATGTCAAGATCCTGCTCCTGCTAACCGTCAAGCCGCCACCTATGGTATTGGTGTCGCAGCACAACGAGGTGGTTCGCAATGGACACAATTTGTCGGCAGCGTCATTGAGCTTTTATTCAGGGCTGCACAAATCCCCAACGCGAGAGGTGATGATGATGTCTACGCTACGGAGAATGCTTGTGCAGCTATCGCCAAGATATTGCATTTCAACCCCGCTGGTGTTGCGAACCCACAAGAAGTCGTGACTGCATGGATTGATACTTTACCAGTCGTAAATGATGAAGAAGCTGCTCCATATGCATACCTTTTCCTTACTCAACTCATCGAACAGTAAGTCTATATATTGACATTTGAATTGGGATCTCACTAACACATCACCAGACAAAATCCCGCAGTTACTACTCGACCCGATAAGGTATTCCTTTTCGTCGTCCAAGCTCTTGAAGCCGAGACATTACAAGGACCCACTGCCAACCGGGTCGTTGAAGCTGTCAAGAATCTCCTCGCGGCATCAGGCATAAATGCTTTGAGCATTTTGGCGCAACTTAGCCCCGAAACTCAAGGAAGGGTTCAAGCATGGTTTGCTTGATCTTTCTCTCTGACTTGGGATTGATATTCGCATTGCATGGGTGGTTGCGGAGATGAGATGAAATTTTGATGATAGAATGATACCACATGATCACGTATACTTTCCGGGTTATCTTTGGAATGGTTGGGCTTAAGGAGTGGGTGGGGTTTGGCTAGTCATCAATAACACTTGAACAACTTTCGTGAGGAGTGGATGTCATTGCAGTAACATAGGGAGCAATTTGAGAGTCAGGCAAGCTAGCATTTACTGAATGGGGGAAGGGGTAGTCGTGATGAAGGAATCTTCAGATCCTTTTTGTGTTCTAAATATTGCAGAAGGAGTCTGGTTTCATTTGTATGCAAAAAGATAGGTACCTAGCGGGAGAGATGGAAAGATGGAGAGCGCTGAAGAGAGATGCGAAATGAGAGGAGAAAGTAGAAAAAACGGAGGAGTTTCCGATATGTTGATGACCAAAAAAGAAGGTTCCAACCACAATTACCAAAAAATAGTCCAAAAAAAAAAATACACTTATCCAGTAGATTGAAGCGAACTTTGGGTGATGTCGTAATCGAGGGGACCCTACGTACATGGTAGATACGAGGCTGACTGCGCTTCATGATTGATTCTTGCATGTGGTGACGCCATGTCACACATGTAAATAGACAGATAGGGTAATGTTACTGTACTTTGTAGGGATGGGTGTAGGGGATTGGAGAGTTCCTTGGTTTGTAGAGTGTTTGGTTGTGGTTGTGGTTGTAATTGTAATGTTTCTTTTTTTTTTTGGGATTTTGGATTTTGGATTTTTGGATTTTGGATTGGGGGAAAAAGGAAGGATAAATGTAGCTGGGTAGTTGAGTGGGTATATTTGGGTTGGGAGGGTATGGAGGAGGAGTGGAATAGATGGATGGATGGATGGATGGATGGATGAATAATAATAATAATAATTCATAAATGTAAATACAGTCGATGATGAGTCATTTATTTATTCGTGCATCCTTTGATTATATGTGTGTATTTAGTTTTTGGGGGGAGATACATCGGTCGATGTTAGATGAGTATTTGTTTAGTACTACTTGGGTGCTGGATCCTGATTACTTATCAACCTGCTTATCTAGATAGTTGCAGAATGACAGATTTTCCGGTTTTGGTTTCTTTTCGCTTTTTCGCTTTTGCTTTTGCTTTTGCTTTTGCTTTTGCTTTTGCTTTTGCTTTCTTTGCTTTTTGGGGCTATGGGTTGGGTTTGAGGGTTGGGGTTTGATTGGGTGGTGTTGTGGTGTTGTGGTGTTGTGGTAAGGGATTGGAGGTTAAGGGTTTGGATGTTTGATAAAGAGCTTGAGGGTTGAGAAATAGATTGGTGGTTGATTGGTTGGTGGGTGGGTGATGGGTGATGGGTGATGGGTGATGGGTGATGGGTGATGGGTGATGGGTGATGGGTGATGGGTGATGGGTGATGGGTGATGGGTGAATAGAAGAATACTTTGTGTGAGGTTAAGGTTACGAGTGTTTTGTTTGTGCGAGGGGTCGAAACGATAGTTTGGTGGTGGTGCTGATGGTGGTGGTACTTTGGTACTTTGGTACTTTGGTATTTTGATGCTTGGATCTTTTGATATTTTGGTACTTGGGTGCTTGGTGCTTTGATAGAGGGTGGAGAATGGATGGATGATATACTCTGTACTCGGTTTGTTCAGGTGGGCACGCTAGTTATGTTTTTATAGATCTGGTTGGCTTGAGGGAGAAAAAGTAATGTGTGTTGTTGGGTTGAGGGTGGGTATGATGTGGGTGAGTGGAGGTTGATGTTTGTTAATGTGGTATAGTATAGAATAAGTAGATGGATGAACGGATGGATGGATGGTTGGATGGTTGGTTGGTTGGTTGGTTGGTTGGTGTGAGAGGTGAAAAAGGAGGAAGAGAGCAAGGAAGCGAGGGAGATAGGTAGGTAAATGGATATTGGATGATTAAGGGGGTGATTGTTGTTTCTTGTTGGAGGATAGGTTATATAGAATATGATATTGAGGGGGATTGAAAGGTATGGTCTGTAGATGTGGCGTTTGTTTAGGAGAGGAGATGAGAGACGACGGGATGGGATGGATGGGAAGTAGGAGAGGAGAGAAGACCTTGGGAGTGAGTAGAGTAAGAGAAAGAGAAGTATAATTCGATGTATATCTTTAGGAATTGCTTAAATATTATATTATTTAATTATATCTTGAGATCTATAATAATTTTGTGTTTTATATTATATATTGTATATATTGTATATATTGTATTTTATATTTTATACTTTGTATTTTGTATTTTATGTTTTATACTTTGTATTTTGTATTTTATACTTTATACTTTATACTTTATACTTTTATACTATTACATTTGAATTACATCTAAATTATCTCTAAATCTAAATTATCTCTAAATTATATTTAAATTATAATCTAAATTGTATCTAAAACCCTTATGTAAAACCCTTAAAGAATATTTTCAAAAGAAGTAATAATTAACCTCCTTCATCATAGTTAAATCTTCAACCCCCACAGGTACAAACCCGATTTGTTCATATTTTCTTGGCTCCTTTACTTCTTTTCACAAGATGATCTCTATTTCGTACTTTAATGCATTGAATCATCGCACGGATTGTCGAAACTTCAAAGTATCCTATGCATCAGCTATAGCATTAATCATCAGACACATATACCTAGTAAAGGACGAACAACTTCATTGATTTCATTTGTTTGATTATCTGCCTGTTTCAAATCTTTACTCTTTGAGATAAACATTACCTTATCTGAGCTTGATTACCTAATAAGGATATATATTTATAAAGAGGTATATACATCCCTACGTATATATAGAGTACTAATTAAAGATGAAATAAAATAATTTCTATTTAATATAAGAATACGTTTAATAATAATAATAATATCATTATTATTATTATTATTATTATTATTATTATTATTATTATTATTATTATTATTATTATTATTATTATTATTATTATTATTATTATTATTATTATTATTATTACTATCTAAATAATCTAATATATACACCCATTAAATACCATCATCATCACCATCCCTCCTTCACCTAACCCATTTGTATATACTTCGTAAACTCAATCAATCTCTCAAACCTTTCCATTTACTTCCTTCATCATAATACATACCCTTATCCATATTAAACTCACAATTTCAAAACAATCTCACGGTACAAACCGACGGTGCAATTCGATCCACTTATCGTTCCTTTCGGTCCCCCGCAGATCAGATTTCCTTTCCTTCCGAAGACAATATCCGAATAACAAGCAAAAGTGTAACAACTTTTATAAACGAGAAGAATCTTCCGAACTGACAGAGAGCCTAGCAAAAGGCCAAAATATATGCTTGTGCTTTCTTGCGACTTGAAGATCTACCACTTTGAACCCTGCGACCTTAGAAAAATTATGGCAAGCATAGAAGCGCAACACATCCATTCTTGATTGATACATTATAGATATATATACGACGACGCTCAAGATTCTCCTACGAATCGACTACGTTGAGGGCAGGAGGATTCGAGTATTTCATCGACCAGACAGAGAGTATATAGTTACCAACAGTTGAAGGACCGGGACCAGAACCAGGACCAGGATCAGGATCAGGATCAGGATCGTTCGGCATCCACAGCGAGGCTGATTTGCCTTCGAGTCCAACTACGACCACGACTACGTCCACACGACCACGAAGATACGAGAGCAGATGTCGATATAATGAATAATAATTTCTTTAATTCGTCAATGACTCAAGCAGACCTGCAACGGCAGGTTGCTGAGAGGAGAGCGCATTCAAGGTCTGCGAGTATACCTCGGCCTCAGCAGCAGCAGTCTTCCGGGCAACATAATCCCAACTCGATGAACATGAATGGTGCGATGACTGGTGGCGACAGCTTAGACGATATAATTATGCAAAACAGCCACGAGTTACAACGGCGACAGAGTTACTCACAAGCTTTTTCGCCAGATAATGACCGCAGATCTTCTTCCATGCTGGAATTTGGCAATAGTGATTCGAACTTGAATTCATTTCAATTTGGCACACCAACACCTGTCTCCGAAAACCCGATGTTACGACGACAATCCACAGGTGAATTGGATTTAGGCATCGTTTATGGTAATATGGGGGCCGAAATGAATATGCAAATGCCTCAGATGGGATATTCAGATTCTGTACAACCAAGTCCAATGACCATGGATACAAGTGTTGGATTTCCTGGATTTACGGGGGATATGGTGCCTGGAATGATGAGTTATGTTCCTTTAGGGATGGAGGGGATGTCTCAAGATTCTTCCATGGGCATGTATTCGGGCAACAACTATTCTCCTTCGATATACGGGAATGATCATATGGACTCTATGGACTCGGACTTTATGATGGGGAGTCATGATGGCATGAGAACAATGTCTGGAAACATGAATGATGAGAACGACGAAACGAGATCCGGTCTAAGTGTCATGGTCCAATCACCAGCAAACGATATGGGCATATCTCAAAATGTAGTCGACTACAACTCTCCATCCACCTCAAATATCCCACCGAATCTTATGAGCCGAGCCTCAAGCACCACGACTATGGTTCCTCCAAATACGTCATTCGTATCAACCCCCCCAGTCACCTCCACTCCCGCCCCAGGTCGACAGGCTGTCGCAGGAATATATTCTAGCACGGGATTTGACATGCTTGCAGCATTAATGAGAGTGGTACGCAGGAAGAACAAAGTCATTGATATCGGTGCCGTTGATTTATCGTGTGCATTTGTTGTCTGCGATCTGAGAGAGGCGGATTGCCCCATAAATATATGTCTCGGATGTCTTTGAGAGACTTACTGGATATTCAAAACACGAGGTGTTGGGGAGAAATTGTCGATTCCTTCAATCGCCCGATGGGAAAATTCAAGCGGGTGAACGTCGACTAGACACCGAGAATTCCAAGGTCTATGAGCTGAAGAAAGCCATAGATACGAGAACGGAAACTCAGCAGGCCATTATTAACTATCGGAAAGGCGGACAGCCATTTATGAATCTTTTAACAATGATTCCCATTCCTGCGACTGATGATGAGACTGAACTCTCTTTGGTGGTCGGATTTCAGGTTGACGTGGTTGCGAACCCAAACAGCATTGATAGCGATACGACTGGTGGGAATTACACGATGAATTACAAACAAGGCACGTTACCACGCTATGTTTGGCAACCACCTCAGCAAGTCAATCGCTTAACGGACGGTGGCCAAACCATTAGTCGCGATGATGTCAGCTCCGTATTAGCCTCATATGACAATGGTAGTGATCCAGAACTTACCAAAAGAATGTGGGATAAGGTACTTTTGGAAAATACCGATGATGTAGTTCATGTTCTTTCTTTGAAAGGATTATTCCTTTACCTCTCGCCATCATGTCGTCAAGTCCTGGAATACGACTCGTCCGAATTAATAGGAACTGCACTCTCCTCAGTCTGTCATCCTAGTGATATAGTCCCAGTCACTCGAGAATTGAAAGAAACATCACAGGGGACTGCTGTTAATGTAGTATTTCGCATTCGTCGAAAAAACAGTGGTTATACATGGTTTGAGAGCCATGGCTCGTTGTGTGTAGAGCAAGGCAAAGGTCGAAAGTGTATAGTCATGGTCGGTAGGGAGAGGCCAGTTTATGCCTTGGCTCGAAGTAAACTGAATCGCTCAGAAGGCTTTGGTGAGACGGAATTGTTTTCAAAATTATCAACGTCGGGCATGTTCCTATTCGTTTCATCACACGTTAGATCACTTTTAGATCGAATGCCAGAGGATCTTATCGGTACAAGCATCCAAGCATTGATGCGTTCTGAATCTAAGGTCGAATTTGGTCGGGCCCTCGAAAAGGCAAGAACCGGAAGAATTGTCAGTTATCGACATGAACTTTTCAACAAACGTGGTGTCGTTTTGCAAGCTGAGACTACACTTTATCCTGGCGATGCAACAGAAGGACAAAAACCTACATTTATTGTTGCCCAGACCCGATTTCGCTAAATCATCTGCTCGAAATGTTGCTCCAGCTATTGGAGCTAACGGTACTACTATTCCTGGTGGTAAAGCAATGATCATGAGCCCCACGATGAAAAAGGACGTTCAGTCCTCAGATGGAAGTTCTTCAAACCATCATTCATCTCGCGCTCAAATTGGTCCGTTTACTGAAGCTATGACACCTGGCTCTAACCCAGCTCCACAATTGTGGTCACACAATCAGGTGGTTGTGGACTGCCTATTGGATCTCAAGATGAAGCTTTAGCATCTGAGGATAACATATTTGACGAATTAAAAACAACAAGGTGTACAAGTTGGCAGTATGAACTTCGACAAATGGAAAAGAACAATCGCTTGCTTGCGGAGGAATTAGCGAGCCTGGTATCTGCCAAAAAGAAACGAAAGCGAAGAAAGGGAGCTGGTAACTCCCAACGAGATTGTGTTAATTGTCATACTAAAAGCACCCCGGAATGGAGAAGGGGTCCGAGCGGAAATCGAGATTTATGCAATAGTTGTGGATTAAGATGGGCGAAAATGGTAAGTCATGATGGTTCTGAAACCACACCTACAGCTGGACAAGCTGTTGATCATTCATCATCCTCCACATCTTGAAGTTGAAGTTGAGTTTGTTGAAAGAGCCCTACTTTCACCCCCGGTTGTTCCATACAAACATCGAAGCCAAAAAATCGAAAAGTTCTCAGTGGATAATTTCAAAATCAATGGCGGGTCAAGGTGCCTTTTCGCTATTATCCGCTTTCCCAATGCGAGGAATTATACCAAGCAGTTGAATGCTTTACGCCTTTTTGCTCTACAATTGTTCTTAGTTTGTGTTCTTACATATCCCATCGCATTATTACGGCACACGACACTAATTTCATTTTTTTCTAAATGTTCAGCAAGGTCGCATCTCTTCGCGCGGTTCTAAACGTAGTGGTAGTAAGGATGGGGATGCTTCGAGCAGGAATTCCAATTCTCCAATTCATTCTAGCCCGTTACAGAATGAACTTTCGCAGAAAACACAGTCTATGACACCAAATTTAAATATTAGTCCAGGAAACGCGAACACACAAGCACCGGGGCCAATGAATATTAAGAGGTCGGATTCGATAGGTAGCGTGGGGAGTCAGGGGAATGATGGTGCGGGAGGTAATGTCAATAAAGGAAGTATTGGACACGGTAGTATTGGGGTAGGGGGGATTAGTAATGGTGGGATTATGGGAGGTGGAACAGCAGTTCCAGCCTCTTTAGGTGGAAGGACGACAATGGAAAGTCAACCAGTTCATGCGAGGAGTTTAGGATTTAACGAGGGAGGAATTAGTGGGATTACTAACATTGAAGAGGGAGGGGAGGGAAGTGGTACGAGTTCGATGCGTGTGGGGTCTGGAAGATGAAGGAAGGGCAGGTTGATATCTGGTTTTTGGATGCATGGATGAATTCATAGATTTCATTGCTTGACAATTTTTGCTAGCAGGTTTAAGAATGGGTAGGGTAGGGTATGGCAACCAGCGAACTGGCGCCGGCTGGCTTAAACTGAGGTTAAAAGTCAAAACTTGAACCTGAACTCAAATTCTTCATGGCTTGGAGTGAAGGTGCGGGCGTAAACTTGCGTTGTGGTTTGGCAATATTGAAATGGAGTTGATGGGCGTGGTATTTTGCTGGGTATGGCTGGCTGGATGGGAAAGGCTAGTGGAATGGATATGGTGGATTGAACTGAACTGAACTGAATTGAATTGAATTGAAATAGGATGGGATGGGATGGGATGGGGTGGGATGGAAAGGGTAGGGGGTGGTGAAATGGAATGGAATGGAATGGAAATGATTGATATAAATTAAAATGAGAGTATATATATATACTCTGTACTCTTTACTCTATACTCTTTACTCTATACTTTTTACTCTATACATCTCAAATTTATACATCTCAATTCTATAGTTTATACTTAGTCTATATATCAAACCTCCCAAACCTTCAAACCTTCTTCTCCCAACCTAAAAACCAGAATTTTCATCTCTATTCTCTTTTCTTTTTTTCTCCCCCTTCTTCTTCCCTTTATTATATTACGTTATGTTATCTAGGTGGGCATGCATATATATTCAATTTATTCATTCGTTCATTCGTTCATTCGTTCATTCGTTCATTCGTTTCATTCGTTTCACATTATAGAAATCGAGATGGATGGGTTATTTTTAGGGTATGGAGGGTAAGGGTATAGAAGATATCTGTGGATGGAAGGTATAGATAGATGGGTTTGGAGTTTGGAGCTTGGAGATTGGAGATTGGAGTGGGGGTTGAGGATTAGATTGAATATCTAATTTCTATTATTTTATATAAATAGATGGATAGATGGATAGATGGATAGATGGATAGATGGATAGATGGGAGAGAGGGGGGGAGGTAGGTAGATGGTATATCTATTTCTAATGTGTGATTGTAGTTGCACTTTCTTGTATTTTATTATCTCTCTATCTACTTATCTAAGTATCTGGGTATCCAGTGAAAACCAAAAAGGTAAAATTGACGGGAAAGGCAAAGGTGAATACTTTTGATCTTGGTGTTTATAGGTATGAGTTGTGATTCGGGGTTTGATATAGTATTGTATAGGGGTTTGGAGATCTTTGGGGGAATGCGAAGGGTTGGGGATTAAGGGTTGGGGATGAGGTGTGGTGGTATCTGATGGATAGATGGGTGGATGGTGAATGGGAGGTATTTTGATGATTTGATGAGTGGAGGGGGTGAGGATGTAAGTATAAGATGCTAAGGATGGGGTGAAGGGGAGGAGGTGATATGCCTTGGAGATTGTTGGGAGTGGGTGTGGTGGTGGAGATACGGGGCGTCTATCTTATGGATGTTGGAATGATTGTGATGGAGGGGGGTAGGATATTGGAATGAGGGCAAGGGTTATGCTGATTGGATTTGTTAGTTCCAGTAGGGGGCGAAGTTAGTATTGTATGGCTTGTTGTGATGCTGTTGCTATTGATGTTGTTGTTTCGAGGGGATTAGCTAGGCTTTTATATGATGACTGACACTGCCGAGACTAGCGTGTTGTTATAACTAATTGTCCCGATAGGATCTTTATGTAAGGTGACGAGGTCAAGTATATAGATAGTTTGATGAAGATCAGGGATCTGTATAAGATGGTTATATAATAGAGGATTGGATACTTGTCATTTTGTCGATCATTGTGATACAAGATTGAGGATCGTAATTGTTGATTGTTGATATTTTACGATTAAGTCCCAGTAATTTAGACATTTCGTCAAAATAAGAGATCGAGGTAGTGAGAGAAGGAGTAACGGAATTGTCAAACATCATTGAGCTGACATGCAATCAAGTGATTGAAAACTGGAACGCACGGAATTATTAAATGCAGCATAATGAAGCGCACCATAATGAAGTGCAGCATTATAAAAGTGTCTAATAGTCCGGAACAAAGTATAATACTGAGAGGTTTTCCATTCTTGAGTTCGGTCGGGTTAACTAGTCATGTGGCCACATACTAACGTTTCGATGGCCATATTAGTCGTGATATAACGACTGGGTAGTTTCCCTTGAGCAAGAATAGTAGTATCAATGAGAGACATTATATTAACTTCATCACTCCCCATGATGATGTCAAGAAGTTCTATTAAAACTGTAAACGCATTTGAAATGTCGACTACTTGATGCATGTGGGTTTGAGATCTATACAAGACTCAAGAAATATATCATCTGATCTTTCTGATTCAAGTGCTTCAGTACGTATTCACATTGAAGAAGTACCATGCTAGCGACATGCCATAATCCACAACTCGTAAGACCTTTTTTCACGAGATTCATTATACAAAGTCTTATAAGCAGACCCAAATTGACTTGGAAACTAGTTCCAACTCGTGGTGAAAATACTGGGCACGAAGCGAATATTTAATAAGTTGTGCTGTAGACTTCATACTTTGACTGAAATATCACTGATTCATTCACACCCAATGAGATACGAGTGTGAACTCAACCCAGAAATACCGAGTTGCAACATTGAGTGTCCAGTACTTTAGAAATCGCCAGCATCGTTCTAACCGTTCAGTGAAGTCTCTGGCTTTGCAGAAAGGGGCTGGGAGTAGTATCTCTAAGTGCCTGACATGGAGGATTCCGATGACTATGGCCACTGAGGGCAAATGGAAACTACCCATGAATACGAGTGAGCAACAAAGTCTAAAACTACTTGAAATATCATTTCTTATATATTTTCAGAGAAGGCCCTACTTGAATTGATACCACAATCAATTCAGTTGGCCAAAATAAGCGATTAGTCATGAATATGAGGTAATTATATAGAGTGTGAGACCTTTGTGAGGCTTATTAGAGTACTAGAACCGTTGAAAGTCGGATTGTATACACAATAATTGTGTAAAGTAAAGAGTGAGGAGAGGATCATCTTGATAACAAATATATACAAAACATCTAATAATCTTGATACCACCAAAGTACTTTATAGCGAAATTATTCCTAAGAGATAGTTTGTTGGGATGATGTTGCAATTGAAGTGAAGGGAAGTGAAGTGAAGCTGCCTAGTACCACATTCTAATATATGAATCTCGTAATCGTCAACCTATATATGGTCTATGCATACCTACTTGGCTCTAAATCGGACTCCGTAGTCACCTGCCCACCTCACCTAGCTGGAGGTACCCACCTCAAAGACACATTTAGCCGAATCCTCTCCCTTCCGAAATTTCAACGAACTCCGAAGTGATACATAATGATAGATAGTAATGATGATGCAGTCATAATAAAGATATCTTTCCTTCACTAGACTTGTTCTTCTATTTCTTTTATATCTCCAAGACTTAGCCGATATACCGCTTCATTCCTTCCATCAAGTCGTATCATAATCTTCCGAATTATCAGACCTAGTGGACTACCATAGCTGAGAATGGAATAAACTTGATCCACCAATCATCTAATTAGGCATTATAGTATTGACCGAGCTACTGTATGGGGAAACCAAGAAGACTAACTGCCCTTAAGTACGGGTAAATAACTCTATCGGAATCCACCAGCCATACTGTATGGTAGTAACTGATACCTGACGAAACAGTCATGGTTGATGATAATACAAGCTTTCCTTCTTTCCACCTTTCCATCATTCCATTTAAGAAGATACAGGATACCCTGCATACATGATCTCACATACTGTGGAATACTTGTACCCAGTAACAAACAACCCAACCTAAATAACCCCACCATTTAACATTGGACCGGGGACATCAGCCCTGATTCGGTGAAAAGATGACGATCAAAATCCAAACTCCCAAAGCCGATATACCACCATCGTATCTCCTTCCTAATTCAATCCCAACTTCTCCATAATCCGCTTTCTATCTATCAATTCTAGGAAATTCGTTATCCACCAGACATCTTCACAACGTGGCGACGCTACCACGTTTTCCATCTTTGCCGGCCACGGTTACTTCCGGATTGCCTATTATAGAATATAGGCAGGTAGGACACAATACATGGGAATATCTCTCTCAACTCACAAATGACAAATGCCAATATACAACAACCAATTAAGACGTGCGCAGGATAGTATCTCCAATTGGGGCTACATTCAGGAACAAAACCTTATTGATAGTTATGTCGTCAAGAAGAAAACTTTATTTGATAGCCATGCCATCAAGAAGAGCGGAAGGCTTGATTTGATATTTCAGTTGCCTTATACAAATTCAATTGTACGAAGGGATGCAATACGAACGTATCCGAAAGCTTAAAGTTTGAGGTTATAAAGACCTTTGATGTTCTCACCTTGGACTACACAACACAATTCATACAATCATACAATCATCCATCATCCATCACTCTCTTCTTCTAAAATCACCAGGAAAATTCCAACCCAGTCTTCATCATGGTTGCCTTCACAAAGTCTCTTCAACTTTCCCTTTCGCTCTTGGCTTCTACTGCCATTGCAGCCCCATCTCAAATCGATTCTCGCGCTGCCATCGCTTCTAATGAGGTTGTCGGATTTGCCCAAGCAGTTCCAAGTGGCACCGTAGGCGATGTCTACCTTGCATACAAACCATATCTTAAGGTCGTCAATGGCTGCGTGCCTTTCCCAGCTGTCGATGCAGCAGGAAACACCAAGTAAGATATCCTCACAATCCCTCGCCTAAAGACTTCTCATATTCTAACACCCTCTAGTGCTGGTTTGAAGAACACTGGCGATAGCAATGGTCACTGCAGCAGCAGCACCGGTCAAGTTTACGTTAGAGGAGCTCAATACGGATCACACTACGCCGTCATGTACTCTTGGTAAGTGATTCATCTCCAGGCTCAAACCACACCACACTCACAAATCCCAGGTACTTCCCCAAGGACGAGCCATCCACCGGAATCGGACACCGTCACGACTGGGAGGGAGTCATTGTTTGGCTCAACAGCGGCAGCGCCACCGACGCCAGCAACATCGTGGCCGTCTGTCCATCCGCCCACGGAGGATGGGACTGCTCCACCAACGGTTACTCCCTCTCCGGCACCAGGCCACTCATCAAGTATGAGAGTGTCTGGCCCCTCGATCACTCCGCTGGTCTTACTGATCAAGTCGGTGGTCAACAACCATTGATCGCCTGGGAATCTCTCACAGAGGCTGCCCGAACCGCTCTCACCAACACAGATTTTGGAGCCGGAAACGTTCCTTTCAAGGACGCCAACTTCGACAACAACCTTGGCAAGGCTACCTTCTAGACTTCGGGTCTAACTTTCTCGCATCGACGACGATCAGAGCGAAGTCGGTACTGATATCTTGAAGTTTGTGGTGTGGTGTGGTGTGGTGGATAATCAATATTCTAATGCTGGAGGATTATAACGTGTGAATGTATTCTCATCGACTTAATATAATAAAAAAGTAAACTATTCGACTCAAAATTGTGCCTATCATCTTGTGTATCTCATTTCAAATCAATCCCTAACAATTAGCTCTTCGGCAAAATGTATAAAGTTTCGCCTATTCCCAGGAGCGACCTCCCTCAGATATATAGATATTCACTCGTACTCGCTTATGCCGTATACTACAGAAGGTATACTTACAACACTTCCACGTGCACAACACTTCCACACCACACACCGCAACTCTCAACCCTCAACCCTCAACCCTCAACCCAAGAATTCGATATGAGATGGCCTCCGGGGTAACACACTGAATATCGTTTTGGTAAATGGCGATCCCTTAACCCCTGCAAACGCTGATATTCCGATTCCCCTCTTTTGCAAGTTTACATATACACACGAAATCCCATACAAGGGAAGAGGAAAACCGAAAAAGAGAAGAGAAGAGAAGAGAAGAGAAGAGAAGAGAAGAGAAAAAAAAGACTCTTTTCTTAAAGCACTTATAAAGTGTGAGAAGAGAAGGAAATTTCATACAGAATAGTCATACTATAGCTAATAACAATAACAATATGACGAAAAATCAATACCACCCCCGCCTCCAGAACTTCATTGCATTATATTACGTTACATTCCATTGGAAGCCTCTTACCGTCTTCACGTTTTACCATTCTCGATGTTGCCATAGCGTAACTTTTGATCTTGTTCCCGTCACCCGTATACCTTCCTCCTCCGCTGCGTCGAAAAGTTCAGGAAAAGAAAAGATATGTAAAACGATCCAGAAAAAAGGAGGTGAGAAAAATTATTGGGTATTCGAGTAGTAGAAAGAAGGAGAAAACGAAAAAGAGAAAAAGAGAAAATCAATCAATAAACAGCATATGAAAAAATAAACGAGTAATAAGAGATAAGCAATAATTATTAATTACACATACTATAATTATAACGAAAGAAAAATAGAGACCGAGAAAGAAACAAAAATAAAAGATGCAGGACGAAGTGAAAGAGATAATACTGGGACTGTATACTATACTATACCACCATCATAATCTTCATCAGCATCAACAAATACCACCTCACTTCTCACTTCCCAATCCTCGCGAATCCCTTCACCCCAAAAAGATGTATTTCACCACGTCACCCCACTCTCCACATCCTACCCCTCCGCCTCCCTCCTCTCTCAGATTAACCCCACACCAACTAGCTCCCCTCCCCTCCTCCCCCAACCGAGCCCTTACTCTCCATTTCCCACATTTCTCCCACCTCTCCCCACTCCTTCTTTCTCAATCCTTCCCTTTCACCTCCTTCAAAACTACCATTCAATACATCAACCCATTCCATGTCGAATCTAATGAGTCGTTAGCCAGACATTTTTTAAATCTTGGACCGAAGAAACAAGGATAGAGGTAAGAAGGGGAATTGGGTAGATCATATAAGAAAGAAGGGCATATACTCAAGCAGACTACCATTTATAGTCATCGTAGACCAAGTTTCAAAATTTTCATTCTGCGACATATTTGAATCTGTGTTTTTCAATAAACGGAATCTTGCGATAGGAAATATGGGTGATGATACAAGTGGATAAGGGGTGATTTTTAATACTTGTCCAGCGCTATTAAGAGGAAATAGTTCCTGGTGGAAAAAGGACGAAGACGAAGATGGGCGGTTTGGAGAAATAAGAGAAGAGAGGCAAAGTATATGGGTGGTTTCAATTAGACCTCTTACTTCTCGTTCAGTTTTGTATGAAGAAAAGAATTCCTTGTAAGAAATCCATATAAAAAGTGACAATAAGATTATATGAAAATAAGACGGAAGTGACCCGAAGTATAAGTAACTTGAGGAAAACGTAACCCCTCATTCAATATAGAAAATAAGAGGGCAGTTGTTACAAAGGATCAGTATTAAAAATAAAGATATACAATACGAAGAGATAAGAGCAAATAGGTGAAGGAGAATAAAGAACCTTAGGGGAATTAGGTGAAAATTGAATGTAAGGAAACTGAGAAGTAATGAGTGTTAGAGATCGAAATTCCTAGGTCTCGTTGTCCCTTTGATTTGTACAACAAAACCGGTAAAAAGTGAGAAGCAAGCCAAAGAAGGCTTACAAAAGCCTCAAAAAATACAATGAAAAGACGAAGTGAAAATGGTAATTGTAGCCGCCAGCCGTGTGCACAAGAAAGATACTGATCCTTTTCCTCGTGACCCTCTATTACGAATACTTTTGCAGATAGAAAAACACAAAACAAAATACCGAATTGGCGATATATCATTATTCAACTTCCTATCCAGTTGTCACGGGAAAACAAGGCAAACAATCTTCACACTCGTCCGGTATTCACAATGAATGCAAATCTCATGCAGGAAAGGCTCAAAATTATGCACCGTGAGCTTCGCATCCATTAGCTAACCTCCTCTCAGCAACTTAGCATCAACGCCTTCAGGCTCTAAGACGCGCTTCAATCCGCTCCATACTACTGTCTTTCTAGCCCTGCTTACTGCTGTGCGGCTGAGTCGTTTTGGGTAGATCTCCGGATTACTCACCGCAGCCGCGCACACTTCAAGCGCATGCATATTGTCCAAATATCACCCTTACTAGCAATCCGAAACATCATACATGGTCGCTTGTTCGAAAACATTTTGAAATTCTCACCAAATGAGGGCAGGCTGTTCTTGCTGACGACAGACACAGGTTGAGAACAGTAAAGTAATCAAGATTATTGTGCCAGCTGCAGAGCCACTCCGCACATGAAAGTGTAAACCACTATTTTTGACATTGCGTATTGCGCTTCTGCATACCAATCGGCGAGAAGCCAATATTTCTAAAACAGAATAGCATGTATAAAAATTTGCTTTTGATCGACAATAAGAAGAATGGAGGAAGGAAGGCCTAGGAAGATTGGGTCACTTGGTGGTTCGTTGGAAAAACTTCGGACAGACATGGATAAATATTAATCTTAATATCTTAGTGTGGGTGTACAAATGCCTGTATCCGCAATGGGCCATCACAAGCTACCAAAATCGGTTTGTGGTTCTTCAAGTATATATTTGTAATGAATGCTGGCTGATTGTATGGTTTATGCATTGTCGATACATGTCAAGTCGGGTAGGTCGACAATTAACCACTAAAGATATGACTACTCTTGGTGGCAGCGATGTAGTGTATAATGCGCTTCTGTCGGGATATGTGTTTTTGGTCGAATGGTAGACTTTGTATATATGCGTTTTGAGCCAGAATGTTCCACAAGATTAAATCGAAAGCTCAGGATTTTCGAAGCTTCATTGACTCGTCTTTCAATTGACCTTCTTCTTAACCGGATTAGGCACCGTTGAAGGCTCCTTGTTCGTTTTGCCTTCGACATGTCTTACAACATGTTCCAATCTCATATGTGCACTTAGTCTATCACTGTCTCGATATTTAAGCTTACAAGCAGTGCACTCCAAACTATTTGTGGGTGTGAGAAACTTCCAGGTGTCTATGGATATTGCCCCTCCGAGTGAACTTCTTAGTGCAAAGGGAGCATCCAAACGTTTCCCCTTCTGATTTATGCACGGCCGTCATATGCGAATCTAGTATCGAAGGCTTACTGAAACCTTTACCACAATTAGTAACTTTACACATATACTTACTAGATGGCAACTCTGTTTCGGAATAGTCGGAGTCGAAAAGAGAGTCCAGAGAAGTTCTGTCAGGCTTAGGTTTTAAGAGAGATCCCACAGGTTTATCAGTCGTGAGTTTCGAGCCCTCAGATATGTTCAGAGACTTTGACGACGATATTGATGGTTTTGGGATTCCATCTTTCGGATCACTTGACGAGCCATTTAATTTTGACTTTGTAGGAATGACAGACTTTTTCTATGTTAACAAGTGCATATATCACTGTTTTAAGTGGTCACTTACACGAGGTTTTGATTTCTTCTGAGAAACAATTGAAGTATCTAAAGACTCTTCACGCTTGCGCTTTTCGCCGGCCGCTACAGGAGTCCCTGCAGATGTGGGTATTGGTGGTATTGGTGGGACCTTTTTAATAGATTTCGCAACAGCAATTGACTTCTGCTTCTCTTCCAACTTTTTATTTTGTTTTCCAATTGGTGGCAACGGAGTCATTGTAATTTCAATTACAGATGATGAATCTTGCGGGGCTTGGTAGTTCGAGATTTTGCGGATTAACTTGGGTGGGCTAGCGATAACGTCTTCGTTACTAGTATCAGCAAATAAAGATTCCACCATAGCTCTCGTATTAGGATACTCAACGCATAAGCGTAGAAGTATTTTACCAAGTTGAGCGGCATCTGAGGCTGCAATAGCATCTGCGAGGGGTCGAAAAAATCGTCTCTTATCGGGGTCAATTGATTTCAGTATAGGTGAAGACTGTGAAACTTCGAGTGACTCTGTCTTCAAGGGCTTCGCATTGGTCGAAGAACGACTCGAAGATTTACTTTCGAGTACGATTAAGTTTTCAGATGAAGGAATACAAGATGTCTCATTGTCTGAGTCAAAGCTTGATTTGGCTTTTTCCCCTTTTGTTCTTCTGGATGATAGTGGTTTGATGTCGTCATCATCCTCGGATGAGATGTGATGCTCATCCCGAGTAGGCGGCACTGTAATGTCAGTGGTGGTAGCATTGGTAGTAGATGTCTCCTGCCGTGCTATAGCTAGTGCCCGGGCTTTAAGCAATTCCAAGGCCTTGGCCTCTTTCAATGCTTTAACTTTTTGAGCCTGTTTCTGTGCAAAATGAAGCTTGTAATCCAAGGACTTCTCAGTATCAGATTCGTCGGTCATGGCGAACAAGCCACCAGAAAATTAATTTCCACTTAATTTGACAGGTCAAATTGGAAGATTGATCAAAAGATCGATCATGTAATATTACAGAGTTGTACTGGGACCCCTGGGATGGAATACTTGTACAGAAATTAATGGAAAAGGAAGGATACTTGGACGGTTCAATTCGCACTCATGAATTGAATCGAACCGGATTGAATGAAGAATTCGAATATAAAAGAGAGGGATGAAAAGGAAAGGAAAGGAAAGGAAAAGAGAAGAAAAGAAAGAAAGAAAAGAAGAGAAGTTATAATAATAGAAACTTGACTTGTTGGTTCTCTCATTAACAAATAAACAACAATTTGATCAAGAAAAAAGAGAGAAAGAAAGATGAATTTCATATAGATTAATTTTTTTGGATGCAGTCGCGTTCACATCTTATCTTCTAAACGCCATGTCACGAGATCATCGGTCAAATGATAATCCAAATCCGATAGGTCAAGGTTATTATTGGAGATGGAGGACAAGCTTAAGACTTAAGACAACCTTCGGTCTGTAGCTATAGCTATAGCTGACCAATTCAAACCCTTTCGAGATCTGGGATCTGAGACGACGATGTATATGCATTTCCTATTTTTGTCCGTAATGATCTTTCTAAACTACTAAGTCCGAAGGATCCCTTCATCTAGTCATTGTTTGAGTTGTCCATATATTAACTATATAAGGTGCACGTGTTGATATATATATATATTGGTAAGATGGGAAATAGAGGCTTTCCTTCGAAAACAATAATTGAGGAGGAATTCATACTTCCTACATCAATACAGTACAAGCATGAGCACAAGAAATGTTCTTATCTCAACAAAACCGAGGGTTGACTTTCTAAAATCTAATTACGATCATACAATAACCCCTTTTCATCCGATGATTTCCAAATAATGACTTTTCATTGTTCAAATTCATCAACAGAGATACTCTCTGCGTTTCTTCGTTATCAGACGAAAGTATCTCTCTCATTGTACGGATTATTCTAGTAAAAATCTGCCTCTGATATCGATGTCCCTTCAATTTGCTCTTATGTATCAACCTAATATTTTCTTGCATGGGCATATTGATTACTGCATTGGATATTTTTGCATATGTCTGGAACAATCCATTTCGTGGGAATTCTGGGCTGAAAGCTGCTGTATTGGCATGTTAAATTTATTGCAAGTCGCAAAAACTGCCCTTACATTCAGATATTTCAAGCAAAGTATATTGGTGGAGTGTAGGAAAAAAAAGGAAATCTTCACATATTTTGAGACCTACCTATAGGCTATTCGATATGTCTTACCATCAACTCCTGTATTTTGATGTATCTCTTTTTCCCTACATCTCCCAGTCACGCTTTTAGCATGCACAATCTTTTTCTATTATCATGGTCGAGAGTTTTCAGCCATTTTCCCCAAGCTGGCCTGAATCAAATTTATCTCGGCTCTAGCTTCTTTCTTTTCTCTATATTGATTAGAGACATACCCCTTGATGGCTTCAAGCATTTGCCTAGACGACCAATTATTTAGTATTCCAATACTCTCTACCTTACTCCGTTTCTTACTTCTCCTTCATTCCCATCATTAATTGTCCTTCTTTTTGCATTTAAGTCCTCCATCTTTCTAGGAGGTTAGACAACGCCAGCCTTCAAGTATCACTCGTTTTGTTCAAAGCAATCATGGCACCACGTTCTTTAAGAGATTCTTTATTCTTTGCCGCCACTTTTGGTGTTGCCAGTGCAAGCATCAAATTAGAAGGTCGTAATCATCAACATGCTGAAAGGGATCTTGCACCCCGTCAGGCAAATTGCCCACCACCTGTGACAGTCACTGTTTATCCAAGTTACTGTCCAGTTTCCCCCTCTTCCAGTGTAGCAACAACATCAGCCTTTCCCACCGTCACCCAGGGATCTGAGTCTATCACAAGTACTGCGCCGATTATCTCCAGCCAAACGACTTCAAACCCCGTTGTGAGTAGTAGCCTTTCACTGTCACTTTCAAGTAGCGAATTTCCAGCATCTACTTCGCTTCCAATTAGTTCAGGAAGACTTTCCTCATCTATTGGTCCTGTTTCATCTCAGGGGAGCGTTTCTGGGAGTCTTTCGAGTTCTGCGGCGGCGTCAAGTTTTTTCATCGGTACTCCCATCATCAGTCTCATCATCTGGAATTTCATCTTTCAGTATTCCAGAGACCCTCTCATCATCAATATATATTTCGGTTAGCAGTACCTTGTCCTCTGAATCTGTTCCTACGCCGGGATCTTCCTCAGCGGCTGTCAGCACATCCATACCCGTTATTAGCAGCTCTTCTGAGTTACTCAGTTCCTCAAGCCTAGCTACTTCTTCAGGCTCTTTGGTCTCATCGTCATCCGCGGCATCCACAGAATCAGTTTCTCTTAGCAGTAGTTTACCTTCATTTTCAAGCAGTCAATCTGCGAGTCCCTCTTCCGGAAGTTCAATCACGCTTGGGACATCTTCTATTCCGGGCAGTAGCGCATCAGTTCCCACCTCGGCTCCTGCGGTCCCGAGTTCAACTGAAAGTTCCTCGTTCGTTTCGACATTCAGCTCAGAACCCAGCTTTTCATCGTCGACTCTGGCTATCAGTAGCACGCTCTCGGGGTTCTCATCTGAAGTTGTCAGCTCTTCTACTGTTGTGGAATCTAGCTCGACTGTTTATGAGTCAGCATCCTCATCAGCCAGTTCTACAATCCAACCCGGCTCGAGTTCAGTGGCTTCTGGATCAGCATCAGCTAGTTCCACAACTCTACTCGCTTCAAGCTCTTTCACTTCGGAACTCGCATCGGCATCCGGATCCGCATCCGCAAGCTCCTTAATTCTTTCTTCCGCTTCCATTACCTCGAGCTCTGCTTCTTCATCCCAGGTAGCTAGCGTGTCCAGCTTCTCTTCCGACACTATTAGCTCCAGTTTCGAGAGTGGTATATCCTCGACCTCATCTTATATCGTTATCAGTTCGACAATTCCAATCTCTTCATCCTCCCTGTCAGAGTCTGCATCGTTTTCTGAGTCAAGTTCGCAAGCCACAGTGACGCTGAGCTCGATTCCTCTTACATCTTCAAGTGTGACTTTGGAATCATCCACAGCAGTGCCAAGTAGTTCTGTCACTTCATTTGGACCAACTTCCTCACCTGCTCTATCAAGTAGCGTGGCTTCATCGTCTGAAGTAATAAGTTCAAGTGTTGCTTCATCTTCGTCTCTTTCGGCCAGTTCAAGCGCCGCAACTTCAGGATCCTCCATCCCTGGGCCAACGCAAGTCCCATCGATCGTCACTCCCGCTGGTGTATACGAGGAGATAGGTTGCTTTTTGGATACCACTTCGGATGGTTTCCCATTGACTCCACCCCCCACACCCATCGCTGATACCACTGATCCATCAATTGTTGATACTCCTGCCCATTGCGCATTGTTCTGTTCTACAGCTGACAATGGTGCACCATTTGATTATATGGGAATTGAACCAGCCCACTGCTATTGTTCAAATGGATTCAACCTTGGTCAACAAGAAGGTCTTTGCAACTTCCCATGTCCAGGCGATTCATCTCAATCTTGCGGAGGAAATGCACCACTTAGAAGATTTACTCGTCGCGCCGGCTCCCCATCAATTGTCGCTTATCGACTTAGACGCGACTCCGTATCATCTTCACTTACGACTTCCTCACCAGCTACATCATCTTCAGCTCAGTCTTCCGGTAGCGTTATCTCATCTTTGGCTTCTAGCTCTCTTCCTTCATCTGCATCGGCTAGTCTCACCCAGTCATCCATCGCCAGTACTTCCGTAGGAACGTCGTCTATTCCAACTTCTTCAATTGTCTCTGAATCATTCAGTGGATCATCATCTGTTGCTTCATCTAGCACTTTGGTTCTTCCTTCATCTTCAGAGATCTCCAGCGTTGGTTTAAGTTCTGCCTCCGCCTCCGCTTCTTCTAGTGAAACTACCTCCCAGGTTTTATCTAGCGCTTCTCAATCATCTTTGGCCTCTTCATCAGCCATAGAAACTTCACTTTCGATCAGCTCTAGTTCCATTGCATCGACGTCTGTTGCAGTATCGAGTTCATCAGTTGTACCCTCCTCAAGTGCTGTGGCCTCTTCGGGTGTAGCCTCAAGTGCTGTGACGTCCTCTAGTGCTGTGGTCTCTTCGAGTGCTGCAGCATCTTCAAGTGTGGTAGCGTCTTCAAGTGCTGTGGCCTCTTCGAGTATAGCCTCGAGTTCTATTGCCTCTAGCGTTGTCTCATCTAGTCAAGCCGCAAGCTCATCCACAAACGCAGCCTCTTCATCTAGCTTCCCAGTTAGCTCAACAATTTTAAGCTCATCGACCAACCCAGAGTCATCGGTTGTCTCGGCTACAACCTCACTTTCTCAAAGTAGCTCCGTGGTCTCAAGTTCATCGGTCACTTCTGAATCATCTGCGGTATCGTCGTCGGCTGGTCAATCTACGACCTCGATTGCATCCAGTGCTATTCCATCAACTTCTCCAATCCTCAGTTCAACCGATGGATCATCCTCCTCTAGCATTGTTGGAACCAGCGTGGCATCATCGTCATCAGCTGAAACATCCTTGAATCCAAGTAGCACTCCAGGCTCAAGCTCTGCTGTTCTATCCAGTTCAGCCTCATCTTCTGCTGTACAAAGTAGCGTGGAGTCATCGATCTCTTCAAGTGCTGCACAAACTAGTGTTGAACCAACAGTTTCTTCGAGTACCACGATTGAATCATCGATTTCATCCAGTGCTGTCCAAACTAGTATTGAGCCATCGATTTCTTCGAGTGCTTTGCAAAGCAGTACTGGACCGACTATCTCAGTCTCCTCCTCCGCAGCACAGACTAGTGCGGAATCATCGATTTCTTCTAGTGCCGTCCAAACCAGTGTTGAGCCATCAGTTTCTTCTAGTGCTATCCAAACCAGTGTTGAACCATCGGTTTCTTCCAGTACTAGTATTGAATCCTCGATATCATCTAGTATTGTACAGACAAGTGTTGAACCATCGTCATCTTCAAGTGCCGTCCAAAGTAGTGTTGAGTCTACAATCTCATCAAGTGCTGTGCCCACGTCTCAATTATCCTCAGCATCCAATTCAGAATCCAGCACAGTCCCAAGCACCATTTTCTCCACGAGCTCAGCTATTCAAACTAGTTCCGCACCTCAAAGTTCATCTAGTGCATCAACATCTGAGGTGCAAAGCCAATCGAGTGTATTATCAACCACTTCTCAATACCAGAGCTCATCTCTCACCTCTGAGCTCCCAAGCAGTACACAGTTCTCTTCATCAGCTGCTTCCTCTTCCATTCCGCCGATTTCATCAGCACCCCCCTCCTCATTCTCTACCCGTACATCTTCGTCAAGTTCAAGCTCTAGTACTACATCCACTTGTCCTGCGGCAACAATCACAAATGGTGGTTTTGAATCCGGGGTTCTAGCACCATGGGCACCAAGGAGTGATGGTATTGCAAACGCCAAGAGTAACGTTGTTATCAACAACCCCGCCGTTGCTCACAGCGGTAACTCTTACCTGTAAGTGTTTTTTTTCTCTTATTCTTCAGCTTCTCTTCAAACCGCTCTCATCCGCAGTCCCATTCTCTCTACAACTCAAACTAACTCTCTCCAGCCAAATAACCATGACCCAAGACTTCCTCTCCCTCGTCCAACAAACCACAACCATCTGCTCCACGACCAAATCCCTCACCGTAACCGCCTGGGGTCAAGCCGCCAAATCCCACGACTGCTACCTCCAAATCTGCATCAACAAGGATAGCTACTGTTCCACTCCCACACCCTTGAAGAAGGGCAAATGGAAGAAGAACAAGCTCGTCTACAAGCCACGAAAGAGCCTGATTGGCAAGACGGATGCCAAGGTTCAAATCTACACAGAGTGCAGAGGTGAAAGTGATGGTATGGTCTTGGTTGATGATGTCGTTATTACTAGGTCGAAGTTGTCGGGACGAGAAGCGGCTCCGCAACTTGCGCCTAGGATGGGTACTTTGAGATAAGTGACATGCTCTTCGGAAGGTTTTCATTTTGTTATCCATTGCGTATGGGTTTTACGCTTGGATCGTCGGCGAGTGTCAAGGAGGGATGGTGATAATGTGGGGGAGCATAGATGTGTTTTTCTTTTCTTCTTTTTTGGTCTTTCCAAGTTGGTTTTGGTTTTGGTTTAGATCTTGGTCTGTTTTCTTCTTCTTCTTCTTCTTCTTCTTCTTCTTCTTCTTCTTTTTTCTTAGGATAGAACTAGGGTAAAGGGATAGAGGGATGGATGGTATGAGGAGGAAATATTATGATGGGTTTTTTAATATCTTTATGTATTAGTTATGAGGTTGGATTAGGTTAGGTTAGGTTGGGTTGGGTTAGGTTATATCTATAGGAGTAGCTTGAATCAAGATGTTGTTTACTCTTGATTAATTATCTTTTCTCTTTGGGCATTGCCTGGTTCGTCGAATGATGATTATGGTGAATCTGGCAGTTGATAACTAGGTTCCTTTTTGCTCCCTTCAATAATACTCAACACAATTAACGCAAATATCGAGTTCATCCATATCTTAAAATTTTTTCGATCGAATCATGATCAATGAGCTGGACTCTAATAATCATCATTTTGGGCTAGAATAAATACAAGATTGGCGCTAATATATAAGTAGTATACATTACCCAAGAAGGTTTCGAGATCTGATGTACACATGAACAAGTCTGGACTTCCAAAAATAGCCGCCTTTTCGGCGAAGACCTTGCATCACCCACCCCCACGGGCGATTTAAGTTTCTGGATGGATCGTAGATGACTACATCTAAGTCTCGAACCATCATACAGAAACGCTTGTGGCTACTGAGAACACATATGCATGAAGCTATAATCCGAGGGTCTGTTTGTACTCTTCAGGACTTTCATGATATGCTATGCTCCACATCTAATCCGGTCCAACATGCATCTCATTCTCGATGGTGTTGGTGGTGCATACATGTTGCGCAGTGATAGTCGACATCCTAATCATTATCCGTACATGTGCACGCAATTGGGGAAAGAGAGTACGAGTGGGGACTGCCCCGGGGGACTCAAAAGGAAACGAACGTTTTAGGGAACTCGAAAGCAACGTGGCTGAGATCTCAAGAGCATCTCTGATAAATCAGATCAGCATGAACTCAACAAACACCGTCCTGAGAATTTGCCATTGCTGATATCGGCAGGCAGGCGGACACTTGTCATTGATGAAGGGGCAGAAAAAAAGACATACGAGCTGGTCATCCATCAATCAATCAGTAGTCTTCTCATTACGCCGCCGACACAAATAAAATAACAGATACATTTACATCTACGCCTATATATCTGCTGGAAGAATCTGAGAGCCAACAACTTGCACGCAATTGAATCGCGCTTAACAATTCATCTGCACAACACTTGCAATTGTTGAATCAGGGTTGATCTTGGCAGGGATTACCTGCATGTGGAGTAATCGAAGACATTGACGAATCACAACTGAGGAAGGATGATTCCTTCCCTGTTTGTATATTCCCATGCTTCCCATGTCCGGAGTAACTGGGTTATTGGGAAGAGCATCACGAGTGGAATATTATTCATGTTAACGTTGTGGAACAAATGCAACAAGGGGAAAAATCAATCGTTGCATTAATTGCCGAATGGGGAAAGGTCAATGGACAGGTGGGGTTCATCAAGTCTCTTGTAGCTCTAGTTTCTTGGCAACTGCGTCATATACATGATCCTGCATCTAATGCAGCTTAAAGCTGATTTTTCCCTTTGTTTTATAAGTTTAAATTATTATTCTTTTCGTTATTAAAGGGTTTTATTAATAAAAAAGTAAAAAATAAAAAAATGAATTAATTTACGCAAGGAATTTATATGATATAAGATAAGAAATAAGGATTAATATCTTTTACTATATCTTTACTACTTATTTATCTACTATAAAGTATACCCGATATATAAATTCAATAATCGCTTCGCATTCTATCAAAAGAGAAAAGGATTTTATCAATTATCTATCTATTCCATCTATTCTCTTCATCTGTCCTTCTCATCTCTTCTTTCTATCCACTTGCAATCTTTTATATCTACCTCCCTATTTACTTATCTACCATATTAGTGCCTAATCACGGGCACTAGGCATAAATCTTCTTAGTCCAGCCTTACAGCCCGGAGACAACCCAGCGAATCCAACCAACCTTCGAAATTCAAACAAATCAGACAAACCAAGCAAATCAAAAGCTTCCAATACAACCAATACAACCAAGAAAAATATAAAAGATACTTGTTCAATACAAACACACAGACAAACACAAACACAAACACAATCACAATCACAATCACAATCACAACATCAATCAAATCAAATCAAATCATTAGATATTACCTGATAAAAGAAGATCGAAATGTCTTCTACGCCTACATTGATCGGTATGCCCGAACCACCATCAAATACTGATACTCCAACCGATGCACCGTAAATAATCACCCCACCATCTACTCTCCATCCAAAGACTAATCTAATCTATCCCAGTGGAACCCCCAACTCAACCACGACCTCCCTCTCTGCCCTCTCCACCACCGCGATCAAAGATGGCCATCGAGGGTCTGCTCACCCCACCGCAAGCTCCCATCACCAACACACACTGTCAAACAATACTCTCGAAGCCCAGCGCGCCGACAGAATCTCCCGTCTCGCCGGCCTCGAACGCGTAACCACAGCCACGCCCCAAAACCCCAGTGGCACTACCTCAACACCCGGACCTGCTGCGGGACAAATCCCAGGCTACTTCGACCAGGCAGGAAACCCTGTATATACAACCCGGATGTCAACGGTCGGCAGCGCATCGGCTACTGGATCCATGACGGGAAGAACAACCACATGGGCTTCGAATAGCACCAAGGGACAAACGGAAGCCGATGACGACGAAATGAGCATGGACAACAACTACCGCGAAATAGACGATCGGGATAGATTTTCCGCCTCGGCCATGGACGAAGAATTAGACGGCGATGGAATGAGCGACGATACGAGCTTAGTCGGCTTTGGCGAAGGCGCAGGAAGCACCGTCAGCGGCCCCACCTACAGCAGAAGTAACCTCCTCGCGAGTCCCATCGCGGTAGGAAAAAGCGGTCTAGCCAAAGAACTGCAGAGCAGCGCCCCTGACACCCCTGCCAGCACATCCACATCGGCCACGACGGAGCAGCAGAAGCGCGACGCGAGAATGCTGGATGGAATCACGGACGACAACACGAGTGGGTATGTCGACACGGCGGCTCGGGGGCAGGGGGTCGGCATCGCGGGGAATCGCAACTCGACGGGTTCGGGGTTGGGGACGGGCGTTGGGGCCGAGGCGGCGGAGAAGATCTTGAAGGAGAGAATTGACGATAGTCCATCTGCGGTCGGTAGACCACCTCTTGGCAGTCCCGACCAAGCGGGCCTTGGCAAATTTTATTTCGAAGAGAAGAAGTAAAGGGGGGAGGAGCGTCGGGACTTTTCTATCGAAGTCACCGGCGGGGCACAGAGTGTGCATTGAATTTTCCGCTTTTTGGATCCTTCAATATGAGCTGGCGTTGATCGTTTTTCCCTTTTCTTTTGGCGATGGGTTTATGTATGGATGGGTAAACAAGTCCCTAAGGATGAATGGCTTTGGTGCTAGGTGGTTAGGTTAGGCTTCTTATGATGATGATCTGTTGCTTGCGATGCGATGCGATGCGATGCGAGAAATGCAGAAACCTGATTAGTGAATGATTGATGTCGAGTCTGAATGCAGATGTGTATAGTATAATATAGTATAGTGTAGTATATGTAGTACATCATCTTTCAATCCCAAATCTTGACTAGGTATCCATGGATGAATGAATGGATGGATGGATGGATGTAGTTTGAATTTCATCCCATCTCATCCCATCTCATCCCATCTCATAACCCTTGCAAACAAAACACAACAAAACAAAACAAAACAAACACAACAAAACCCAGAGTAAATATAATATTCAAAATCCATCCACCGGGGCAAATTTCTACAATCTTGTTCCAGCAGCAGATTATCGGAATCCTGGGGTTCTATGTGTACTTACCTACCTACCTACCTACCTACCTACCTACCTACCTTTATAAGACTTCCCGACAAACCGAGAAAAAGGCCAGATCCAATTTTTCGCGCAAGGCATGCAATCGTCGTTCAATGGGTTCAGTGATCGTATATAGATAAGTAGAAACGGAGGATACCGCGAATCACTATATTATATTATAGGAGGTAGCTAGTAGGTAGGTAGGTATCATCATATACATAAATGCAGCCACCGCACGCACGAATCTCCCCTCTCCCCTCTCCCACCTCCACTTCACTTCGCATGTAAGAAGTTCCGCGCTGGGATTTTCAATTCCAAGTTCTTATCAATTCATTTCTTATCCATTCATGAGGTCTTGCTTGCTCACCCCTCCATCTTTAGAACCGTGTTCGTGCTCTCCATTGATCAATATCCTACACATCACTTCTTAAACGTAGCGCTTCTCCCACCCCTCTCTCCCGTTTGTACTCTCCTCATTCCCTTTGCGGCATCCATACTTTTCTGGTACGGATCAAAAGGTTTGTCTTTCTTTGCCTTACCGCCCTTTCCACCCTTCTCAGCCTTCGCCTTCTTAGAATTGAGGACCGAATCTGCTTTACTGTAGTCGAAATCTTCTTCTTCTTCCTCTCTTCTTGTTCTTCCGACTCCGATTCCGATTCTGCTTCCTCTACCTCTTCAGCAGCCTTGTCTGATTCATTTTGTTTCTCTTCCTTCTTCCTCTGCCTCTCTTCCTCCTTGCGCTGCTTTTTGGATGCCCTCTTCTCTTCTTTCTGGGCCGCTTTAATTGCGGCTGAACCTTGCCGTCTCTCGATATCTGCATCTGGGTCCCAGTCAAGTGTTATATCATATTTACCAGCAACTTCCTGATCCTCAGCAGTGTTCGTCATGACATCACTCTTTCTTTTAGAACCGCGTTTAAGAACGAAAGCCTCGTCTTTTACTTTGTTAGGGGTTGGTGTTGCAGTTGGTGTTTGCGCTTCTGGAATGGCGAGACGTGATCGATCGGTAAGGAGTGTAGATGAGGAAGCGAAAACTTCTTCTGAGAGTTGGGGTAAGGGAATTGCGAGTCTCATACTATCTTGGTCAGGAGTTGCAATTGAAGGTTCCCATAAACTGCTTCCAAATGCACCTCCCCAGAAAGAAGATGTTTCGGTTGTAAGTTCGGTTTTGTCTACCGGCGTTACGTCGAACTCGGATATCTTTTGGGATGTAGATTTGGCTCCAGTATTCGACTTTGGGGTACCGACGACATCTGGTGATTTTCTGAGAATATCTATCGATTTCGGCCCATCTTTTCCGTTTGCTTTTGCAGATTTAATAATTTCAAGGAGCTCTCCGGTGCGTGATTTGACATTGTGAGATATTGGTCGAATTATGCCGAGTAAAGCTATCATATCCATAGGCATGAATTTTGCCAAGTTGACAACAACAGCATTCAACATGACGAAATTTACACTGTCATCATCTTTTCTTGCTATCTGATCTCTCCAGGCGTGTACGGCTTTGAAAACAGCGAACTGCTCGCTATTCAAAAGAGCAGGCGTCTTGTAAATTAACCCAAACCATCCTCCAGGTCCTTTTCCAGATTCCGCATTGTAAACTTGTCGCTCATATCGAAATAACGAAGTTTCTTTGGACTTTTGTAAAACTGCCTCCAATGCGGTTTCTCCGATTTCAGTATGAGGGGCGTTAATTAGCTCATTTCGTAGATTATCAAAGATGTAAAGAAGGAAATGTGTGTCAGATCTAGCATAGAAGAACATCTCTTCGGGAAGTGGTCTAAGAATTATTAGTATGAAACGGCAAATATCTCATGACAACGTCACCTGATTCGCCAATCTGCTAATTGGTATTTCTTGTCGGCATCGAAATCAATATATTTCTTGAGTAGAAAAGCTAAGCTCCCTCCAGCGAGCCCTAAAATTCTGCATGCGTAATGTGTATCGAATAAGCCAACGATATACAAACCAAGACCAAGACCCCCAGTTTGAAGCCATATGATATCCATAAAAGCACCGTGAAAAACCTAACTCGTCAGTAAACATTGATTATTCCAGGGGGGATACAATATACCTTGATGATACTTGGGTCGGCAAAGACTTCATTGAGCACTTGCAGCTGTTGTCTCCATGGCTTGAGGGTATCTACAATCCAATCCTTCTCGCGGGTACTAATTTGCATCAATGATACAAGACCAACATATGAACGAGTATCATGATGTTCCAAGTCAACCGCGATCTCTGTAGCACTTTTAAGCTCTTCCAACATCTCCAGAACGCCCTCATAGGTATCAACAAATGTCGCAGATGTGCTTTCGAACGGCAGGTATTTTATTGGTTCTGATTTCTCGTACATAGCTTTTGGGTATTGTAGTTGTAGAATTTCCGTTTCATAAGGATGTTTGTACCTAACTACTCGTTAGTAAACTTGATAGTGATACCCATTTCCTGAAGTTTCTTTAGTGATCCCGTTCCCCTTTGAGAGCGACTGGCTCTGGAGAACTTGCCCAATTCTTCTGCCTTCTTTTCTTTGCGCGAGGATCCAAAGTAAAGCAACGCGAGGGAAATAAAATTGGTGCAGCCATACTGTTTCTGGTCGAATTCATTTGTTATCATACCAAGACTATCTTCCAGCGAGACCTTCGCATGAGGTTTGGTTTTGAGAAGAGAGTAGCCAAGGTTTGAGAAGAGGTAGCCAAGGCGATGTATCCTCATTGTCGGGTTTGACCTCGAATGCGAGTTGTGGCTTCACAAGGTTTTGTGTGCGGAGAGAATTATCAAGGAATCTTTTCTGGGGTTTTGATGTCGCAGAAGGCTGGCAGATATCAGTACAAACTTCGATTGGTTTTGCGACTCATCCCTCACCTCTTCGACTTGTTTTCTTTTTTGATAATCCCTGTATATTCATCCAGGCAAGTATCTGTTTTTTCAAGTAAGGAATCCACCACGTCCACGACATTGCGCCAATTGTTATCCACATCGTCGACATCTTCCAAAGTAGGTACTTTTAGACCCGATACAGAGCCAGCGGACTTGAGTAACTCATTCGCAAGCGCAATCAAACGCGCATTCTGTTGATCCAGAGCATTTCCCACCTCAGGATTTAATGATCGATGAAAACCGAGATCTTCTGATGATATTTGACCGGCAGTTTTGATAGTTGATACCAGAGCAGCTTGAACTTCATCTTGTAAGGACTTGAAGTCCTGTGTATCATCAGCCATAATTGACCGAAATAGTTGTTGTTTGGTGCAAGAGAGATTTGATTAGAAGTTGAGAATTCTTGGATTTCGATTTGCTCAAAAAATGTTCAAAGGTTCAACTTTCTTACCCTTGTCATTATTTTGCCGGTAGCAACCGGTGGAGCTTTAAATTAGGCAGGTAGTAGCGTATTTTGATAAACCTTGTTGTAGCTTGGGTCCTCCGCATTTTATCAATCATTAATAATAATTTCAGCCGGAACATCAGAACTTCTCTTTCAGATTCCATCAGATGGGAAATGTATAACATCTGCACCAATCACAATCAGTCCATCAGTCGATTAGTCAGTGAATCAGTCGATGAGTCAGTCAATCAGTCAATCAGTCAGTCATCTAGTCAATCAGTCAACCAGTCAGTCACTCAATCATTCAGTCAATCAGTCAATCAATCGACCAATCAACCAGCCAAGCGCCTACTACTTCCAAGGCCAAGGGTTCTTCACATGACAAAGAGTTCCAACTACTCAATAGATATACGGGACTTTGCAACCCGTATCTAGTTGCAATTGAGGCAAGTTGCAAACATACACCCTACATACCATACGTATACCTATCATTCCCGAGGTCATTACCTATCCATCAACCTACCTACCTATCATTCTACATTGTCATTATTATCCTCCATCAAAATCTTATCATAATGTCGGCTTCACTTGCACCTGAATGTAACGAGGTTAAAGAGTATGTATTACTATTCCATTCATTGTATGTATTTCTCAACTTGTTCCTGATATGCTGAACACCTTTTCAAGACGATATGATTCGTGCTTCTTGAAGTGGTATAGCGAAAGTAAGTAACATCCATCAATATTGAAACACCACCTACCTACCTTGTACCTATAGTATGTTCCTAGTAGACTAACATTAACCATTAGAATACCTTCGAGGAAAAGGTAGGACCGATGAGTGCGAGTCTTTGTTCAAAGATTACAGGAAATGCTTGACAGTAAGTTTGGAAAATCCTTCAGTAGTCCTGAATGATTCCCATTCTAATTGATTTAGGGGGCTTTGAAAGAGCGTGGGATCGATAAAATGCTTGAAGATGCACGGGAGGATCACAAAGAGAATGATGCGGTAAACTTGCGGCGGCCATGTAAGTGATTTATGATCGTTCTTGATACAATATACAGCTAATGGTTGAGTAGGATGAAATATATGTATGCATGGGCATCAAATTGTACAAATAACACTCACTACGTATACATACCTAGCAATGCATGGAAAAGGCGTCAGGATATCGATTGGTATTGCAGTTAGCATTCTACTCACTCTTAGTGGGCCGTTATTTCTACCTCAACCTGTATGATAATGAAAAGATGGGAAAGATGATGATCATGATCTTCAATAAAATATACCAGCAACATATCTCCAATCATCTACATGTCTTTCTTCCCCAGTAGCCATAGAACTTCAATGACTATCAGATTTTTGGAAGGGAGGTTTCCGCTCTTAGGACAGACAGATCTAGAGAGAGACCTGCGGAGTATCTCTACCTACTAGGTAGGTACTAGGTACTGGGCATATAGGAACTTCTTACTAATCCATACCCAGATTATCAACCACAACATCTACATTGTCCTTTATTGAAGTCCACGTATTGAAGTAACCTATATATGTAGCCAGACTAAAAGAAGTAAAAAGTTCTGGCTCGCCAATTGAACTAATATTAATATTATCAAAATTGTCACGTGATATTTGATCTTTCTTTTGCCTCTAAAGCTTAATTTCTTCCATCCCCTGCAAACGAACAAAGGATTTTCAGCCTTCTCTACTTTCGAGTACTTCTCCAGATAAATTTAAATTCCTGTATTTATATTGGTTGAGATATATAAATTATACAGATCTAGAAAATGTAATTCCATTCAAATTCTGGACCCTTATAGATAATTAACAAATATGTAAATAATAAATATATAAATAATGAATCTATAAATCTATAAATCTATAAATCTATAAATATGTGGGAATCTCGAACCTGTTACCTGCAAAAAGTAAAGTACTATACCTAGTAGGTCCACGGGTAGCTATAGCTACCTACCCAACCTTTGATACATTCTCACTCACCCGCATCATCCATCCATCCATCCACCCATCCATTCATTCATTCATTTCTCCCTCCACCTCCACCTCCACCTCCACTTCCTCCACTTCCACCTTCACCCCTCCAACCAGCCATCATCAGCTTTCTAAGCCAAACACACCTTTCTCGAACTCTCAACAAAACAATCCTCCAGTGATGCGCAAGAAATAGGAAACGATTCATGCACCCCTTCTCTATTCTCACACTTGCGATTTTCGTAGCCGGCTACATCACTGCGAGGTGGGATCTGGTTACTAGACTTTATGAGCTTGCAATATTCGCATGGGATCACGGAGTAGTGGTTAGCTTTGGTATCCTCTGGATCTACTCGATACACTTCACTGATACTACTTTGGCACCTAGGCACGCACTCTCAAGGGATTCGCGATTCTTTCCCTCTTCTTCTTTCTATTCATAATCCCCGTGGAAAGGCTCGCGTCGAGGGAGACGACACTAGTAAATAAGCACTATATCTATACCACAAACCTAGCTAATAATCCAATAGCATCCGCGGTCTGGTAGCGTTGGCATATCTGCACGAGAACAATTGCGACGAAGGGGATCTTTCTGAAGGGAAGCAGTTTAAGATAACTGAGTATTTGTCATGCCCGATCATGATGGTTTGATGAGGATTTTCTGGCCGAGGGATATACCGAGAAGTGATTCGCCTGGAGTAATAGTTGGCTGGAGGAACTCTGGCCTTGATATATTTGTGGTTGCGATATTGGAAGATGTTGACGTGAGTAGCAACAAGGCGATGGAAACAGGTTAGCTGACACAACGGCAGGCGCGCAATGTAGAAAATGCACTAAAAGCTGGGACCTTGTTTCGAAATGCAAGTCACCCTATCGAACGAATATATGAGCTATGTGGGCAGTCTTCATTGCAGGTGTTGGGTATGGCAAATTCACCCAAGGCTGATGTCGATAATCTTCAAATCCGCGCAACCACAGGATCAGCATACAAATTACCCCAGATATCTTGTGCTCGGGCATCAACAAATCAAATAGTCGTCTTTGATCGACCTCAGCCAAATAGGATGCAATACATATCTTTAAAGCCGATATCATTAGCGCTGGACGATAAGGCTGAAATGACGTTTCATGCACCTGGCAGTGTTGATGCTGAGGAAGAACGAGAGGAGCTAAGGCAGAGAAAAAGGACTGAGGGATTGGTCGAAAAGCTGAAGTATCACTCGGTTGTTAAACATCCTCCATCCCAGAAAGAACTCGCCTTGCCAAGAATAGTCAATCAAATTAATTGTGCTTGGGAGGTTCATCAACTATTACAGAAAAATATCTCGCTAGTTGGAGCTCGGTCAAGGAGAAGTCTAAGCGTATCGGAAAGAGTGGTGGAGTCAGCAACCACGATGCGTGATTTCGTTCTTTTAACCATATGGCAAATGATCACGCTCTACATATATCCTATTCTGAGACGTGGATTTGTCATTGGCCTTGTGTGTCATAGGTTTGCTGCCGAAGCCTTACTGTTGGTTCTAGAATGGAGGGCCAAGCCAGATTATGCAGCTTTGAAAGATATCTCTGCAACGGCACAACAGGTCGAAATTCGCTTACAGCAATTCTGTTACTGGCCAATGCAATACGTTACTCTTCGAAGGAGCAAAAGAGACTGGGGTAGTGTGACTACAAGCCATCCTGACTACATAAGGTTCTACAACAGTCTGTGGCTAGTTGCAAACGACGTCATCATTGGAATTGCACTAGGATCATATATCATTGATAATTCTGCCTGGGTCGCGGAAACCATCAGTGATATTCTGAGCACTTATTCTATAGCCGCGCTTCAAAGAACGATAACTTGGTTGATGGACTGGCCAGCTGGGTTGAAACTTAACACTGAGCTGGCTGCTTTCTTGGGTGATTTGTTCTTATGGGTTATTGATCATTGGTCAAGTATGATTAGTTGCTCCTCCACTGAATTATACCTCGGCTAACTCCCCCAGGTTGTATTGAAACTTTGCACCCGGTATTACCTCATGTTATATGGGTCGTTGGTTTTTCTAGTTTTGCTGGTGCCAGCATGCCAATCGCCTTATTCTCTGACCTACTCACCATTCTAACGTTACATATTTACTCGTTTTATATGGCTTCTGCACGCATATTCAATTGGCAATACACAATCCTCCTCTCCTTGTTTCAATTGTTTCGCGGCAAAAAGCATAACGTTCTACGAAAGCGTATCGACTCTTGCGATTATGATCTCGACCAATTGTTGCTCGGTACTATCTTATTCACGCTACTCTTTTTTCTCTTGCCTACAGTACTTGTATTCTACTTGGCATTTGCATGTGCACGCATGGCCATTATCTCGTTAAAAGCTGTTTTAGACGCTTTACTTGCATGCTTAAATCACTTCCCGCTTTTTGCATTAATGTTACGACTTAAAGATTCACAACGATTGCCAGGTCTGTTATCATCCAATGCCTACAGACTACATCATGCTAACATACACAGGCGGCATACGATTTGAACTTCGGGATACCCAAGAATTAGCAAGTCAAATACCTAGTACTCCATCTCCTCCACCAACATCTTACATCTATCTTAAAGTATGATTATCCTCGCACTCATTTGCATTCACATTATTAACGCAGAACCTATAGTCTGTTCCACTCACTTTTCGCGCCATGTTTCATCAATACTTCCAACTTGGTCATCGCATCCGTAAACACTATGCTTCACCCCGCGTTCTTCTCTGTCTCGCAACTGGTAAATTCGTTCCGCCTATTCATCGTAAAAATCTCTATTCTCTTCAATATAGCATGTTACCAGCACGTAGAGCGGGTATATTGGATATGTGGTATGCTTTGACGGCCAGCTCGGATGAAGGAAAGGATAAGGATAAGAGGAGGGGTAGCGCTGGGTGGTTGAATGGTGGGGTGGCTAGTTTGGCGATTGGTAATGGAAATTTAAGGAGGGGGAATGGATATATGGCTAGAAGGGGTGGGCATTAATGAGGGGTGGAAATAGTATGATGAATGAGGGATGAGAGCAATAATGCTAGTATTTTGTATATGTGATTAGGTTTGGTTTGAGCGAAACGAAACGAGATGAAATCAGGCAATCAAAAAGAGTAAGCGAGGGGTTGAAGGCAATAATTTTTGTATGTAGTGAATGTAGACACAGATTACTTAATGATAATATTTCAAAAACAACTTGGAATCTGACTGTTGTGATTATATCGTATGATTGATATATTCACACAAGAGAATATGCAGTATATATGAATGTATGTATGCGCGAAGCAATTATCATTTTATTTCATTCGACTCCATCCATTCATTCATCCATCATCGAATCCCAACCCCACATATCCATCCGGTGCTGTCAACCCATTTTCCTTCAACCAATCAATCGATCAATCATCATCATCGTCGTTGTCATAATATAATAATACATATAAAACCCTCCCCCATCATCCCCTCTACAACTTCCCTTTAACCTCCTGCGCCTTCCCCTTCACCTCTCCCTTCACCTCTTGCGCTTTGCCCTTCACCTCTCCCTTCACCTCCTGCGCCTTCCCTTTCACATCACCTGTTGCTTCGGCCGCCTTTCCCTTGGCTTCTTTACTCGAGAGACCGGCTGCCGCTTTGGCTTTTTGCGTTGCGGTTTCTGTGTTTTAGATGGGGAGGTTAGGTGGGTTTGTTTTGTGGGGTGGAGGCATGTGCATGTGGATGGGGATACATACGTCCAGCTTCAATGCCATCGACGATCTTACTCGCACTCGCAACGGCCTTGTCGACCGTTTTCGCGGCGTCCTTGACGCTTTCTGTGGCGGATTTGGGGGCAATGCGGGTTGAGGAGAAGGGTCTTGTGGTTTGGACGAGGGCGCGGGGGGCCGGGATGATGCGGTTGCGGTTGCGGATGAGGGTGCGGGGTAGGGATTGCATTTTGAGGGTGTTTTTGGTTGTGTCTTTCGAAATTGCTCGTGATGAGATGCGTGGGATACGAATTGAGATGAGATACCTTGGCTGTGTGTGTTCGTTTGTACAAAAAAAGAAGATATCAATAGAGAAGAGGGAAGGAATTGGAAAATGGGAGACGTGCAATTTATAAATACCTAGCTACCTACGTTGCTGCACAGGAGCAAGGTAAGCTTGTTTGGTAGGAGCGTGTGTAGCGGCGTCTCTTGCATCATAATCATGACGTCACGTTTGTGGCTGTTCCACTAATAAGCTAGAGCTAGAGCTAGAGCTACCTAGGTCGGTAACGTAACCCCTCTTCAAAGCTTGATGTATGTATGTCTGTCTGGTCTGATTTTGGCCACCTCGTTGGGGATCTGTGTAATGGATGATTGAATTGAATTGGATGGAATGGAATTGGGTTATTCTTTCTTTGTTCTGGGTTGGGGTTGAGGTTCGATGATTGGTTTGTTGTTGTTGGTGCTGGTGTGGACACTGGCTTGGGAGGTTCACGGTGATATGTGTAATTCTGATAAGCAATTCACGATGCGATTCGATCTGAATGTACGTTATTGTGGCCCGGAAGAGCTGAGGGCTAGACCATGGAAAGATGGTTACTGTTAACCGTGAAAGGTTCTCGATCGTTGTTGGTCTAGCCGTCTCCTCGCGTCCAACATATACATACATACATAGTCGACTTCAATAGGATATAAACAAAACATACCCGTAAACCCCATCCTATTCTCATCCCCAATTAGCAAGTTAGAATAAAACAGCTCTACCCTACATAAACATAAACTGACAAGATTAATTTCCCGCTGTAAGAATACATATTGAACATCTATCCATCCTATTACCATCGTTCGCAAACAGTACAGTACGTATGCGTATATACTTACTGCATGTAACCAGAAGTCTCCTCTTAAGCTTCCAATAACAACAACAACATCATCATCATCATAATCATCATCATCATCATTCATCATCATCAATTTCCGAACCAAGATATCTCCCCAGAGTCCTACAGAGAAAATACTTATAACCCGTCCCACACACCCAACACCCTCATCCTTCAATCCATCCCAAACCACCCAACCGCCACCTACTTCGTAGAACTACCTACCTAGGTACGTAAACGCCCTCACGCCCGCTTACAAGCAAGCAATCCAGCAACCCCACACCACTCCACAAACCCATTCCCATAACCTCCACTCCAATCCACTCCACCTCCTCACGGCCCCCAAAAGAATTTCCCATCCTCTTATCACTACCTCAACACACTAAAACACAACAAACCCACCCAAAAAGCCTGCGCAGAGATTTCGATAAGAAAAATATCTAAAGAAGCAAAAAAAGAAGAAAATTCCAAAATGATATTGAACAGAGGGGGATTCGAACCCCCGCGGGCTAAGCCCATGAGAATGCTAATTGATTTAATCAACTAAGCTAGAAGCTTGAGTCACACGCCATAACCACTCGGCCATCTGTCCTGATAATCATTGTCGGATGATTTGTTGATGATGTCCCGCTTATTTTAGCATGTATTAAATTTACACATGGGGGTATACTGCAATGGGAATGAACAATCTGCATGGGGAAAAGGGATGGTTGGTTTGCGAATAGGGTGTGATTGGATTATGCGGTGGTGCCATCTGGGCTATGGAGACTATAGTAACTCGTCTTCAAACGGTACCTAGCTAAATATAGAAATTCTGAGTAATTTATTTTATTTTTCTGTCTCGTTTGATCTAATTTTAACTGTTTTATTTGATACAAACTTTGATTCATAGATACTAATAGCTAAGGTATAGGGATACCGCTGCCGTTCCAAATAAATCCCTAGGCCAACCGGTTATAGAATTCCAAAAAGCGAAATATACTCCCCCTAATGTTGGTGATATACCTAGTACCCCAAAAAATACATATAGACATATATGTAACACTCCTAACGCCCCTAATATCCCTTGTAATGAACATCTCTCCCTCTCAATCCTCCAATTTCTATCTTCATCTCAACCCATGACCATAAACCCCACTCCTCCAAGTACTCCCGCTACCATGACCGCCGTTAATAATCCCGCTCCGGCTCGATCTCCGCTGGTGACTGGTGTATCGACCGGTCCATCTTTATTCGTAGTACTTCCACTTCCGCCTGCAGCATTACCCACACTTGTTCCACCAGTAGTGTTCGTGACAAGATCCGGCGCAGATCCGATGAGTGTTGCCTGGATGATACTAAGTGCACTCATTTGTTCTCCTACTCCATATTTTCCGTCGTAGGTACTACCTGCAGTCCAATGTTCTCCACAAGCTCGCCCACTCGCTCCTCCGTCGCATTGTTGTGCTGCAGCTTGAGCAGAGGTTTTGATGTAGTTCATGATGGTAGGCTCGGTGAATGGAGCGACTTTGGTTGTTGCGGCCATCCAACGAGAAAGGTAGGCTTTGAACGTCTGTTCATCGGTGTCGCAGCCGACTGCGATTTCTTCACATGCTGCTTCATACATAACATTGTCTTTGAAGAAGACGCTACTGGCATTCAAGAGACCTGTTGTTCGTGTTTCCCAAAGGGATGATCCGTTCGTCTATCGAGAAATTATTAGTAAGACTATATAGCTTGTAGTAATATAATTGGAGGGAAAAGAGGGACTAACGTAATTGTACATCATGGCGGCCCCAAAAAGATATATACCGGCATTATAGGTCCACTGTACATGGTCGACGGAGCTGCAATTGTCGGTATCGGATGAACCATCGTATACTTCATAACCATCACCAATCAATCCAATAGATTGTTCCCAAGCAAAGATTCTCGAAGCCCAATCAGCATAGGTTGAATTTCCAGTATATCTTGCCAGCCTAGCTCCAAGGTTAAAGAAACAACCATTGGCAATACTGTTCTTATAATTGTATCCAGAATTAAACGTGAAGATCTGCCATCTCAATCCACCTCCGCACGTTGAATCATCCCATCGAGATGCCATGTCGTTAAATACCGCTTGCGCCATTGCTAACCAACCAGGCGTTCCGCTTTCCGGGTTGTCAAAGTTTGCTTCTGCTGCTGACATAGCAGCCATTCCCCAAAAGCCCTGATCATCGTTTCCTTCTGTCTTGGTTTGATTGAGAGGCATGAAATCGTATGAGTCGCCGGCTTGATGCAGAAGTGCTTCTTTGACTTCGGCATTGTACGTAGTGTCCCCTGTGTAGTACCAATAATCGACCATTATACCAAACATAGCTCCTGCCTCCCACCAATAATAAGGATCAGGTAAATTACCAGCAACATCTCCGGTGTTGTTTCCCGTATAATATTTCATCATATCGTAGGCGACCTCTGACGCGGCGGTTTTGATACTGTCTAACAAGCATCATTCCATCAGCATCCTGCTCGTCGCCCATTGGAAGGGAAGAGATCAGTAGAACGTACCATCAGAGGTTATATCCAGAGTAATAGCACCAACCAAGTTACTACATGTTGAAGATATGGCAGCAGCATATGCCAAGACTTTTCCTCCACTCAGCCTCATCTTGCTCCTCTTCTGTAGTTCGAACTTGAGTTTGAATCTTGTACTCTATATAACACCCCTTCACTATTTACTAATACCTATTCAGGAGAACGGAGTTCCGATCGACCCCCGGGATATGCAAAAGATTCGGCCAAACGAGAGAACAGGATAAAGTATGCCGAGTAATTTGAAAGAGAGAAAGGAAAAGCGTAGGTTACTCTTTTACTACCAAGTCAAAGAGAGAAATGAAGACTACTCCCCAGAAATTCAAAGAGAGAAGACTTGCTTCCTCCATCACTTACCAACCGATCCATAATAACAAAACTCCTTCTCCACTGTTCCGTATTTGACATGCGGCCTACGGTAAATCGGTAAGCATAGTTACATAGGTCTCTCTACCTTCTTTCCTTTTAATAGACCTTGCTCGTGAGCCACATCCCAGGGGAATTCGAAACACTATTTTCAGAATGTTGTAGATCCACCAATGTCTTCCCTGAGAAAGAAACGAGAAAGATTTGAAAATGTCTGGCTGGAAGACTAATCAAGACCTAGCTCATAACAATTTACAAACCAATCGAGTAATAATGGGTACGCATTGGCTTACGCGGTGGATACGTCATCCTTGTTTGGTTTCCGGTTAAGATAGCCCTCATCTCCCAGAGACATTCAAAGTTTTCTCATCTCATCGCTGGATCATCAATCAGCCTCGTCCAAAAGTGCCACTTTGAAAGATGTTGATATCAAAGATGAAAAGTTGAAAAGTTAGATCAAATGATGATAAAAGCCAAGCAATGGTTGTCTTGAATGACGATGCTTAGACTGGTCAAGTCATTGGAGCAGACCCTACATCTTTCATGCTGAAGAGCTTGGAAAAAGCTTGTCTCCACAAACTACCGACAAGGAGCCGTCATTTCCGGAGATTGGCGTTAAGGATGAGTGGATACGATATGTATGATTGATCATGTGACGAGGGAAAGAAAAGGGGCTCAGGTACAGTAAGGTACAATACATACCTAGGTAATTACTGGTTGGGTAGATATCAACTGGTCGATTCAGATTCCAGAATCTTGATGTTTCTTCTTGATTGAAAATGCTTTTAGAGTTCTTAAATGATTGGTTTAGATTTTATTAGAGTCTTAATAAACACTCAATTCAGATTTCAAAACCTTTGATTATTTGGTACCTACGAAGTATGTACTATGTCCTAGGTCTTGGGTTTCTTTTTGAATGAGATAATTCACGTGTCCACGGGTGTATGTGATTATCATCTATTATTATGTGAAAGGAGGATTCATAAATGTTTCTAAAAATAGGTAAAGGCTAGATATCTACAATAGGTAAGTTTACTGTTAAGCATATGCAGTACCATTCATTGAAAGGAATCAATTGATAGTCTAATCAGTACAACTTGAACCTGGAACTGATGATTAAGTCACTATTGGGGTTAATGATTTACTAGATATGGCTTGGAACATTGCAGGTCAACTTTTATCTGTTCTGTCACGTGCCTGTCTATATGGTAATGGTGGTACCGTTATACTGTTATTGTCATGTGCAGCTACATACTCCTCTATCTTATGTATAAGTAGGTGGGTACGGCGACAACCTCAAGTATTTGGTGTGAAATACACATATCCATATATATATATATATGTATATCTATCCTTCATGGCAAAGTAACTGCGTATTACTAAGCATAAGGTATAATCACAACAGTCCAATGGATAAGACTTGTACCATCTACAAAATAATATAATGCCAAGCTTTATAAGAAAAGTATATATACAGGGCCAGAACATGAAAGTTGTTTGCTGTTATTTTCTGTCCTTGTTTTCCTCTCGACTGATGCCTTTCATTTATCACGTGCACTTTGGGGAAATGAACAAATTTGCCCTTTCTCTATTTGTCTATTTGTCTATTTGTCTATTTGTCTACTAGTAGATACATAGACAGTACGACTAAGCACTCAATAATCACAACCAATGTTTATACAACTGTGATTAATATTGTGATTGTGGAAACAACAATGGCGCAATCACATCAAGCCAAGAAAAAAGTACCTTGGTGGTTACCATCATGACCAAACTCCGCCATACAACACCATTGTGATTTACAAGCATACAATATATTGAACATCACGTTACAACCTTGTTGGCCCAATATCATCATCAAGGTGCCCAGGTAAATATATATATATTTAAGAGAAAGACGTATAGAACCATTCTTTTTCCTCCCTTTTGAATGCTTTTGGCTTTTCTATCTCTCAGACATACAACTCTTCGCTTTATACCTCTACAATCAGCAATCATGAAAATTCTCAGCTTGGAAACGGAGACGGAAAAGAATAGAATGGGATACCTTGACGATCTTCAAAGGGTTCAGATGGATATCAAACTAGACATGGTTTCCAAGTGGCCAAATCAGAAATTTGATATCATATTGAAGAAACATCATAGTCATAAGGATTATGATGGTATAATAGAACTTATCCAAAGCTTGGACCTATATGAGCTTCGATCATTCTTGTCGCAAGGCTTGGCTTGCAGAAGTCTATCCGAATATCGAAGCCTCAAATATCCTCAGAACGAGTCGAAGCCCAGAGTGCAGCTCGAAGTCGGTGATCGAGCATTCCCATCCTTCAAACGACTACCAGTTGAGCTTCGTCTTGATATTTGGGAATACGTATTTGCAGAAGATCTCCTCCCGAAGGTTCATCATCTAAATAACACTGACCGCCATACCGGAAAGATCACCGATTCAATCACCTCACATATCCCATTTTCGAACATCGTACATGTCTGCAAGGAGTCCAGGGAATGGTATCTCTATCGAACGCATAATGTTTGGGCATTCGGCACATATGTCAATTTTCATAGTGATATCATTTATCTCACCAAACAAATCGAGGAATCCAAAGTCCTCTACGAAAGTCTTCTCTCAAACCCTCAGATGATGAAAGTTCAAAATTTGGCAATGCGTCGAACATACCTCACCGATAATCCTCAGAAGACTTTCACTCATATTGAAGCCTTTGCGCTAATTCGAGAGAAGCTTTCCTCGTTAAAGAACATATATGTCGTCATGAATGAGATCCGAGATTCAACAATCATCGACAAGGATAAGGACATTAAGTTTAAACATCTCTCGGCAAGACAGAAGAGAAAATGGATAGATGTTGGATATGCAAGAACATGGCTTAGATGGTTGAATGAGAGGATGATGGAGAGAGGCTACAAAAGTTTAGATTCTCATTTCGTGATGGTTGGTACCAAGTGTGGGGATATACTCTCTGCACAATACGGAGCAATTACCTTTGAGAGAAAGATTCGTGATGGAACCCTGGAGCTCTTTTGATCAATGGTAGCGGAAGGTCATTTGTATGGCTTTTGATTGTATGAACACTCATGCGATGGTTTAGGAGTGAATCCTGAATCCATTGCGAGAATTAACTAAGCCTATGAAATGAACATGAGTTCATGATCTGGCAGCTCCCCCAGAAGGAATATCAGGTACACTGCTTGATATCGCGGGACGTGAGAACGAAAGGTTCGAATTGAAGTTACCCGGCCCAGCAGAGGCGACAGTGAAGAGGGTCTCAGCGAGGAAGAACAGGCATTCAAGCCACATGATGAACAAATGGTTCGAGGGATGTATCCTATAGAAAGATATCATACTAGGCGACACGTGATGCGCCCACATCACGGTCTCTCACATCCATAGACGAGTTTAATGACATGATTTAACACATGATCCAATCAATCCTCTGATATGAAATTTACGTATGTGAGAAGATGCCATATACTCTAATTGAAGGTCAATCCAATGGTCCAGATATTCAATAACTTATTCCTCCGCATGTACATCATACCTTCTTCTCATGGGTAACTATACCCATCCATCTATTCACAAGCAGCATCAAAACAGCCCTAAATACATATCCAAGAATGAAACAAAAAGGAAACAACAAGAAAACTCAACCTAATCACCACACAAAATCTCAAGAGTCACCCCGGGCGCCCCACAAAACCAGCTTCATGGTATGGTTTATATATAGAGGATCCATAGCTATATTCATACAATTCTCACAGGTTACCCAGCTATAGCTATAGCCAGATATCCTTGATTGAGTGTGTGTGTACATGTAGAATACCTACCTACCTACCTACCTACCTACCTACCTACCTACCTATTTACTAATATCTAAATCTTGAGATCGTTAGGTCGATGATGATCGAAGTAGCAATGGCTGTACATGTGGATATCGATAGCAAATGAAAACAGTAGCTAGATATAGATAGACCTCCAGACTTGAATAGCTATAGAGAGAAAGAACATCGAGTAAGATAGATAAAAAGTATGGATGTAGGTTTGGAAGTTTGTTTAAGATTGAGGGGGATGCATATGTATATGTAGATATGCATATCATATATATATACATACGTATTTTGTATTTATGATTGTTGCTACTAGCTATAGATGGGCATTGGGTATTGGGTATTAGGCATTTGTGATATATGAATGGATAAGTCATTAATCGATCTTTTCGGTTTATGATTTGTATCCCTATAGCTACCTGGGTAGTTAGTATCTTTGATTCGATGGCCATGAATGGAGGGAGGACGGGATGAATTTATTGAAGAATGTTTGGGGGCTGTACTCTTTGATCGAGATATGAAAGGGGGTTTTAGACTACGGTATCAATTGCAAGGAGTATTTTCACGTGAGTATCAGAACGACCCCCGCCAATTCTTTCCCATCGGCAATAACTTCCTACTCCAGAAACCCCACTTATAGGGATCTTCCGTTCCCTAAATCCCCCCATAAGACCAAACCCTCATCAAACAAAAATACAAAGTTCAATTGAATTTGATCTGATCGAGAGCAAAAAAAAGGCAAAAAGAAATGTTGGTCGAGGTTAGCCTCGACTCGCAGAATGCGGCTTCTGTGGATCGAACACAGTGCCTCCAGATTTATGGGCTGAAGTGGACTTCAGTCTGGCGCTCTCCCAAGTGAGCTAAAGCCGCTTGAGTGTTTGTGTTGTTTGTTGAAATGAGGTGGGGTATTTTGATATATATTTGTAGTTGATTATGGAAAATCATCTGCGGGTTTTTTGGATGGGTTGGTATGATGGTATTTGATTTATTCAATTGTTCTTTAAATGCTATGGATTTGTTCGATTTGTGTTATTGATTGGATTAGAATTGTTTTTTTTTTTCTTTTCATCTTTTTGTTAAATGATTGTATCTGGTTGTACCCAGATAGTCAGTAAAATAAAGCCAACAGTAATAATGCTTCAGATTGAAGATAAAAATCTCATAGATCTACACCTCTCTGGTGGGCAGGTCAAGTAAGTATCTATCCAGGGTAAAATAGAGTCTAGCTAGCGCTTACACTCAATCGCCGTATACTTTCAAAATCAACACATTCCGTTAACATGTTTTGCATATAGACTTCTAGCTGCAAATTAGCAAGTTCCACTGCAGGTAGCTAGTTGAGTTCGACGATGGTATCGCAAGCGTTGGATCAAATGTACACCTGGCTCATTGAACTCCCTATATTCTATCTAGGTGAACTTGGTTGATTAAATTTAAGAAATGGTCGAGCCGATAGACTGTGAACCTCAATTCCTAAACGGTAGAGTGAGTAAATGAGCCGATAGACGCATGAAACTTAAGAAGGAGAAGCGCTATAGGATCTCCAATATATATATGAGGTTACAGGCCCAGCATCCACGAGAGTTCTACTCCTGCAAATGCAACGGCTCACGAACACTGGCGTCTTTATCAAGAATGAAGGCCAATGTCAAGGAGTTTGAATGTTAAACGTGCTTCTTTATTCATCCTGAGTGTTTTTTCATGTATGAATGAATAGCAGAAGCCTAACTCAAGTGACCCTGGGGTTAATGCTGATTACTTTGGTCTGACTACTGAGCCCGGGTTGAGGAGGTTAGAGGAGCAAACTATACAAGCAGTTACCCGTTCGCGGGGTCTGTATGATCTTATTAATGGATACTAGAATTTTAATCATAGTATCGATAAGTCATTTCAGTTTGTCTGGACCAGATTTATCCTGATATCATATCTCTGGTTAACTACTTTGCATGAAATATAACTCCAATGTCATCCCTTACAGCCATCATTATCCAATAGACTCATGATATCTATTTCTATGGATCAAACCTTGAGAAAACTCTGAATGTCAAAGAGTTTTGCTCGCAAACTCGTGAAGTCATGATCCTCACATGCTCATATGCATTTCACTCCCTCAAAAGCTGATACACAAATCAGACTCCATAAATCTGTATATCAATAGCGACAGGGACAGGGACAGAGAACCGCACGACGGAACCAAAACAGGACCACGCATCTCCGGCCCCAGGTTTTTTTATCAGATTGTACATATTCCTAATCAGCACCAATAGTATATCTATATAAAAAAATCCATCTCAGAATATCGCCAAAGTTGGCAATAAGTAGCACCGCCAAGCCCCAACACCTCTCCCTTCTACCGCAAAAGCACATATAAACACTTCCCAAAGAAACGATACTACCAAAATTGCCTTCTCGGCACCACGAGGATCAACAGGATACAGTATGTCTATAATAAAGGTACCGGCCAACCAACAATCTACTTCATGCCCATTAACATGTTGCTTATCTCCTCCCTCAGAACCACGCATGATATAAGTTCCATACAAAGCCACGATACCTCCACTTCTCAATCATATTAACATTCTCTCCCCCAAATCTCCTCACATCACACGAACCAGACCCAATCTTCGACATTCAACCTTCCACGGTCCACTCTTAATTGCCTTCTGCAAAGCAACCCACCAACCTATAAATCAACACCAAAGAATCAGTTAACAGGAACACCACACACAAGCAAAGTCTCGAATATCGCCGAGTATGGCCTTCAACTCAGAGCTAGACTTAATCAAGCGATTCCATTGTCTCTCCTAGTTCCATAGACTGCAGACTCTACACACAATATCAGGGTTGGTATTGAAGTTATCATAGCCCCTCTGCTTCACAACTAGCTTTGTCTGTGGTCTCTCTCCCGCCGAGCTGTCTTCTCGGTTAGTCTTCGCCGCTGTTTCAATCTGAAGGGTTGGGGATTATTCTAGTTATGATTTTTGGCTCTTGGCTGTGAATCTTGCATTCTTCGGCATTTGTGAAAGTGTCTCTTTTTGTGTACATGCTTCCTCTTTCTTACACGCACTTCTCTTAATCAATTTACTTCTCCATCCTGCGTCTCGCTCTTCTCACTATATACCACTCTCTCACTAGCTGCCACTTGGCATACCTAGTTCTTAATATCCACTTATAGCCTAACGCCACATCTCTACCCGCCCACTGCAACCCACACTCTCTCTTCCACCTCCCTAGCCTTAAACCTCCACACTGCATCTCCCAAACACCAATCACCACACCCCTTCTATACCCATCGCATCCAACGTTACCCCACAGACAACATCCACCCTCCTATACCATAAAAACCCATCCATTACAACCAGCACCTCCACAACCACCCACAGCCCATCACCACAGCCCATCACCACAGCCCATCAGAACACCAACCAGCCACCCAAACAAACGCGCTCAGCACACAAATCCGTCATGATACCAGTAAAAAAACAAATCAAGACCAGAACACCACTTCGTACACCCAGCTTGTCCAAAACCAGCAAGCGGCAAAGCGATGCAACACCTGGAAACCGGAAAGAGAATAGCAGAACAGACAAGATAGGAATATCTGCGGCGTTAAAATCCATTCCGAAATCTCATCTGCAATCATGCCATACTACACAAGCTTTGCCTCGCTTTCGCGCAGTGATACATTCGCGGCATGAACTCAACGCCGTATAAACCTACCCCTATACATGTATGACTAACCCCAAGTACTTCTCTATACTTTTCCCCACGTTGTCAAGACCTTCTCGACGCTTCATGTACATAATACCAGCAAGCCAGCGCCCGGAAAACCAGCAACCGGCTAGACCTAGATCTTCAACAGAATAGCGCGCGCGCGCGCGCGTGTGTGTGTGTGTGTGCGCGCAAATTAAGACGAAACAATGACCAGGAAGGAGATATCGAACCTCACACCCACGCACCGCCATAAATATTAACCGAAGCAGGAATTTCGCGAGTGAAAAAGGGGGGATGGCGGAAAATGATCAGCCAGCTTGGTAGTTCCATGACGTCGGTATATCATCCAGAGATAGTGCTCGCACTATTATGTGTTGAGATGTGCAGGGAGTTTTAGGCTGAAGTCCAGAGTTCGGCTTGATAATGTTTACGAGTTTGGAACTCGGGAAAGTCGTTCGATAACTGGCCTCGAGCTGGTGCCAGGGGACTTCTAAACTTGCGGCTTACTTGTGGAAGTCAGTATGGTTGCAATTCTTGTGGTAGCATGTTGACGCATCAAGCTATCGCGAGATAATATGCATGAAGGTTGAGATATTTGAATTAGACTAGTCTTTGCAGAGTTGTCGATCCATCCTTCACGTGTCTCGTATTCGGCTTTAGAGGAAGAGATATAATATTATATAAAGAACACGGTCATAACAAGACCCAAAGAAGTCGTATAATAATTCTAACATTATCCCAATCCGAAGCAGACATCTAACTCGTTACATCGTAAATGGCCGGCCATATACGCTTTATTGATGAACTAAAGAGGAGAATAGAACAAGAGATCCCTCTATTTGTTAACATGAAGAACCTTCATGAGCCAACCTCGTGAGGGATTCCGAACGACTATGTTTTGGCGACTTTGATAACTCCACCTGATAAGTGTAATCGGTACGAATCCCATCTACGGTACGCAGTTCCGCATTATGCTCGGAGTCTCCATCGTGCAGTCTGCTCCAATCGCCATCTTTGTGTGCGTGAACTGTGGCGAATGTGATGCCTGTGTCGGTAGGATTGCGGAAGGCTCGAGCTTTGGAATTCTGTCGGCCACTAATCGGTGCGCTTCCAAATGTGACGAGATCTTTGGGTCCATGCGGTGTTGAGCGAAAGCTGTCCTTGGGATGGTTGCGACGAAGAAAGCGTGCGAATGTAGGCACTGAGCTCGCTATGCAGCCAATGGCAGTTTCTATATTGGATAGGAGAACAATGAAGCCGGTATAGTCTAGAGAGGTGTAAGTACCATTGCCACTAAAATAGTTCTGCAGGATGACTCACAGAGTAGATTATCTGTAGGGTTGTGGTAACGCTCAATGTATGGGGCTCGGATCATGGTAGATATCGAAGCACTGGTTGAAAGGCTCCAGTTAGCTACACTGGTCAAATGGAGGATAGTGTGTGGACTTACGCCGAAGCGAAGGACAATAGCAAGCCCACTTGGATCTTCCTGCGAGTTGGCATCTGCGTTCTATACAGCATTATACCCGGAAACACTGCACAAGCCAAGTCGGTCAGAATGGTACTGGCCGTTGAGGTATAGCTCAAAGCAATCATTGTGCCCATGCCTGAACACGACCCTTTCCCTTCAGTTATCAATGAAGTATTCCAATTTGCAGCCACGGGTCTACATAAAAGCAAAATGCCTATGAGAGTCACAAAGAAAGTGCAAATAGTGAGAGTAAGCAAGCCCCATACAAACAGTCGGTACACTTTTTTGCGCACTGGCAATACGCAAGAGAGTCACACAGATCGAGCTTTTGATAATCGCCAGACCCATGACGTAAAACATCATCCAGAGCATCAGGTATTTCGTGCCTTGTACTGCGAAATACGCATTTAGGCGGTCGTTGTGTGAACCAAGGCCGACTCGAGTGCTATGACAAGCCAGGCTGACATCGAGGGTAAAAGTGACCTAGCAAAAGTTAGCATCAGTAATAGATCGAAGGGCTGGAGAAAGTAGCGTACCAATCCAACAACTATCAACCCATCGTCCCAACCAAACACGCCTTCATTAACCCTGACATATGTTCGTATTGACACAGTGATGGTCGAGAATAAAAGACAGATGATTGAGACAATGAAAATTACTAGAGGGAAGCCTTCAAGCGCAAGGATGGTGGCGTCTGCATTAGTCATATCTGCATTGAATCGAAAGTCGTTTCTTCTAGAGTAGCGTATTGTTCGTGAAGAGATGTGATGCTGAATCCATAAGCAGCGACATCAAGTGCCTTTTCAAAGGGTTGAAGAAGTCCTAGAGTTTGAGGGAGTTTACAACATAACTTAGCAAACATAATATATAGGAATGAATCATGGTTCTGTTCTCCCTTCCCATGATTCTCTGAATTGAGAATAGAAACGGATCATCGATCATTCTCTGTTCATGGATCTTCCCCGTCTCTTCCAAATCTGGAGCTCTCTATAAATTGACTCTGTTCTTGAAATTCTTTCGCTAGAGTAAGGTTCCTGTCCCGGTAGAGTAAAGTACGGAGTGGTCCAAATCTGTGCACGAGATTGCATGGAAGAAGGCTAATCCCTACGCCCCACTTTTCTCATCGAGACCCATGAGATCTACTAGTTCCCAATGGAGAAATGCTCCTGTAATTCTAGTGGGTCTAACCCCACTTATTCGTTATTACTATAAATCCCAGGGCTTTACATTCTTTCTTAATTTGGTACTATGACTGATTTGGATTAGGTGATTTGGACAAATCACTTTCAAAGGTTATTAAAATTTTACTATGCAGTACGTACCAACCTTTCCATCTTCGAGTTCTTTCATGGATGGACACTCACGTGTTAAGCGAGGAAGAGTGGAAGAGTGGAAGAGTGAATTGACTTTAACAAATTCAAGGATCTTTGAACCAATTCAAAGAAAAAGATTCCAGTTTCGAATCGATATAGAGATTCCAAGATTCTTCTCTTCTCACCTGGGCAGTTTGAATTCTTATGTGGAAAGTAGTGTAGTAGTACAGTACGGAGTAGAGAAATTCACGTGGACATCAATGGTTATAGACTTTGATTATTACTAATCACCTACCGTCAGTCCAACTAGGTAATTGATAGTCCTACCCGTGGACAGGACATTCCTTATCATTTGATGCAATTGATTCATTTGATATGCCTACGGAGTGTTTGTATATAATGTTTCTTATATGAATGAATGAATGAATGAGTATATATCATTTTTGAAAGAATATTAGATTCTATTTGCTTAATATATTAGCTTTAAATTAAGCTTAATACTGTATTAGTCGATAATTCAACTAAATATGATTGACTAAATAGTATCAATAATATTATAGTATTATAATATTATAGCGTCTCTAATTAGTTCAATATATATCAGCTTTCTATATATGCTTGAATATATCTTCAAGTAAATGTTTGCCATTTTTCCCATATAATGATTAACATAGTAGCAATTTCATTACAGTACTATGAATGAATATATTGTAATATATCTTCATTTCGACCCCTTGCTACCCTTTTAGCTATACCTCGAATATATTGACTTTATTCACACGAATATTATACTAGCTTCCATGTTAACATTTACATCAGTATTCCTACCAAGTATGATACTATTCAAAACGATCGATTCGAACGCCGCACCCTTACTACGTAGTACCTAGTACTGTATGTACCGAGAACCACCATCTCGGGCTTTTTCTGCGCGATCCCATCGAATGCCGCGCATTGCGACCTGGCAGTAATACACATGTTTAAATGTCAAGCTCTTTCGTCCCGGCCGGAGATGATGTCCTAAAACCGACAAGTGTATCCTTGGGACTAATTACTCTCTCCCCGTCCCTCAAATACAGGCATTATGCAGAAAAGGTTAAACGTTGGATCGGTCCATATAAAGCCAACAAGTAAGATTTATCATTGGTAGAAAGGTTGGATATCAAAACCTGCTACATATCCCCCTAGATTGTATAAGACAAGGTATCCGTAAGGTGTTTAGCCATTTGAATCATTTCAATCGCTACTTAGTGTCACAGATCTAACGGATAACCTTTTTTGGAGGGGAGCAGATCCGCCATTCTACTATTATTACCGCGTGTCGATTTTATCCTTGGCATGCAAAGGTGGAGGGTTTGAAAGGTCTCCATTCTCTTCTGTTACTTACCCCAAAGGACCCCCTCGCCTTTGTCCCGTCCGTCTCGTACTCCTTGTTTTAGAAATTCAGCATTTCGCCAAACCTCTCCTGCATATTCTTCCAACAATCGAAATGGCCTCCAACGGACAAATTGTACCCATCAACCGAGTCCATGAGGGCAAGGTTGCAATTGTGACGGGCTCGGCCCGAAGTACGTCCTGCAAATTCATAAACCTATTGCATTTTGCAACGTCCTAGCTAACCTTATTGTTAGGCATCGGTGCTGGGATTGCGAGAAACCTCGCCTCTAAGGGTGCAAACATTTTAATCAGCTATCTAACCGAAGGTTCAGACAGTTCTGCCGCTAAGCTTGCGGAAGAGCTCAGGAATGAACATGGCGTGACAGCCGTGCCATGTCGATCTGATATTTCCACGCCTGAAGGCTGTGCCGCCATTATTGAGGCTTGCAAATCAAAGATGCCTCCAAATGCCAAAACTGGCAAGCTGCAAATCGACATTCTAGTCAACTGCGCGGCCATCATGATAGGCATTGGTCCTCTCGAGACAGTTACTCATGAGGATTTTATTAAGTCGTACGAGACCAACGTGCTAGCTCCTATCTTGCTTACAGGAGCATGTAAGCCACACCTACCTACAGACCGATCAGGAAGAATTGTCAACGTTTCCAGCATCGGACAGAAAGTCGGCACTCCATATCTGACGCTCTACAATGGAACCAAGGGAGCGCTTGAGGCCATGACGAGAACTTGGTCAAGAGAATTGGCTGAGCACGCCACGGTCAACACTATCAATCCTGGTTCGGTTCTCACTGATATGTTCCGTCAGTGTAGCGACGAGGTGCTTGCAGCGCAAGGACAGTGGAATCCATTGATCCCATTGTCAGGTGTACGTGAATGGGACACCGAAGAGGTCAAGGAAGTAGGCAAGAAATGGGGTGGTCGTCCTGCATATGTTGAGGAAATCGCTAGCATTGTTGGTATGGTTTGTAGTCCAGAGAGTGCATGGATGACTGGTAGCGTTGTCAGTGCCAGTGGTGGTCAATGTTTTAGCACTTAGATGTTGATATTGTTTCGAACGTTTAATACCCGAGATAGCATCATTTTCAACTTTGATATATCGAGTAGCATAATTCCCCAGTTAGTATTGAGATTTATTGTACGCTATCTAAAATAATATTTCATTGTCTTGAATGATAGTAATTAATTATATCGTCGTTTAAATGTCCACAACCTCTATCAGCCTTTGTTTTGAAATGAAACTTTAAAGTTACAATATATGAACAAATGAATAACAAATAGATTGCTTGTGAAATTTGACCAACGGCTTTTACTTAAAAATGCGGTAATGAGCTATTCTTATTAACGTGACCATCAAATCTCGCGTACCTTAACGCGGCTCAACAAAAACAGCAAAAAAAGCTCCGACATCGTATCAACTCAAACCCCAGAACGATATCATTACAACGTATGAAGGTTCAACCAAGCCAAGCAAGCACGGTACAACAATCCCAACCACCATCTCAACCCTCGATTCACAAAGCACCCGCCAGGAAACTTATTCTGGAGACGGAGTGGACTGAAACAACAAAGAAAACCAAGAGCACTCTAAACACCTTAAACATCGTAAACACATCACTGATAATTAACCACCGATTCGTCCGTCGACTCATCCAGACCATCCAGAGCCTCCAACCCGTCCCCAAATCGCTATGGCCTGCCAAGTCGCCGTAACATACCATCTGCATCACCCAGAAGGGAAAACTCTACCCGCACGGAAGCCCCGGCCAACATTTAATTTTCCTATATGCACCGCTGTCAAGTCACAAGTGGGATGACGGTAGCGATAGCTGTAGGTATAGGTACAATAACCTTAAAGATAGTTCGAGTTCGAACCTAGTAATAATCTTAACGTTGCGAGTGGCCGTACCTGGCAAGCACTCCAAGAGATACCCCTCAGTTAGATTGACATGGAACTAGCAGGTGCGCTTTCGGACACCTCCCTACATCACGGACTTTCTCGTTTCTTGAATCTCGCGCTCTCGCAATTCTCCGCTCTAGAGCTAGCTATGTATTTCAATTCGTAATCTCTGATTGGTGACGATTCCAATCATCGGTTCACCAGGAAATCCCAGCGTCATACATATATCGAAAAGTATATGGCGTCCGCCTGCTTTGCCCAAACCAGGTAGTACCTACTGTACATACGTCTGAATTCACGCACGTGATCCGTGTTCAGAATGTGCTTGTACAATGCATTATACTCATTTCATCAACCTTAATCGAGAGGACACGGACTTTATAAATTTCCACGGATTCCTCATCGCGATATCAGATGTTGGTTTGACTCTCTAGAGATCGAGTCTCCATCTAATACTTTCGGATATATGAAAACTTCTATTTCAATTTTTTTTGCCACTCGGTTATCTGAGAAGAATGCTCACACCCCTTAAATGAAGTCAATAGGATGGGTGTATTCACTCCTATAGATGATGTGAGTCAGGTAGACTAGACTAGCATAAGCCAAAATATTTTCTTCTTTGCTCAGGAATTCTACTTTTATTCTATTGCTAGACTGTGTATCTATATATTCTATTCAAATATTCATACCCGACCTTCCGCATCAATCTTTCCTCTGTATCCCCACTCTACCACAATCCACCCTGAAAACCTGAACACCCAAAAGCGAAGCCACCACCCTCTAAGCCAAGATCTCACTCATCGCTCTATCATGGACACTAATATCGCTTCCCCCTTTGGCTCCCAATTCCCTCATGATCCACTCATACGCTGCCCATTGAGCTGCATTTACAACAAAAGCCCTCAAACTGCACACACCCAAGCCTCTAAAAAACACACCCATACCTTCATTACGATATGCCAATTTCGCAATTTCTAGCGCTCCTCTCCGTTTTTGTGGTGGCATCCCCGGGAGCAGTGACGTCATTTCTGACGTTAATGTCGAGGGCAGAATTTGCGCCTGCAGTCGCGTTTTCACAACATCAAGTGGAAAAACACTAGCCCATGTTACCACACCAGCTACGCCTCCACAGAGAAGAATCTTAATCGCTTCATTTCGGAAACTTGTTTTGTCTTCCTCTCCTGAGGAAACGGAAGCTGGTGAGAGGAAGTTAGAGGAGTAAAGATGAGATGATAGTTCGTAACTCCAGAAGTAAAATCCGTATCCTATGCTATCCCTCAATGCGGTAACTACACCGCCAAAATATAAACCTCGAATTCCAGTTGTGGATAAGATGGAACGGGTAATCGCTAAGGAGGAGAGAGGAGGAGTAGAGAGCTGGGCGCGGCATTTTATTAGTTCGGTGGGTGTGGAAATCACGGACGAACAGAGACCGCCTATGGTGCCAGCGAGAAAGGTGGAGGATAGCGGGATGGATTCCGGGTGAGAGGGGGTATAGGTGGGGTGAAGAAGAGAGAGGGTGCGGTTGTAGGTGACGAAGAGGAGAGCATTGAGAGCACCGGTTGTGAGGATAGGGGCGGCGGTTCCACGGATGAGAGAGCTGGGGGTGGAGAAAGCGGTGGTGGATGGGGTAGAAGCGATAGGGGCGAGGGTAGGAGAGGGACCATTGCCACGTGGTGAGCTCGATGCTTGAAGGCGAACTTTGAGGAGATCCAGAGGATTGCCGATGATGATACTGATAGCGCCGCTGATATAGCCAGCCCAGAAATCGGCGGACATGTTTTAATCTGGGTAAATGGTGGGAAAGGGGGCGGTGTTCGGACAAGTGTTGTTAACGCGGGATCATGTCTCGGACCAACGGAATGGTATGTTGGTTGAAAACTGGAGGATAAACTTTCGTAAATGATGAACTTTTATCTCTCCATAAGTGACCAGTACCTTTCCCTAAGAGGTCTATTTGGTCTAGAACTTTGTTTGATTCCCCAGGCAAATGTACAATAAATTACTGGATTGTTCTAGAAACCAGTCTAATTATAAGACGAAATGCTATATATCATGGTTAGCGATACAGAATAGCAAAAAGTATGTTTTGATCTCAAAACAAGATATTTGTGGAATTGTGGAATTGTGGAATTGCTATCGATTTGCTAATGCATCAAACGGTTGTGCTTCTTTGCATTTGCTTTTTAAAGCCTTTGGGGTCAATTAGAGAATGACCGAAAGGTGGGGTTTGTTCTTTAGCGCTTTTCGGGCGGAATAACTGTTTTGCCGAGGTAAATGTGTAGACCTAATATCAAAGAATTCACATCCATACTACAACAAAAACCCCATGTAGAATATCTTCAATGAATTCAAACATGCTTATAAAAGACTAGCTAGAGGCTGCGACATGAATGTAGCATATAAGTCAGGTTTTGAGAGTGAAGTAGATACATCTAACACCAAAGCTGATGAATGATGTTAACTGGATATTTAGGTGATGTGGATGGGAAATGTATTGATTCATGGCCAGGCACTCAGAATAGAACATAACAATATCAAACCCCCTTGAAATAAACCAATTCTGAATAACAGAATCATAATCTCAATTCTTCATCACTCCCCTTGTGAACTTTCCTCCTTTCCCCTATATTTACAAGCGCCGACCACGAATCACCGATATGCACAAGCAAGTACTCTTTTCAATATTACACCCAGCATCTCAAAACTCCCTAGCAGCGCATTATACGCATGAACAAGTGACGACAGGAAATTTGACTTTCAATTGTTACAAGAAAGTTCAGGAAATAAACAGAAATCGAATTTTATCTGGTCTTTCTACGGGGAAGGCAAACCGAGGGTTACTTCAATTACGATCGTATGTATGGCTTGAGTATCTCAAACTATTAGATATTCACCAAGAAGAGACCATGAAGCACCGCTGCAATACGAAACATAACCTTCGTAATTAACTGAGTGAAGAGTTTCCAGAAGACAATTCCGGTTGGAGCTCCAAACTTCCGGTGATAAACGCTCCTCTATTGGCTAGTTGATCCTCATGAAGTATGAACTGTGTAGCACGAACCATGAAGATGACCACCATTTCGCGTATATATCATGAGTGGTAATATCATCTAGAGAGATTGCTTGTTCAATTACTGGCAACTATGCAGCTTCATAAGCCTTCCAATCTTCGAAGCAGCCAACGAATCATGAATGATGTGCACCCAAGCCTGCCCAGAAGTTATTGAATATTCCACTGGCTGTCCCCTCAAAATGATGCTTGCATGTTTACTAAGATTTTGCATGTTCATTCTCCAAGGCACATCGTCTCCTCAACCTCTTTACCTGGTGAGAGATCTGTTTAACCTCATCAGATTTCTTTGTTGGAGCCATTCTATAGATCTACCCTTTCTCTTATTATGCACGCGGGGTTTTGGAATCGATTTTATATCCATTTGAGAGATTGGACCTTGCAAACTTGTGGGAATTCCAAGGTTATGGGATTTCCAACCGTGCCTGTAGCTCTTTTGGTAAACGCTACATCTTCTGATCCATCAACGGTTATCGGATTCTGAACTCCGCCTGAAACCCTTTTGTTAGTCTTTAAAGCTTTGGGGTCTGCATCATCTCTTATTTTGCGCTGCCCGTACGCTAGGGTTATCGTTTTCTCTCCAGTCACCTCATTTGCGAACTGGTTGCTTGAAATTTCCTTCTTCCTCCGTTGCAAAATTCGGTTTTTAGCCTTTGGGCATGGAGTGATTTCATCCTAACGCTGATCAATCTCATCTCAACTCAGGTTTAAATCTGGATTCAGGAGCCACAGGAGCCGCAGAAGAAGTTCATGAACAGAATTTTGAATGAAAGGTTGCTAAAGATTAGGCTGTGCTTCAACGTGTCGTGATTGGGCTAGTATTATATCTTTCTGTGCTATGGGAGGCAGGTAGGTATGTTGGGGTCCCTACCTGGAGACTCGTTGATGTTAATTCTCTTTCTCGCTCTAAAAAGGGGACGGTATTGGTGGAATGTCATTATGGGTCTTCTTACTCCTCCGGGGCTTTCCTACCGAAATTGATGCGCTTTGAGAAGATATATGGTATACATCAGTGTTTTTTGTGCCTGTAACAAAACCTGCTGGAAAAGTTGCTTGTTTCAGTGTCGGAGGAAGGGTCTGCTGAGGAAAGACAGAGAAATGTTAGGGTTCTGTGAAGAAATTGTCTGTATATGCGGAAGAGAGATATAGAACAACTCAATTTCTTTTACGCGTTTGATCGATATCGTTGTAAAAGGTTCCTGCAAATGAAGGAGAAAAAAGAAATAGTACACTGGAGTATTCTTTGTACTCATGACCAATAATGCTGAATCTTCAGCCACGGAGACGAGATACAGGAATGGGCTCTGAATTCATCTTTTGGCATTTCGGCTAATTTCTTCAGCGCCAACCTCATGTTGTGGATTTCCTCGAAGTGCTTAGGCATCGGCGCATCCTCAAGCTGGTGGGTTCTGCTATAAGCGTGTGAAAAGGTCTGTTTTCAAAGCCAGTGGCTGGAATTACTGAAGTTTCGTTTGATCCCTTGACATCAATTGATGGATGCGAAGAAGATACCTGTGTAGGTGGGACAATGGAACGAGGCTCCTTGGTTCTGTTCGTGTCCCCAACGTTCATAGATGCATCAACAGTAAGTGCTTGCTTAAGAAGCAAAATACTCTACCCGTTACCCCCCATATAATGGTATTTAGTGCCGGTGTATTACCTCGCCAACTTCCCAAAAGCCACCGCCTGTGAGAAATCATAATTTAGTGACCGTCTTTCATTGACCTCTTTTCTCATTTTCGAAATGCTCACTTCTTTAAATTTGAACCCGAATTGACCGAAAGCTTTCTTTAACAACTTCCCTTTCTGATAATTTCATCGGAGTTCCATACGAAGACTGTCCCTTTAACAAGACTTGATTTCAGTAGTGGTTTGTACGAGAGACCATCAACGGAAGCTGGCTCGTCATCGTTGGAAGAATCGGAAGAACCTTCGACGCTGAAATCAATATCGTCTTAGTCAAAAGCCGGGAATGGGCTGGGCAAGGGCTCAGACGAGAGTGCAGCGGTGTCGGATCTTGTGGTTGTGGTGTTGGGGCTTTCAGCGTGAAGTACAAACTGATTGCCCTAGGACTTCGCTGCGGATGTAGAGGCGGTCAACTGCTGAGGTGATGATAGTATAGAATCCTCGGTCAGAATAACATGAATGAATGGAGAAAAAGTGCTATCGTTTGTAACAGGATGCAATATAGATAGTTGTTAGGTATGCGAGACCAATATGTACGAAAATGAAAAGGAGGAGTAATCCCAAGCTTTAGTGAAGGTCACTGTAGGCTTCCTCATTCTAGTAGATAGTTCATCATCAAGAAGATAATCGCAGCTTCTAGGTTTGTACAGAGTAGTCTTGAAATACCGGACCGCACAATTGTTACTTTCAGTTTGTCCAATATATGCGGGCAAGGGTTTCTAATATCCAAATCGAATTCAAACATTTTTGAATGCTATTCACCTAAAACTTCAATAAACGGGGGTAGTATGGCCCACTCAAATCAGCTTGAAAAGCTAACACACGCCAAAGGGGCCTTAGACAGACCGTTCAACTGACAAAATGACGTTTGTATTTTCAAGAGGGTGCTTTATCTACACTTGTAGACTGTATGTGCCCAATACCATGCATCATATCACCAGAACCCAAAAAAGGCTTGTTGCACATGTCATGGAAGCTTCTGTGTCCATTTACTTGCATTTTTGAAGAATCATCTCTGATATGTACAATTTCCCACCACTTCACTTCACAACAAATAAAAATATAGTTATCTATATGGCGCATCAGCTCTTGCTGCTGCAGCTAATTCTGGCTCCCACTTGTCTCCATTGGCCAGTAACTGTAGAATAATTAGTAAGTGATGATATAAAACCGCCCATTCGTCATGTGTGTGTAGACCAACCTTCTCCTTGTTATATAACAACTCCTCTCTCGTCTCGGTAGCGTACTCAGCGTTTGGTGATTCTACAATAGCATCAACTGGGCAACTCTCCTGGCAGAACCCGCAGTAGATACATTTCGTCATATCGATATCGTAGCGGGTTGTTCTGCGGCTTCCATCTTCACGCTCCTCTGCTTCGATCGTAATAGCTTGTGCGGGACAGATCTAAACGACATTAGGCTTCACCATTTTTCGCAAGAATAAAATAACATACAGCCTCGCAGAGCTTGCAAGCAATGCATCGTTCTTCTCCTGAGGGGTATCTTCGTAAAGCGTGCTCGCCTCTGAATCGTGGAGAAATTGGACCCTATACTCTATAAGCATTCGTCGTCACCCTGATATAATCCGAATTGTATACCTTCTCGAATGGGTAATAAATTGTATATCTGCGAGATGTTAGTAACTGAAACGTAGTGATTGAAACTCAATGGCAGAACTTACGGTGGTCTAAAGAACTGTTCCAATACCACGTACATACCCCGGAACATTTCCGACATCAAAAAGTACTTTCCTGCCTTATCCATCGTGCTCTCCTTACTCTGATCCCATCTTACAGGTTTTGGGAGTCTGAAGCCCGGTGGTGGAGGTCCAGCTGGGGTGGCGCCTCGGAACTGAGAAGTCGAGAAGGTCGCTCTAGGCGCGATGGGTGTGAATGTGCGGATTGTTGAAGCTGTTAAAGCAGATGCTGGACGACTGCGCGCCACGAGCATAGTTATAGGCTTTGTCGTTGCCATTGTGAGGGGTTGCTCGTGGCAGGATTGTTGGAGATCTGTAATTAGATATTCTTTGAGGGTTGACGGAACTTTAAGACTTGATTTCGAAATGACTTCCTATGATTGGCCCAAAGTAGAAAGCTTTGTTATACGCCACCACTTCGTTTTATATTCTAAGACCGTACGTAAAACTAACTATAGTGCTCCGAATAATATCCTTTATTATAAACTAGATTTATACCAATCAAACTTACTCTCAATAACTCTTTCAAACTCGCTGTCGCATTTTCAGTCACGTGAAGTCAAACTACGCTAAAGCTAAACATTCTGGGAAGCATCTCCATCATCAAATTCATATCTACTACCGCATTATCCACAGACGTCCCTTCTAATTCCCTCCGCATATCAAGATGTTCAGAACCGCTCTTCTCAGATCAGCTCGCAGCGCTGTTAGCAAAGCTGTTCAAAGACCTGCAGCAATTGCTCGTCCTGTCGCCCCAAGTTCTTTCGTCACAAAATCTCAATTCGCCCCATCAGCTTTCCAAGCTGCAAGATGCTACTCCGCAGCCGCCGGTCTCAACAAGGCAGAAGTTGAGGGCAGAATTCTTTCTTTACTGAGCAACTTCGACAAGGTGAGTGCTCCCAGTGACCTTTTAGCTGGGAAAAAAACTAACATCACCTGCAGGTTTCGGACCCAACGAAGGTATGATATTTGATAGAAGCGAGATCTAGGATGTTATGATTGACAATGGACAGCTTTCAGCAAGTGCGCACTTCTCGAACGATCTTGGTTTGGACAGCTTGGACACCGTAGAGGTTGTTATGGCTATTGAGGAGGTTTGTACAAGATATTCACAAGAAGTGTTTGGAGACTGATGCGGCTACAGGAATTTAGTATTGAGATCCCAGATAAGGATGCGGATTCCATTCTCAGTGGTATGTTTTCTCAATGGGAATACTGAATAGATAAACAAACTAACAGATTCCAATAGTTGAACAAGCCGTGGAATATATTCTCCACCAACCAGATGGTGAGTTCATGATAGCATTTTATAATGCTGATAGAATAGCTAACAACCTTCACAGCTCATTAGATTTTGGAATTGTATAATACGGAGACGATTGAGATGGGAAAAAAGAGACTATGGGGGGATTCATAGGTCATGAATGAGATACAACTCTTGAATTGGCGGCGATACAAGGGAGGGGAAACTTGTACAAGCTTCAATGCGTTCATAGAAGTGATATGACTCTATGCGCCTGTAAAAATGTTTAGACCACCTTACTCAAAAATCTTTGTTTCCCTCCCTTATATGAAAGACATGAAGATCCATATGTTGAGTTTGAAGTCCTTCCTAGCCTTTATAATATTTTATTTCCTACTTCCCCAGGTCAAAGTTCTCTATAAATTCTTAGCGTGGTTTGATTGTGTATCCCTGCTCATCCACGCACTGCACCTCAAAAGCTCTACAGAACAATTCGAATCTTCAAACCACCTATTTGCCCCGCCCACTTTTTTACACTATTGATACGAAGAGCGACGAGTTCAATAATCTAGAACCTCGAGAGTCAATTTATGCATCGACAAAAGGGAAGATAAAACTACTGGCGGAATTGCTTTTGTGAGCGGTAACGCCGCTGTCTCACTGCTAAGAGGACAAGTCTATTCCCCTTTGCTTAATTTCTTACGACACATCTACATCAAATACTACACATACAACCGATTTCGCGATACTACCAATGTCTTCGGGGCTCACACGCAGAAGAGGCGGCGGAGGAGGAGCTGGCGATGCGGAGAATGGAGATTCGAGTCGTGTAGCATCACCAGCGCCCAAAGCCGGAAATTCACGCGATACCAGCGGCCCAGAAACGTCATATGAAAGCGGCGAGAATGGGCACAAGATTGCTTTCGATCCAAGAGATATTAGCGAAAGTGCTGAGCGAAGCAAACAACCCAAATTGACGCTGATGGAGGAGGTTTTGCTACTGGGATTGAAGGATAAGCAAGTATGTGGCTTGATCTGAATAGCTGGTTGTTTGCGGATCTGCGACAAGTACTGATATTAGGTTATAGGGATACCTTTCGTTTTGGAATGATAATATCTCATATGCCCTCCGTGGATGTATCGTCATTGAACTAGCATTCAGAGGGCGCGTGAGTATGCAAAAGGATTCATCGAGGCGGCGATTTCCTTTGGCGGACAGAGTAATTGAGGTTATCGATGACACTTTGACAGGAGAGGTACTTTTAGACGAAGCGCTGAAAATGATGAAAGCAAGTGAGAAGATGAGTGTCAGTTCATGGATTGATTTGATGAGTGGTAAGAATTCACAATTTCGCACATCTTGAGAGTCTCGATGCTAACTGGGTTTGACAGGCGAGACATGGAATCTTATGAAAATCGGATATCAATTGAAACAAGTCCGAGAAAGATTAGCTAAAGGATTAGTCGACAAGGGCATTCTAAGGACCGAGAAGAAAAACTTCCTCTTGTTTGATATGGCGACACATCCTGTAGCGGACGGTGGTGCAAAGGAAGAGATTAGAAGAAGAGTCAGAAACGTCCTCACACAACGAACGGTTGTCCTCCCCGGCAGTCAATTCCTTCCCGAAAACCTCGAATTTAGATATGTCAGAACGATTGCCATGGTATGTGCTGCATACGCAGCCAATGTATTAGAGAACGCCCTAGCATCCCTCGGCCACGAATCCAGAGAACGAGCATTTGCTCAAGTTGATGAGCTATTGGCAGAGTATAGTCAATGGCCATTCGCAAAGAGAGTGGGAGGCTCAGCAGGTATTGGTGCAAACTTGGGACAGGTCATCACTGATGTATGTATCATCCTCTATTTTCGCATCCCCTCTCTCCAACTTCAAGCAACAAATACTAATACTGTAAACAGGAGGTAAACAATGGAAAGGATAAAGAACTACAGCTCGAAGTCGTCGCCGCCTGTCTAAGTGTCTTTACTCGTTTGGACTCTTTGCTGTAATCACTTCATACACATACAATTCGACATCCTATATAAGTGCGGTCGATGGAACGAACTCATCCCTACTTTCACGATAAAAAGAAAATTACAAATACAACAAAAACTCAGCGAGGTCTTTTGCTATGCTACCAGTACATCATTCAAATTTTATTCTATTGGGGGAGTAGGGGCTAGGGACATTAGACTCTAGCATAGCGCAGAAAACCGAGGAGGGGAAAGGTCTAATCTCACTTATTTGTTCTTGGCTATGCGTCAAGAAACGTACTTTGAAGGAACGAAGGAACACATGAAGCAAACGATCAGGGGCCGGACGATTGTATTCTCGAATGAACGAACGAATAATACGGACAAGGCCAAACGGGGGGTTTCTCATACAAAGGAAATTTCTGAATCTCTAACCTTGTCGTAATAGCGAAAGCCAAGAGCCAAACCAACAACTAAAACCAAAACCAAAACCAAAACACAATACCAGATATTCAGATTCGATTGTTGGTCTTCTGGTTCGTCTTGTTAGCGTGTAGTTTTTTTTTCATATTGGGGGGGAGAGGGCTAGGATGGGATGAGATGAGATGAGGGGGCCGGAAGCCTTGGGTCTCGAGAGCGTGAGCTTGAGCGGTTATAGTATTAAATGTATTTTGTTTCTTGACTGACTGAATGATTTTTTGAATGAATGAATGAATGAATGAAATGAATCAAATAACGGGTTTGCGGGGTTGGGAGTAGGTTGTTGTGCTAGTGTCAAGGACGTGAATGATTATTATGTTAAAAGTGCCAGTTTAGTGCTTTGAAGTAAAATGTGGATTGGGCATATGCTGTCTTGCAAGGAAGAAAAGGGGATTTGAATGAGCGAGGCGAGCGAGAGACGTTCATGGGTTCACTGGACGCTCAGTTTGGTCTTCACACAAATGCTAACTGTAGATAGGTAGGTAGTATTGTAAAGTATTCTTGCTCTTGACCAATGTAGTACCACTAGCCACCCATCCATCCACCCATCCATTTGTTTAAATCTGGATGGTTCCCCTCCGCTGGTATACTCCATAGACATGGAGATGGACAGGGCTTCATTCCATTCTTCCTTTCCTGTTATCCATGCCACCTCGATTATGTTTTCCAGTCTCCAAGCTGAACTCCTAGTCCTCAAGCCTCCTTTACTTTTTCTTCCCTCCGCCTCCAAAGCTACCCTCAAACCCTGGCCTGCTCTTCTTCTTTGCGCCTCCAGCAGGCTTTCCACTCTTTCCACCCTTCTTTCCCTTCCCACCCTTTCCTTCTCTCCTTGCACGTAAATTCTCCTCTCTCTTCTTTTGTTTCATGGCTCCCGCTCTCTTCACTCCATCTATCCTCTCCGTCCATTCTTTCTCGCTCTTCTTCTTTTGCTTCTCTTTTCTTTTAAGAGTCTTCTTCAATAACGAACTGTCGTCTCTAACCTTCTCGCCATTCACGCGCTTTTTCGCGATTAACCAACGTTCTTTCTCTTCGATATCTTCGCGCTTTTCGGCATCCATACTTTCTAATCGAGATTGCTTCTTAGCTGCTGCGGCAAGTGCACTATTGACATCTTGTGGGCCCTTTTTCTTCGGTATCGATTTAAGTGCAGTCAAGTCTTCGTTAAGGCCTTGGCCATCTCCGAATGCGACCCTCCCAAAAGCGAAATTGTTTTCGGGTGAGCGGATGAGAGGGCTGAGCAAGCTTCCTGCTGGACTGCTTCTTGCTGATACTAGTGCGGCTTCCCGTCGAGCCTCTTCGTCAATCTTGGCCTGTAGTCGGAGCTCTTTCTTATGGGCTCTACGTTGCTCTTCTTTTTTGCGACGTTGTTCCATGAGTTCTTGGCGATTACGAACAGGGGTACCATCAGAGTTGGATGCTTTGCGTGCGGCTCGTAGAGCTTCGATACGAGCTGCTAATCTGGAACGGAGGATTTCGGGATCAGCTGGAAGGGTAATGTGCTTTGGAGGGGCGGTAGAGGCTACAGTAGAGGATGTTGATGTGCCTCCGCTGGTTGCATCTTCATTAGGTGCTGAGAATGTAGATGAGGGCGGCGAGGATTTTGTAGATTCAGGCTCTTCTAGACCTTCGGCTTCAAAATGTCCAATTTCGTGATCGTGTTCTGGTTCCTCATCTGCCGCAACTTCATGCTCGATAGGCTTTTTGGTGGGGGTTTTGGTAGTGGCAGCTTGCTTGCTAACTTCCTCATCGGCCACTTTATCCTTGGTGGTAGACTCACGCGCAGGAATATCTTCCGTTGGTAATTCGACAACTTGCTTAGCGGCCTCTTCCCTCTTTGCCTTTTGTTTGGCTGTCTTCTTAGCTGCCTTGGCCTTTTTCTGTTCTTCCTTCTGATTCCTCTTTTCCAATTTCGCTGCCTCTTCCTCAGCTGTCAGATTCTTCTTCGGGGTGGCAGCTTTGTCTGTCTCTTTGGCGGATTCGGTATCGGTCTTCAGTTTCTTTGCTGGTTTCTCCACTGGCTTCTTTAATCCTTGCTTGGGTAATTCTTTCTCGATGCCTTCTACCTCAGATCCATCCTCGACATCCTCGGACTCTTCTAATTTTCTCTTCTTGGCCCGTTCATCCATGACATCTTTTGCTGTCTTTGCCGACTCTGGATCAAGCTTTGCGCGTCTTGCAGCCGCAGCTTGTTGCTTAGTTTGCTTCTTCTTTTTCCATTGATCCTAGATAGGAGAATGGTAATCAGCATGGTGACACTAGCAATTGCACCCAAAGCGAACGAGTTTTCACATACACTAGTATCTTCGCCATAGTAATATTTCGCCGGAATCAGAGATAACAATCCATCGAATGCCTCTGCATGCTCTCGCAATCGGTCCTGAGAGGGAAGAATGTGTTAATGAATGCAATGTAAAGGCGGGGAAAAGAAGACCAACTTGAAGAGTACTCTCTGCCATCTTTTACCAATGGCTAACGGGTTACAATAGAAACACGAAGACGGAAGATGGAACTTGGAACTTGGAACTTGGAACTTGGAATCAAGATAATGCGAGTTGGGTTCGAATCCAATAAGGATCAAAATAACATAATGGTCATAAAATTTATTCTGTTCTGTGTGATATGATAATGATTGGAAATGTGGTAAAATGTGAAGCTTTCTCTCTCGTTGCGATAATAATCTGTGCCAAATTAATTTTTCGAGATTTCTTTAGTTCCTAGTGCGCGAACTTTTGAAGAGTTTTAATTGGTCGGATGGTCTTTAAGTTGGGGGGTCTTTTTTTTATGGGTACATGGGAGGGAAGTACTGCAATCGATGCCGCTTACCTATTTTAGATTAGTGGGGATATTAGTAAGTAGGTCGTAAGGTAGTAAACAGTAAATGGGGTGGACAAATGAGAAAGAATGAGAATTGGGTATCATACGGAGTAAAGTAGCTGTACCGATCAGCCTCACATTACTGTATACTTCGTGCACATACTGGATACCATACTAGCCACACGTCAGCCACACATCAGCCAGCCACTTTAGCTCAGCCCCATCCTTAGTCATTTATTCATACTGATTGTATGGGTGTTATGTTATGTTATGTTATGTTATGTTATGTTATGTTGTGTTATGTTACCTATATTACATTATATGATATTCTATGTTTCATATGTCACGTCATGTTATATCATATTATATGTTTGTTATGTTAACCGATGGATGGATGGTACAGATAATACGGTAGGGGTGATACCGTTAGATGACCAAGGCAAGGCGAGCAGGCAGTGCAAGAGAAATTTAATATTTAATGGACGGTTGGGATTTCCCAGTAACCCCACCAACGAAATAACCCAAAAGGAAAAAAGAGAGTTTATAACAATTAATCACAATCACAATCACAATTACAATTATAATTATAATTAAGGATTTATTTGTTCGTTTCTTTCTTTCTTCCTTTATTTATCTATTTATAACAAAATATAAATTTACCTGTCTAATCTAATATTGTTTAAAATCGTTTAGGATTTAAGACTCACATCGTACTCTTTTCCTCCTTCTCATCTTATTATTCTTATTATTGTTGTTGTCATTGTCATTGTCATTGTCATTGCCATTGTCATCATCATTATATATCATTATATATATATATATATCATCATATATCTTTATTACATTATACTCGATCTATCTTTTTACACTCAAGTGTGGATCAAACATATTATCATATGATGTCGTGGCAATCATTACCTTCAATATCGCTACAATAATAACCTCTTCAATCCCTTGTTACACAGCTTGCTCTGCTTTGCTTTACTTTACCTTACTTTGCTTTCCTTTCCTTTCCTTTCCTTTTCATCCCATCAACTAGCTACCGCCACACACTTAGATACCCCGGCAGCGAAGTCACGTTCAGTTTAAGATACCCGATTTATGCACTATCTCCCTCTCCCTACCATACCTGGGATATATCAGTTCGTTATATCTAGTGAACGCGTTACTTTGCTTTCCCGGCTGGGTATCATTCACTCATAGAGTCATAGGGAAAGGAACACGGATGTAAAAAGAAAAGAAAAAAAAGAAGATTCTGTTCCTCCTCCTCTTCTTCTTCTTCTTCTTCTTCTTCTTCTTCTTCCTCTTCTTCTTCTTCTACTTTTTCTTCCTTCCCTCAAACTTAATTCCAAAACCCATTTCAACTACCAGAGATAATTATGTCTCCTCAGGATTTTGTTGAAGCAAACTCGCTTTCTGGGCTCACCCAACTTGCGGGAAACCCTCCGAAATATCCACGAAACCCAACTGAGCGCAAAAGGGCCAATCTAGTACTTTATATCGCTCGAGTACCGGGTAGCAATGGTGAGTTTACAGGAGGAGAATAGGGGCGTTGACCATCATGGCTGATTTTTTTTAGACATCATTCTGACAACCTTGAAACCACAACTCAAAAATGTTACGTCCGAGGATATCGCAAGCTCTTTATATTACTTGCATCTAAACTCGGACGAGGACGCTCAGCTTTTGGCCGAGGAGCAGCCAGTTCCTTCTAGGGCATTGTCTAGAAAGACTTTAGCCCGAAAACCTTTACCCAGTGGCTCTAGAGCCCAGTCTTTAGATATCGATAGGCAAACTTTGTTTAATTCAGAGCGCTCACGACAACAAGAAACTGCGCTAGATATTCAGAGGGGATATACTTCGGGACAAGATACCGTCGTGAATTCTCGTGATGACCTCACCAATACGCCAGTAGTAGCAGAAACAGGTACCTCTCAGCGGTCTGTAGGTCAGAATGCCCTTGTACGTTCCAATACCTTCAGCAGGAAGTCACATCCGAAAGTAACGCCTCAAGATTCAATATCCAATACAGAGTCTTCTCAAATCGGTAGCTCTAATCATACGCACGTAGAAACATCACAGCGGCCTCCAAGTAGCCATACCATGTTTGATAAGCCCAAACCAATTGACGATCTTGCAAAGGCATTTTCCATAACTATCATTCGAAGAGACCCAACTTCGGGTGGCCAATGGAATGTCGGCATCGTTGAAGGAAAATCAAATCCACCAACTGGTGGGAAGACGACTAAGAAGCCATACTATGATATCTCTGTGCATATCACAACACCAGGCTATAACTATTTTCGCCACAGCACTCATCCGATAGGCAATTTTAAGCTCGGTGGCACAACTCTAAATCGGGAGTCACAAGAAGCTAATCCTAAACCTCACGGAAATGAAGGCTCCACATCCGTAACGCAAAAGTCTGGGGTCTCCGGATCAGGCTTCCACCGTCAAGTCTCGATGGAGTGGGCTAGTTCATGGAATAAAACTTTCAAGCAACATAAAAGGACGATATCTGATTTCTCGGTAAGTCACAGCAGAAACAGCAGCGCCAGCTCGGATGGCCCGCAGCATTTTGATTCAGATAATCGGCACACGGAAGGATCCGAAAATTCTCGCGCCAAGGGTTACACTTTCTTGAGTCCTTGGGGTGGTACCTGCACATTTTCCACCGGTGGTGCGGGCCGATCCTTACGTTGCCGACACAGATTGCCAGCTCCGGTCTCTGCAGACGCTCTTGCCTCCTCATCGAATTCAGTGACTGTGAGCGAACTTCGCTTCAATTTACCAAGTTCAGATTTGTTTGACAGAGAAAAAATGGATTCTGCTGCAGCTCAAGTCAAGAGTGGTCCATCTAAACTCACCCGAAAACTAGGAAGTTTTCGCAAAAGATTATCTACCCATAGCCCCCAACATCCACCTGAAACTCAGCCGCATCAAACGTCTCATGCTCCCATATATGAAAATTATGGAGAAGATCTTCCGTCCCTACCACCAAGACCTTCCTCAATCAGCTCGTCATATGAAGAGGGTTCTCCGCCCTTGACACAGAGATTACATAACTTTCTAGACGATCTGACAATATCAAACGATAACAACGATCGATTGGACCTTAGTATTGGACAAGAAAAAGCTGGTGGCGGAAATAGAGGGAAACGAGCGAAACTGGGAAAGTTAATCATACATGATGAGGGCTTAAAGATGCTGGATTTGATTATAGCGGCCAATATTGGCGTATGGTGGACTGTTTGGAATCCAAACTAAGCTGACCTCGGGTAGCAACCACTTCTCTTCATCTTATGCGCATGGTGCTTAGAAGGGGACAAGCGAGGTTCACATAAATTCAGGACATTTGGGTATTCTATGAGAACTTGGTTTGCTAGATCTTATGTAGCAAATTGACCATGAGAAATAGGGGATCAGATCTTTTGGATCATTCTGGTATGCCTGGTTGATCGGAGAATAGTGTCAAAGAAGCATCACATGCTCTACATGTGTTCAGCATCGTAAATAATTTTATTTTCCCTTGACTTTGCACCTTGGTGCTGCCTTGAGCTACCAGCGGTGATGCACAACTTGAGGTTAATTTCCCGGGGACCTACGAAGAATCCGAAGATCTATCAGCTTTGGTTGTTTGAGCTCTTCAGTCTTCTTTCCAAGTATAGGGCTTGTCACAACGTGGCAATAGACTTTAGTTCAAAAGTCCAAATATTGACGTCGTGCATCGTCACAATGGAAAGTGCTCTGATGCGATTTTACCCACTTGTGGGGTTTTGTATACTTTCTCCTACACATTGTGGTCACGTTTGCCACGATGGCTCCTTCCTTTGTCTGTGTAAGAAACACTTTAATTTGAATGATTCACATGAAAATGTAGGATGGGAATACCCAGTTCCAAAATAGGACGGTCTAACAGACAACAAGGACGATTGGCGTCTTTCTAGTGACATGAGGATGAAGGTTCTTTCTTCCGGAGTGGGAATATACGGTCAGAGACCGTGAAGAAAACTTACACCTACTGCTTTCAATATTCCAGCCCCTTGACGGCCCAATGAGCTGCTTCCTGTGGACGATGGCTCTCGCCTCGGCTTTTCAATATCACAATTTCATCAGAATCTCCTGTCTATAAAGTCTCGATCCTCCGCTCTCTATCTCGTATTCTTATCGACTCACATTTGCTTGACATTCGCTGAACAATCTTGCTCCTGAAGACATTCTAGCTAGCTTCTACTCGCTCTTTAATTCAAGCACCAAAATTCATACTACCTTCCTTGCAATCAAAATGCGTTTCACTTTCGCTACCACTGTTCTCTCGCTGGCTTCGGTGGCCATTGCTATCCCTACGGAGATGGGAGTCTTCGCTCGAGATAGTGTTCCAACATGTTCTGAAGGACTATCGATCCACTGCTGTCAGAATGCGCCAGCATCCAGTACTGGGCTCATTGGTAGTTTGTTGGATTTTGACTGTAAGTCGTGGCATTATGCTGCTGATATTTACCCATCAAATGTCTGGGTTGGGGTCGGAATTCATGCTGACAATGTCAATAGGTACAAATGTAGTTGTCCAGGTCCTCCTTGGTGGCATCTTGGGGGGGGAATCTAGCACATGCGACGGCGGCCAGTTTGCTTGCTGTAATATTTCAGACAGCCCAACCACCGTAAGTCTTAATGATAGCTATCTTGTATTCTATTTTCTTACTTGGCTAGCCCGATTGCGATGACAATTCTAACAGTGGTGGTACGCAGGGAGGAATATCAATCCTCAGCAACGATTGCATCCTCCAAAATGTCAGTCTCTAAATCACTAAAAGGACTCGAACCTCCCGCTACATGGAGCATCATCGATCATTCGATCACCAAACAATTTTCTGTCTTCCACGTCTTCTCTCGTCATCTCAGCAAGTGGAATTAATTTCGACTTCAACCATCAATACTCACCCTGTGGCGTCATGCATGGATTCAACTGGGTGACCGACGTTACGTACATGTTTGTTCTCTCTCTCTCTCTCTCTCTCTCTCTCAACAATAGGGCACAGCATTGCCTTTGCAAGTGTTCGATTCCACTCTTCATCTCGAGTCTAATTCAACATTGGACTCTTTATTCTTTACCGCTCATGTCATCTCTTATACATGGGTATTCATCTGTTGTCAGGTTGTTCAGTGTGGAAGGAATACATATGTATATTGCAGTTATAATACTCTAGCTCCAATACGATATCCATATCTTAGCAAATAGCGAATACCAACATCTTCCCCGAAGCTGCCCTTTCCATGCCCAAACTATAACCTGCCCTTGCCACCAACCTTCCGTCGTACATGATATATGTGTCTTGTCTCATCCAGTGTAACTCGCCAATCTACATATGTACCCGTACACACATACACAACCTGACAAGCCAGTAGCACGACACTATCAAAACTTGCTCACGTCCCCTCGAGCTCGTACGCAAGAGGGAAACGCCACGGTCGTGTAAAATGGGTAGGCACATGAATCTTTTCTTTTTTTTTCTTTTGCCCCCGTGGTATGCAAGTGCCTCGCGCCATTGTCACATATTATGTATAAATAGCTTTTTTTTATTCTTTTTTATTATTATTTTTTTCAATTCGTCATTCTGTATTCTGTATTTCTCATCCCTCATTCCTCATTCCTCATTCTTGTGAGTACAGGCGTTAGTCGCCGTGGGGTTTGTGTATTGTAGGCGGATATTTGGATATTATATATGGTGTGGTTTGGTTGTGGTTTGGTTGTGGTGTTTGGGGTTGGTTTTGGGGAATGGGAAATTGGGGGGTGTGGGTTGTGGGTGATGCGGATAGTTGTTTGGGTGAAGTGGAGTGGAGTGGAGTGTGGTGGAGTGTGGTGATACAGAGTGGGTTTTGGGATGGGGTTTGGAGGGGAGAGGGGAGAGGGGAGAGGGGGGAGGGAGAGATTGGATTTATGATTTGGATTTGGATTGGAGTTAAATTTGTGGGTGTGGGTGTGTGTGTGCGTGTGTGTGGTTGTGGGAGGGAAGGGTTAGGGAAAGGGGAAGGGGGAAGGAAGGGAGGGCTAGGTAATGTGATGTGAAAGGAGAGAGAGGAGGGGGGTAGGGAGTGATGGAATGGTGGTAGATGGGTAACTAGCTAATAGGGGGTGATATTTCGTAAAGGTAATGGTATATAAGAAGGGGAAACAAAACGAGAGAAAGAATAGTAGACGGACAGAAGGACAGACAGTGCATATTTTTATAGTTCGTGATACCGATAGTGATATCATTTAAGGATTCTTAAGTATTTGGTTTTGTGCGAGGACCTCGGGAGTTTGTGTTTATATACCTAGGTATGTAGGTAGGTAGGTAGGTAGGTAGGCAGGTAGGTAGGTAGGTAGGTAGGCAGGTAGGTAGTGAGACTTTTGATCCAACTCTTGATGTGTCTGATGCCGTTTGATTGAGGTTCGAATATACCTACCTAGTAAAGGTCGTTATTGATATAATGACACAACAACATTATTAGTTTTGCACAAGACGATATTAGATAATTATAAGATGGAAATTTCTTTCATCGGTGTTTTGAGCTTGTTTGTATGTATGTTGAATACCCAACTTGGTGATACTGGATACTGGATACTTGATTGATACGAGGGGAATTGGTATTTATGATATAGTAATGTGGTGTGTATTAGCTTATTTTCGTAGGCAGATGCACTTGTTTGTTCGAGTGCAAGGCTTTGGTTTTTAAGAGACGGAGAAAGAGAGAGAGAGAGAGAGAGAGAGAGAGCTGGGAGTTTGATTGTCATTTTGGAAGTTGCAAGTTGGACAGTGAGGGGTTTGAAGGGGTGGCGTGATGGGAGTATTGTATTGTAGGGCATGGAATGTATGACGATGTGGCACTAGCTGGGTAGGACTTGAAGATATTGTAAGACTTCAACTACTCCGGATGACTTTTGACTACCTAGGTACCTAGGTATTGTTCTATTGTTTTATTTGTATATATGGAAAGATTCATGTGATAAATAAGCGAAGCAGCGAATTTGGGAATCAAAAACCAAAATTAAATAACTTCTTTCTATATCATATAATCGCTTTAGTCATCATCATACCAAAACGCCCCGCTTAGAGAGACCGTTTTAAGGAGTTCAATCACCCCTCTCCGCTCTCCTTCCATTTCCCAGACAGAACAGAGAGATAACAAAATGATTCCCCCAATGGCCAATCCCCAAGAATCAAACGCGCCCCAACCCATTTGCTTCCCAACTTCACCCTAATGACTAATATACTGAAACACCGCACTAACATTCTCATCCCCACACTCCTGCCTTAACAGTAAATCTTGAATCGTCCCAAGTCCACTATTAACAAAATGATTCCACGTGCTCGTATCACCATACATCATAGCTTGAGCCTTCAAGAACTGTTTGCCATCCGGCTTGCATCTCTTACATTTGAATGTATCATGGGTATCACTGGTGGTATCCTTCCTATATTGGAACAACTCTCTCAATGAATCCAAACTAAAATGTCTCTCGACATCTTCCGCAGAATCCACAACACATGATGAAAGTGATTGTTTATGGGATTGACGTTGAAATATCTTTTCTTCAATGGTACCCGTGGCGATAAAGCGATATACGAAACAATCTTTCTTTTGACCATCACGCCATACTCGAGCAAGGGCTTGTTGATCAGCAGCGGGGTTCCAATCAGGGTCAAAGAGGACAAGACGGTTGGCCCCAATGAGATTGAGACCGCATCCACCAGCTTTACTACTCAGTAAAAAGACAAATTCATGACCATCTGGGTCGTTGAATTTATCGACGAGCTTTTGACGTTTAGTTACATTCATGGTACCGTCGAGACGTAAAGAGCCGTAGCCACGGCTTCGACACAGTTTGTCGAACATGTCGAGAGTTTGTGTGTAATTGGAGATTAACACAATTTTGTCGTTTGTATCTTGACGAATGCGCGCGAGCATGCGGTCCAGGACTTGCATTTTACCTGAATACCAAGGTTTGATATCGCGATCGCGGCCGCGTCCATCTTTAGGAACGTAGTCTTCTGGCCAGTATTGCTCACAGCCGGGGAGATCTTCGGAAAGATTCAGAAGGTCAGGATGATTGCAAAGCTTCTTAAGCATCCCAATGGCTTTGAGAGGTTGACTTCCTTTTCCTCTTAAAAGAGCCTTGATATCTGGACTGGTGATAAAATGATTATATAGATCGAGTTGAAAGGGTGCGAGGCTGCAAAACACGACGTGCTCGTATTTGACAGGTAAGTATTTGGAGAGAATATCGTTTGTTCGGCGAATGATAAATTTGTTGACGACATTGAGAAGATCTCTAATACACTCATCTCCCTTTTGTCGATCTTTATCGCTGCCAGCGGCATCTCGACCACGTTGAATAGGCAGTTCATATTTCTTGCGGAACTCCATTCGAGTACCTAAAAGACCGGGATTTGCGAAACTGACAAGAGAGAAATATTCTGTCAAATCGTTCTGAATTGGTGTTCCGGATAGAATGACCCTTCTAGTGACATTTAGACTGTTCAATGCTACAAATGTTTGGCTGTCTCCATTCTTCAATCGATGGCCTTCGTCACACAGCATTAGTCCAATTTGAGTATGTTTAAGCTCATCAACGTAAAGTCGTAAAGTTTCATAAGAAACAATAATAACAGGCCTAGTAATGGATCGACCACTTGCGATAGCCCATTGACGTAATTGTTGGATGAGTTCCTCTTTGGAGGCTTTACCGTCAATTGCGAATGGTTGAATGGCATCCGGACCCAACCACTTGACCAACTCATTTGCCCAATTTTTGACTAAACTAGACGGACAAGCAATAATGGCCTTATTGATAGTCGGCTTTCCCGCATCGGTAGATTGCTTCAACATTGTCCACATGAGAGTAATGCACTGTAAAGTCTTCCCCAAACCCATCTCATCTGCCATGATACATCCATTCGCTCTATCGTCCACCATACCGGTAACACATCTGTACATAAATTTCACACCTTCAATCTGATGAGGTCGCAAAACCTTTGCGAGTCGAGGATCGATCACAACCGGGACTTTAGGTCGTTCGCCTTCCACAACCTTCTTTATTCCCAATATTTCCGCCAAACTTTTATGAGCCAATGGGGCGTCTAGCTTTACTATGGATTTCTGAGGCTCATCGACCTTTTGGTCTTCTTTCTTGGCATCTTCTTCCTTTTTGGCTTGTTCAATACTCCTCGGCTTCTCATCAATCGTAGGGTCGTAGAGAACAATCGCAAACTCGCCACTTGGATCATGTAAAGCCTTCGCAACGAATACCGCACCCTGCCTCAGCCCAAGAGTTGGCGGCGGTCGATTAGGATTATATCCGCCCCCGTCTTTGTTTATCAAAGGCACCGAAAAACGTTTTTTAAACATGGCATCTTTATCCTTAACCTGGAAAACGGGAAACTTATTCGCATCTCTATTTGCCAGAGCCAATCGGTCTTCGTTCGTCCAAGGTTTGTCTCCATCTTCCTGTTCACCATCTGCCCCTCCATAATCAACCTTCCGCCGCTTTCGAGCGGGTTTTACGGAGGCTCGAGTTATCGTTGCGGACCCAGGACATCGAAATGGTTTTATTAATTTATCGACAGATTGAGGGGTTCCACCATATAATCTCCCTCTCTGTGTCGCAGGAGGTGCGTTCTCTTTATCTTCGCCGAGTGTGATTTGAAAAGGTTGTTTGAGTCGATTAGCCGACTGAGGAGTCTCTGCAAGTCCAACTCTCTTTTTGCCTGCGAGAGGAATTGGTGTTTGCGCGTTCACACTCTCATTCTCGCTCGGTGGCGTTATCATTATGTTGTTAATTGATTGTTTCCTATTAACTTCTTCACTACTCTGACAACTCCAAATACACTGGATTGCGAATGTTTCAATTAAATTGTGGTTGCGATTTGATGTTGTTATTTTTCTTTGAATGTGGCGAGGCGATGATGAGAGTTGAGCATGTCGCGACGCGTAAGCACGTGATTGGATATAAAACGCACGGCCCTAAGACGGGGATGGGTCAAGAGAAAATGGATTTTACATTTTAGATGTCCACGCATACATATAATATAATTCACTATGAAAACTTAGACATCGTTTATGCTTTATCGAATTCGAGTTAAACAATGAAAATTGTTATTCTTGAAAGTTATTTTGAAGATATAAATTTTTCTTTCTAGGAAGTATAATATCTCTCCCTAAACAGTCAGTTCTCACTCTCTACACTTCACTCCATTCATTCATCCTGTCCCATTCATGTCATACAAATTTCACTTCGCTCCTCCAATTAGTTAATCATTTGTCCAATGCTTGTCATCTCTTTAGTTAAGAGTTGTATATTCTAATAATTGAAACCAAACACGAGTATGTTATTAGGGAATTATCATCTAACCTAACATACTGAGAGAATAGGACTTGAGAGTGGAGTATTGATTGGGCGCGGGATTCAATATTTAGAAGGGATGGGAGAGGAGGAGATTGGACAGTAGTATAGGGTTCTCATCTGATGATTCAAGCTGGAAGTTAAAGGTGTTGGAATAATCTGGTTGGTTTTGTGTTCGGTTGAAGTCAAGTACTTTATATTTTCTATAGTCCGGATAGTACTCTGATATTTATAATGATATCCTTGAAAGGAAGTATTCATTCGTTTATCCATTTGTACGCTCTAAAATTGAATCTTCTATTCCTAAAAATGAACTTTCTCTTCTGAACCAGAGCTCATACTACAGTCACAAGATGCCTGATTCGCAATCGGAACTTGCACGTTTTGATGATTCGCATACTCTCTCCAACATGATCAAAAGCAATATTCAAATTTGCAGATCAAAAGACAGGGACAAAACCTCCAGTGCATTGGTTCCTTAACTTAACCTAACTCCCAATTTCCTATTTACCATCCAAAGCCCTCATCATGCCACCAGACATGTCGGCCTTTCTCAACCCATTTCCCCACGTGTGTTCTTAACTCTGCGGCCATGCCAGGTGGCCCGCATATTAATATCGCCACTCTTTCTTCTAAGCCTTGAGAAAATGTTCCGTCTACAATGGCGCGTAGATCGGGGCGTGAATACGTCGTTTTGGGTTTGTTGCGGATAGATGTTATATTGTGCATTTCTACACTGTTAGATTCGGAAGAAGTGAAATCTGAGTTGGCAGTTTGAGGGGTAGTAACGTATAGTTCAATACCATCATCGTCTGCTTTTTCGGCTTTTGGTTCCTCATCTTCATCTGAGGAATCCTCGACTTCGAAGGAAGGTTGTTTGTGTGAGGATAACGCCCATGAGGACTCGGCTGCGTCTCTCATAATCCAGACCATTCTTACACTAGCATTTACTCTGCCTTCGTTTTCTATTCCTTCTTTCACGGCTCGGTAGATGGGGAGTGTGAAGGTAGCGCCTACGCCTCCGGCTACGAGTAATACTCGATCGAATTTCTCGGCTAGCCTGGGGAATTTGCGAGACGTTCCATATGGGCCTTCGATATTGAGTGGTGGATGGGCTTTGCTAAGTTGTGAGAGTGAGGATAGGGCGGATGTTGTGGGACCGCTCTGGGTACGGAGAGTCAGCGTGACGTGTGGCGACGGGGTAGCTGAAACGGAAGCAACGGTGAATGGATTGTACAGAAGTTCGTGAAGATGACGATTGTATTCGACGGTTTTGGGAACTGAGGATGGAGGAATAGATAGGTAAATGTGTTGGCCCGGTGCGTATTGGAAGCGAGAGAGCTGAGAAGGATTAACTGGAATAGTGACTTTCAGAAGAGAAGTTTCTGGAACTGGTTGGATGGTAGCGAAGGCGGTGAATGTGGTAAGTTTTCGAATGACAAGGTCAATAATGAAAAGGGCGACTGCTTCGATTATATAGACACGGAGAGGGGTGGCGTGAAAAAACAGGAAGGGAACTATCGCAAAGGCAACAAAAATGTGCACTATGAAGAACACTCGATAAGACCAGCGACGAACAGCGGCTGAACTTGTGATAATTAGGAGGTTAATAAGCTGGAAAGAAACTACCCCGAAGATAACTACGGGTGTTGTGAGCTTCTGGGATAGATTTCCAATCTGAATGAACACATTCAAATACCAGCTAGCATGGCAAAAAAGTAGAGTCCAAAGAACTCGACCTGATATTCGGTGCCAGGTATTGAGCTGTTCATGAGATGATTTTAATAGTACTGAAAGAGGTGAACGTAAAGACTTCATGGATAATGCATAATGCGCAGGGAATTGTGATGCTGCAACTACTCCAAATCTTTTAGTTATATGGAAATAATCTGGGTAAATCGTTAGCCAGTGTGTTAAGACACCAAAAAATTATCCAAGGTGTCCGGTAGTCTGAATCGTAGTATGATAATAAGGAATGATTGCTTAAATGTATTTCCTATATTGAAGCCACTCGCGCCGTTTAGATCTAGAACATCCAATTTACCTCTAAGAAAGAGATACAGAAACCGTTTCTGTACATTCATAACGTCTCAAGTATTGGAAGCTTACAGACTTGGTTCGCTAGTTCGGATTTCTATATACCCTACTAAGACATCTAGAGTCGTCTTTTGCAACCTTGGAAGTCCTTCGGAAAACCAGCTCTAGTACACAAATGACCATAGTAACTTTACTCGGACCAGCATACTCTCAATGCACTTATAAAACATAATCAGAAACCGAAACAGGAACATAAAAGTCACATACCATCACCGGTATTATGCACACACAAAAATCCCATCCAAGCTCCCCACAACCCTGCAGCGATCCAATGACCCTTCTCTCCCCAACCCTTGACAACTTCGTCTCCTAACCACCAAACCACACTTCTAATCTTCCTTCCAAAGATCGCCCTCTTTGAGTTCCTCCTCATCTTCAAAGTCGGAGAGCTGGGAACAGCTGAATAATCTACCTTAGATCTTTGTCGTTCGGAATATACCCATACTGCTAAGCGATAGAGATTATAGAGAATGATCGGGATGAAAATAGAGAGCTGAGCGTAGACGCCATAACGATCGAGGAGTATACGTCTTTGAGCGAGCTGCTCTTTTGTATGGTCAAAGTAGATGCGATATGGCCAGGACATTGTGACGCGTGATGATTGATATTGAGGACGACTCCTAGCTATAGGCCTCTTACAAGCTCGACGTCTTCTTTTTCAAAAAGAGTGAGTGTCTATTAGGTAGGATGTTCTTCAGGACAGCATACCCAACTATATTATATTTATTCTTAAATGGCCCATAAGGATCTCTACGAATAAAGTTTTTATGGTATTGCTGTCATCTCATAGTCCTCCTCCGAAACCTTTCGGCTTACTATATACAGCAGGTATATGTAAGCACTACAGTACCTAGGTACCTAGCATGTTTGTTCAGCCAATGAATAAAGACCTAGTATACTATTACAGATAAGGACTAGTGTAAGTGTATGTCTTCTCGTTAAAAAAAAGGTTTTATAAAATAAAATAAAAGATAATAAAATCTAATTAAAATTACTAAAAAATGACATTCTTTTCACATTTATCCTCTTAATAATTATGAGTTATATTTTAATAAACCATAGATCTATAATTGATAGATAAAATAAGAGGAGAGTTATATTACGTGCGTATAATATTTACTCTAAAAATACGAGTATATATACGAAGTACATTAACCTTGATCCTTGTGTAAACCAAATAACCCCAGAAGACGTCAGTATGCGGAAAATCAAAATGCCACTACTCGAGTAATGTGAATTGCCATCTTTCCAATTCGATTTCAGCAACACAACATTTCTATCTATCTTTACGTTCAAAAGTGTATCGATTGAAAATACACACACCAATGCGATGATTACTATCACAATGCGCAACATGCGCACCCCATCAATCCTCTTCCAATCAACCTTCAACCTCAAATCCCAATTCCAGCCCTCACTCATCTGCACCTCCAGCCAACGCCTTCTCCAAACCAACACCGTCCCCTCAACCCTAGCCCCCACCCACACCGTTAACGGGCCCCTCTCTACCCTTCCCGCGCCCCTCGATCTCCCTATCCGCGAACCCAATCAACCCTTCTTTTTCAAGTACGCCCTAACGCTCGGAAAAGCCTATGCCAGATTCTACAAAACAGGCGTTAAGAACATCTACTACAATTTCATCGCCTCCCGCAACATCCAGACACTCATCGACGAGAAATACAAATCATCCCTCTCATCTGCCGTGAAAAGCGGCTCACTTTCCCGCTCAGATTTCCAATTATTGAGGAGGAATAGCCATGATGTGAAACGAGTGCCGATATTCGCGTTAGTATTTTTGGTTTGCGGGGAGTTTACGCCGCTGGTGGTTATTGCGATTAGCAGTGTGGTGCCGTGGACTTGCCGAATTCCCAAACAGATTGATTCGGATAGGAAGAAATTGGAAGAGAGGAGGGCGATTAGTTTTAGGAATTTGACAATCAAGACCCCGGCGGATGGGGCGGGTGTTCAGGGTTTACAGCGCATGCAGTTATTGCATATTAGTTGGAGCTTGGGATTGAGTAGTAGTATGTGGGATTATATAGGGGGTAGACTGCCAGGATTGCCGAATGCGATACTGAAGAGGAAGGTGGCGAAGAGGGTGGAATATTTGGAGTTGGACGATCTGTTGATTAAGAGGGATGGGGGCGTGAAGGATATGGAGGAGGAAGAGGTGAGGATGGCGTGTGTGGAGAGGGGCATCAACGTTATTGGAAAGGATGTTCATATCTTGCGGATGCATATGAACGCTTGGTTAAGGTCGAGGGAAAAGACTGGGGTGGAAACTCTACTTTTGACCAGGTGAGTCGGTGGATAATTTTAAAATGCTTGGAACTATTCGACTAATGAATATTCAAGACCAGCAGCATGGCCTTCGAAGCCTAAAATGCTTTAAATTCCTATGATCACGCACTACAAGTTACGTGTATAAAAGCACAAGAACTTCATGTTCAGATACACTCCACTTCTATTTCTGATCCTCTTAAAGGATGATCTCAACCCATGTACAGCAATTGTAGGATACGAGAAAGGTAACCATACTTCTCACTCAACAAATAGACCTCACTCGGTATATAGACAGATGTAGAAATAGAAATATCTCTGTATTGCTTGGTATTAATCATTTGTCAAGAGCAGTGACATCTATGTACGCACGAGGCGATTCCTCCTATTCTGATTTAGGTCATAATATGGTCTCATCGCAAATTCGTTGAGAAAAATGCATCCATCATGCACATCATACAAGTAGGGAAGAAACAACTTCTAATATCATAACAACGCCCATACCATGCTATAACCCTCGAAATGCATGGGTAATGAAAACCGACTATAATTCATCGCGTGACACACACTAGAACGCCATTCCCATATGCAAGTTCAACGATGGCTTCCCAGGCCAAAAAAATAAACATCAAGTGCGGGTGCACTGTTCACTGTCTATATCTAGCCAATTGCGCCATGATAGCCTGAACCTGCTGCGCGTCCTGTCCGTTTTGTTGTGCAGCTGGCTGCCCATATGCCACGTTGTTTTTGTAGCTACCATAAGGGTCGGCTGCTGCTTGTGGAATTGGTTGCTGGTACGTTGGTTGTGGTGCTTGCTGTTGTGGTGCCAAGCCGCCCAACAAACTGACAAGGTCAACTGCCGAATTTGTTGCCACAGCTGGTGCATTCTGTTGCTGGGGCATACTATTCAATGTACCCAACAACTTCTGCAAAGTAGAATTGTCCAACTGACCCATAATTTTTGCAATATTTGGATTTGGCTGTGCTGTTACGGCTGGTGCTTGGTATACTGGAGCTGGGTTTGGCGGGTACTGAGGTCTTTGGGCTATGGATTTAGCACGTACAACAAGCTCGGCAGCAATCTTGGGTTCCAGATCTTGATATTCATCAAATCGAACCGCAGCATTGATGCCTCCTGAACGATCAAATACTTGGAGAGGTATTTTGCTGGCGTTTTGAGATCTGACATCGAGTTGCGAAACGGCGATGACACCTTCAAGGATCTGTCTACGAACGACAGCTTGAAGAGGAAGTCTAGGACTAAGGAACATTACTTCGGTTTTCACACCTCGTCCACGAAGTTCTCCCTCAACCCAGGAGACAAATCCTCGATCTAGCTCCGCCATGAGAATGATTTGAACATCGGGAACCATTGAGGGCTCACGGCGAGGAATTTGGAGTGTGCCATCTTCATTTGCTTCACGAGTTCTGGGACTTGGGCTTCGGTCTCGATAACCGCCACGTTGTGCGCCTGAAAATGGAGATCGTGAACGGCGTCTATCTCTAGAATCATACGATGCACTGTTACGAGTGGATCTGTGTTCATCTCTACCTCTATAGCCTCGACTTGGCGATGGTGATCTACCTGGTCGGTAGCCATCGTGTGTACGCTGGTTGCCATGCTGTTGTTGTGATCTATAACGATCATTTTGGTTGTAGTTAGAACCACGAGATTCAAACTGGGAATTTCGACTACGACCTGATGTGCTTGTTCTTGTACGTTCGGGAGATTGAGATCTTCTCCAGGATTGACCAGAATTATGTTCCTTTCGTGTATTCTTCTGCGCCTTAGAGACTTCGAGATCTGAACCAGAGAATATTAGCCTAGCTTCGGGGAGCGGAATGAAACGACTTACGCATTTTGCGGCCTCTAACTTCCTTACCCTGCTCCATCTCGAGAGCTTTATAACAAGCGACAGCATCATGAAATTGGACAAAGCCAAATGCTTGTTTAATTGATATTTGAGCAAGTTCACCATACTTGTGAAATACATGGAACAAATCTCGTTTGGTAAGTTTTTCCGAGGGAAGGTTACCTAAGATATGTTAGACATTTAATATTCAGTATCATCGCATAAAATCTTCTTACCTATAAACAATCGTGAGCCTTTTGGGAATCGTTCCCAGAGCCCTTCGGTAACATATGTTCGCTCTCTGTCAAGAAATTCATCATATTTTTTCTGAACTGCCGGTCCCCAAGGTCTGTCATCATTATCATGTCCATCAGAGGACGGGACAGAGGGAATGTGGTGGGATTGTAGATAATGGTTTGGGCTCTTCGCATCTTGGGAATGATTGAAAGAAACAGAAGGGGGTGGGGGAAGTCCATATCGGGAATCAGTAGCGGTACCAGGAGCACCGACTGCAACTAATGATGGTGTTACACCAGAATGGTTATAGGAATTGGGCTGGTGGGAATAACCTGAACCTCCAACATTGTACTTATGGGGATCATCGAAAGAGGTATAATTGGAACGTTTGGGGATTTGTGTAATTTGTGGGCGGGGGGGAAGGCTTGCATGGGTGGGTAGACTTGAGCTACCTTTTGGAGGGGCATTGCTAGAAGAGGAAGAGTTTGGGCGGGCAGCTTGTGCATTAATCTCGGCATTGGCAGTAATATTGTCCAAAAGCTGCTGAATGTCTATGTCTCCGTTGGTATCCTCAGAGTTTGTGGATTCCGTCTTGATAGTGGGATTTTGAGAATCATCAGAGCTTTGGGCAGCTGTAGGCTGAGGAATCGAGGCAACAGTAAGAGAAGGGGTGGTAGGGGCGGGTTGGGTTTCTGGGCCATTTTGGGTATCAAATGTGGCAGATCGATCGTTGGGAAGAGAAGTAGACAATTCGCTCGTTGGCACTGTGTTAGACAGACTGTTCGACTTTTGGTCAACTGCCTGTGATTGATCATGACTATCTGAGTGTTCTTCCCCATCAGAGTCAAATGTCATGGCATAATCATCGCTTCCATCTTCCTCCTCAGCTTTTGCTCCTGTTGTATCCTCATCCTTCTCATCATATGCATCTGAAAATCGAGTATCTGAAGGGGAAGATTCAATGGTCTCGGGAACCACCAAGGAAGCCTTGGATGGCTCGTGTGTTGTTGTCATATTGAAAGTCTGATCAATTTGATTTCGCAGAACGGGAATTTCGGATGGGTTAGGGATATGAACCGGAAGTGGAGAGAGAGAGGAGACTGGATTTTGGTATGGAATTCAGGTGCTTCGGAAGTCATATATGTCTTTGTTTTGAGTGTGGAATGCACACAAAGTACCAAAGTTGAATGAATCTGAAATTTGAGACCACGTCCTGCGCTAGGAGAAGATACAAACTGATTTCAAAGATTAAATATGGAAACTAGAGAATTTTGGGTATGATTGGATAGGCAAAGGTGATGCAAAACGTTCGGAATTAAGAGCTGGTAGATGTAGGCAAAATTTGACAGTTTGCTCAATTGAAAACTTTGAAGGAGAAACTGCAATCAAAGAAACGTTAATTATCCCAGAGTATTGTAATTTAAAAGCGTCGTCTTGATAAATCAAGAGATGTTTGTGTATTTGCAAATGTTGAGTTGATGGCTTCTTGAATGGATTATGTCGGAGTCAAGAAGAGGTTGAAGTTGAGGTTGAGGTTGTTTGGGGGTTGTCGAGGTTGTCGCAAATACTTTTTGATTGCTTGACAAGAAGAATTAAATTGATTTGGTCATGCCAAGAAATCTTGGAAGACATTTTTGCGCTAGCTACACTTCAGGGTTAAAGTTCGGATAAAGTTCGGATCTGAAAATATTGTAGCTTATGTAATAACGTCGAGCATTATACTAACGTTGCATTTTATACCCCATCAATTGCAATCACTTACCCAAACGAATGTAATACAACATTTGTATGTAGAAGTTGAAAGGGGCGAGGTTTCTGCTTGCAGTGTATTTTTTGCTTCAGTCGTGCAGAATTCAGTTTGTTTGCCAATTTCATGTGAACCTCTAGGCAGGTGAGACATTGAATCTTAAGCTTGGAGGCTGTCGAAGTAACAATACATATATTGATAACCCTGGCTTTCATACAAGTACAACTTTTACACATATCAAGATTATCAATATGTATTGTTCAAGTGCTTTTGTTCAGCTCACAGCTAAGCTACTGCAGCCTTCATTTCAAGTTATCAAACAACCAACTTGTGTATTATCTTTTCAAGCGAAACCTATACTCTCAAATTTAGATCTTAAGGCTTGCAAGTTCTATTCTGTGCAATCAACAGATGAGGCTGAATATGAAGTTGCTAGAAAGTGGTATTCTGAGTTCAATGATTCTACTATCCCTAAGAAGATAGCTAAGACAACCTACGTGCACTCAGGTGGTGCTGGTGGCCAAAAAGTAAACAAGTACGTTAAGCTTATTAACATCATGAAAGTCTCCAAGTACTAATGGACTCTAGAACTGCTTCAAAAGCGAATACTATTTGGTCGATGAAGGATCTCGAAGCCATTTTACCATCAATAATATCGAAAGGATTGCGCCGCGGCACACATTATGTAAAGAATACTGATGGCATTCAGATCCAATGTGATAGTAGTCGGAACCGGTCTAATAATCAGGAAGAGACACACCAAAGGTTATATGAGGAAATAAAACACATTTATAAAACAACGGTCCCGGGAAAAGCTTCCGTTGAGCAGCAACAGAGAGTGAAGCACTTGTAAGTCGTGTATTTCTTTTATCTTGTGCGTGTCGAAACAACATCCATTTATGAGGTTTATACTTCCCATGCAGAACAAAAATGCCGAAGAGGGCTTCAAGAAGTTCTTCCAGGCAAATCACGTTGGGGGAACTGAGATCAAGAGGTACCTCGTCCAGCTTGGGAGGGATAAGAGAGACAAAAAGCGAATTCAACGGCAGTTTATATATGAAGGGAATATCGAGTCCAGTCAATCTAGAAGGGGTAAAAAACAAGTGGATTTTAGCGTCTAGATCTGGAGCACTCTACTAAAGCAATGCAATTTAATGGCATTAAGGTGCTACCTTTTTAAGTTCACTAGCACACGCTGACATGTTTTATTAAAGACAAGCCTCAGCTAATATAGCGAGACTGAAGATGAAAAAGCAACATGCAGACAAGAAGAAGTCGAGAAGTGGCGGGAAAAGTGGTGGAGATTTTTGAAACAAATTTATTGCATGCCTATTGTTTGGAATACTCGTCTATCTTTGAAGAGTTCACCGAGTATACAAATTGGCTCACCGAGCAAAGAAGCGTACATGTATCATATTTCTACTTCTTCAAGGAAAATTTTGTAAATAAGTGTCTGGCGGCTTCTTTATTCCTCAAGTATTTGTGCATGGTCGCATGCCTGGCACAAACCAAGTGCGGCTACACTACATCAGGTATGGGCACCATGTCTCAGCCACCGACATGAAATGATTGTGGGGTTGAAGGATAAATAGCTAACTTTAACCTAGGTTGTGTGAGAAAGTCACGATGAATCAATGCACTTTCTGAATAACAATGTTTCGTAAATTGAGGCCTACATTTCGGTCCATATTAGTGACTGAGCCTTCTGTTGGTCAACAAGTACGTATACGAAGGCATGCATCAAATCATGGAGATGAAGTATGTCTCCGCACGTGTTACAAACAATTTCGATCCGAAGATATAACAAGAGATAGAGCGAAAATCGATAGGTAAAATCCAATGTTCGTTCGAGAACACATAAACAACTATTATTTAGAACAAAATCGAAGATGACGATCAAATACCCCCTAAAAGGCCCACCAAAGGCGATGCCAAACATAATTCAAGACAAGATCCATATGTCCATGTATGTCAAAGACTCAAAGAGTCCCAATGGATATCTTGAGGTGGTTTCGGACATTGATGGTAGTACTGGAGAAAAAGAAGTCGATGCTTGGAATACCATATCGATGCTTATACATGTGGCTGCTCAATCAGAAATGCAGGGAAGCTAGCGAACTATGCATATAATGCCTATACTGAAGAAGAAAGAATTCGATACAATGTAAGACTGGAAGAAAAGAGGTAGAGTAGAATACTCACAGTTCCATAACGCAAAGCGCAAAACGCGAAAAGGAATTTCGAATCCAGAAATCCAAGAACGTGGATGATTTAACCAAGAGTGCGAAGTTGGTAGAAGCTGCTCAGAATGCGCATGCAAAAACTCTCGACAAAGCTTTTTTGAAAGGTCAATTCTTTACTTCCCGTAAAAATTTCTTGCAGGATTGAGGATCAAGTTTTATTGGAATCTTTTGGAGGGGACTCATGACTTCTGGGAAAATGCATGGGTCTATATTTGAAGACATCTGTGTGCATTCACACGGTCATGAGTCGATGGGAGGCGTTTCATTCACATTATCCATATTTTCCCATGAGTTGCATACTGTCAATGATAAGAAGCAGGGAGATTTTAGCAATCTAATTCTACGTGTGCTAATTTTATCACTTCCTGCCATTACCCATCTTCCACACTCCAATCTATCGTTTTAAATTTCTAATTACTGCTTGAAATGTTCCTGTCAAGACGTATCAAACCGACATAATTAACGGTATCTCAAGATCCACATATCTCTAACAGCGAGTGCAATACTAGAATCATCCATTGATTATATCTAAATTTCATTGTCTCTCCAATAATTTGACATTTATCAGATGATTCAGATCTGAAAAATACTTCAAGTTTAACGCACTACCTACAGCAGAACTACTTATTTCATACCTCATCATCTAGGCCTTGCCACACAGAAAGCATAATATGGGTAAAGCCCTATTGATTATCTCAAATTGTTTACTGCTATTTCCATTTGTTTCTTCAATCTCGATTATCACTCGGGCCCTTAACATACTACAGTTGAATATATGCATATAGGAGAAAGATTTTGTTATATTATCCCTATGACGCCATAATTCCTACTGTGTGTCTTTTATCATCTAATTGTATATATTGATATCTATTCCCTTTTTCGCCATTCCCATCTTACCATAGCACCTCCAGTCATATCTCATCTCGTCCCATCCTATCTCACCCCTTCCCTTCCCTTTCCCCATACCCTCCCGACGCCTTCACCCACAAACGACGCTCCTTTTACACTTAGTATAGTATATCTTTCAATGAAAGTCGCATCTGGGTCGTTGAGTCCACGGAGCTCTGTTGAAACAGCAGTTTCCACTGGGTACTCACACATTTGAAGCCTCCCTGTGAGTAACATTGTCACTACCCAGCACTACATTTATCATTGGAAAAACAAAGGGGGAAAAGCCAACACGCCAGTAATGACTACAGTGATGTGGCTATCCAATGATGAGAAGTGGTAATTATGCACCAAAAATACCGATAGAAACTAAAATCTTCGATGTCACTTAATTTACATGCAACTGTGCCTCTTCCTTCGCTATGAAGCGGATATGATACTAGGATTTGGGTATTGGAATAGCAAGATAGCAGCGGAAGCAGGCATACCTTTCAGATGCGTGACCGAAGAATCCAGATCTTAAGGGTCCTTGAAAGAGATTTGTATACCCTGAACCAAACTTATTGAGGGTAATATCGTAAAGCAGACCTAGTAATGAAGTGTCATTTACAATATAAGGCAAAGTCGCAGAATCTTTCCAAAGGCAATATGAAAGCCCCCAAATGGTTGAAAGTAGTGACAAGCATATCGCGATAACGTGGTCCCATGCTTCATTAGAAGTGAGAAGGAGGATATATTATAATTATTACCTGTCCATTGTTTTACCCAAAGCAGCCAGAAGAACAAAGATTTTGCAATCTCCCTAGATACTCAGCTGAAAGATAAGAACGCTGGTTACCAACTGTTGGGAAAATGCATCGTTTTGGTTGTGGAAAATTCATGCCATGTATGAGCGGAATGGTATTTTTAGACCCCTGAAACCATTGTTGGTTACAACCGAGCCGGTGTTCGATGAGATACTGGAGTGGAGATAATGCTGTCTGCCCAATTCGGCTATTTACCGCGGAAATAATATGGAGCTATTATCTCATCATGTTTGTTGCCGATGACTTGCTGCACCTTCACACTTCACACCCTCAAACCCTCAATACTGTAATCATGAGACTCTCACGTATGTATCTCCAGGGTAAACTATAGCTAGACAGACCACACGGGACGCTTAGCCACCCATGACAGCTCTGCCTTTCCAGCTACATAAACCGCATCACGAGGTTTCCACATCCACCAAATCAATACTTCGCCCAGGTCGGACTCAAGCCTTCTCCATGTGTTGCTAGGACTTTCAACGCGCATATCTACAGCGATATTATCAATAGGCCTCAATCCAAACTTTTTTAAAGGGAATAGCCCATCTCGCTAGCTTCCACGACCATCTCTACCCTCATTTCCTCGGCCCTGTCCATTCCCCACTGCATAAGAATACTTCCATACCCCTTAAGACATTGATTCCCGTAATTGAACATGTAATCAAGTTTTAGAGGAGGTTAGCGCAGGAATTAAAACTATGGATTGGAAGCATCATACGACAATGAGGCCTCCACAAACGCTCGCCTCTGAATCGATAAACTTGATTCAATACCCGACTTGCAAAATCTCGGCCAACCCTTCCGGACGCCAAAAGGCAACCAACTCCGGAACATCATCCTTGTAAGAAGAACAGGCTTGATGGAAATTACAGTGTGTACCGCTGTAAACTACCCCTTTGCTATCCTCGTCATCAGTCACATAGATCCAGTGGCTGCTAGGATCTTGTTTGTGAAAGTACCAGAGTCTAGTCTTAGATTCGGCAACAGCTTTGGCGTGTCCTTCTTCGGTTGCCTCCGATATTGGGAACAGGATGTTCATGGAAGTGGTGTAAGGATCATAGCTGGAGTTCCAGAAACAATCAATGACAACGCTGAATTCGGCTTGAGTGGTCACTATGATGGGCGCCATTATGCTGGTTGGAAGTGAAGTATTTTTTTTGGAAATGTTGCTTTCTGTTTGTGTTTGCAAGGTAAAGAAAAGATGTTGATTTCAAATCCAAGAAATAGTCGTCTAAACAAGGATCACTAGAATGCCCACTAACCAACAATGCGGTTGTATCTACCGAACTGCCAGAGCCAGTTCTTCCAATGAAAAAGTAGCTTCCACCAACTGCGCCACCAACAACTACCAACAACCAACTACCAACAGTTCTATAATATAGATTCGACAATAATTACCACCAATTTCTTTCATACTAATCTCCATCGACCATACCGAGCAACCTGGTAGACTCTATCATGCCCAATGATCATGAGGGGTTTGAGCATGATATCTACATATTCCTTATCTTAACATGATTGTAATCCTGTGAGTGTTGACTAATCTACCAATACCACATCGACAACAATTCCTAGGACTGATTATAGTGCTAACGTTTATCAAATTGGAACATGAACCTGTCTCTGGTATTGGGCAGCCGTCTAATACCATTTCAATTACACTCAGTAGGGTTGAATGCAGCGTTGCAATTTATAGAGTTGGAACAATATGCGTCTCAAGCGTTGACCAAACCATCGAGATCTGTGGTGCTGCCTTGATGGCATGACATTGAACCTCAAATTTGTGATTAGAAGGTCTGTTGGGGCTTTATTTCCAAATTTGCTTCTGCATGACCGCTCAACTTTCTTGTATACATTGCGAAATTCTCCTTTCTTTATTTCCTATCTGCGGTTATAGCTTTTGTAAACTTCAATATCGCCCTATAATGAAGAACAACATAGGAGTAGAAAGACAATATCACACTCTCATCGACCCTGATGAGGAAGGCTAGGCCGAGAAAGACACCGTCTAGGTGCTAAGTCGCTGCAATTGTTTCATCAGCAGATTAAAATTTACGTTGATTCTCTTCGTTCTCTCAGTTCTCATGAATCTATATCTGTAATCTGAAACCAAGAGTTTGAAAATCATCCTTGACGGAGAAGGACGGCCAAAATGTGGTAAATATATCCCTCCAAACTTCCAAAAGCTTGTACTGATATCTTTATCAGGATGGCGGGACTCGAAGTCAATGAAAGAATAATCTATCATGCCCAAACCAGATATTCAGGCTCCAACGAAACCTTGTGGATCAGATTTGGAACTCAATTGTCACCAGCCCGGGTGCCATTGCCATCCCAATCGAATACGCCGCTAAGAATGATGTTCTCAACTCCTAGGAAAGTTTCCCTGTGATGACAAAAAGGGAATTGTCTTTATTCGAGGATATCACAACCTGCATTGTTTGGCAAGGAAAGTTAGTCTGGGAATAGGTGCACATTAATGGCTGGCATAGGAACCTACTAGAAACTGATCAATTGATCACTTGGCGAGCACCGTGATGATAGGCCTCAAATCAAGACTCGCGCACATATTTCTTACTGCGTCGACACTCTTAGGCAAAGCGTGCTTTGCTCTACAGACAACACGCCTATGCCGACAACTAAAGGAGTTAATGGAGATAATCAACCGATGCAATGTGGAAGCAGGATAAGCTGGTGGAATGGGTCACTCACTGCACAGGAAAATAACGCATGCTATAATATAGAGGGATTGGCAATTCTAAGCCCATAAAACATAATATTGATAGATTTGCTTTCTACGAAAAGGATTCCTTCCATTATGACACCATGGCGGCAGGTTTAGAAAGGTGTGGCCATCCAGAGAGATTGAATTCCGAACCTAAAGTAAGATTGAGAAGTAGCTACTTGAACCTACTAATAACCAAAACAGGAGGCAATTGTTCTCATACTTTATTCACATTCTCTGTATTCTCTGAGATGTCTTGAATATTAGTTTCTTCTACTTCTAGATGGGAAGAGAGCTTCGAGACTTTTTGTTGAAAGAAATTTATCAAGAAATCTAGATGGAATTAGGAAGTCCCGTACCCTACTTCAAGTAGTCATAGATTCTAACTTTAAGAAACAGAAATTATAGAACAATTTATTAAGACCCATTATAAGATATAATAGTAACATATTCTTTAGAGTAGTAAGAAAGATATTTATTATACGTTGATACCTATTTCTAACAATCACAATAATCAATTCATATTGAAATTCATCATCTCTATCTATTACCTTTGCCAAATTAGAGGTAAGCTACGCCCGCGAGTGTCTAGAATCTTTTATTCTTAATCAATCAAATAAATGAAATATGATGTTTCCTTTATTATATTGAGATATAGATCATGGATTTTGTGATTGTACAATTGTATATACTCTAAAAAAATATACAACAGCCTATTGCTACAAAAATTTAATGTATACTAGTATTTGATGCCATTGAAATATATATATATCGGAGTGTGATTTTCTCGCAGGTTCCAAGACATTTCTCCCCTTAACACTCGGATTTTCACACCCTCTCCTATCTTCTTCGCTTCTTTCTTCCATACTCTATTTTATCACTTTCCCCCATCTAACCTTATTTCGAAATCCACTTAATTCCTTTGTACTCCCTAATCAAATCATCAAATCATCAAATCGTTAAATTAATGATCGAACAATCAATCTCATAACAGTCAATATTAACGACTCCAAATCATGCACCTCGCATTTTATCTATTCCACCTTTATCACAAAAAACATCACATTTCATATACATACACTCTACCTCCACATCTTATCCACCTCTCCCCAACCATTACACACCCCTTTTAAATCCTCACCACCTCATCCCATCTGCCTATTACCCACCCTCTCAATACTCAAATACATCTCTCTAAATCTCTCTTCACTCTCCACCCGTACCACCACAATGCAAGAACCAAAAACAATACACAACCTACCCTAACCCAACATCCACCCATCCAATCCATCTCGTCCCCCCCTTCATCCAAACTCGCAGCTTCCCAGCCCCCACAAACCCTCCCTGCCCCCCAAAAAATAAAGACCAAAAAAAGGAATCCCTGATCACTGGCGGGGTCGAACCGCCGACCTTGGCGTTATTAGCACCACGCTCTAACCAACTGAGCTAAGCGACCGATCATAGGAGAATGAGAAGATTTGTGATGTGCGGAGGGCTATGAGAAGGTTTATGAAGGGTTGTTTGATGGCTTGTTGTTGGATGTTGGATGATGGGTGTTTGTTGGGGACTTTTGAGGATGGGTGTGGGTGGGGTGGGGTGGGGATGAATGGTGGAGGATATTGTTAAGAGGGTTGTTGTTTGATGGATGGTTTGGGGGGATTGGCTAGATTTTAGGCTTGGGAATGTTGTGTTATACTCTGTATTTGTGAGTAGGGTTTGTGGGTAAGTTTTAGGATGTAGGTAGGTAAGCAATTTGGCAGGTATTATCATATCTAACATCAAATCCGACACCACAAAACCAGAACTGTCTCATCAGATGCAATTGTAGGGTAGGTTGACTTATTGATGAACACTCAAGGTAAAATCCATAATGCTGTAACCTACTACTATACATAACAAGATCGATTCAAATGGAATACATAGATACATAGATACACACACAAAGCATCACATCATAACATCACAACACAGCCCAACACTCCCCAGAAACTCAAGCCACCAATAAACCTCTTTGCATCGTTTGAATTACGTGAAAAATATGACTGGGTTACTTCAATATCAGAAAATCATATATCAACAAATTACACATTATATACAATACGAATGAAGAAATTCCAACTCCAACTTCCATTCTAATATCATCAATCCAACACTATATCGCTAAACCATCTCTTATATACCTAATCTCCATCTCCCCTTTTTCACTATCTTTTTCCCTCGCTCAAATACCCAATTCATATCTATATCCATACCTAACACTCAACCAAGTCACATCACAGAACCCAACGAATAATTATTATTATTTTTTAAAGAAAGAAAAAAACTCCTAAACCAGATTGTCAATCATATATGTAGATCGCTATCAGTATCTTGACCGAATGACTATTTCAATTTCCAATTCCAACATCCAATTTCCAACATAACACAACACGCAGAAAAAAACCCCTCCCCCCACACCAAAGAAAAATTCTCACCTTCTCGGCAATACTCTTCGCTCCCCCTAATTATAAGTATCCATCCATCCAGCCGTCCATAGGCTAAATAAATACTAGATCAACGTATCTATGTACAAATTACGCAATGAAGAATCTATGTATTGTATTCTGACTTGGTTGGGGATAGATTTTGATTATTTGGTTATTTGTTATATATCTACCTTATTTATTCAATTTAATTGAAATCTACTTGAATAATAATAACAATGATAGTAACAGTAACAGTAACAGTAATAGTAACAGTAACATCTAACATCTAACAACATCTAGCTAAAGATCAACTCAATTAAATCAACCACTACCTACGTAATTATCAGTATAAAATACCACAACCAAAGGATACTACAAGTTAATCGATTAACCAGATAACTTATTTCAACTCTCAATCATAATATACAAAGATATCCAAGTCCACAAAACAACATCAAAACCAACCCAATCCCATACAATTAATCCAATTAGCCCAGCACCCAACCCAACCGAGAAAAAAAAAAAGAAAAGAAAAACCGAAGAAAAAAAAGGAGATGATAACCCACTAAAGATCAGCTTCACATCACCTCACTCCTACAGTAGTAAATACAGTATGTACTAGCAACCCACTTGCAAACCCACATCATCTACCGACCGACCCGATTGTACTGTACTGTAAATCAGCTAATCAGCTAATCAGCTACTTAAACTGGTCAAGTCTAATCAAATCAAGCATTCTGGAAGCAAAAAGTGGAGTGGGTGGTTATAGGTGAGTACGGTCTGAAGATCGATATTATATTTCTCCCTCCGTAATCTATGGTATGATGAAGATTTTCGAAGAGCATTTAAGCTTTATGGGGATTTTTTTGGTTGGGTTGGTCGGTGTTGATTATATATATAAGAGGGAGGAGGGGAGAGAGAATAGGGATTAGGTTAGGTGGGTGGTATGCATATGGTAGATTGGCGATGTTAGTGGTATTTGGTTGGGCGGTACTGGGGGAGATAGTAAGTGGTGGGATTTGTATATATGGATGGATTAATGTATATATATGTTTTTGAGATGGTTGAAGGTGTTTCTGTATTGGATAGCTATTAGCTAGGTAGGTAGGTAAAGAGAAGAAGAAGAGTGAGGGCTTGGGATTGATGTGGGAGAGGGGAGAGGAATGGGTATTCGGTATATTATAGATTGTTTTTCTTTGAAAGGCGGGGGGAGGTTCTTTATATCTATCTCTCTATCTTTTGATCAGTAGGTTTGATCTTGATAATCAGGTTTGATATTAATGAATACTTTACTTGCCTACCTACCTATCATCTCTGCTTATACACCTACCTTAACATAAAACCCATACTCCCCCAACCTCATTCCCCCATTCCAACTTCTTCCCCCTTCGAAAACAAACAAACCACCCAGCCACCCAAACATCAAAATTTAATTTACTGTTCTACTATCCTACTCTCTACTATACCACCCATCAAATCACCTTGGCCATATGCATCCAGTGCAGTCACCTATAAATATAAATGGATCGATCGATTCTGCGGTTCTGAGGTTAATAGGGTTTTCTGTTCAGTATTGTGTATATGCGATATCCAAGCTACATGTACGCATGCAACTAGAAGGGTGAGTATGAAAGGGAAGGAAGTCATAGGATAGGAAGAAGGGATTGTAGGTTGGTTTGTTGGCTTGTATGTATATAATACTATGAAACTATAGAACTATAAATTAAAACTATTATTATACAATGGGCATTGATTGGATATGATGGAATGATAGTCGGGTTATAAGGAGGATGAATGGATCGATAGATTAGTAGAGGGATGGATTATTATTGGATGGGAATTTGCTTTTGCTTTAACTTGTTTTAAAGGGATTTATTTATTTATATTTAATTATATATTTATTTACGTTTACTTATATTTATTTCTATTTATATTTCTATTCATATTTATATTTATATTTATATTTATACTTATATTTATATTTATATTTATATTTATATTTATATTTATATTTTATATTTATATTTATATTTATATTTATATTTATATTATATTTATATTTATATTTATATTTATATTTATATTTATATTTATCTATTTATATTTATTTATATTTACTTATATTAATAGCTAGTTATTGGTTTATTTATATGTAGATATATAGATAGAGTTTTAATAAAGAGAAATAAATAATCAAAGGGATTAGTAGATCGATTAATTAAGGAGGGGGAGCGAGGAGGGGTCGTTCTATCTAACTTATAATTTCTGGGAAGTTTTCTTATCGGGGAGGTTTGGTTTGATGTGGTCTGATACGTACTGTATATGGTATATAGAATAGTATATAGAATAATAAAGCTATCTTGTAAATAGGGAGTATAGATAGTATACGTACCTAATACGTAGATTATTTATGCGAAGGGGAAGGGGAACGTTGGAGGAATGCATGTATAGATCAGATGATATGCATATGTTACTTACTCCGTATGACTTACTATCTGAATGCATCAAGGGAGTTGATTAAAGTCTTCAGGTCATGTGTGAATGACCGACCGACTAAATGATCGACAGATCCATTCTCGTTGTAATTCTGGCGGTAAAGAAGTTATTTATTTGTTTATATATTTATACAATACTATAAAAACAATACAATGACAAACCACAACTCAATAAATAAAAAACGCGAACAACAAGCTTACCTACCTACCTACTCAATAACCTTACATATCGAATCAAAAGCCGATAAATAGTCAGTGGAACAAGTGGAGTATGAAAGGTAACTAACTAATAAGTAACCCAATCTAACCTACCCTACCTAACCTCCATACAATACACACCTACGGAATAAAACACACACCTACAAACCGAAACCCGACTCCCTCACGCCATGTAGAAATCTGTCGGTCTGACAATTAAGAATTCAATTCGACATCTGATCTGCATCTGCTGTGGCTGTGGCGGTTGCCCTGTCTGTCATTAGGGCGGTAAGGAGGATGGATGGATGGATGGATGGATGGATGGATGAGTAAGATACGGAGTGCAGAATAGTAATTATAAGAGAATCATGGATTTTAGACTTCTGGATTGATTGTATTGTAAAGGGATGGGATGGGATGGGATGGGATGGGTTGATGTTGTTGTGTTTTAAAGTCCTGTGTGCATGCGTACATATAGTTATTTGAGTATATGGTAAGGTAAGGTTGGATATCCATTTATCTATCTATCTGTTGGTATAAGTAATATCTTTGAGATAGGGATTTGCTTTTGATTTTGATTATGATCTTATTAATCTATCAAATCCATCGTTAACAAGGATATTTATCTCCGGTTTTATGTTCTATGTATATATGCAGATAGATAAAGGTTAAGGTGAGAATAAAGATAACATTGCATATCTAGGTAGGTAGGTAGAAGAAAGGATGTATACTCTGTATTGTACTCTTTATACAGGTAAAGTGATGTAACAATACAATATAACATAATCGAATCGACATCTACCGAAGTTCCCGAAGCCTACCAAACAGAGTACAATCACCCCCTACCTACCCATTATCCTAAATCCAGATGCAAGCCCTCTGCACAAACCAACAACCAAACCCGCAAGCAAGCAAGTCCAAACCAACGATTCGCATGCCTCCCCTCCAAACAAAATCGTAGATGAACGCGTGGTAAAGGGCTCTCCTCCGTAATTACAAGATATGTTGTGCACGCACACACGCATCATCATCCACCATCCAATCCACTCCTCGAATTTTTGATGTCATGATGTCTCAACGAGGCGAATCGAGGCGAATCGAGCTGACTCAAATTATCTCTACTCTCCTTCACATGACGGCGCAATTATTCCCGCGAGTGAGGCGTACCGCTCCGTAACGAGCGTATTGAGCTTTGTCATTTCTTTTATTTTATTTTGTTTTGTTTTATTTTATTTTATTTCACAACCGTATCCACGATCTGATGATGATTCATGAGCGAGCGCGCAAGCAAGCAAGCGAAAAATCATGAAACGGGCTGATTTTCGATGCGGTGCGGTGCGATCAGCCTCTGGAATTAGGATACGCGCTTCCGGGAGTGGGAGCGGGCTCGGCGAAGCTTGGAGAGGGCCGAGGCATTCATTTATTTATTCATCTAGATGGGAATACCGAGCAGGCAGGCAGAGGAAGGTTGTTGAGGGATAAATGGATGGGTGGATGAATGCGTGTATAGGCTTTCCTGGTGCGGCGGCGCAGAGGCGCAGCTGGTAGGCATAGCCTGTTTTATTTTTATTTTTGTATTTATTTTTATTTCGAGTCTTGTTTTGAGTTTTATTCTTCTAGTACAGTACATTGAGTAGTAAGTAAGCAAGCAAGCAAGCAAGCAAGCGGTGAACACTACAGTACATACAGTACAGTACATACAACACAACGCAACACAACACAACACAATACCGACGCCTCAAAATCCGCAACAGGAACAGTTTCACCGCGGCATGGAATTTCCATACGCGAAGTTTATGGGTGGGTGGGAAATCTCGTTCGTAAGGCGATGGCCTGGGGACTATCGGTATTGGGGTTAACGTTCTGGAGTTGGGGTTTGTACGATGGATGGATGGATGGATGGATGGATGGATGGATGGATGGATGGATGGGATGAAGGTGCAATGTGCAACGTGCGATATAGGGTTTGTCGCAGGTAAAGGTAGAAAGCTGATCCTCCGCATTCGCTTGAATGGGGATGTGATTGGATGACCTGGGTCTTGTTTGTTTGTGGTGGTAATGGTATGAAGGGGGTTTTATTTGGGTAGAGGGTTTGTTTGTTGGGGGAAGGTTTTGGGTTGGGTTAGGGTTAGGTTGGGCTGGATGTTTCCGTCTGATGGATGGCATGGGAGGTAAAAGTAATTATTGTACTGTATCGATGCATGCATAGTATGGTGTTTCTACTCGAGTGTGTGTGTAGCCGATGGTATGGTATTGTATGTATGTAGCTTTTATTCATTCATCATTCATTCATTTAACAATTCTGCAAGCAAGCAAATTAGATACAACATTGATATTCCCGCCGAGCCAATCACCACACCGACCCCATCACCACACCAAACACGAGGAACGCACGCACAACTCTTCCACGAGGGATCGTTCCAGGAGCGCCGAGAGCCTTATGTCAGCCGACTCCAAAGCGACCATTGCAGCTCCCAGGAACCAATCAATCGATACTCATCTATTCGGAACATCGGCCTTTGCTTCTCCACCCCAGGGTCTGAAATTTGGATGCGCGACCTTCGTCGAATGGCAGGGCATGCGGCCAATCACCATAGCGCGCAGGGGATCTTCCTCGTGGGTTGAGTCTTTTTGGTTACTTTGCATAAAATAATGCAGGTAATGGGAAGCTTGGAACGCTGGGCTGGGAGATGACAGATGGATGGGGTGAAGCTTTATTGTTTGCATTTTGAGGTATTGTTATTGTATGTTTCGTTACCTAGGTAGTGAGGAGTGGACTTGCACTAAGTCGCTTGATTGTTTGGGGTATATACGACGGAGGATATACTATAGGATCGCAATGAATATCGATGAAAAAGTCCGATCATCCTGAGGGAGAAAAAGCATCGCAACGGAAAGAAAGGTATTTCCGAAACCATTAGTTCCAGTCCCTTGTGAGATAATAGTACGGAGGAGTTGTGCTAACTTTGAGATAGCTACCCGCAACATAACCTTATGTTTTGTTCCAGCGGCGGCGTCTTTCTCTTTGTTCAAAGCTTCACGGGTTGAGTTGGGCAGTTGGTGAGTAGACGAATCTACATATACTTACACTGTACTGTACCGTACCGTACAGTATGAATAAACCCTGTTGTCACAAGTTTCCATCGTCCCAAGTGCTCACGCCGCATTCGTAAGTTCGGTGCGGTATGGTAGATGCGCAGGTGCGTAGGTGCGCAGATGCGGACGGAGTATATGCAGGTGAGATGGCAATTGGTCACATTCGGACTCGGATACTTCGCACAAGTGCGTACTGGGTGGATGGATGCGGTAGTAAGAACTAGGTTGGTTGGTAATGGATTATAAAAATACCGATCAACGATCTAACAAAACCTACCGACCTGACCTGACCTGACCTAACCTGACCTAACCTAGGACCCTACCTTCTAATAACCCTCACCTGCTTTTCATCTGCTGGGTTTCAACTTTCAAGGTTATTGTCGTTGTGGTTACTGTACGGTATTGTGGAAGCGCCCGGCATACGGAGTATTTAGATCGATCAAGTTTCTCTCGAACCTTTTTGATTAACACTTTTGATTGTATGGAGTACAACGAGGCTTATGCTTATTTCAAACCAAGCTCATCTATTTTCTTTTTTCCTTGCTCTCTCTCTTTCTGCTTCTTTGCTGCTTGTGACTGTAATATACTTTTCTTCCGACCGTTTTCGTGTTCTCGTACCGAGTTGGAAGTTGGGAAAATCCGGTTGCTAGTATTTAGTTTGTGATTATACGTAAATTGGTATAGTTGTATATCTAAGTAGATTGAATAGAAAACCAAACCAAACAAAATAATAAATGATAAATGATAAATGATAAATGATAAATGATAAATGATAAATGATAATTCATAATTCATAATTTGTAATTAACTAAATAGATAGATAAGTAAATAAATAATAAGTAACAAATATATAAACTAGAAAAAAGAATAACATATATCCATCGATATCAAATTAAAATAAATAAACCAGCCGAGTATAATAGAAACAGAAACCTCGATAAGTTTATTTTATTCATTTACTAATAACTACCTAGGTATATAAGCTTGGAATAGATCGTAATAATAATATATAATAATATACATCGATGAGAAAAAATGAGATTGTCTGTGCTTTCTCTACCATCAAGTATCTCCAGCTACTGCAGTCTGCATCTTACCTAATATACCATCTACCATCTACCATCGACCATACACCATCTACCATACACCATCCACCATACCCCACTTGGACCGCCCTGTCTTTCCCGCCTTCTCATAAATTTTACTATGGAGTATCTTACTGTGCGGTGATGGTAGTAGTACGAGTAGTACGTACTAGGCCGTGGATAATGAAAGATAAATTTGCCAAGACTTTTACTATTCCCATATAATTTCCTTGCCAAGATTCATCCATCAGTCTTTCAGTCTTTCAGTCCTTTCATCTTTTCTTTTCACGTTGTACGAAGTAACGTATGGAGTTTTTCATAAGGGGCCGGCTTTTCTGCTTTTTTTTCTTTTTCTTTTACTTTTGCCTTCTTTGGGTATTATTCGCTGACATAAGCCAGCCTTAGTAATCAATCGATTCAGCAATGATCAATCAATCAAATCCATCCATTTGTTAATTCATCATTCAATCAATACAATATAATAAATCCAATCCAATCCAAACCAACCTACCAACTTAAATCCATCCCCAGTCGATAATAAATAATCAAGGAATACATTGAGTTGAATCCAGACCCATTTTTAAAGAAAAGCCTCGTTTGCTCTGTTTGCCTTTTCGCACCTTCCCTTCCCTTTCCTTCCCTTCCCTTCATTATTACCACTTGTACCTAGCACTTCCTCTAGCTTCATTATCTTACCAGGTACCTAGTTAGTCACTTGGTTATTAGCTCCCCTCCCCTTCCCTTCCCTTCCCTTCCTTCCCTTTCAAATCCGAATCTTTGCTGCTTCCATCATATCCGCTTCTTCCCAGATTCATCCATCCGTCTATTCATCTGTTCATTCATACATACATACATACATCCATCCACCCATCCATCCATCCATCCATCCATCCATCCATCCATCCATCCATCCATCCACGCATCCCTCTCTCCTTCCTTCCTCTCTCTTCCTCTTATCTCATCAACACCCAATACCTTCATCCTCATACAACTTCTATCACACCTACTATCCTTCCTACAACTGCCCTTTGATACGTTGGTTTCACTACCCTTACTACGACAAAAACTATAATAATTCTATCATTCAATAATATAAGAATCAACAACGACAACGACAACAACAGCAGCAGCAGCAGCAGCAGCAGCAGCAACAACAACAACATCATCATCATCTTCTTCTCTCAACTAAACAATACAAACACCATTATCGATCCTTCATGAGACAATCATAGATAGATTCTGACACTTTATAAAATAAGCATCCTTCCTCCTTCAAACTCCGCCATCTTCTCTTTTTCTTTTTCTTTTTCTTTTCCTTGCGCCCATCCCGCCAATTCCCTTCACACACACCTCACCGTGAACAAAAAAGTCGAACGGTCTTTGAAAAATCCTCAACATTACCTCTCCATTATCCTTTGATACCACCTCATAATTTGCCATGCCGGAAACAAATTATTATTCAACAACGTCGCCAACATTTACAAAATCCAAAATGCCATTCTCATGGCCATCGATACCTAATCCTATTCCTCGTAGAGTTAGAAGGAGGTTAAGATCAAAGTTCCGTTCGAATGCATCTCCAGCTTCATCGATAGCTTCAATTGAGACTTCTTTCAATCCAAAAGATACATTGCGAGCTCTAAGGTCACATAGATGGTCGGTCTATGATGGACAATATTTGATCTTGATCATCATTGCGATATTCTCCCTCTCAATTAGTCAGGCTCCTGGGCCTCTGATGAAGACTGGAGCTGCCACTTTATTGATGCTTGCGCTTTTGATGCCAGTCACAAGACAATTCTTCTTGCCAGTCCTTCCAATCTTCACTTGGCTGGTCTTCTTCTTCAATGCTCGGTATGCAACCTCTCTTACATCAAATTCTGATTTGTTTAGGCGCTTGCTCGAGCAGTCATGCATCCCTCTTTAACATTACCACCCTTTCCCAGCGGCTTTGTTCTAATGAATCTCATAGTTTTATTCCTGCCGAATATCGTCCACACATCTGGGTTAAAGTCCTACCTGCCCTCGAAAACATCTTTTATGGAGCCAACATTAGCAATATTCTCTCGGCACACCAATATGTAGCTCTCGATGTCCTGGCCTGGTTACCTTATGGTATTCTACACTTTGGGGGTCCATTCGTCTGGGCCGCCCTGATGTTCCTCTTTGGTCCCCCTGGCACCGTACCAGTTTTTGCGCGCACATTCGGTTACTTGAACATTGTTGGAGTTGCGATTCAACTGATCTTCCCATGTTCGCCCCCATGGTACGAAAACTTGTATGGCCTTGCACCTGCAAACTATTCCATGGAGGGATCACCTGCCGGACTTGCACGAATTGACTTGCTCTTTGGCTTCGATATGTATACGACAAACTTCACCGCATCACCGCTAGTGTTTGGCGCGTTCCCATCTTTACATTCTGGTAATGCAGTCTTGGAGGCACTCTTCATGAGCCATTGCTTCCCAAAATTACGACCATTCGTGATTGCATACGCCATGTGGATGTGGTGGGCAACCATGTACTTATCTCACCATTACGCTGTTGATCTCGTTGCCGGTGGTTTCCTCGCCGCTATTGCCTTTTACATCTCCAAGACCAACTTCTTGCCAAGAATGCAACCCGGCAAGATGTTCCGTTGGGACTACGATTATGTCGAGCGAGGTGATGCACCCACTGGCATTTATGAATATGGACTTGCGGTGCTCGAACAAGATTTCCGCCACGACAGCAGCGATGAATGGACCATGGGATCCTCTTCTTCATTTTCTTCTGGATCCAGAAGTCCCACTGATGAGAATGGATCAGCATGGGAAGGGGATACCTTGGCATCGCAAGCTTCGGATAGTGAACTCAGCGAGGTCATTGTTAGGTGATCTTTTTGCGTCTGCAATAACCTTGCACTCGACAGGAGCAATTTCTTCCAACTTTTCCAGGTTGGAGAGACATTCTCATCATGATTTTACGGCAATATCATGTCACGGCGTTAGCATATCAGCGACTTCTACCTTAATTCGACTTCCACTCCAGACATCACCTGGATTACTGGACGGTTCGAACATTTGTACATATACCACTTTTTAACTGCATTCGGGACCATTCAATTCGAAGCTTTGGATACAGGAGTTCCTTACAGTATATATTAATAATAATACTGCCGGAATCGATCAACCATGCCGATCTGCTACGTCATTTCGACAGGCGAGCGATTTTTGGTCACTTATTCGATTCTACTTTCACTTCTTGCTGCTCATGATATACCATCCAAGGTTGATTGTGGGCAAGGGCATTTTTTATTTATTCGTCCACTTTGTGTGAATAAAACGTCCCAACTATCGCTGGAGTTACCGCCGCTTTTACCTCTTCCCTTGGGGATTTAATAGAGAAAAGTTTGTGCTGGGCTCGCTATGTATATTCTCTGTTTTTATGGGAATTCTTTATAAAGTCTCTCGCTGAATATAGATTCTTCGATTCTTTACTTTTACTTTTTTGTTGATTGTGATGATGGAGTGAACGCAAGGGAATGAGGAGGGATTTTAATGCCATGGATGTAATGAGCGTGGGACTCGGATAATAGATGGAATGCTAAATGACATTACAGAGGTGAAGTTCTGTAAGTTATTTTGGTTTGGAACCACATCTGTCGTTATAGACTGGGCTCAGATTGATCCGAAGGGATCGAATCGAGGATGAGATGAGATAATGGCAAGCTTTTGGATTTGTCAACGAGGTGGATAGGAGATGGAGATGATTCCTTCTAATGACGTGACTTATGTCGAGAGGGTATGGAATGATGAGTGGGGAAGCGAGGGTGTGTAGTTGAGAAAGTAATGAAATGAAAAAGAGCAAGACAAAGACGATTGATATGAGAATTGAATTAACGAAATGAGTAGAACTCAATTGAAAGATTTTTTAATATTAAATATTGGTGAAAATATTTTTCGTGGTATGATTGTGATGTATATTTTGAGATGCTGTTAAATAATTAATCAAACAGGAATTCCTGTGGTTATACAGAGTATATATTAGTAATCGATACAACACTATTCAAACCTCATCTCATTGGGAACTTGCACGTTTTACAACGCACTCATTCATTGTTGGAAGTTGAAATATATACGTTGTATTGTATGTATATAGATATTTATTATAGCATTGTAGTATTGTATACATATATAGATATTTATTATCGTACTGTAGTATTGTATATACATATACATATACATATACATATATATATATATATATATTTACTAATTAGCTTTACTTATAATTATCTATAACTACTTATAGCTGCTTATAACTATCTATCTATCTATCTATCTATCTATCTATATCTATATCTATATCTATATCTATATCTATATCTATATCTATAGCTATCTGTATCTGTATCTGTATCTGGATCTAGATCTAGATCTGTATCTGTATCTGGATCTAGATCTAGATCTAAACTGATTTTAATAATTAGTTTTTGGATTAGATTAGATGGGAGGGATAAGGAGAGGAGAGGAGGAGGGGTGAGGGATTAGATAGGAGGGGAGGGGAGGGATGAGGGATGAGGAGGAGAAGAGAAGAGAAGAGAAGAGAAGAGAAGAGACGAAATAAACCATTCATCTTTAGATCCTTAAATCCCTACCTATCAAGGTATAATCAGCTCAAATGAGCATGAAACCCAAATCAAATGGAACAAATTTTTGAACCGCGAGGAATTTGAGGTTGAGGTTAAGGTTCATAGAAATTTATACACTTAGCTATCCATAGCTACAGCTACAGATACAGCTACACAAAACACACTCATACTCACACCCATACCCATACCCAACGTATATCCCCCAAGAAGAAGAAAAAGCCCAGGAAAAACCAAAAGAAAAAGAAAAACAAAACAAAAACAAAAAGAAGAAAGTAATACCGGAACCATAGACCACAAAATACAATCGCTAGGAGGATGGTGATCTACAGGGAGAAGGATCCAAAACGAGTAAACCCTTCCTTCTAATCCGTACCTAGCTACAGGGATCCATCCGTGATGATGAATAAAAGGGGGAATGACAAGATATCGAAATATATTTATGATGAAACAACAGACGATGATAGGTATTGAGAGAAAAGATGGTATTGATTGATCGTTATCCATATACCTAGGTACCTAGGGGAAGAAATGTTGAATATTAATGGGATTGTGGATTTCCTTATATTGAAAGTCTAGTAATATAATGTAAGTACTTATATAAATGGATATATATTAAGCTTAATATTGCGTTTATATAGACTAGATTTAACCTAATGATCGACTATTAATGATCTAGTCGCTTAGAAACGCCAACCATGAATATATCAAATAAATATAATCTAATATTGTTCACAAATTAATCAAATCGCAAGCTATAATGACCGAATGAAATCTCAAAATCACATATAAAAGCATTATAACATCAAAACTTTCGATGAGATGAGAACGTTTGAATTTGGTATACCTCTCTCTCTCTTCATCTCACTATCTGATGGTATGAAATGATATACAGCTGTATTATATAATCTGCACCGCAAACCCATCCTCATCACCGTCTCATTTCTCACCCTTCCCCTTCCCCTTCCCCTTCCCTACCCCCATAATTACCCCCCGCAGTCCCTCCCATGCCCCAATTCATTAAGCCATATCATAATGCATTGATAGGTATCTTCCATTTTCCGTGCGAGAACCCCGTTTTAGTTGACGTTGAAGTTGAAGTTGAGGAAAGGAAAAGAAAAGAAAGGAAGAGACCAAAAGAAACCGAGTTCAAAAACGAATAACAGAAAGAGAAGAAAATATATCGTGTATGCACGCTTTTACCGCAGCCCACCAACACCTCCATACTTCATTCCAACTTTGCTCATGCTATATCAATGAACCTAACCATAATATCGTGGCTCATCAAAAACATGATACCTATGCCCTCTTACTCCATCTCCCTTGAATAATTCTGGAAATCTCTTCCCAACCTCCACATTACCCTCCTCAACTCTCTTATTCCTCACTTCATCACTCTCACCCTCTGGTTCCCCAACGAGGAACTTCCCAACCTGTATTTCTGTATCCGTAATGGTACTTCTAGAGACCCTAGCATATGCTGATCGCCTAAGTCCTTTATAAAGAATGTATTCACACCATCTATCCCAATCACTTGGATCAATATCATGCATCCCTGATCTTTCAGATACATAGGTATTGTAATTTCCTTCTAGAGGTTTAGTGACGAGATAAGAGAGGAGGATGGAAGGGTTAGTGGAAGCACCCATCAAATCGGCCAAGTATTCGGATTGAAGTCTTCGATCTTCTGGATCTTCTTCTTGACCTGAGTGGAAGACAAAGACATCAACTGGACTTCCATAAACGTCAAGAGTAGCCGCAATTGCTGGTGCTAGTTCTCCTACGGGCGATGGGAGTAGATGATGTGTGGAATTAAGGATCGGGAACTTTGAGAGGAGAGCACAACCCCAAGTGTGTTTATTTGGACCTGGTCCATAATCAACGTACATCCCAAGGTCTTCGGCGAGAAATTGAGTTGTATCACGGTTACCCATGATGATGCGTTGAAGATCCGATTCAAGAAGTCCAATGACGTCGATTTCCAACTCTTTGATTACATCTCGCATGCGATATTCAGATGACCACATATCATTATCTAGACTGAAGTGAATGGTCCAAATACCTGCGGTGAAGATCTTCTCATCCTTATGGTAAGGAATATAATCATAGGTAGGAAATCGCAAATACGCCGTCGAAATAGAGGTGAGTTGAAGGGCTGCAATGATGTAGAGGTAGTATAAACGCTGCTTTCGCTGATTTAAGAAAGTATTGAATCGTTTTCGTTGTGCTGCAGGAGTAGATGAGAAAGTAGCAAAGACTCCGCAGCCAATGAGTAACATTGTGACAGTCATAACCCAATCCGTGTGTTCTCTAACAAGAGGACCACCTGGAACAAAGGCATAAGCCACAACCCAAACATGGAATAACACCATGAAATTGTATACGAGGAAACCAATTCCAAACGCTTTAGCTGGACTCTTTCGTGCAGATGATCCCACTAATGGAACAGACACGGCCATAAGGTAAACAGTCAAAACCAAGGCACCATAGTAGCCTTTCCAATGACTATATAGCGTGAGAAAAGTGGCGCCAACACAACCAATGCCATACAATGTCCAGCTACGGGCCAAAGATTCATTAAATAATCCAAGAATGAGACCAACTCCCATTGCGGCGATTGTCCAGGCACCATGAGGTGCTGAAATTGGACCACGAACAGGGTATCCCTCCCAAACCCAAAGAATCATTGTGCTAGAATCGGACAGTAGAGAATGTAGACCAAAGAAAAGACCTCCAATTCCAAGACCTGCAAGGAGTGATGGCCCTTCCTTACGACCTTGAACGGAAAGCTGATCGCCAGCAGCCGGACTTTGTCTTGTCGATCTCAAAACAGCTAAAATAGCAATTGTGAGACCATAACCATTCAAACCACCATTTTCAGCATGTGAAGTTGGCCAGATAGGGTTATTGGTGTGGAACGCAAACTTAACAACACTTGATGCGATGAGACCGATAGCCCAGGCTGAAATCTTTGATTCGAGGCGACCCGGCTGTCCTGCTGATGCGTACCAAGTGGCTGCCCAAGATAAACATGACATCCAAATGCCGAAACCAACGATGAAAAGCCTGGGCGCTGGGCTCGTGATCTGATATGCGAATAATCCAATTAAGGATATGAGATGACATATCCGAAGGTTCTTTACGACTAATGCTCGAACCGATCTAATCCCTAAGAACAATGGAGAAATCGTGCACATGACCATCACTTCATAACCTGAAATACCCATGTGCCATAGAGGAAAATCTATTACAATTAGCGAATTTCACCGAGTCTCCTATCGAATACTTACACCAGACTACTATGCCCAAAGAAGTCAACATCGACCAGAATATGAACTATAGTCATCTCAGTAACACTCTTGAATATACTATCACCAGTACTTACGCCATTATAGACATCAGCTGCTGCATCAAAAGCTTCGGGCCATGAGAAGGATTGACCAAATAACTGGCCTACCTCTTTTTCTTTTCTACTTCCCGATTAGCTCAAGTTTTTCAAAGGGAAACTAGATATCACAAACTCCTTTTCAAGCACTTTATCAACTATCATCTTGTCTTTTCTAAATAATGATATCGATTTAGACATGCTCATAATGACATTCCATCGCCAACCAATGTTATACATTATTTTGGAAGCCAGTAGACGTACCCCTTAGACTGGCCCTTAACATCCTTCACAACTAACTCGAAAGTTTCAAAATCAAGTGCTGTAACAGCATCGAAAGCCACATCAAACAAAATCAAAGCCCATTCGAAGAAAGCGTATGTTGTGTATGCTAGAAATTCGGTTAGTTAAGTTTTTGATGCATAAACTCATTTAAACAGTCTTACCTCCAGCCACTCTATGAACTTTGTGTTGTATGAAAAAATAAACCAATGGTACTAAAGTTCCGAAGAAAGACCCCGCAAGGTATTTTCGGTATTTGACAGCTCGAGCATTATCTGGACTTAAAGCTAGACATCCTAAAGTCCATGGCAAAGTAGCCACCAGATAAGAAATCATGAAAATATCATGCCAGTCGTGATCATCCGTGGATGTAATATATGTCCATCCACCACATGTAAGAGTACGGAAAACGCCCGCAAAAGCAACGAATTTTGGTAACGTCGAATTCGGCCGAGCTGTAAGAAGATACCACAATCCAACGAGAGCAAATCTAGGACCTGGAATGTTTGTTAGATAAGCTTCATGGAGTTCCGATGGTCTTCAGTCTTTGCAACATACCAGATGTAATAGCTATAAAGACCATAAAAAACGAACGTTCCGGGTATCGATCCCCAATTGTCGCAGAAACGGAGGGGAACCATTCATCTGGATAACCATAGTATTCATTTTGAACTATTTTATGATAATGGAGTGAAACTCCAACGATGAGTGCGCTGAGAAAAGCAGCTATTAAGTAATTGTCAGCAATCCCAACATAATCAGGAAAACAAATGGTTTGATTGTCCTTACTATATGCGACTGCAGTATGAGTCCATGACACCCATTTGCCTGAGAAAGCGAGCACGGTGTCGCCGTCCTTAAACTTGGGCGCCATCTGTGATTTTAATCACTTTGTATATGAAATATTCACACCCAAATAAGTGTGAGCCGAAGCATCAAGAGTGATCAGAAAGGACAGGAAGAAGTGAGATGTAACCAGAATGAATTTATTAATGTAAGGTACAAGTGGGAGCGCGTTTATTTGATTGTTGGATACCAAGCCGTCCAAGCCGTTCAAGCCGAGCCTTTATCAATTGATTGGATTGACTTTCCCCCTCCAAGACGTCAATGGTAAGGTTTGACCAAGCAGATAATTTCTCAGCCTTCCGAAAGGTCCGCGACGTTCCGTTGGTTGATTAGGGTGGAGGGGTGGGCCTTTCAAATCGACTGTTCATCTCGACTCGTGGCGTTCAAAGGTAAACACGCGATGCATCATACAAATCCCTGCTCAGCGGATTCTCGGTCAATCATATAATCCGATTGCAAAGCTAATTATGGCAGAATTTATTTGAGACAACTCACCGCCCCAAAGAATTTCTGAAGATTTCCCCAAAGTGAAGAAACTCGAGAAGGAGATCACACAAGTCAAGTCAATATTCAAACAATTCCACAATGTCGGGCGCAAATGATAAGGCAAGATTTTATCTTGAACAAGGTGTTCCTCAATTGCAAGAATTCGAACAGAAGAAGATATTTACTAAGGTTGGTTAGCCATTTCACTCTATCTTATACGACGTTTTTATCTTATGCGATTAGCTACTTACAAGAAGAATCTATTCAGGATGAGATTAAAACATTAGTAAAAAAGCGATCCGATTTTGAACATAGAGTATTAGTGAGAGGTTCAAAAGCCGTTGATTTTGCTCGATATGCTGCATGGGAAATGAGTCTCGAACATCTCCGTCAAAAAAGATGTAAACGAATGCGTATAAAAGGAAGCTCATCGCATGCTGGTCAAGCGCGCGTATTCGGTGTATTTGATAGAGGTATCAAGAAACATCCAGGTGATGTAGCACTATGGATGTCATATCTGGAATATGCAAGGCAGGCAAAAGCGACGAAAAAGTTCAAAACAGTTTTAACAGCGGCAATTCGTTTACATCCTACGAAACCGGAATTGTGGCTCTACGCGGCAAAATGGGCATTGGAATTGGATGCGGATATGAATGAGGCGAGGAGTTATATGCAAAGAGGAACACGATTCTGTACCAGGAGTAAAGATTTATGGATTGAATATGCAAAGTTGGAAATGATTTACTTGGCAAAGATTGCTATCCGCAGGAGAATTCTTGGTTTGGATGTTGATAGGACTATCGAAGCACCAAAGGAAATTGAAGAGACAGCCGAGGAGTCAGACTTCACAACATCACAGGATATGATCGCAATTCCAGATTTCAAGGATAACACAATGCAACCTAGCATGATGGCTAGAGTAGGTGTAGATTCCGAGGCCGAAAAAGACCCCATGACCACACCAGCTCTCAATGGCGCAATTCCACTAGCCATATTCGACGTTGCTAAAAAGCAACCATTCTTCTCATCAGTTGCAGCAGAAGATTTCTTCAACATGTTTGCAGCCTTCACTCAAGTCAAATCTCTTCCCAAAATCCTTCAACATGTGCTGGACAGCATGTTAGAATCATATCCGAAGGATCCTACAACATTCAATTGTTATATTCGCCAACCATTAGTTGGTATTGATCATACATCTCCTGAATTTGCATTGGCTATTGGGTCGGCATTTAATCGCCTTAAGGAATCTATGGAGAAAACCAATGATAAAACTCAATTGTCATTGAAGACAAAATCATGGATCGAGGCAATCCTAGCATTACCAGACCTAGATTCAGGTATTCAAACAGTATTGCAACATACACTTCGGAAGTTGGAATAAGCTGCATATCTTGGACGTACAGGTATTGAACTCAGCACAAAATCGGGCGGAACTGGAAGTGTAGAAAAGCGGGGAATTTCCGAATGCACATTCGACAATGAAATGATGGGAGCATGCTGGTAGGGGGGGATAGTAGCAGGACCAGGGGCAGTATTCTCAGCCTTGTCCATAATGTATAGGAGCAAGTTTTCCAATGGCGTTTGGCTTTTCTTGGACAGGAGTATAGGAGGAGGGGTTCTCTTTTAAGATGCTATTCAGAGATGCTGTCCATGGAGGAGGAAAAGTCTCTGTGATACCAAAAATCAATCCAATTACTCGACATCTTCTTAACCCCTCAGATCTACATGAATGTGTAAACAACTGACTGAAAAATGATGATAATCTATCTATTCTATCAAATGCATACCTACAAAGATGAGTTAAGATGTAGAAGTAAATTATATGCATCTCAAAGTTGAGATGAAAGTTTCCAAATCGTTAGTGTAGGTTTTGTACTGGTACCTAGTCGATTATAACACTGAACCATAACTTCCAAGCGCTTCGTCTATACCTCATCCAATCAGATGGATTGTTTACTTCCATCTAAACTAATAGGATAGTGAAATGTTACTTTAAATTTGTAGCATCTCAGATCTAATCAAGTAGTGTAGGTTGATCAAAATCCCGTCACTCCTAGCTCATTCTCTCTTGTATCACCAGTGAGTATTAGCGGTGCATGAATGTCTTGCATATCCCATGATTTCTGGCATAGGATTTCTGCAAGACTGCATTCTAAGTGATGCGGAAACATACCTGGTTTGGTTCAGCACTGGTATTTCACCTTCGGCATTCGTTTCTGTCGATCGGTGTTATCAGTGGTGATCATTAGAGACACCTAGCCAGTTTCTGTTTTTCACTTCTTATACTTTATAGAATAGGCATAGTTTGTAAACATGGCATTTCTGTCAAAAAGACATTTGGTTACTGTTGGCTTAACCTGGTGAAAGGTGAAAGTCAATAATGGGTATATCATAAATACGTTGTTATTGCTCTAAGGATCACTATCTAATGCTATGGAACGACGACTAGATAGGATGCCGAGGCGTTAGCGCGAAGCCTAGCGCATCACGTGATTATCCCGACAGTTACATTTGATACTTCCGAGATTAGCGAGATTATAGATGGTATAGCATATAACACGGGACGGATAAGCCAAGCTGAATTAGGTTAATCTGGAGCTGTTAGTAATTCTAATATAGGTATATATCTTCATGATTAGCTTCCGTTTTTACTATATTAGATTAGTTTGGTGAAAATAAAGTTTCACTTCATATTCCTGATTCAAAACTTTTCACAGTCAAGGTTACTTAAATGTCTTTACTGTAATTTCAATCATCGTTGATTAGTGTTGATTATATAATAATGGCTAGAAGAGTTTATAACTTCATGAAGGTAAGACCGGGGGGTAGAAGGAGGATGAATCTTTTCAAGGATCGCTTCGAATTCTATTGGGGTTCACTTGCATATATTCATTTCTATTTAATCACAACTTTAAAGCATTGGTAAAGTAAAGTTCTCTGATAAAAGCATTTTGAAACTTAAGTGGTTTCAATATCAAGGTAGATACTAAAAGCTATTACTTGATGCTTTCCCTGTTATATGCTATCATACATGATACCCCGAGAATGGGAAAAAGATTGCAGTCAACAAATAATCTCTCTTGCTTGATCTTTTCAGTCTATTTTTTTTATTTCGTTTTATCTCGTTTCTCATATCTCATTTCATTTCGTCTCATTTCGCTTTTCTTCCATGGTTTTAAAATAACTTGTATTCACACAAAGCATCACACCAAACGTCCAGCCTCCCCTACAAAGAGAGGATATGTAAACATCTTCGACCACCTCCTCCCTCAACCCAACTCCTAACCTCAAACCAACCACCCTACAATCGGTGGGTAAATCTGCTCCTCCCAAACCCTCCCACTCCCCACCCCCTCACCCTTCGTCACCCTCCCCTCCTTCGCCCTTTGGATACTCTTCAAAATCCTCTTCCTATCCCCCTTACTCGCGGCGATCCTCGCCGAAAGCGACATGTGAGTGGCAACTCCAAACCCAATATGCATGTGGGGTCTCGCCTGCGCACTCGTTTGATGATAGAGTGATTTCGCCATGGCCTGGAATGGGACCTTGGATTGCTGATTGTAGCGTAGAAGGTGACGAGTGATGACGGGGATAGTTTCTGGGGCTGACATTTTGAGTTTTGGGGTGGTTTGTCGTTGGTGAGTGAGGGATTGATTGATTGCTGGATGGATGGATTGATATATAAAGTTGAGCCAAAAATGAAAGCCCAATATTGATCCTAATAATATCTATCGTAACAATAGATATGTAGATGTAGAAGGACGCTCGAGAACGATGAAGATTGCCGTTTGCCGTTTGCCGTATGCGGTACTCCAAGTCCTCACTCTAAATACCACAAATGAAATCTGCGACTCCGGAACTCAAACAGATCGGGTGCGATGAAGCAGACGAAATATGATATCCACGTGTGCGTGTGAAGAATCAAGATATATAGTGGACCGCGCAAGCGATGAAATAGTAATAAATAATAAAATAGGATGGATATAAAGCACCGTAACCCAACACAGGCAGACTCGAAATCCTCCAGGGACTGGGTAGCAGTACCAAGAGCAAAAGTAATAGATAATAGTACAAAGATGCGATGAAGAGGTAATTATAAGCAGATTGAAAGCTCAACTGAATGCAGAATGAAGACTCATCGATATCTTCAACGAAGGAAAGCCTGTATATATAGACATGATGTCGACCCTATGTGCAGCATATTCATGTCACATGCACTCGCAATATCATATGCGCCGCGTCCTAGCTACTAGACTAGTCGTGCTTAGGAAACCTCTTCGTAGTCACACAATGATTACTGCCAAGGAACTCTGGGTATATAGCCTGATGAGCCCAAGATGCCAAGTCCAGATGATCTGTGAAACGTTGGGTGAAGACAAAGACAAATCAAACGAAAGCCGAACCAAGGCCAGGGGAAATGGTCTCGAGTCACCTTCTGCAGCCTCATCTCCGAGGGGTAAGATGGGTGGTTATCAAACATGGATTGATGGCACCACAAACATATGATAGGATACGATAAGTTTGGATGATTTCTGCCTGTAAACATAAAGGGCATCGCTAGCCAGATAGGTACGCAGATACATAGGAATTTGCCAATGCCAGGCCATTTTGTTATCATATTGATATCTACAAGCGAGTAATGGATAAACATTTATTAGTCGATAAATATTCTATCACCAAACAATTCCGCATCACCCATGGCCATCTTCAACCTCCTCCCTTCCGCCTCAAGAAGCCCAATCCCGATCACGATCCCGATCCCCCCAACGAAACAAGATCTCGGCCCTATTTCACATTCCAAATTCCAAATTCCCAATCCCAATCCAAACATCCCCCCTTAGGACACCTGCGTTATGGTTTAACAGATGTGCCCCCAAGACGCTTACACAACCCAAGCCCCCAAATCCACCACAGAATAACTTCTAATACACGTGCCAATATCTTATCTGTTTGGTCTCCTGGGTTACAAAGATAAAAATAGAAATATCGCTTGGCGACGAGATCTGGGCGGGAGGTCCCGCTCCTAGCGTCAGGATCATACCAAAGTTTCCTCAGTACTGTAGCTAGCTGGGCTGGGGAGGGGTGTGGAACGGGGAAGAGATCATGCTGTCAATAGGGGGTGTGGAGACGAGTGGGGAGGCCAAGGGGAAGAGGGAGGAAAATTACTCGAGGTACCAAGATGTCGAAAACGGTTAAGGTATCATGAAAGGTTAGACTTGATGCGACTCCATCATATTTATCGGTTTCCATAATATATTGAAGTGGAAGAATCTAAAAATAAGGTTCTAAAGTGTATATCCACGCACCTGTGACATTTCGTGAGTATCATGATAGTTTGAAATGTATCCTGTCATTAAGAAATCTATAGCTGCCCCAAGACATTCCACTAGATTTCCAAGAGTTCATAGCTCATAGCTCATTTTTCTCTTATCTCATCTTCATCATGCGACTATAGATTCCAAACCCAAAGTCGCTCATAAAATACTTCAGTTCTTCATCCGAAGAATGGGTAAGGGTAGAATGCTAAAGAAAGAATCATACTCATAAAGACCTTGTGTCTGCCTAGTGCATCGTAAGGAGTAAATAAAAAGTGGTAAAGGTTACTCGCAGAGCCAAAGAGAGGAAGAAGAATCGAAACTTGAATATCAAAGTGCTTTTAATGCTGATCATCTTCCTGAGATTTTCGCTGTTCCAGCAGACCATAAACCCTTCGTCGTCTCTGCAATTTTCCTAGTTTGTGCCTCGATCTGTGCTTCTGTTTGGCCCTGGCCAGAACCTCTCTCAATACCTCTCAGAAAGTTTTCACGGTCTTCATTATCGGCACCGGCTTTACCATATCCTGAATCAACATCCATAGCACCATCTCCATCCCCAGGTCCCATTCCACCTAATCCTGAATCCTTGCTATTCGCATTGAAAGGTCTGGCGCCACGTTCGGGATCTGTAGACCTTGAACCGTCCATCATACTAGCTTGACCTTCGCGAAGCTTATTAATGGCGCGTACAGTATCGATAGCGGCGTGAAGGGTTCGTCGAGCATTGAAATTCTTCTTAACCACTGGAAGCAGATCACTACCTTTACCATCCTTGGATACTGACTCTCCTGTGACGAAAGGGTGTGATAATGCTTCATGAGCCGTCATTCTTTGTGTAGGATCTATTGTAAGACATTTCTTGATAAATTCTCGAGCTCCTCGACTTACACCTCGCCAGTATTCTATGGGTGTAAAGCTATAGTCTGCAATTAAAATAGCTTGCATCTCCTCCAGATTGGAATCTCTATCGAAGGGTGTGTATCCGCATAATAAAAAGTATGTAATAACACCAATTGCCCAAATATCCACCGGCTTTCCATGACCTGTCTTTTTGAAGATTTCTGGTGCCATATAACCTGGTGTACCGCAAGTGGTAGTCAAAACGTGAAATTGCTCTTCATCCATTATTCTGCTCAAACCAAAATCTGCAATCAATAAATCGGCATTATCTTCTGGTGTTCGAAATAGTAAATTCTCAGGTTTGAGATCTCGATGGACAATTCCATGGTCGTGAAGGTAAGCTACAGCGGAAAGTGTTGCTCTGATAAGGTCTGCAGCATCGGATTCGAAGTATGAACCTTTGCGGCAGATGCGATCGAACAATTCTCCGCCCAGAGCCAAATCAGTAACCAAATATAAATTATTGAGTGTTTCAAAGTAATCGACTAAGGTGAGGATGTTTTGATGTCCCATGGAAACACGTTTGAGTACAGCGATTTCGTTTCGAACCTATGAAGAGTATATCAGTTGCTATTGTTAAAGCATCAATTTAAGGGATGAAGGCAATTACCATATGTTCTCTACCTGCCATCAGACGTTTATTAATGACCTTGGCGGCATAATATCTGCCAGTATCAATATGCACACATTCTTTAACCACCGAATATGAGCCTGCGCCCAAGGTCTTTCCAGTCTTGTATCGACATGCTTGAACTTGAGGTTGTGGTCTACTTTGTTGTGAACCCGGAGGATTTGAGGAGTTCATCTTGTGATTTGAGTTGATTTATTAATTTGGTCTGATATGATTTGATATGATTTGGTCTGGTTTGACTTGATTTGATGCGATGCGATGCGGATATTAGACGGAGTATTCGGATTAAGAAAAGACGCGCTCAAGTGGTAAGGAAAATGTAATTGATGGGAAACTATGGTTAATTCTCGGGTTGTTGCGATAAGTAAAGGTTTAAAGCTTCTTCTTAGAAATGTTCCAGTATTGAATGATGAATGATGAATGATGAATGATGAATGATGAATGATGATTGATGAATGATGATTGATGATTGATGATTGATGATGGGATGGATTCCTTTGGTTGACAGGCGACTAACTGGCTGTGATTGCGGGGACAATCAAAGATTTGAGGAATTTATAATTTATTAGTAACTAACTGTTTGTGTAGTAGATGGTGGTGAGTATCTATTGCTACCTACCTACATAGATAGTTTTATTATTCGATTATCATAATACAATAAGCAAGCTACAATTTGTAACGGCTAAAGAGAAAATCATTTATCCATTCATCCATTCATCCACCTTTAAGAACGACATCCATCATTATCACCATACCACGTGTAACATAATGAGTAATGGTACCGGTAAAATGCCAATCAGTCCAAGGGTATTTAGCGAGCGAGCATTTGGTGCAAGTACGGAGGAAATGAATACGAAGGGAACTTGGTTTATCTTGATGTAAAAAGAGATAATGAACAGTCTAGCATGTGTATGTAATACTATGTATGTATGCATATATATTGGTACCAAAGCAAATACCATCATACCGGTATGCACCTGATTGGTATTGTGTGAGGAGTATTGTGTTAACAGTGAAATAAAATATTAAAGGATTAGAGACTTATTATTAAAGCACTCCGTATTCTGTAAGCATTCAAACTACTTGAAAAGATCTATTTGGATTTCATCTATTCATATAAGGTTAGTTGTTGATTGCTTATACTTTCATGTCTTTGTCCTTATCTTCAATTACATACCTAGATGAGTACTTTGTACAATCACTCTATCTATATATTGACGATAGAATCATAGTGGTTGGTGTAGGTACAACAGATACGAATGGCTAATGTTCAGCCAAGTTCCAAATAGCCAAAAATACTATGGACGTACTTCCGGGCTGTACTGTACTGGACCGGACCACTGGACTAGTATTGTTCAGCCGTATTCGGTCTTTACATGGCTGTGAACCTGAACTTGAACCTGAACCTGATGGCTTGGTAGTGTATAATTCGACAATATCATTGGTCATCATGATACAACTGATCTATTTTGAGGTTATACGGAGTATGGTGGGGACTTGTCAGAGAGAGGTGGGATAAGAAGATCATATTGCATTGCTTGCAATTGAGGTTGCTTGCTTGTTCAGTTTGATTTTTCTTACAATAAAGCAAAAGATCAAGCTTTACTCTGAGTATAGGTACTTACTAGTAGGTGACAATATGTATTGCATTCGGTAGATACTAATTATAAGTGTCTTCATGTTTTCATAGGTATTTTTATGTACTATATGCTGTCTAGTTGTTTACTACCTAGGTATATCTTCAATATTGATATATCAACATCTTAACACATTTCCACGCTTTACTGTTATATATCCATCATCTTCATTATCAATACTCATTCTCTCATCCCAACCTCTTTTGATACCACCCATCACGTACTTGCACTTGCACTTGCACTTGTCAAACGAGCATAACATATATACCTAATCCCAATCCTAATCCTTCCTTCACCCCTGCTTTCGGTATACAGGCCGAACCTTCACTTCCTACTCTCTTTCATGGATCCATCAAACCTTGATCTCTAGATTCATGCTTCAACCCTTCAACCCTTCAAACCCCTCAACATTAAACTCATTTACTTTTTGCTTATTACCAACTTTTTTCCAAATCTAAAACCAGTTTGAGAAATTTGATTTATACCTTATATCTTATTCATCCATCATTCAATTGTATCAATAGCATATTTACCCGACACGTGATACAAATGTCTCCATTTTACTGCTCCACCCCAAAATACGCGTCGTCACAAATATACGACCTCAACATTCTACCGAATATGATCTTCAAAAACCTAAATCGGATTGCTGGGACTGCGCCTTGTCATAACTACCAAATCCACTAAAAATCGTAAGTCTCGGTCAGGAATTTTTGTCTTGTGTTGTCATAATGTTTATGGCGTTGAAAGTCACTTAATCTTGCTCTGCCCCAGCCTGATCTTTTATTCTTTTTCAGCTCTTTTTTTCCCTTGTTTCAAGTATACCCTCGTTTCGTACTTTTGATTTCTTGTTCGTATGATTTGCTCTTTTTCTTTTGGCTTTCGTGTACCTTCTTAAGCAAGAGACCTACGTACAGAAAAGGTTATAGAAAGTAGAGCTTGGTTAAGCTTTACTCTTTTGTAAAGGAAAATGGATCACCAAGGTATTGGCTCTAGTGGTAGTCAAATTGAAAATCGGGAAAGCTCTGGATCAAGTGGAAGCCACATAATACAAAGGCAGTTGGATGTTCCAACCACTCCATATCAATCCACAAATGCATCTACAGCTACTCCGACAATGTCCCTCCAGATTCAAACGAACTCCCCAACGCCGAGTTCTACTTCATCTTCCTCAAAAGGGCTATCATCATCTGATCGAACAGCAATAGTCGGGGGTGTCCTTGGGGGGGTTGGAGGTTTATTGATCATATCTCTAATTGCCATCTACTTTTTACAAAAACGAAAGACTAAAAAGCCCACCGATCGCAAGGGAGTCACTCAGCAAGTATCCTATAATGGATTGAACTCTTCGTTCGCTGGTGTACCTTTCATCAAAAAGGATAATCCCTCCAGTGAGAGTGAAATCTCTCGACCACCAATGGTCGCCGATACGTCATATCAAGGAGGATATGCGAGAGGTGGACAGTCAAACTATCCTGATTTATCCAGTGAAATGGAAACCGATCGATTCCTACCAGGTCAGGAGGAAGCTCAACACAGAATGTCCAACGGATTAAATGGATACTATCCACCATCTGACAATCTCATCTCCCCAGTTACAACACAAGACCCATTTACGGATCAAAATCGTCTATCCCAAATGTCACAAAACACCATGTCACCAGCTAGACCCGGACTCATCCGACATGATACTATGGGCTTTCCTCTAGATGATGACGATACCTCTTTCATCGGTCCAGATGGTCAACAACACCGGCTCTCTAGAGTGATGCAAAGTCCCCGCTTCTCTGTCCAAGAATCCACCATCATATCTCCCTCTCCCATCCACCCCAACATCTCCCAAGAAGACCTCGAGCAAGGTATTTGGCATAATTCAAATCAAAACTCAAATCACCTTCAACCTCAACATCTTAATTCCCTCAGCTCAAATTACGATAATCAATATGAATTTGAGAATGAAATTGAAAACGATATAGTTTCACCCTTGTATCAATCATATCCGGCGGAACAAAGTTTCTCTCCAGTTAGTGCGCAATCGGGTTCGTGGATCGCAGCACACCATCCACATTTAGCTGCTACTGGATCGTCTGGTAATGTACGGAGGAACATGAGTCAGAGGACCGAGAGCAGTTTTGCACCGAGTGTAATTAGTGATACGGAGTTGGAAAGGCTGGGAGTGGGACATAGGGGGGTATGATGTTAGTATGTGGGAAGTAGAACGAAGGCATGATTTTCATTTTTGGGTATTTGAGATGGTGAAGCAAGGACGGAAGGAAGGAAGGGAAGGGAAGGGAAGGGCAAAGGGAAAAAGGACGCTAATTGGTGAGGATCGGATGGGTTGGTATGTGTAAGGAGGCATTTTCAAATCGGCGTTGGGGAACCCCATGTGATATCCTGGTCTGCTCAGTGATAATGACTTTTCTTTTTCCTCTCTTACACTCAATTTATTTTAATTGGCTAGATGTTTTGTTTTCATCGGCTCTCTGTTTTTGACGTTCTTGCTCATGGTAAACCCTACTTATCAATATATTCATTGTGTTCCCCGCGAAAAAATCACTCTATGTACGTACGTATATTAACTAGCTATAGAAATATAGGTAGCTATAGGTAGGTAGATAGGTAGGTCAAATCGCCTAATATGACATACGGGTACACTTGGCCATGAAGAATAATTAGGGACAATAATAGGATCATTAGTTGTATCAGATAGTTTAATAAAAAATTGGTGGTTTGTGTTTTGCTTATGAATGGATGAAAAGATGGTATTTTTGAGGAGATTGTAGGGATACTTTGTGAGATGCGAGGATAAGATGCAAAGTCCTTTGATGACCGGGATTGGGGATTAGATGGTGTATAGTTGGTTGTTTTGATAGGAGATCATGGAATTGGGGGAAGTTTCTGGGCTGCGGGTGGACTGATTGTGATGGTGATGATGTGCTGATTGATCGATATCAGCGTATTGTTTTTTTTTTTTAACTTTTTTCCAATTGATGATATATTTGTCTCTTGCGCTGGATGTGATTCTTTGGTTATGTACTCTTATGTCTCCTGCTTCTTCTTCTATTTCATCCATTAACCCCCCCCCCCCTATAAGAGTTAATCTCTCCCCCCAATCTATTATACATTCCACCATTTAAACTACAATATTGTAATATAATTAACGCAAACTCTGCTTTTTGCTCTCTGCTCTCTGGTTCAGAAAACTTAGTTTTAGATCCGCTATCTCTGATGAATTGAATCTTAAAGTGATGTTGGGAAGTGGTTTTGGGAAGTGGTATTTTATGAGAATTGTGAGGGGTGGGATTGGATTGGGAGTGCGGTGGATGGTTTTGTTATGGTGAAATAGCTGGGGAGATCCTGAGAGAGGGAGGATGGGGGAGGGGGATTTGTTGGGTGGTTGGGACTGGATGGAGGGGGAGAGGGAGGGGAATAGGGTATTGAAGATAGTGATTGGGGCTGAGGTTGGATTAGCAGTTTTGTGATTTTCAAGATGAAAGATATATATGAGCTATTCATTTTTGACTTTCAGGATCCAGGGGTGAGACATCTCAAAGCTGTTAGAGATCTTATGGTCTTTTTGTGGAAGTGATATGATAAATTTTCCTAGTTCCGAGATGTCGATCTGAAACTACGTTTTAACATGCAGTATGGATGGAGTGAATATAATCCTTTGGCAGGGAAACATAGAGCAGAAACCAAAAGAACAGTACATCGGATTGATCATTTGATCTTTTTTGTTTATCATTCGAGTGATGAAGATAGCAAGGCGGATATCTACGCATTGGAGCGCGGCTTGACAAGGTCCGTTTCGATGGCTTTTGTCTAACTTGTTTAACTAATCATAGGGAGGAATACTTGCAATTGGGGAATACCTTGATATTAAGACAATGGCGTTGGATGCTAATGGTTCGGCTCTCTGGGGAAACGCTCATTTCATGAAGCGCTGCATCAATGGATGAGTCAAGTGCCATCATTTTTGTGCAGATAGACTTATTGATACGCAACGTCAAAGTACGTCTAGGAGAGGCTAAAGAAAGAAAAGGGGGACCGGATGATCTACCCTGACTATTATCAACGAAACCAAGGACAAATGTGAGAAGATAGACATCCCAACAAATAACATACCAATGACCTTCAAAGGTGCGATAACCAAAAGTCCTCTCCAGTGCCCCTTCGATTAATATTTGGCGGTCTACCTTTACTCGCCACTCGACACTGTTATATCTGGAGGTTGTCAACCTCTTTGTAATCAAAAGCGAGTCCTTCGGATATGCTGAAAGTAATATTTCAGAAGTTCTACTAGAAACAGTTCTGCAAAAGAGTTTAGACCATGACTAAGTACTAGTATAATTCCAGGAGTACATACTTGTCTAGGGATTTCTCATGCCATGACCTGAGTGATGAAGTTCATCCATTAGAATTTGAGAGAGTAAATAAATTCAACAGCGGATCTTGTGGGGTTGTGGTTTAATGTTAGCTTGAGAAACAGATCTGCTGAGTATGTATCACATCAAATTTGTCGTATATCACAATGTATGGTCCTTGCGGATCGAAAAAGAAGACAAGACTCTATCTTGGATTGGGGCCTCTAGGCTTGCAGATAGTTACATTGGACCTTGCAGCTGAATAATCCACTCTGTCCAGAAAGCTCACCTATTATGCCTACACGATGCACAAAATATCCCAGGAGAATGACGAACAAAGTGCTTTGAAATCCAAGGAACTTTCTAAAAAGACGAAAGAGAAACATGGCTTAACTTAGAATAAATTCATGTATCTTTTGGATCACGGTGCTACAAACTAGTGAATTTATTCTTTATTGAAGTGTTTTGAATTGCTTCATATTAAAGCAAAGTACAAGTAGCAAGTCTCCGAGTCTCGATACGATCCTTTCTAGCCACATTATTGTTTCAGAATATTTTAAACCTCAAATTGGAATTATTGTCACGCTGTTGGTTACACGGAACAGTGACAGGAGGAACCGTTAGATCGTGACAGTAACTCTATGAAATGACAGATTGAAGTCCCAATAAATAATTTTTACGGAATTACGTAGCTAAATCAAGATATAATAATAATGCCCAGAAATTTTGGGCCTTATTAACCTTTCACCTTAAAATCGAATTGTAATGTATATGTATAAACAACCTATATTTGCTATTCACATCTTACAATTTATCTCATTCATCCTTGTATAGTTCCTGCTTTGTCGTAAAAAGGTCTGAATTCGGGGAAAATGGGTGAATGTTTTGGACCTTGGCTCAAGTGCCGACCGAGTAAAGGAGAAATAGCCCTCATCAACTTCTAGACTCAATTGGCCTAAAACTAAAAGCCACAAATAAATAGTAATACCTACTAAAAGATTCATAGTTTCAATATTCCGAATGTTGTAAGACAAAAGAATATTTAGCCTTTAATTTTCAAACAAATAGTCCAATACAGAGTTTCAATATCAATGATGCCCTTTCAGGAAACCTCAGCTCTAGGGGTACGTAGTTAAATAGGGATGAATCTCGCTTAATCTCACAACTCCCTGTTATAGCTTTTCTGTACGCGGCCGCTAGCGCTTTAGTCAGAATACTTCAATACAATTCGCTTCGTATAAACATCGCTATCCTGATTTCAACTCGAACAAACTTCCTATCAAGAACGAGGGTCTGAAGCAAAGTTTGGACTTAGGTTCTATTCAGCCCTTTCTACCACTGACCACCAATGAACCTTTTCTTATTCTTGATTGGGTAGTGTATCCAGCGATCCCGCATGCAACACATACAATCTTGTGTCATGTAAGTTGATAGTGGCAGCAATAGGTGCTCTGAATTGTTGCTTCTAGTATTCGAAGTACTGCTATCTGATCTCCTTATCTCACGTTCATCCCCAAGAATAAACTTCCAAAATGACGACTCAAAAAACATGCCCCTTGAAGCATCAATAAAAACCCAAGATCCCATTTTCGAGGATAGGACGGGAGATGTATTACTTCCGCAGGGCCTAGAATTGCGAACTGTTTTATCAGTTATGTGTGTTATCGAACATATCCAAGTGTATAGGTATTTTTACTCTAAGACATACTGATAGTGCCAAGACCCTTAGCAGTCTTGAATTAGATGCCCTGAAAATTAATGGGGTTGAAGCTATGAGTATATGTGTTTTATGGAAAGCAAAATGAATGTTTATGGTTCAAGGTGATACAGGCCTTCTCTGAACATGATTTATTTTTGTATGTATGATATTGCCAACAAATACAGCTCAGGCTACGAAATGGCTGTCAACTAATATCATTCAATTAATTTTTTTGGCCATCAAGTAACACATCAATAATTATTCCATGCGAACATCATTTTATGTATTTTGAGTCATATAATCTGTCCTGTCTGAAGTCCGTAATTATGAAATGAATATCTTTTAGACACAAACAAATAATATATCAACGAATTATATGATATTCATGTTGCAATAAGTGATCGGCTTTTTCAAGTTAAACAATATCATACCGGCTGTTATAATTATACCATAAGATCAACTTTACAACCTTAACACACCTAGCTCTAACCATAATTAGGGTTCTTCTATTGATCTCCCAAAATTATGAGCTTCGGTTTTGGAAGGGAATAACAGTCAATAGTCTCGAGCCAATTTTGGTAATACAGGTATATATACCGCGGGGTAGAGTTATATCTATAAATCCCGTAGCAAAGATCTCTAAAAGGAAGCCAGGAAAGCTCCAGTATTATGCAAAGTTACAACTTTGTCTCCAATCTATATGAAGTTTCGCTCCCAGTAAGCCCATTGTCCAAAGATTCTCGATAGACCTCTGTTAATGATATCCCTGGTCTCTTTGTTGACTCTCATGGCTTCAGGTTCTTCATAGCATTAGCTTTAAAAATTATAGTTGACAGTATACCAAGCAAAGAAAGTAAAATTACCACGGTGATCATAATAATTCGGCTTATTATAGACATCAATAGCACGACATGGGAGTAATTATTTACAAGCGAGAGCTAGTATTTCCATTCAAAAACGAAGAAACTAATAAAATACTTTCGGGGCATCTTGGAGCATCTTTCGTGACTCCTGGTTTGTCGAGGCTATCGCCAAACAAGGTTATCATTCAAATGTTCCAGGATCCTGCAAAGTGCTTTTCGCAAGGAGAAGACTAAGATTTAATCAACAAACTGAGAAGATCTTTCGCTAACGTGGAATGGAGAGTGGTTTTGTGATAGAAACTGATGTTTTTTTGTTGCGGGGGGTAGGTCAGATGAAGTTGTCGTTTTTGCAAGTACGAAGAATGGTAGAAACTCAGTGCTACCTCATTAGCTTGTAGTATCAGTCTTCAACCCTTACAAAAGTGAATATGGGAGGATGAGCAGGGTCCAAAAAGGTGTACAAGAGATACCAATGTTTTGGCAAGGGTGATTAGCTGGCTCTCAGCTGAACCTAGGAAGTGAGATAGATAGCTGACACCAACGAGCTTCAGTTTCTTTTTTTTTCACTTCATAAATACAACATAATGAAAATACAACATAATGAAATAGACTCATTAGGTGTACAGAGGAAATTGATTACTATATCTACTCGGGAAAGGTCTGACAAAATCTTAGCAAGTCTTGCCGATATGTCAAAACTGTCTAATTTCCACTTTATTCTAAAGATTTAACAAGAAGGTTGCATGGAAATCACCTGGGGGACATGGTACTGCAACACATCAACTTGCTTATATGGTAAAAAGTATTGCAACTAATCTCATACATATAATCGCTGTTATGGAGAAATTATTACCTTATTGCATCATGCCCATTGGGAGGTTATCATTATACTGATCAAAGACATCATATTATAAGTAAAGATTTATTGAAAAAGCTGTTTTATCAGATTAGATGAAGCGAGAGAGACTCTAAAGATATTATGACTAGATACCTACCCAGTTTCTACGCCTCGTTTTCTACTCAGCCCCCCAAGTGTGGTTCCTCCCACCTACCCATAAACACTTTTTTAGGAAGACCCTTTGTTGCACATCAGTACCAGGGTAGGTCTAATTTCTCCTCTTAGTTCTCTATCAGCTAGTATCTGATCCTATAGTTGCAAACAGTAGCTAGAGGTTCTCCAAGTCAGACCCCTGTCTTCCTTCGGACAGACAATGCGATTATAGGTAACAAGTGAAGCCACTGAACTATCCCTGCCAACCACAAATGTCATTTTATGTCAAATTCTTTTTTTGTTGCATATCGGTACCAGGGTATCGATCTATTCATTTTCTTTTAGAATTAGTCTACATTTTTGGTTGCTCACATGGGAAACTTCAAGGCCTTGCTGTTGTACACAACTCGGTTATAGGAAGTAAAATTCTTAAATTGTTTCACCAACAACATTATTTCCTATCAAAGTGTTCCTTATTTGCAAACAGGTACCAGTGCCTATCTTCTTACCTCCCCCCTCCTCCCCAGAAGTAGCAATTTGCAATTTTTGTTTGCCTATTACGATGAGGGGCTTTAAGAGTAAATCTTAGTGACCTTACAATTATTCTCAATATATGCACTGAAACGTTTCAATTATTGTACCTTAATGGTCGATGATTGGACTACTCTGGAATGATCATTGTTTGTTTCCAAAATGACTGCATATATAAAGAAATTCGTTGCCTATCAAACTGGTGAATAACTTTGGCTGATATTCTATCCCTACGGGAGCAAATTCGTAATGATTCATGTGAAATATTTTGATTAATTATCACACAAATTATACGATAAATAATCGAAATATTATTGTTGGTTTAACTCGGTGTGGTTGAAAGTCAATAATGGGTATATCATAAATACGTCGTTATTGCTCTAAAGGATCACTATCTAAAAGCTATGGATCGACGACTATGTAGAATGCCGAGGCGTTGGCGCGAAGCCTAGCGCGTCACGTGATTATCCCGACAATTATATATAATTTATTAAATATTTTATATAAAGTATTATTTTATATGAAATATTTCAATTAAATATTACTAAAACTAAGCCTATTTAAATATAGTATAATAAAACAAAAGCAAAATTTAAAGTTATTATAAAATTAATAAAAGAATCGATAATAAAATGAATACAAATAGATAAATAAATGAATTAAATAAAATTTTGAAGAAAAATTTAAATAAAAATTTGAATAACAATTAGAAAGAGAATATAAATTTATTAAATTACAAAACATTTTTAATTTAAATAAGATATTTTTTAAATAATTATATATTATAACGAAATTTGATTTTATTTATTACTATTTTTAAATAACTTCTTTTTTTTTTGAATAACTTTACTTTTTTCGAATAATATTAAATAATTTAAATAAATTAAATAAATTATTATTTTGAAATATTAAAATATTCAAATTTTGATTTGTTTTAAAGTAAAATACTTTAAAAAATTTTGTATATAAGATCTATATAAAACTTTCTTTAAAGTATTTTGTTTTGGAACAAATCAAAATTTCGATATTTAATATAATCGATAAATAAATAATGTAATTGATATATAGATTTTAGAAGAATAAATGGATTTTTGAATTTATTATAGTAAATTATTATATAATTCACATCAAATATAATATAAATATACTATATTTAATATGAATCCTGCTTCTATAGGGCATTCATAACTTTAAACTTTGATTTTCCACCAGAGGTTCACCTCTCATTGAGTTTCTTACTGTCGGCCTTGCAATTATTTCTCTTTCCTTCTAAACTTCTTACACGGTTTGGCTCAACTATTTATTTCTTAATGGAATGCGGGCATTGTAGAACATTGCTTCCCATAGACCTATCTTTGATTTCCCATTGTGATCATCTATCGAGAGTTGTTGGCACCTGTGCATACCATGATGATACTACCTTTCTTGTTGATCTGGAGTCTTTTGAGTGGACTTGCAGCTGCTACAGATTACTCTGATCTCAATGTTACTTTCTTCTATATTACTCTTGATCCAAATGCGAGTATTACTAAGGCAAGCTGGATATCTCTTCTTATGTACCAACTTGAGGGCTGGCTAACACGCAGCAGTTTCAAAGTGTTCAAATAGTCCCTTCTTCCTCCATGGGGCTGCGCCCACCTGGTGATGTTCAAGCTTTCTGGCCTGCCCTCCAAAATAACGAGAACATGATCCAGTCTATAGTCGAAAACCAAGGCAGTATTGGAGAATGGTTTTACATTGGATTAGAGTATTGCTGTGTGTATGTATTCACTCTCCCTTTCTACCTACGAAGCGATTCACTGTAGGAAATCGACCCAGATTTATTGAAAACATTTGAAGCGAGAAAGCTGATGTCTTTCTCTTCAAAGACCTGAAGATAAACAATTCGATAAGGCTCAGCAGGGTACGTTTGATATCTTTTGCAAATGATTATCCTTGAAAATATGTGCTGATATAATTTATCTACAGTATATCCTGGGGATCGTATAAACACTCAATACGAGTTGGCGAATGCAAATATGGGTATATATACTGTTTCATGGAAGGTCAAGAGAGGTCAAACTGGTATGAAAGCTGGTGCAATAGGCTTTTCTGCCGAAATTGTATTTGACCCTTATGAACATCGTAAGTCACTTCATACATTATTTTTAATGACTTATGATGAGAAACCCCGTGATAGATTATGCTAACGAAAATGAACAGAAACTCCTGCAGGCCAAGGCCCTTTCACAAAAGTAAGTAGACGATTCAATTGCATATTTTTGTCATTCCAAGTGATACTAACAGTCCCTAGACAATGTTTGCGATTGAAACTCAGAAAAGAGGTATATGGGATTTTGGAACAGTTCAATGGGATCAAATCACGATACAAGCCAACACTACAAGTAGTGCTTGGTGTCATAGGTATGTCTCTAGCCTCTTCTCCGCCCTCTTTCTCCCAGTCTCTCTGATCTACTATTGACCTAGCTGTTTGTTTTGCAAACTAACAATTGGTAGTCCTATGAAAAACACCGATTTTGACTATTATCTCGCCAGTCCTACAGTCTCCATCTCTGGCTCTCAAGTCATATGCAAGTTTTCATCCTTAATACTTGGAGATAAAACAACACCTATATTACATTCGTCTCCCACAGCGGCCACCTTCATCGATGCAAACTCCACCACCCAGTCCAATCTTCTCGCTCTCACCGAAGACCCCACCTCTATCGTCTACGACTAGATATCAGCCCTCGAAACTACCAGAATTAAACTATGCGACGGACCAAAATCCACTCTTCCCAATGGCCTTCCAGATCCTTCCTACTCCTCTAATCTAGCTGTCGAGTTGGGCTGTAACTCTGGTAACTCTGCAAGGATGTCTTCATACTCTTCAGCCTTGAACGAACAATCAAAACCCGAGTATGGAGCCGGTACCATCACCATCACAACCGCCGATGGTGATAGTGCTTTGACCACTGTCACGACATATAATTATATTGCAGCAGCATCATTTAGTGGAAAGTCACACCCTGACGTGTCTTTGGCTCGTGTAGCGGCTAACCCTACAAGTGGTGGTGGTGGGAGCATTGTGGTTTCGATGCAGTGGTCGAAATCCTGGTTTATATCATTATCAGTACTGGTTCTTGTGTTGGCGGTGAGGCTTTTTATGTCTGAAAGACGTAGACGTAGGTATTGATGAGACATGCGCTTCAACTTGGAGACTGTAACTAGCCGCTATTTAGATTATTCAAGGGCTTCATTATGCTCTCATCTCTCATTGCAGACTATAAATTAGAAATTCATTTCGCAACTTGATTGTCTATGCATAATTTTATAGCATTCCACAATACCAAGTAAAAAGCAGTGATGCTCAGATTTTGCTCCAGCGAGAAAATGAAACCATCTTTCTCGTTTGAGATCCCAATATGTTGGGGAACTTTCGATCAATCTAGGGCTTTTGGATACTACAGTTCCTATTGAAAAAGTCTTAAACACTAGGAGAACTTTAGCTGCTAGTATTCCAACAATATTCTCTTAGAGACCCCCAACAAGAATGATAATTTTAACCTAAACTTTGAAAGTTTTAGATATATATGATCTCAACAGTTCAAGTGAAAAGCAATAATGCTTGGGTCTTTCCCCAGTGTAATAGTTAAATTGTCTATCGTATTTAGATTAAAACTGCTTATCATGAACGTTGCTCCAATAATTCCCAAGCATTATAATCACTCCCATACCTATCATCAACAGCAAAACAACCTTCCCCTTTTCTTTCAAGACGCATGTTCATATTTTCGTAACGCGTATCATCCAGCTTGGATGTAAAGCTTGCACCTATAAATCAAGCTCATTTGAAAAGGATAGTCGTTAAGGATTATGATCTCTTTTGCAACAAATTACTCTGCTAATCACTCAAGCTCTTGATAATATAGTCAGCTCCTCATCACTCAACCGTGACAGTAAACCATCTCCAACACCCCTTATCTCAGATATCCTGACTAAAAGGTCCCAGTCAAACTCATACAATTATATGAAATCATACCTGACCAAATTCCATCGACTGAACGCAAGCCATTCACATCAAAACTCAAAATACTTGGAAGCTTTCCGGGTGCACAGTATTGCGTCACCGGTTCCGCCATATGCATGTCACATCATCACCTGGTTAGGGATGCTTCTTATGTCTTCTCAACAAAGCTACAAACAGAGTTCTGCCCGCAATATTGAAACCTACCAACTCATACAACTCCATTGCAAACCAGTGTCTTGGAGTTTCAAATTGTACAAGAGTCACATTATCGAATGTATTCCGCAACAAACCAATGCCCATTGCATCCACATCTTCCACCCCTCCCCCCCCAAAACCAACCTAAGTTTAGCTAATAACTAACCAAAATTCGAAATGGGAGAAACATCGTTTATAGTAAAGAAGAGCTTTGAGAGCGGAGATATACAGTCTTTGGTTACAATCCAGACCAAAGTGTAGATTGAAAAAGGCAGGACAGGAGAAATTATGAGTGAAGAAACGCGGAGAAAATTGTGAATGGATCGAGATACTCCTAATTTGCCCATCAAGACGTCAGTGCAAGCCTTAAACCTCTAGAACCAAGTCTCTCTTACAAGTGTAAGACCGGTCCACCCAAACTATTCCATAAAGCCAGGTATGCCCGAAGACTAAGAACCATAATTAAGAACGAGAAAGAAGATACAAGATCAAGAGCTCACATCACACACTGGAACAAAATATCCAGTAATTGATTCAAGAATTGACAAACGCCAAAGACAAAAACATGAAAAAAAAAAAAAAGGTAATAACCCTTCTTGTTCTTGTTTCAATCAATCTTATCTTCTTCGGCTAACTATATTACAATTACGCAGACCCCATGACCAATTTAGTTGCAAACGACTCCTGTTATGGGAGACGAAGAAGCCACGGCGTCTTCTGGCGGTTATTGAAAGCCAACAAGAAGGAGAAAGCAGTAAAACATGGGTAGTGCAACTACAAAAGGCCGCAATCTTGATCAAGGGATAAAAGTGAATGACCTGCGACACAATGCCAGTAAACCACGGGTCAGAGATCAAAATGGACAACAATGAGGTCTTGACAATTTTGAGAAAACATTCATGTGCGTTCACTCACGTCAAGATGCAAATACTGATCTTAATTTGTAATTCTAATCATGTGGAATGATGAGTTCAATTAATGAGATAGCATTCTAACCATTTGAATCTGACAGCGCACCCTCACGAATGAAATTAACTTGGTCATCAATCATGCTATGTTAATTCTAAAATGATTCAACGCGCTATGTAGAGATGCTATCACCAAAAGCCGCCCATGCGTCCTTTTTCCACGGTGCAACCATTATAGCTCTTTGAGTGTCACCGACCTTCCCAGTGCCTGCATATGCAGTGGCAAGATCCTCAGCACCCAGAATTCCACGCGGAGGTACCGATTTCTTAGCTGTCCGCAGTGCCATCTCAGCTGCAGATTCGTCACCAGTAAGATTAGCCAATCTCGACCAACCATGTGTTGATCCTGGATGCAGTAAAACATCTTTCTGTACCTCAGAAAGTACTTTTTGCTCCGCATTATTCTCCGCGAGTGCAGCAATGGCACGAAGGACTTCTCCAACATTCGCTTGTTCTTTGTCCGTGATTGTTCGACTGGTACGAAGAGTTTGTAATTCCAAAGTAACTGCCTCGATACTCTCGGCATCAGAGTTAAATAAAGCTATGATTCCGAGAAGAATCACGGACTGTACATGGTCGGGGTGAGATTCCACGCATTCAAAGAGAAGATCCTGTGCTTTAGAACGAGACGCTTCAGTGCCATGAGCCCATAACACCTGAGCAAGGACGCATACAGCATCAGGGTTCCCATTGGATTCTTTGAGAGCAGGTTCGAAATATTCGAGGGCTGTATCTAGATTTTTCAAATAGTATTGTGCTAGGCCAACAGTAAGGTGCGCTGATAGTCTGCATTTTTGGAGAGCTTCCGCGGAAAGCTCATTGCCACTATCTTCAGCACAAAGTTGTAAAGCAAGATCCCCACTCTCAACGGCTTCTTCATACTCGTGATTTGCCAATTGGGATCGAGCAAGATCTGCTTTAGCCAAAGCGAACCGAGATAGTGATTCTGCTGATTCTGTGACTTCGTAATCGGCTTCAGCTGTTCCACAAATTGACTTCAAAGCCATTACAGCTGAGGAAATATCATCTGCACGTTCAGAGAAAAGTGAGGAAAGGTGCTTCGAGATAATGTCATCAGGAGCCATCGATTGTACTTGATTAAGTGCAAACAAAGGCTGTACCAAATCTGAAACATTAGAAATACTCTTCGATGCTAAGATCTCATCAAAAGTAGATCTTGAGTATTGCCGATGCGTGATTAAGGAGGATGATCCAGATATCTCCATAGCATGGGTAAAGAGTAGGTTGGCCTCCTTCACATCGCCCATCAAAAGAGCAAGAATTCCCTGTCCGATCCACGCATGAGAGTAGTCTGGATCAGTTGATTGAGCTCTTGTAAAAGCGTCGTTGGCAAGTTGAAAATCATTTTGTAGTAGATATAGTGTTCCTAAATTAGTCCATGTCTGGGCACTTCTCTCATTCAGGTAAAGACTTCGAACAAAAGAGTGCTGTGCAACCTTGGGGTTGAGTTCACTGGTGACAACTCCCAATGCATTCCAAAACTCTGAATTGCCTGCCTCTAGTTCGATGGCTCTCTTGAAACATCGCACCGCTGCTTTTTGGTATCTGGTGGACTTTTTCTTCAAACTAGGAGAGAGGCAGACGTGAGCACGATACTCGATCCAACCAAGGTTATAGTAAGCAACTGCTTGGGCATGTGTATCGTGAGACGAAGCATGAATAGCTCGCTTGTGGGCTAGAATTGCTGCGTGAAGACATCTAGTTAGATATAATCCCTCCTGTTCATCGGCAGGATATAAGCCCTTTGCAAAAACGACATCCACGGAAACCCCATCAACATCTGCAAAAGTATCATAAGTATAAGCCCCCTCATCAAGTAATTTCCTGATACAAGTATCAGGAAACTCGCTAATATGGCCCCTAACCCACGAGTAAATGGCACAAGCATCGCCTACGGTTCGCCAGAGGTTAAAAGCATCGGGTCTGCTTTCTGAAACTTGGCTAGCAACTTCAATAGCCTCAGCTGCACGTTGGGCCGCTTGACCAAACAGCCCCTTCTCGATACCATCCCAAGCACTATCGACCAAAGTCTGAATCAGAGCAACAGAAACCCCAAATTCCGCGGGACGGCCTTCAAGTACAGCTTTATACCCGTCAATGGCGTCATCAAAATCCCCTAGCTCACGCTTTACATTTGCGAACATATGCTTCGCGAACCAAATTTCGCCATCCTGCCTTTGTTCAATTTCACTCTCAAATTGCTCGGCGTGGTGAAAAGCTTTTGTTGCAGCAATGTAACGCCCGGAGTTATGATAGCTTTCCCCCAGACCGACCCATGAATGATAATCAGAAGGAGTAATGCGGAGTGCAGACTGGAAACAGACAATGCTCTTCGAGTAGTCTTGTTTATTCAACTCGGCAGTTCCAAGAGCTGCAAATGGCCAACTGATGCCCTTTTTCTTCGATCCAGGTGCTGGTCTAACTTTTCCTGAATTAACAACTCGTCGAGCAACTGACTCAACCAAGTCCCATTCGCCCTGATCTGCAAACATTTTAGCCAGCCGTTTGGCAGCTTCCACTTCCGAGGATGAAAGCTCAAAGGCTTTCTGAAAACACTTTCGAGATCTCTTTTTGTCTCTCAAATAATCAGCATAGAATATACCTAGACTCGTGTATGCTGGAGCAAAATTAAGGTTGCTTTTGAGTGCTGCGAGGAAATATGAGTAGGCGCCATTCCTGTCTTTACGTGCAGATTTTGAAGTATCTATATTCCACACGCAGACACCCACACGATATTGTGTTTGGGCCAACAAGTCTCGAGATTTCAAATCTCTGGCTTCAATTTGAGGTAAACACTCTTCCAGCTCTTCACGTCCACGAAGGTAGTCGCCGTTAATAGCTTTGACCCACGCGGCCTCAGCCTTAACACGAATATTCGTAGGATCTCGTTGTAAAGCTCGTTCAAGGAAGTCGATAGCGGCAGGGAAGTCATCTTCATCCTCATAAATCAAGCCAATCCCTATAAGCGCTGGGGTTAAGGTCGGGTTTTCCTTCAGCAGCCCATCAAATAGAGCTTTTGCTTCTGGGTGGTTCTTTGGCGACTGGTAAAATACAAGAGCAGTACCTAACAAAGCGGTAAAGGATTGGGATGCATTTTTGAACTTGAGGCCAATTTTTATGGATTCTTCCGATGCGAGCCGCTTTGCATTTCGCATAAGTTCCACCACGCTTTCATGTTCATCCAGAAATTGATAGTACTCTCCCAGGAGACGGTGCGCCAATATTGATACAGGTGATTCTGCCATACCTTCGGTCATGATCAACAGACGATCTTCGGCAGGCATCGAAAAGTCATCCAACTTGACTCCTCCTCCATCATCATCATCTGAACTGCTTTCGTCATGGCTTTCCTTATTTGCAGGGAGGTCTGGAGTTCGTGGTGGACGTGGAAAAGGGGAAATTTCACTAGACATGAAACCTCGTAGAACCTGAGCTAAACCACTGGTAGGAAAGAAGCCTACGTATTCTCGCAGAACATTGACATCCAGGTTTTGAATATTTTCTGGGTCTAGCCACTCAATAGCAATATCCCAGGCCAATCTGTAAGGATGTTTAATGATAACCATATATCATTTGCTAGCTTGAATAATTGTGAGCGTTTTTCTTTCTTTGAATCTCCCGGTGGGAGACTAATCAGAGTCTCTAGACACCTCCGAATAAGCTTCTCTTCGTATTGCCGACGAATCTCATCGTCTGTTGCCCAATCTATGATCTTAGTGTAGAGTTCCTCCAAATCGCTATCTTTGAAGACTTCTCGTTTGACTTCGATTGTGACTTGATTAATTTTGGCACCCAACCTCGTTCGTCTCTCTCCGATTTCCTTGTTAATGCGCTCTTTTTCTTCAAATTCGGTGATCTGAGCTATGATCTGGTATGTATGTGAAGGATGAGGAACTCGGCCTTCCAGATACTCGTAAATTGGGCTATCAGGCAGAATAATTTCCATAGACTTTCGATGCTCCAGTCGCGTTCCTTGATTCTTGGCAAAGGCAAGAAACTTGTCAATGACATCTTGACACTTGTATTTGTCGTCCTGAGTTTGATAAATTTGAGCTAATCGCAAGGCTGCAATTTGGTATTGTCCAACTTTAGCACCGCCTTGCTTCTCATACAACTGAATGAGACCTTGCCATGCATGTGGCTCTCCTTCTTTAATTTTGGTTGCGGCATCATAAGCTTCTTCTGCTTCTGGGTATTTTGATTGTTTGCTATAGGAAAATCCTAAGAAAATATTCCTGGGAACGGTAAGAAAATGCACCGAAAAAGTATTACAAATAGGTGGCAATGGAGATGCTTTCTAACTTACGCCTGGTAGCTTTTTGGGTCCGAATTGAGAAGATTCCTAGCTTGTTGAATAGCTTCATCGTACTTTTGGGATTGGACTGCAGCATTTATAGCTTTCAGCGCGGCTTTGGTTCCTGACATTTTGTTATATCGTGTAATTTATCCGGCATAGTTGTGCCAACGGAATAGATTTAAGTGATGTGATGGGAAGGTGTTAAAAAGAGTACCAGGTAATAAGTTCTGGACTGCTAGGTATCTACACCTGCACTTGCAGTAAATGCATCTGCATCATACACTTTTGGTCAGGTAAGCTTAATGAACCTTACAGTTACAGCCTTGTCCTCGGGTAATGTGGGGTATCCCTAGCCTTGAAGCTGATTGGATCTGATCATGCTGCTTATTAATACTAATGATAAAGCGTAAGTGAAGTGAAGTTGTGAGTGAAGTGTGAATGGAGCGGAGTTGCCAGGCAAGATTAGGTAATCGTCGTGGTTCATCAACCGTATCGGACATCTGACTTATCTATCCACTATCAGCCACTCAAGCCATCGTCATTATTGCCCAGATGTCAATATGAACTAGGTACGAGTTCAAACTTCTAATTGAAACTTAAGGATCCAAGTATCCGAATACGTGAATTCGAACTAGTTTGTCTCTTTATTCCTATCAAATTCATTATTAACTCCATCATACCTGCGAATTATATCTTCTAATACGACAGAGTCATTGTGAATTAAGAGTGATTGATATTAAGAACCTGATCAAGATTGTCCCAGAGAAAGCAGGTCATCGTGCTCTGTTTGACAAAAAAATAGAACCATCTCATATTTCCTTACCAAGATAGGACATATTCCTGAACCCAACACAAAATACTCATTCAGTTATGTCACCACTGCGACTTACGATCGAAAATGGCCTCTTTCGAGATTCTCATGGCCGTGAAGTCACTCTTCGAGGAATAAATCTGGCTGGAGATGCCAAGTATCCAAGCAACCCAGACCAGCCTTCCCATATCCCTAAAGACTTCCATGATGGAGATCATGTTGATTTCCATTCTCGCCCATTTCCCCGAGAAGATGCACATATTCATTTCTCGAGATTAAAGCGCTGGGGTTACAATACGATACGATATGTTTTCACATGGGAGGCGATAGAATCAAAAGGGCCGGGCATATATGATGAAGAATGGATTCAGCATACCATTGAAATCCTGCGATTAGCAAAAAGTTATGGCTTCTATATTTTCATGGACCCCCATCAAGATGTCGTAAGTATTTATCCTTCCGGATCTTGCAAAACTAACAAAGTAGTGGTCGAGGTTTTCCGGTGGATCTGGAGCTCCAATGTGGACTCTCTATGCCTGCGGGCTCAATCCTGAGAAGTTCTCTGTAACAGAAGCAGCAGTTGTTCATAATACATATCCAGATCCCGAGAACTTTCCAAAAATGATTTGGTCTACGAACTATACCCGCTTGGCATGTCAGACTATATTTACGTTCTTCTTCGCTGGTCGAGACTTTGCGCCGAAATGTATCATTGATGGTAAGAATATCCAGGATTACCTTCAAGATCACTTCGTAAATGCTTGCGCCCATCTTGCAAAACGAATAAACGAGGCAGGGGATATTGAGAACGAAGTGGTAATTGGCTGGGAAAGCATGAACGAGCCCAACCGAGGATTGGTGGGTTGGGCAGATATTTCTACCATTCCAAGCGAGCAGAAACTACAGAAAGGAACATCTCCTACTGCGTTTCAAGCCATATTGACTGGATCTGGCAGAGCATGTGAAATAGATACTTGGGATTTCGGAGGAATGGGGCCATATAAATCTGGCCGGGTTCTTGTTGACCCTCAAGGAGAGACAGCATGGTTACCAGTAGACTACGATGAGTCGAGATACAGCTACAAGAGGGATCCCGGTTGGAAACTGGGAGAGTGTATCTGGGCTCAGCATGGTGTGTGGGACCCATCAACGGATACTTTGTTAAAGAAGGATTACTTCAAGAAGAATCCACGAACAGGGAAAGAAATTAGCTACGAAGAGTTCACAAATTCATACTACATGGATTACTATCGAAAACACCGAGATGCTATCAGGGCTCATCACAAGGACTCAATTTTGTTTTGTCAGCCACCAGTATTAGAAATACCTCCATCAATCAAGGGTACCAAAGACGATGATCCTCTTATGGTTTATGCGCCTCATTATTACGACGGAGTTACCCTTATGACTAAGAAATGGAATCGTTATTGGAACGTTGATGTCTTTGGCATCTTGCGAGGTCGATACCTTAGTCCTGCTTTCGCTATAAAACTAGGAGAGACAGCAATCAGGAATTGTTTCCGGGATCAACTTTCGGCTATCAAAAAAGAGGGTGAAGACTATATGGGAAATCATCCATGTGTTTTAACAGAATTTGGTATTCCTTATGACATGGATGATAAGTATGCTTACAAGACTGGTGATTATTCTAGTCAATCAGGAGCCATGGACGCAAATCACTATGCCGTAGAGGGAAGTGCTATGGCAGGATACACCCTTTGGCTCTATATGTGCGAGGTAAGTAGCCAGACTTCTGTTCACCTGATTTTTCTAAAGATCTGCAGAATAAACACTCACTCGGCGACCAATGGAATGGCGAGGATCTTTCAATCTTTTCCCTAGATGATTTACCTTTACCGCTCGAAGCAAATCCTTCGACACCTAGCGAATCAAGCTCATCACTGGTAGACCATACAACTGGACCCAATACCAAAAAACAAAACTCAGACGAGTCAACTGTAAATCCAGGTAATTTAAAAGCAACACTGAAAACTCCCTCAATTTCATCGAAGCAAACTGATAGCCCTCCTGAACTCACTGATTCTCCTGGTTACCGAGCCGCCGAAGCCTACGTTCGTCCGTCCCCTATCGCAACAGCTGGAAAGATCCTAAATTACGGATTCGACCTCCGAAATTGCATTTTTACATTTCGACTTCATGCCGGTGAAGCAGCTTCCGAAGATACCCCTACGGAAATATTCCTCCCTGAATTCCATTTCCCCAAGGATAAATGTAATGTTGAGGTTAGTGCGGGAAAATGGACGATTAGTACTGATGATGAGGATGGAGGAATGATCCAGAGACTTAGATGGTGGCATGCAGAGGGTGAACATTCTATCAAAGTCACTGGCGTGTGATGAGACGACAAAACATGAAGTTAGGAAAGGAAGAAGAGGAAGGGTACTATGATCAGTGCCAACAGAGCAAAACTTGCCAGTTGATGTAAATGAAAGGTACTGAATGAAGACTATACATGGCGTTGGAGGTCAATGGATATTAATGAGTTCAATTAGCAATGGTATTGAGGCAGCTACATATTATTAGTCTTCATGTACAGAGTGCCATCAAGGCTGCACACGAATGAATGCGGAAATGGTGACAATTGATTAAATCTTCCAAACATCCAGATAGTCCACAAACTCAAAAATAAGCTATATATATCTATCTTCCTTCCGGCATGGATTACAGATCCGATGAAAGGCTCACCAGAAGCCATTTCATTTCAAGAGACTGGAGGCTCATCGGGATTGAATAAAATCAGATTTATACATTAGCTCACCGGTAGCCAACCTGCAAGTCCTGATGGCCCTTACTTTTCCCCACTGAACTAGTGGTCAGAACTTTAATTCTTGCAAGGCTACGAGGCTGATCGGGATGATTTAAATTAAAAAATTAGCAAGGCTACTACTGACTTGAATTTATGTCTACACAATTCACTACTTCATCAACATACTAGGTAACTTTATATGGATTTTCTACTTGATTTCCCCTCGATCTGTTTTTCGCATACTCGTTTTCTGCCAGATTTTAAATAAGGTGAGGCGTGAGTATTGATTTATTCTATTCAATTTGTTTCGCTCATCTCTCGAATACTCTTTCTGGTATCGTTTCATCCTTATCCTCACTCTCTCATTTCACCTCACCTCACCTTACCCACTTCCCAAACCCAACCCCAGCCCAGCCCAGCACACGAAAAGAAAAGAAAAAAATGAATCCCAACACACCACCCACCCCTATCCCCCCCCTCCTCCTCACCTCCCTCCAAACCTCCCACTTCCCCCTCCCCTCCCCCCGCCTTCCTCCACCCCATCCTCCATCCCTCCACGCACCTCCCCCCTCCCCTCCCCGCCCTAATCGCCACAACCAAACACCGCCTCCTCAACACCTCCCTCACAACCCCGCACCTCCTCTCCCCCACCACCTGCCCCCTCCCCCCCAACCTCTCGAACCCCCTCGTCAAAGAAACCCTCCTCCCCTCCGACATCCCCGTCCAAGTCCTCGACATCGAAGACACAGGCCGCTCAAAAAGCGACTTGTTATCAGAGCTCGAGTACGAACGCTTGGGAGAGCGGATCAAGGGACGCGAGGTAATTCGTCTTGTGGATGAAGATGCATCGACGCAGTTTGGCGACGGAACATCGGGTGCGGGTTCGACTTCCACTTCCACTCAAGCAACAAATTCAAATTCGAATTCAAACTCGAGTTCAAATCAAAGCGAAAACCAAAGCCAATACCGTGTCTCGAATACCCTCGCGAATTCCCCCGGACCGTTTAAACTCCTGCTCCAAGATTATACAGGCGAAACGATATATGGGTATGAGACGAGACATATGGAGAAGATTGGGTTTCCGCCCAAGATGCATATTGGGTGTAAGATAATGTTGAAGAGGGGGGCGAGGGTTTGTAGGGGGATGGTGTGGTTGGAGGAGAGGAATGTGGTTGTGCTTGGGGGACGGCTGGAGGGACTGGATAGTTTGTGGAGAGAGGGGTGGGAGAAGAGGGTCAAGGGGGAGGTGGAGAAGAGAGGTAGGGAGGATGTGTGAGGGATGGGTGAAGGTATCAAGGTATGAATATGGGGCTAGAGTGCAATTGACATCTTTCGGAAATGATATCCAGAAGTTTTTATTCATATTTTTACTTCCCAGACAACTTTTTCCCATCTCAAACACATACTTTTGTCTTGTTTCCACCAACAAACTTGCATAACAGACAAGCACTTCCACAATGTCGACATACTGATGGGCTAGACCTCCATGAAGGAGAAGGTAATTAAGACTCCCCAAATATGAAGAATCAATACAAGTGATAAAGCATACATCTGGTGCAACAAAAAGCCTACTTACGGTTCAATATTTTCATTGGAGCAGAGAAGAAAAGCAAGTGGAAAATAAGAGTGCTTGTTCACATGCAGAGATAGCACTGACGAACAAAACGATCATGTATAAACCTTTGTAAATAAAGAAACTAGCAAGTAGAGTAAAAAAAAAAGCTTTACGTAACATGATCTCATGCCATCATAACTTCCATTCCATCTCACTATCAAATCATTTACATTGATATCACCCCGGATAACTTGCATTCGTCTGAACCCATCTTGTAAATTATGAAAAATGCTCTCCGAGTCTCCCCTTTGGCTCAACACCTCAGGCTATCCAACTCATATGCAAAGTTTATACCCATCTCATCTTATCCTCTCTTTAGTGAGATCATCGCTATTTCAAGGCTCTACACAATTCAAGTGAATTTCACTTGCTTCGCGAAGCGACGCCAGGTAATGCCAGTCCAGAATAATAAATTTCAAGTACAACCTCAAATCTTTGAAAATCGATGCGACGCGCACCATCTTTCTTTCTAGGATCAGAATAATCAAGAGTTCAAGATTCGAGGTTCTCAAATCGTTGCGATAAAGGATCTTCGAAGCAAAGCAAAGAGAAATAGTAAGTCTATCGCATGATCTCGTCGAAGATCAATGTTTTGAGTTGTTCCTTAGTAAGGTCATCCTTGTTTTTGTCGAAATCGAAGAATTCTTCGGGAATGGGGCTGGCGGTAGGCTCATCTTCTGGGTCATGATATGGTTCAAGGTATGGATGTTTTAATGCTTCCTCAACAGTGATTCTCTTCACTGGGTTGAATGCGAGAAGTTTTTCGAGGAGGTCCAATGCGAGCTCTGAAGTCTTGGGGAACATTGTCTTAAATGGAACCTTCTTCTTGAAAGGCAATGATCTGATGTACTCTCTTGCGCGGCGAGATTTGATGCCATAATAATCTTCCATTGTTGGAGTACCGAGAACATCAAGGATAAGTGTCAATTGGTGGTGATCTATAGATTGTCAGTAAGGCACGTCACTGCTACACATATCATACTTACAATCTTTTCCTGGGAATAGGGGTTTTCCGCTTAACATTTCAGCCAAAATACATCCAACAGACCATACATCAATAGCCTTGGTGTACTCCTTGAAAGTCAACATAATTTCCGGGGCACGATACCATCTTGTGGCAACATATTCGGTCATGAAACCAGAGTTATCCTCTTGGGACGCAGCGGATCTAGCAAGACCAAAATCGCAGACTTTCAAATCGCAGTTGGCATTGAGCAACAAATTGGATGGTTTCAAATCTCTGTGGAGAACATTCGCTGAGTGCATAGCTTTCAAGGCTCTAAGGGTCTGATAAATGAAGTACTGGCAATGGTCATCGGATAGATCTTGTGTACGGATTACACGATGCATATCGGTCTCCATGAGTTCCTGATTTTGCATTAGCATTGTGTTTTATTCACGGTGAATATCACTAATTCACATACCTGAATGAGGTAGACTTCGGTAAAGGACTCGTAGTTTCGCGGCTTTTGAATATCGAGGATAGATATAATGTTCTCATGGTTGAAGTATCTAAGTAGCTTCATTTCACGAAGGGTTCGCAAACAGAACATGGAATGGTCAAATGGTGTAATCTTCTTAATGGCGACCTTTTGACCTGAAGGCTTATGCAAAGCTGAACTGTGACCAGAAAATCGAATTAGCACTCTGTCATGTTCTGAAAGTACCGTCCCTCAGTTTCTAATTGAGTGCAGGTTGTAGGAGTATCAAGGTGGGGTATCATACCAGACGACACCATAAGCTCCCTCTCCTACAACATCCTGAATATCATATTGCTCGCTGACATTGAAGGAGATCTTTCGTGATCCTGAAGCTGGATTAGGCGCACGAGTTGCCATGATGTGATAATGGGTATATGGAGCAAGAAGATCGTATACTGTGAAATTGAACTGGACAATTGTCGACCAGTTACAAACACTAAAAAAACAGCTTTGCTGGATAATTATAGGATTAAACAGCAGGAACCAAAATCGACAAATGGTATTTTTGTTATAAATAAAAGGACAGAAGCTCAGGAACTTTTCTTTGTTGTCGTTTGTTGAGGATGTTCCAAGCGAGGTCAAAGCAAAGTATGGATTGATTTGATTGACACTCGTTTGAATATTGTCTCTTCAATGTTCTTTGAGCTGCAAGACTTTCTTTTCTTTTATATGAATTGCTCGAAGGGTGAATTTGTCCAAGAATAATAAGCTGTTGCTTTGGTAAACTGATTAATCAATCGTGAATATGAATCGTGAATACTGTTCTCCTAAGCACTGCACCTTCTTGCGCTCGGTCCTGTCTTATAATTGAGGAGTATCTTTGGCTTGTCGCAGCTTGGATAGAATCGTAACTACGGCAATATCACTAGCTAGAATCCTCTAGTAGTGAAGAAAGTCTTTGGAAAGGTCGCTGAATCGTGTTTTATCTATATTGATGAAGAATATAATCAGCATTTCTTGATCTGTTGTTGTATTTGAGTCTCGACTAAACCCTTCTGCTACATTGAGACCGGCCTCAAAGTTCGACAGCTTCCAGAACAATATGAGACTTCTTCAAAATGAATGCGCAAATTGAATATTAATGATTGAAAATGATATATTCAATGCAATCGTCTATTTGAAAGGAGAGATAAATATCGTACCGATAATCCTTTGAACTTGTGTTCCAGACCAAGATGTTCAAATTGCCCCGCTACAAACAAGGATGAGGTTTACTTTTTTCACGAATTCAGTTCTGGTGTTTGAATTTGAACAATGATGTCAGAAGAGAGGAAAGATTGAGAAGTGTAGAGGTAGGGGTAGAGGTAGAGGAAGAGTTGGAGTTGGAGTTGGAGTTGGAGTTGGAGGTAGAGGTAGAGGTAGAGAGAGGTAAAGGCAGAGATAGAAAGGCACGTTGGATGAATTTGAAAGAAGAGAGAGAGAATAAGAAGAATCTTGGGAATGACCCTTTGAATCAAATGATGGAGTTTGGACAGAATCGTGGGTGGATTGTTGTTGAAAGTAATAACTTAGTAAAGCATGGATGCGTGAGTTGGTGGTGCGTACGGAGTAGTTCGTTTTGGGTGAGGAAGAGGGTTGATGTGTTGATTGGAAGATTGATTTACTTTTAAGTTAAGTGGAGTCGAAAGTTGAAATATAACCCCTCTTTTTATATAAATATAGATTAAGATTATACAGATGCGATTAATGTTAAGAGTTAAATTTAAAGGGATTTAATACGTATCTTAGAATAAAGAAAGATATTTAATATATATTTGAAGATAAAGAAATATATAATATTTATCTTACGATAAATAAAGATATTAATTTATAAGAATAGAGAGATATTTAATATATATATCTTATAATAAATAAGAATATTAATTTATAAAAAAGAGAGGGATTTAATATATATTTAAATATAAAGAAACATATAATATATATCTTACGATAAATAATGATATTAATTTATAAAAAAGAGAGGTATTTAATATCTATTTAAAGATAAAGAAATATTTATAATATATATCTTACGATGAATAAATATTTTAACTCATTCTAATAGAGAAACAATTTATATTTATTTAATTAATAAGAATAAGATAATGTAAATATATAATTTTACTTTTAATAAAACATTTATAAATATTCAGTATATATTCTTCCCATCTTATTCCTCTCTCGTTTCTCTCTTTCTATAATGTCCATTTAATCATAACATCTTAGAAATTAACTATAAAACAACGAAATTACATCAAAGTCTTAAAATATTCCATCTAAGCGCCCAACTTGAGAATCCCAATCTCGTCACACATGAAAATTTGACATCAGAATGATCTTTCACAACCCAACATCTATCTCACAGCTGCCAAATCACAGATAGACAACAAATGAAATCTCCCTACAACAAGGCATCCATATATTATAAAATAAGTCGAGAATTCCATTCGTTCATGCGGCTGTTTCGCACGGTACAGGGGAAATAGCACACTCATTGAACCGTTGGTATTACTCTTTTCTTCCTTAAACCAATGGGGGAGCTTTCAACGAGTCTAATTTTAATGCAAATATTACTGATGTTATCATTCCATATTCTCTCTCTCCGGCTATCCTTTATCATGAGAAGCACACCATGACTTGCGTTATACTAATGGTTGGAAGGTAACTTTCTGATACTCCCTTCAAGACCTTAACCGCACTCTGTACCCCATCTCATGAAGCTTACCTAGTATCCCTTTCGTAGATAAACACGAAGATCTACATCTACTTGGGATGTACCTAGTATATCTACGCTATGCTCAACATTGACCTTCTACTGGAGTACCGACATGTTGCATTACTCTCTAACCCCTTCAAGACATGATACATCGTCCATTCCCTAGTGTCGACCTCCCTTATGCTTAACACTGGCGATGATATCACGTTTCATCATTCCATGCCCTTCAGTCTTCGGAAACCACACAAACCTCATGTAAATTAATAGCTGAAGCTTCATCCACGATTAATATAGTATGCAGCCCTAAAAGAAACTCTCGTATGGATCCCTACTGTATCCTTATCCTTCGCTTCCAACTGACTTCTACTGTTCACGGAGTATCTAAGGTTAAGCAAGTGCTATATAAGATGATGGCCCGTGACCTGATCCGAGTCAACCTTACCTTACTTTGATCGATTTACACTTTCATATCATCCTCGCCACAACAGCATTTCTACTCTACAATTCTACTCTGCGCTTCTACTCTGCGCTTCTACTCTGCACTTCTATTCTGCACTTCTATCAATCTTATTTCGACTCCTACCTAACCACCACGTGCACACTGGCACACACCCACCATCAAAACTCATCATCACATAATTCGGACATCCCGACCATCTCATCACATACCATCCGGCTTTCGCACCCGGCATATCGATCCCCTCTCGCCTCCAAATCATTCGCCTCCCGTTTTGACTTCTCCTCTCCTCTCCTCTCCCTTTCCTCTCATAAACCTCGATAACCCTCTAGCCCTCTAACCCAATCATACCTCCTCTATCCTTATCCATATTCAACACCCCTCTCAAATCCAAATCCAACTTCTCCCTAACCCCACTCCCACCCACACACCCTCCTCGCTTCCCACACCCCAAAAACCAAACACCCTCCCCCATCTCTCCATCCACCCAAGCAAGCAACAGCCACAACCTTCTCCCCTCCCCTCCTCCAGCATCATCCCAACCTCCTCTATCACCTTCCCCGACCCCCAAACCCAAACTCCCCGCCCCAAGCTCCCAAGCTACCAGGACCCAAACCCCCATCCAATTTCAATTAATCGTACGCCCATTTCTAGTTTACTCTCTACGGAGTACTGTAACCACGTGCACTTTGACTCCACACCACACACCCCCTCCACTAACTTCACTCCCTCACATACACACACTCTCCACTGACCTCAGTGATTTCACTCCTCTACATACCATACCACACAACCCCATCCCCATCCCCATCCCCATCCCATAAACCAAATCAACACCAGCACCCCAAAAGAAAACACCAGATAACTCGACTCCATCCATATCCATCCATCCATATCCATCCATCCATATCCACCCACCCACCAAACCCCAAATCAAATCAAATCAAATCAAATCAAATCAAAAAATCAAACCAAAACCCCAAATCACTCACCTCCCCATCCACACAATGCAATCCAACCTAACTCCCAAGTATATATATATATATATATATAAATCTCCCTCCCTCCCTCCATCCCCACCAACCAAACCCATCCACCCATCCATCTCTCCCACTCACATCCTCTCTCTCCACATCTACCTACCATACAAACCATATCAAACATTCATTCCACTCCCAATATTAAACGCGGGGATATCGTTGGATTGTCACGTATATTGTTTTATTTTATTTTCTTAAAATAAACGGTTATTTTGTAGATATCTCTATATACATACATACATACATACATACATACATACATACATACATACATACATACATACATACATACATACATACATACATACAATGACAAAATTTCATTCATCCTTTTCAAGTCAAGGGGATGGGGATGCATGGGTAATAAATCAAATAGGTAAACAAGCAAGCACCCGTATACGTACCAATACAAATACGAGTACGAACAACCCCCCAAAGAAAAATAAAACAGTAAAAGAAGAATTCTCATTTTTTTAATCGAATTTTGAATCATTTCATTGGAACTGGACCACTTTACTGTTGTATCTGATGTTGCAAAGGTAATCAGAAGAAGCCTTGACGCATAAATTAATGCCTCCTCTTCGTCCATGTATGCACGACTCCCTTCACTCCCACGATCCCATGTTCCACTTTCACCTACTAACTAAACTCTCCTGCCTCCATCGTTCAATTCTTCATCGGTTCGATCGCTCCTGACCCACACATTCATCCTCTAAGAACTGACCTTCTCCCTCATCATTCCCATCCATTGTTGGAAGCTCATTCCTTGATCCGCTCTATCCTCCACCAACAGAGTTTGAGCCCATAACTTCAAGCTTGGTTCGCCATCCTCGCGTACCACATACAAATGGGGCACCACGATGCTACCAACGCCTCGGCTTCTATAATCTCTCGCCTTCTGGAAGACATTTCTAACTCTCTCACTAAAGTCATTGTCCAACTCAGGTAGAGTGGATTTTCCAACCTTGAGTTTCGATCGATCGGGAATGTCGAATACGTCGGCGAGAAGTTGTGGAACAGCGTCACGTCCTACCCAGAGGAATTGAGTTTGACCATCATCAATGAGATACAGACCAAATGGGACGAGTCGTTCAGACGAGAGGTTCATAGGAGGTGGAAGGACGATTTGATTTGTTTCTGGATCTGGGATACCAGCATTATCTGGCATGTCATGTAATGAGTAAAGGCGTGGATAGATATATTGCATCAAGAGTGGAAGAGGAAGTGTAGACAACTGGCAAAGTGCCGCAGATCTTAGGTCCGAAGGGATTTGTGCAGACTTTCGAAGTCCAACATTCTTGATAAGACCAAGGAACAAAACAGGCAATCCACGAAGGTTGGCTGGGAATTGAAGTCCACCGCCGCCCATATTTCCACCAGCAAGCTCCTTCTTGAAGGTTTGAAGAAGTTCAATCAATTTGGATTGAAGAGCTTCACGTGCAGGCTCAAGTCCACCGCTCAATGCACGCTCAACAGCCTTGTGACTGAAGTAGGTAGTAATGGCACACTGATCAGCAGATGCATAAACATCTTGAAGAGTCGTTGTGGTAGGTAATGTCAAAGTCATAACTCTGATACGACGTTCCCCGTTACTTGTGGTATGCAAGACGGCAGTTTGCATGCAGACAAAGTTTTTCGTAAGAGACTCGTCGATAGCGACTTCGACAACATAACTTTGATCGCGAGGGAAGGCTGGAAAAGCACATAGATCTGAACTTCGGTTGAAGAAATTACCGTAGAAAGTGCTCATTCGGAGACCAGTGGTAGCACGAACACGTAACACTGCTTCGAGACCAATCTCAGCAGATAAATAATCACTGAACTCTGTGGCAAACTTAATAGCATCCTCACTTCTTCCAGCGTTCCATCCAGGGTAGAAATAGGTTTGTCCACCAGTATATCTTGGAAGGTTGCTAAGAGAAGCAACATCCTGATATTGCGACGAGAATAAGAACATATCGATAGAAACCTGGTTCTTTGAACATTCGACCGCAAAACTCTTGTAGAAACTGTTGGCTGTTTGGAGTAGGCCACTCTCTTTTGAGGTACCCAAAAGCTTCTTGTCTTCACGCATTTCTAATTTGCCATATCCAATATTAGGTAATGAAGCAGTGATTACCACAATCTTTCCACCAAGAGGAGAAATAAGTTTGTGGCCGGCACGAAGTGCTGATCCCATACATGATCCATTGTTTGTATTGGTCTGGAACATCTGGGGAAGAGTCATAAGGAATTTCTCAACATTCAATCTGCACTCAGACAATGGAACCAATAGCTCTTGAGGAACTGGAAGGAAAGGCTCATCTAGGTCGCTAACAACCAGCATATTTGGCTCTCCATTTTCTTCAGTATCTTTGGGAACTTGAAAGTAATGTAAGCTGGAGTCCACAGCCAAGAATCCAACTCGTGTCCTTCGATCAGCATTTGGTATCCTGTTAAGACTGTCGAGAATAGTTCGAGCACTAGTAGCTAACAAGCCACAAGATACAGAAGCAAAGCTGACATCGAACAAGAATAGATAGACAAGTGGTTGTGGAGGTCTAACCATATATTCTTGAGGCGCAACAAACTCCACAACTGCATGGTTGAGTTCTGGTCGTTGCCATCGGTCAACACTCTTTTGTGCAGCTGCATCCCAATCAAAAGCCTGTGGAACATCGTTTGTGAGGTTGCACATATTACATCTCCATCTGTGACCATGATCAAGGAATGAGACATATGGGTTGATGTATGAACGACACCTTCTACAACGTGAAATAACCTGATCTTGAACAACCGGTACTGGGTCGTCAACATCATGCAATGAAGTATATGGTTGTATAACTAATGCGAAAGGAAGTTTCGATTTCTTAAGTAGAGAATTGGTTGTAGGAATGGCATTTAAAGTCGATCTGACATATTTTGGTGGACAATTCGCATCAGGGGATGGAGTGACGCTTGACTATTTAAACATTAGCATGACATTCCACAAAACAGACCTTCAAAGCTTACATTGGGAGGCAAAATAATCGGAGGAGGGGGTAAATCCAACTCTGCAACATTGAAAGGTTGGTTGACAAGATCTGTAGCATAAAGCTGATTCAAAGCAACCTGGGACAGAGCACCAGGACGACCCTGAGCTACGATAGGTTGTTGTGGTCCACCCACACCCATTTGTCCTATTCCTTGTGTAATTCCCGCTACCCCTGGAGAAACAGGTGCACCTGGACCTGGGTATCCAGCATCAGGTGGCTGATAACCCCCCACACCGCCGCCATATTGTGGTTGAGCGAAACCTCCTTGAGGAGCCCCAACTATGCCGGCCTGTGGAGCCCCATATGCAGCTGCGGGATCTGGCTGAGCTTGATAACCACCGTATGCAGCAGGTTGTGCAGGTTGAAATTGAGCACCGCCATGTGTTTGTCCTCCTAGAGCCGAATTTGCACCTTGTCCGAAATCATAAGCTTGTGTCGCATAGCCCCTCTTCTTCTTCTTTCCTGCATCTGCTCCTGGAGGCCCAGCTTGTGGTGGAGGGGATGTCGCTGATTGTTCAAAGCCTGGTTGCGCGGGACTTTGCTGCGCATATGGATCTTGAGGGGGATAAGCTTGGCCCGGATATCCATCTTGTGGTGCTGCCATATTTGCTGTTTATTTAATTCTCTACAGCGATCTCGAGTATCAAGGTGTGCTGCAGTGGCGCGAGGATATTTCGAGTTAGCCTTGAAAGCTAGATATTCTATTGCTCGTAGGGTAGGGCAAGGTATGGAAACTGTCAAGTCAATTCCCAAGCTACGGCTTCTTGGATCGGCCTAAGTAGTTTCGGAACACGTTGCGAAGAAACTCCTTCCTGGGTAGATGAGATCGGAATAGATTCGAGAACGAAGGGGTAATTTAGACAATAAGAGAAAAATCAAAAACTATGATGAAAGCAAGTCATGACATTGAATTGATCTTTTGTCTAATATGGTATTGGGGAAAAAAGGTTGAGATTCAATAGTTCAATAGTTTGGTCTGGTCTTCTCAAAAACGAATCCTGGCCTTTCCTTTCGGCTTCCACATAATCCATCCATCCAGCCCAGTGCCCACCATTGACCGCCCACCACCACCACCCACCAAAATTGCCCACCGCCCACCGAAGTGAAGTGAAGTGAACATGAACTGCCTTGAGCAAAACAAAAGGTTATGGAGGAGGGAGGTATTGCTTCGATAGATGATATATATATTTGATAGATGTATAATAAATGTATATAAGTGTATGTAATATTTATATATATAACTAAATACCTATATAGATAGATTTGGATGATTATCTAATCTTATAATATTTTATTTTATTTTATTCTATTTGAATAAATCGCTTCTTGGAGCATTTATATATAATTCATATATTTATTACTTATTACTCCGCACACCCAGCATTCACTAGAACCACTCTATCAAAACAATTGTTGTGCATCATCACGTGATTATCTCCAATCCTGCATGTACTCCATGGATTCGACATGTCTCTTACAAATATGTTTTGTCTTGGCAATATCTGACTATCTTGGCTTACCTACTGTCTGATTAGACTTCTTACCTAAGCTATGACTTTCTACTTACTATCTATTCATGATCTCAGCCCCGATGATGATGTACATACAAAGTATACTATATACAGCATACTGCGGAATCCAAAATCCCTTTTGTTGCTAGGATATTCATCCTAAATTGCATATTACATATTAAATATTAAATATAATATAAAACATTAACCTTATATACGGTAATTTGTTTATAATATAACTCTCCAGCTATGACTTGTAACTTTCACTCCATTTCAACCCTTACTTCCTCATCTCATCTCATCTCTTCTCTTCTCTTCTCTTCTCGACAACCTCATCCCTTCAGATTCTTTGCATTTTTTGATCTATTCTACTAACATTTTATGCTTCTCGGTTGTTTTTGGTTCATCTGAAAGACAAAGACTTGATCTATTTCATATCGATAGTCCTGGTACATTCTTTTTCTCTTACAATCTTTAAAAACAAAGAAACAATGGCCTGGGGATCTTCATCAAAAGCCCCTCCACCACCCCGCTCTGCATTAAGGTATGTTGAAAGTATATATGTGATTTCTTTGTCCTCAATCTTGATCCCATCTCTTCTCTTGACCTATCGATTGATCAGCTAATGGACCTTTCCCCCTCTCTTCCCGTCTCTCTTGGCTCAATAAACTCAAAAGATGTAGTCCTAGAAAAACCACAACTAACCATGTTCCTTCTAAATAATAGCAAGCTTCTTCCCCTCCTAATCTTCTTTGTGGTCGTCGGCGCATTCGCTTTCATTGGCTATCAAGTCTACCTTGTCACCCAACAAGTCTCCAAATCTGCCTCTGACAAAATGGCTGCCAAGAATGTTTCTTTCACTAAAGATGGTGTCAAAGTTGGAGTCAAACAGATGAAGAATGAGAGTTATGTTGATAAAACTCAAGGGTTCCTGGTTAAGGCTTGGAATTTGAGTAGTTGGCCTGCATATCAATCGAGGCTTGGATGGGGAAAGGAAACTGGAAACGGAAATGGGAACGGAGGAAAAGTTGAAGCTAGAAAACCGTAAGTTTGGTCTTCCTCTCTGAATGCGCTGCGAGGGAATGAGAGGGTGACAGATGAGCCGTGTTTACAAATTTGCTTCAATTCTCCTATTCTCACACAGTCTTACCATTTCCCCTATCTCCTCAGCATCAAATTGCGCCAAGCATGCAAAAAGAAAATTGCTGACATTACAATTCCCCTTTTCAGATTCTCCCGCTCTTCTTCCACCAGATAAAACCCCTCGCGCAAAAATGCTTGCTGATTACGCCAATCTCTTCTCTCGCACTTGTAGTACTTCGCAAGTTTACAAATTATCATTACATGATCTCCTCTGGGTAAAGAGAAACTCACCTGAAGTTACAGCCAATACCGCTTTGCTGGGCAAAAATTGGATCTGGGGGTGGATGGGGCGTTTATCAGATTTTGTATTGCGGTGCCTTTCTCATTCTCATTATAGGATCAGAGGGGATCTCATAAAAGTGTCAAGGGACATACATGGGGGTCTGAAGTCATAGCCAACAACGCTTAGCTGCGCAACACTTGGGATCTGGGGAATGGATGGGGCGTTCACCAGATGATTTCATATACCCATTGGGCATCTCTTTTTCTACTCAACTTATTTCAATAGCCCGTGGATACTGGGTATCAAAAGCCTTCTTCTTTCTGTGGCATATCAGGTTCAATGAATACTCGTCATGGGGTTCATGGCAATGCAATATGAATTCCATACTCGTTTCCCATGATTGATCCCCTACTTCTTTTCTCCCTTCTGTGAAAATCAACAGAGGAACACCTTTTATCCCTGGAACATACAACACGCCGAAACCCCAACTTCTGCTCACCATCCCATCCCACATCTCTCTCGCCTTGATACCCCACAATCCACCACCCTTTCTCTCCTCATAACCCCCTCCCTGTCCTCCAATAATCAACCCCCCATACAAAATCACCAAAATGGACAGAAATCATCCAATTCGAGACGTGATAATCTCTATCTACCTAGGTACCCGCACGTACCTAGCATTTGTATACACCCATCCTCTCCAACCTACCTCCATTTACCCCACCCCCCTCCTCCTCTTTCCATCATTCTAGCCCGCTCCTGCCCTGCACGCGCCCGTTAAATTCCTCAGAGTCGATACTCGCAATTGTTCGAGAGTGGGTAGTGCGAGGTGAGTTGCTTGTTGAAAGCTAGGGTGATTGGTATTGTTGTTTTTTCTGGAGGGGAGGGGTTTGGCGGGGGGTTGATGCGTGGAGGGGTTGATGGATTATTTTGTTAGTTTTCTTTTTGTTTTGTTTTTGTTTTTTTCGAAAGGGGAGAAGGGGGGTGGATTGATTGGTTGACTGATGGATTGAGCCAAAACCTACTCGTTGGGATTTAGGGACATTTGAAGAACTTGATTTTTTTTCCTTTTGCATATAATTTATTCCATACTGTTTGATACTTTAATACTAATACTACATGCATGCAACATCGATCGATAGCTACAAAACCCAACACCATACCATCGCATCCCACAAACCATTTACCACACAAAGGCTTCCACATTGCATGAAAGCATACCATGCCAACATGAGAACACACCAAAAGCAAGATAGCCATCCAAAAGACCATGCCCGAAGACTTGCCACCGTAGAGGCAGGGATACGGTCTATAACCAAAGACGCCCGCCTACCATGAACCAAGCAAGCTTTCCCTCCCAACCCAACCGAGCCCCAGCCAATCCATGCCATGCCATGCATTCCCAACCGAGCCTTTCTATGGAAAAATGAGTTTCTTCTCCGTTTTCTTCTTCCGGTTCCAATGCCGGTTCCCGTGTCCATGGCAATATACATACGGAACGATGATCAGATGCTCGATAAACTCCTTGTTGCCTCGGCCATGCCGCCCCATCTATACCACCCATTCCATATCATTCCCTGCGGCCACTCTCTCCACACGCATCAGACCGTCGTCTCCCACCAGCCCAAACCCTCTAACCACGCGTACTTCTTCCCTTGCTCGCTGCTAACCTTCCAGCTCAATTCTCCCGTCTTCGGCATCACATTCGTATTGCTGACTCCACCTGAATTTCCGTTGCTCCCATTCAACGCGTATTTGGTCTGTTGATACTGTATCATGACATTGTTTAGCCCGCTGTCACTATTCCCCGCCGTCGCCCCGTAACGCTTTTGTTCCTGTTCTTCGCGCACCTTTTCCATGGCGGCTTTCCGTTCCCGTTCCCACATTTCCCTCTTCATCGCTTCTCGCTGTTGGAAGGTGAGAGAAGAGATTGAGGAGGGGAGCGTGGGCATAATGGCTGGTCTGCCTGGGGGACGGACGGAGGTTGCTGCATTGGCTGATGCAAAGCCCACGTTGTCTCGGCGGACAATCATGGAGGGGAGTCGGAGTTGTAACTATTGAGTGTTAGCATGTATATTTTATCATGTTGTCTAGATGGGGAAATGGGCGATTGGGATGGAAAAGGAGAAAAGACATACGCAGCTGACAACTTTCGCCTGGTTCAATCCCATAACGTCCGAGATAAACTTAAATCGTCCTTTAATCCATAAACGTTGCGAGTCCGTAGTGAAATCACTACAACTAATAGATAACAACGGCCATATCATATAAGCCCCCCCCAAAGCCTTAACACCCATGACATCCTCTCCGCCCCCCATTACATCGCCCGGCTTCAATCGGCCTTCACTATCCAAATGCCAACCAAACATAAACGGAACAGATGCAATGATATCACAAATCATCTCCTGAGCCATCCTCGACATTTGAGCATATTCCGGGGTGGTCCTGTAATCCACAGGATAACATAGCCACGCCGCACAGCGGATGACTATGGAAGCAATGAAGATCCTCGATACACGGGCGATATTCCATGCTGAGCAGGAGAAGACATCCGGGTAGAGATCGACTCGTCCGGGGCATACATCAGCCTTTGTAATATCACCTCCTGGAATATTATCTACCCACGCCACCGTTTCCTTCGTTTGCGTTTCTTCCCACCTCTGATACTCCTGCTCCATTTCGTGAGCACGATGCATAATCTCACTAACCAATGCGTTGGTCTCTGCCGACCGGGGATGCGACATCAGTATTCTATTCAAGTCGCCACGGAGTTCCGCAACTTCGAGGTTTAGCTTGTTGACAAAAGCAGATCCTTCGTCTTTTTGCGCGTCGGCACACCACCAGTCGGTTCCGAGCATGGGAGTCTTGGATGAAGAAAGACAATTCACGAGCTAGCTTTATATCAATATCGACCCTGCTTATCTGAGGGGCAATTAACTTACCATTTGTCCTCGAACACTTTGAAACAAAGCAACGCCCACCTTCGTCCTCAGCTGCTTCTTGCCTCTCATCTTCACGATTTGAACAGCCCCATCGACATGTGATCCCCAGGCCGTAATATTCGCTTTCTCTTGGGTAATAGTTTCGAAGAATCCTAATAAAAGAATCGAAGCTAATGTTTGATCGGTCTTTTGTTTGTACTGGATTTTGCAGGGCCAAGTTGACAACCTTCAAAGCCTTTGCGTATTGATCAATAGCCGAATGCATCAAAGGGCTCCCTCTTGCATTGGGTCTATTGGCCAAAGAAGCCATCGCTACAGCCTGAAAGGAGAGTGATAGCGCCGAGGTAGGAGGTTCAGTCTTGATCAAAGGCAGGATGTAGTCAAATGAACCCCTCATTTGTCCACTTTGTGGTGTTATAACAAAGTTTGACATGAAATAACATGGCGCTTGTTGCTCGATAGAACTCGAGAACCCCACCTGTAGTCCTGGTGAGCCTGATGATGATGACGGTCCATTGTTTGATACAAATTTGGTCAAACCTGTTCCGGTCGCTGGATACGATATTTCGGCATCAGAAGAGTTTGAGCTAGATATTGGAAGCTTTCGATTCCCATCACGCCCGCTCCCCGGTACAGTCTGGGCATTGCTGTTGCTACCCTTCTTATTCTTCATGGAACGTCGTGCTCTTCTTTCTGTAGCTTTCGTCTCGTTACGAAAGACGAGGTCAAAGTCATCCTTATATCCTGGACATTGTCGTCTTGATTTTTGACACTGAAGGCAAGTCGGTTTGGTTTCATCACACTATTATTATGATATTAGCATCCTAAAAGTTCTCCAAGTACTCTCAACGACAAAACCACACCTTTATTCTTCGGGTTCTGCACATCTGGCAGCCCCGTGAAGGTTTTCCGCAGTATACCATCTTGATATCGCTTCGCCCCCTTGTCTATATTTGACCAAATATTTTGAGTAATAATTGGTCCAATTGAAAAATGCTTTTGCTCCAGAGCTCACAATCGATCATCCAACTTCTCAATCCAAATTTTGAAAATGGAATCGGAGGAATGAACAAGTTAAGTTACTTCAATTGTTCTACAACAGTATATTGGACGATGCTCTCGAAAGCCCATGCAACATTGACAAGTGACTGCGCTTAGATATGAAACCGACACTTGAAGTTACAACTCGGTAATGGCTGAGACAGGCTAGAACAAGCCTTATTGCTCCGATTTGCCTCGGTCACAATCAGTTGTTAATGAAGAAGGGAAGGGCTGGAAACGAATCTGTAAAGCAAGAAAGTATAATCCGGAATAAAATAATCTGATAGCGATGGAGTAAACAGTCGAAACTTGTGGTTTCGATAGAAACAAGAAACAAACAAAGTGACAAATGACGTTGTCTAATATATGTTTGAGCTTTGATGGTTCGTCAACTAGAAAGCCAAATTGGCAGATCAGTATTCGAACACCGTTTTCTAAAATGAGGTATCTTCGCAGTAACTCCAATCAAGTATAAAGTAGTATGAATGTATATATATGTGTGTATGTACGTATGTCCGAATGTATTAAGCAAAAGATGACAAAAAAACGACAAGTATAAATTGTTTCGGAGAACAGAAAGGAGATCAAGCAAAACTTGGGGAATATGAGCACTGAAGCAAAGCACCACAAGTTGAATCAATCGTGCAGCTGGTCGCCGATGTCAAGGAATAGTTGATGCAAACTCTATCTTATAATCCAGGGTCCCCCCTGAAGTATATGACCTCTGGACGATCTATTCAATCCCTCCTAGAGTCCTGGATACTCTTTTTTAGTAGACTGTCCTGGACTGTATGTACGGTATGATACCAGGGCCAAGAAGCACAGACTAGAACGATTATATCAAACTCTCTTCTCTCACTGGACTAGAAATTGAAATATGGAGTTCAAAATGGATCAAGGTGATTCCCAAAAAGGATCTATGGATTTACTCCGTAGTTTCTCAAGGGAATTGCCGTGCGGAAAGATAATGAAATTGCCAGGAAAGGAAGAAGTATGCAATAATCTTGTTCAGTCAAAAATACGATACAACACGGCATCCTATTTGAGAAGTTTAGCAAGGAGAACTTTAACAGGATGGCAAGGCGGAGATTTAACGAAGCTAATTGCTATTATGAACTCTTATTTGTATATCGTGCGACGGCTAGTTGAGAGTATAGACCAACTTCTAACTTCTAAGACAACTTACCGTTAGTTTAAGCAAGTACCGAATCCGAGGAATGAAAATGTTTGTCATCCGGGGGGGGCTCAATGGACGGTTCAGTCGGCAAGCAACGTTAAAAGAACCAATCATGATGATTATTGGGATTAGGATTAATAATCAGGAGTGTTGCTTCAAATTTCAATATTTCAACATTTCAACAGTTTTTGTTTTTGTTATTGTTGCTGTTGCTGTTGCTGTTGCTGTTGCTGTTGTTCAAGTGCAGTGATGCTACTCCCTCCCTAGTAGCTGATGAGATGGTCGCTTGCTATGGTTGATGCATGGAAATGCACAACTACTGTACATGTATTGGATCTACGTATACTGTACTGTTGTTACTGTATTGGCTACTATATCTACCTAGCCATATGCAAACCCATGGGTAAATTAGACCTTTCTGCACAATACATGAATGGGTATACTCTCCAAATGCAATCAGCTTATACTTACTGCCGGTGAAAGATCTACTCACTAAACCCTTCATTTCTTGGGAGATCTCGGAAAAGTACGGTACATTCCGTCTGGTAACTTTCAAGGGGTTCAAAAGAAATTGAAATCGTACCATCACATACTGCTACTATGCTGCTATCATGATTTCAATTCTATATATATATATATATTTAGATGTATATGACGATATGACGATATAGACCAGATATCCGTAAACGGTAGGCTAATCCACGATCGCCCCATGAAATATAGTAGGAGTAGCTAACAGTAAATGATTTCAAATTAATATGAATTAATTGACGTTTTATCGCTTGCCATCTAACCTAACAATACCTAGCTATATAGAAATAAATCTAAATCTATAATTCAAGTTTAAGTTCGACTTTACCATACATACACTCCTTCGCTACAAACTTCCCAAGTCCAGTTCCTGTACAACGGCAACTACGGCGAGTCATTCTATAACCTGTTGGTAGAAGTGAGTCTAGACAAACCTCCCGATGAACCTAAAATCAAATTCATTCACGAGACTTCATCCATCATGTTCGAAATATGCCCCAATATCTGCAATCCGAGAAACATCTACTTTCACTTCTACTCGCCATTCATTGTACTGTGTCGTCTATATATCAATCAACGAAGGGCGATATACTAACCACACTGCTACCCTTGGTGAGCAACCTCGAGATGCACTCAATCACCCCAGATCGATTTCGATTTCCCGCTCTGCAGGATGCCGAGCTGCCCTACCATATCTAGCACCACCACACCAGAACATCCTCCCATGTCCCCTTCATCCCCAAGATCTCAAAACCCAAGTCTATCTCTCAACAAGGTCTCTTCCATCGGTGCATTCAATCTACCGAACAGTGGCAGCCTGTGCCAACCATCCCTCCAATTTTATACGCGTCAACCAATTCCCTTCGTGCTTCATCACGGTCGAATCTCGTTCCTGTTGCCTCCCAAAAAAAGCACAATAATCATTCACGCCACCATCTGGCATCCGTCCACTCATACATCGTCTGCTTGCTAATCTACCCCACCAAAAAGCGACCCAAGCGTAAATTCTCCCCTCGAGGTTAATCTACTACAGAACGACTAGGGTTTCAGGTCATCGCTTGATATTGCTGGTTTCGACTGTTGGGGAAAGATGTGAGTGGGTGATATTTGACAAATGGAAACCTCTGAGATCTTACTGAGCATCCACGACGAAAATTCCAAGTCGCGAAGTCCTGAGTTCTGACAGACAGTCTGGTGAGCAAGCAGGTAGGTTGGTAATGTTGTTGGCCCCCACGGTCTGGAACTTGCGTTAATATATATCCAAAAGCCGTTACTAATCTATAGCTACATGTGAGACATTTAACACGAAAACCGCGTGGTATTAGGAGAGTATCATCAACTCTCACATTGTTGATGAATGAGCTAATTCTTCCTGTATCATCATTAGACGACGCTCCTCCTTCTCTTTCTCCTTCTCCCTCAACCCGTTAAATCCAGAACATGAATATGTATGTACAGTTACAACTAGCCTTCACAAGAATCAACACTTTCCTTTAACACATCCATCTTTCAGGCAAGCATATCACAATATATCTTCTCGTCCAACTAGTAAACTCGTTCCTGCTTCTTATTAATAGCCCATCATCCACTTCTGCTCGTCTCATTCTCAACGCCATGCCCCCCTTTCGAGGAGAAACCAGGGTATGATAAGAAACCAGTACCCAGAAGCCTACTATGGCATACACAGCATACATAGCAATAACAATATGACAAAGACCACTCGTAGACCACATAATAGTATCCATTACACTCAGCCATCACCATCAAGATGCACCTAAATGTTCAACTAATTCCAGATACATACCCTCCTGCATATTAAACATGCCTAGTTCCATCCGGACATCACATCATGATTTTGCACACAATCTCCAGATGAACTTGGATTGAACCTTCTATCCAATTCCAACCTATTACCTCTCACATCCATACGCATACTATGCATATGCATACACTAGATCCACACTATCTGACCATATACCCATAACATACAATATCGACTTCCCATCAACAGATCGCTAGATCACCGACAACCCCTCACCCACCAATACCAGTCTCCACTCCACCATTCTTTATGAATTGCATAAATCCACCGTCCATCAACCCGAACTCTGCTCTCCAGCCAATTGAAAAAGTATGCTGTTATCTCCATTTCCATGTGCATATAGATCTACCAGCAGCTCTGCATAGATGCATGTAGAAGTACATAGCGTTGCACCCGGACATTTTCAAGTCACCGACCCATTACTCATCACCCATCCAAAACTTTCCTTGCCTACTCGGCCATCCAATCCAGTCTTCTGTACCTTCAGTCAATTGCTATTCATGAGTCAAAGATCCTCATTCTTCAATTGTTCAGCCAGCCAGCCAGTCAGCCAGCCAACCAGCCAATCATCCAGCCAATTCCAGTCCCACCCCCATAAACAATAAAAACCACACGATTACGCAACGCACCCTGCTCACCACGAGCCAACTCCTACCATACGGTCCATACCAAATCTCCCCATCCGGCCTTCCGTCCATCCTTCTCGCCCTACCTTCACAAACCCACACTCTAACCTCCCACCCGTCACAGCTCCACCCTGCTTCCCGCCTCACAACCTTACAGACCTTGCCGCAACTTCCAGAATCCACCAGCTAAAGACCCACGCCTAATTATAACTCCAAATATATTCATACCCATCGCATGCACACAGAGAATACATAGAATACTAAGAATACAAATCTCCGAAGGCGTCAGTATCCTGCCATATGAATACCCACTGTTGTACTTACTACATACCGCGTACGCACTTATACCCGGCAGCCCTAATGCGAAGCTCTTGATCATCATACTGTATATACATCATCGTGACTTTGTGTACTATGCACAAATAATCTTACAAAACTAGTCCACATAAATAACAGCAACAACAGCAACAACAAAGTATAATGCAGACCAAGGTAATTTGAAAACACACTGTTTTCCTAGTATAATCTAAGGTACCTTAATACTTGTCTACCTTTGTAACCTGTGCATCATGTAGATAGATAGCTGTGGCCGCCTCCATCTTGTTTGTTCTCGCACAAATGAACCAGCGCATTGTAGCCCATTTGAATGCGCCTTAATTTCTTTATTTTCTTCAAGTCACTACCCAACCCTTTTATGCATTTCCCATATACCCCTCGACAATCTCAACCTCAATTATCAAAAAGACCTGCAACCCCTTCTAAATCATCAATCTCACTCTTAATCTTCTTATCATCTTCAACTGGCCCCTTCATAAACGCCTCTTGCATCTTACTCCTCTCCTTCCTCGCCACACTAGCACTCTTTGAGATTCTACCTTGTTCACTGATACTAATGCCCTTCAAATCCTTTAGTAGATACAGTACCAAAGCTCTCTGCTGTCTCTGTTGAATGCCTTGTTTTTGTAATGAGTCGATGCATTTATCTATGGCCTTTTCTTGGATGCCTGGTAAGCTAAGAAGAATCTGCTTTGGAGTTCCTGTGAGAGGTGCATAGTATATCAGAATCGATGAAATTAAGTGGGCAAGGTCCTTTTGTAGTTCCACGAAATAAGGCTCATTCAGAGATGAGATAGCCGCCTTGAGAACTTCGATACTAATGAATTCTCTAATGGAGGAAGAGAGGGGCGAGTCGTCACTTGAGGCAAAGTCCGGAACGATTGATCGGAATACACGAAGAACAACGCCGCAGCAACGGGTATCTCGCATTCGGATGGCATGGGTTAAGAAAAGTAGTAGGGGTTCTAGAATGGTAGAAGATGTGAGGCAAAACTTTCTCATGCTTGGATATGCGTTCGCTTGAGTTTGAATAAACGTCGAAGCCTCTTTAGCTGACCTTGGCGAGGGCGCACTTCCAATATCTGGAAAATTGTTAGCTTCATCAACAAATACGAAATAGCCTGGTGATTTACTTGGTCGTGCTGGGTCAAGAAAGCCAGCAACCATCATGACTGATGTATGTGTTAACTGTCGCAAGATACTCTCTTCCTTCATCTCCTCAGTCAAGGTATCTTCATCTGCAGGAACCACGTTCTTATGAGACAGTTTTTCCCATTCAGAACTGCATTTGGCATCCATTTGAGTAAAGCAAGATGCCAATATGGGAGGCACAAAATGTGATCGAACTTCGACTGGACATTCATCGACCAGAAGTCGCACAATATTTAATAAAGCAATAAGTTGATGTGAAGACAGGCAATGAGCATCTGCAAATAGGGCATGTGCAAGTGGCCCAGGAAGCTCGCTAAACCCATAAAAGTCGACATCCAAACTACTCATGGAAAAGAGTATTGAGTAACAAGACTCTCTCACAGTGCGGATTGAGCCTCGAATGGATGATGCAAGACCTTCCATAGTAGATTTAGTGCCGGATACTCTAGCATAGAAGTCATCTTTACTCCCAACAGATATTCCTGCTTGCCAGAAGCGGTCCGTTAGAATTCGACTGACAATAGGCGCCATCTCGGGAGGAAGTTCATTCCAATTTGCAGGATTGTGGAACGCATGTGCATGACTAGAAGTGTTAGCAGAATAACTAGACAAGAACTCTTTACCTACCTTAAATATTTGAGAAGATTTGGCAGTATGATGGGCAATTTATCACGCCATAAATCGCAGGAAACTTGATAAGCAGGGTCATCTTTCCGCATTTTTTCGGTTGAGCAACCTAGAAACGATTTTGTAGTTCTCAGTGGTAATGCCTGTACTACAATCAATAATAATTTTGGACAACAGAAGATACTTTTTATACCTTCAATCTCTCTTCCATGTCTTTTTGAATTGATTGCGCCTCTGAGTCAAGCTGATACGCCGACCAATCCTGTATCTCGTGAACTCGCCTTGTGACAAGAAAGTCTCTTACACGGTTCAATCCAAGCAGGTTGCAAAATCCAGAGAAGCCTTGAATAGCGCTATTCATTTCTGAATCTTGCCAACTCATCTGCACGGGTGTCAAAAATTCTTTTCAATTTTTGTAGACGAACCTCTGGTTCAATCTTTGAAGTACGATGGCTGCCAGAATTAGTTGGGATCTAGACAATTGATAAAAGAGAATATCATACATGATCGTGAACAAGAAGGTTTGATAGGATGTTTGGCGTTTTTTATCAAGATTTCTAGTAGAAATGATCTCGTTGACCTTCGCTTGTAGCTGATCATAGACATCCTAGGAGCTTGAATTAGTGGAAATGTATTAGCATACTTGGAAGCACATACCAATAGTTGATTAGGCATTTTCCCAGCTAGTCTTTGTAACTCATAGGCAGACTCGGCTTGTAGTTCTTTCACGGCTTCGGTATAAGTGGGGGTATTTGGATACTCCATGGGTTGTGTCATCAAGATGTGTTCCAGAACTTTTAGCATGAAGCCTACTTTCTTATCCAAAGCAGTAGTGGAAAAGGCGACAGCAAGTTGTATAATTCTTTTGGTAATTATTGGATCCTAATCAATAAGGTTAGACAAAATTCGGGACAAGATGATCACAAAATACCTCGAACTTGAGTTCCAATAATCGTTCACCCCAAGTTTCTAAGTTATTCTCTATACTCGTGCGTTCTTGCTCCTGTAATTTGTAAGTAAAATTGGGCTAATCTCAATATCTTATATATATACTCACATCTCGCTGAGGTTCGGAGCCGTGACTGCCTCGCCACTTCATATATCCCTTAAGTGATGCTTCTACTACGGTGAAATTTTTGTCGACTCGTAATATTGGTATCGATGTTTTGGAGTAATTCTCAACTATATCCAGGTCAGCTATATGTGATACAAAGATGAAGGAAATTTATTACTAGAAAAGGCCGGGCATCCATCATAAAGATGCTGCAAAGAGCTATCAACTTGGCCTAAGATATGGTACAAAGCCTCGGATTGTTTTTGTCGAACAACAAGCTCTATTATCTGCGAGCAATATCGGCGATAGTTCCCAAGAAACGCATGTCTCTCTGGTTGCGTATCGATATCTTCCTTCAAAAAGAGATACTCAGGATCTTCACAATTATCTGGCATGTTCTCATATCGAATGAGGCGAGAACTACACAGTTCTAAAAGAGGTGCAATTAAAGGGGTTATGGTAGGAGATGATCCGATAATTGGAGAGCGAAGTAACTTTGTCCACGTGAGAATAATGGGTATCGAAACAACAAGACTTTGGCTTTGAGCAATGGCAAGAAAAAGGTTTAGAAGGTTAGAAAGATCGCAGGATTCGGGAAGAGCTGAGATTTTAGATTCTATGAATACCCCAAGATTGGACATCATCTACATGAAGTTAGTATGTATAATAGAATCAACAAAAATGTGTCGAACCTCAGAAAACTTTTTAGCAAATAGGTACTTTTCATCATCAATATCATCGGCATCTACCACAGACCATTGGAATAGATTTCGTAGTAAGCCAACCACTTCACTAGTATACATCGGGCATACAAGTTCTAAGAATTCTTCATCCGAAAAGTGCACACGAGTATAAAGTGCATATAAAGCTTGGACAGACGCCTAAGGGATATCAGTGCTAAGAGCTCAGTTCACGGGTATCTCTAAGGACTTACCAGCTGAACTGGTGTACTGGACGCAGCGAGACATTTGCACATATATTGAACGCATTGGGCACTAGAGATAGCTTTTGGTAAGGTCCAAGGTACCACAGACTTATAGACAGCCAATATCTTAACCGCGCAACTTTGATACTGAGGACTCGAGATGTCTAACTGAAGGCACTGGCCTAGCAAGGCGCCAATTCTTACTAGCCAACCTTCTCCTCCATGTCTCAAAACTGTACCAAGCTGTCGATTCGGGAACGCTTCGGATAGCACAACGGTGGGTGTAAAGATTTCGACACAGGCCTTGCTCAGAGCTCCCTCACGTAGAACTGTGACAGCGTCTTCGCCATTGAAGACCTCGTCGGAAAGGGTCTCAAGGACAAATAGAACAAACTCCTTGTGAACCACAGGGCCTGGGAGCTCCCATAATCTCACAAGAAGCTCATCCATATCAGTCCATTCTGATCCCCAACTTCTCTTTGCAACCTCTACCCATAGTTGTGCGGTCTTGTTTCGCAGATATAAAGGATCTTCTTGAACCAGATCCTCGGAGAGTTGAATAATCCATAGCCGCAGCGCACTTGCTTGCGCCTCCGAGTATGCTGCCCATTTATGTTTTATAGCATGTTCTAGAAGAGACAATGCATAGTGGCGTACGACAGGTTGTTGAGATTTGTCGGATGCTAAGGTAAAACCATGATAAGGAGCTTCGTCTTCGGCTTTGATACTATCTAAGAAATTCGAGGCTTGTTGGCGGGATTGGTTAGACGAGTATGGACTATGGACGAGTTCCAGAGCTTCATGGATTTGTGATAACAGTGCCGTGTTGCCATTGGTTTGTGCAGCTGGTACCTCGTTGGTAGTTGTGCTATGCCCATTAGTAGAGCCGTTCATGGTGACCTATTATTGTAAAATGAAAAGCAAAAATGTCTTGCAGATTCTTAAAATTTATCGTTGAAATACACCCGTCTTTCTGAGAAGAGTCTCGAATTATATGATCTGACCTAACTTCATCTATGGGTTCAGATGGACCAGAAAGAGCTTTGTCGAACCAGGTTGGAAAAGCTAGCAAAGTAAGTATATGAGAATTACAATGAAAGTAAGAGATATGTATGTGTCAGCGTAATTAGAGAAGGTACAGGATGTTGATCTTGAATGGAATCCTCGTGTGCTGAGATTCATTCGAGAATATTGTACAGTAGGTAGAAAAGGTATGTGATATTTAATACTAGAGATTCTGAACTCAAGCAATCACCGATGAAATCAGCCTTCTCCTCCTTCAATGGTTTTCAGCGGTGCTGCAGCCTTGCGGACCCACCTAATCACATGCACTTACATAATCAACATAGTTTACCCGGGAATGCTAATGCATCAAAATCAAATCTCCGATCCGGGGATGGTGAATCTTTAACGTCAATTCCACTATCCAGGCCAGTGGTATAAATAAGGCTAAAGGCATGAATTCGATGAATTACTCAAAGCAAACTTGGGTGAATGAATACAATAGACATTGGAAGTCCTTTGAATTATATGCTGACGGGTGTTATAGTCATATATATGGCCTACTCATAATTGCTCGATCCGTTAACGTTATTGTACAATGACTGGCTTCATGTATAAAGTCTATCAGCTTCCACTTCACCAATCTGATATATATATATATATATATATCTCTATAGAAAATGCTCATGTCTAAATGTCAGTATTTTTAGAATTATGTCTGAATTCGTGTGACTCGCATTAGCTAGATGGAGGTTTCTTTACTTCCTTCGGTGCTGTGTTCCCCTATTCTTTCTTAAATGGCAGCTGTAGCTTTTAAACCACCCTCTTCTGCCGTTGCAATCGCGTTGCATGGATGTATCATCTTGTCTATTGACTTGATATTTTTGTTATGAGACTGTTTGCACCAAATTATCTCTTGGGCAGTCTCTTCGTCTTGCTTCATCCCTTCAATACAGGAAGTGCATAGTGTAGTTATTGCTTCCATAATCTGTGGATCCGGAGTATAGTGAAGAGTCGTATCACCTCCTTGATCCGAACCAACCAGGTTATTCTACAGCCGTCACTTGTCTATTTATTACATTCATGGCCAAGTTTTAACACGATACGCTAGGATCTGTTTTTCATGAGTTTTAATGAAAGGATAGGTTATAAGATTATATGGATGTCTTCCAATAGACTGATCTATCTCACTTCTCATCTATTCGCAATCAACTTACCTGATAGATGAGAGTGAAATGCCGGGGTTACCAAACACTATGTAGCAAGCAAACTCATTTACCACTCGGCAAGCAGATGGGTTTCTATAGTTCATAGGAAAGCAGAAAACTTTCCTCTTCCTATCCCTGTAGTGTTTTTCCCATATAATCAAAAATAGCAATCCCATACATTCATTACTTATTGATTGCTGTATCAACAAGCTTGACGGCATACCACATAAGTTTCCATTTTCACTCCCCTCACCATATACATATATATTCACTTCCATCCACACCCCACTTTTCCACCTCCACCAAAAATATTCAACAAACAAAATAGCAAAAACCAAGTCGCTCATGGGAAAACCCCCTCTGAAATGGGGATTTTATTAGTAGCGGAGCCCCATTTTAAGGGGGGTCACATCTGTCCGAATTCTTTCTTTAGAAACACATATCTCTTCGAGATGAGATATGGTTAATTGTCGCATCAAACATCTCACCCGCCCCCCGAGAGGGCGGGTTAGGCGAAATAGTATACCACTGCGCCACAGCAACACGAATAGACGAGATGTTTGATGAAGGTGATAGTTATATTTGGATATTTGTAGGTAGGCTTCTCATCTAGTGTTGTAATCTAGCTTTTGTTTACTATTTATGCGCATGCGTCATGTGAGAAATACAGTTGCTGTAGAATTATAAAGTGAATTATAAAGTAAGGTATTACTTATCTCACTTTCAAACCCTCTTTAAATGATTTACGCCTTTTTATACTACTTTAGATTATTTTATAATTAATACATATAAATACACATTAATCATAAAACGAACCAATCATATAAAATTGAACATTAATCTCCACAAAAGTCTAAAAAAGTTTGGGTATATTTTTAACAAAAATATAAAGTTATAAATAAAAGGCTTTAAGGAATATAAATGATACTATTTAATAATAACTTATTATAAAAATATTTATATTATTGGAAAGCTGTTTTTATTCTATATTTCGTCGAATTTTCAATATAATAATTCAATATATTGTTAAATTATAAAAGTATTATTAATATAATAATTATACCTTGTAATAAAAATATAAAATTTTAATTAAAAATCTTCAATAATATAATTATATTTTTTAATAATAACTTATTATAAAAATATTTATATTATAAGAAAGCTTTTATTTTCTAATATTTATTAAATTTGTATTATAAGGATTTGGTATATTATTGAATTATAAAGGTATTATTAATTTTATAATTTTTATTATTTATAAAAATATAAACTTTTTAATTAATAATCTTTAGAAATATAATTGTACCCTTTAATAATAATTTATTATAAAAATATTTATATTATACAAAAACCTTTATTTTTATTATCTATTAAATCTATATTATAAAAATTTGGTATATTATTAAATTATAAAGGAATTCTATTAATATTGAAATTATTTTTATTAATCTTTAAAAATGAATATTAATATTATAACTTTTGTTAACTTTTGTTTATTTTTACCAATTTCTGCTAATTTTTATCAACTCCTATTAATTTTGTTAACTCCTATTAACTTTTGTTTACTATTTAAAGATTTCTAATATTATTTGAAAACATTTACAATTGTAAAACTTAACCCTTATTAATTATTATTTATGAACTTTTACAACTTTTTAACAACTTCTATAATTTTCTAATAATTCCTGCAACTTTCTAATTATTTCTATATAAGATATTTATAATAAATAAGAAATAATAAATATTTTGTTAATTTTAATATTTAATTAATACTATTTTGATTTGTATATTTCTATAAACTTTTGCAATTTTTTATAAACTTTTATTGGAATATAGGCTAATAAACTTTCGGTATAATAATATTTTTATAATAATTATTTAATAATATTAACCAAAAACGCTTTATAATATTATAATGAATAAACAATAATAAAATCTAACGATATTAATAATTATATTTATAATATATTTCAATATAGTATAATCATCAAAATATTCAATATTAATTATAATTGCTATACAAAAGAATTAATATTATTCATTTTGTATTATATACAATTCGAAAAACTATATTTATTTTTATAAATAGTTATTTGATAGCGAATGTAAATTAAACCAAAATAAAAACATTTATTGTTATCCTTAAATTAAATAAATCTAGTATTCAAAATTAATAGTATAATACAAATCGTACTTCTTTTTTCTTTAATAATAACATTTTTAATTCCGATTTCATTATATAAAACAATGTAACTAAAATCTTTTTGTTTTTCGAACTTTAAAATATTTTAAATATTACTATTTATATACTATTATTTACCCTACTAAATAGATAAATATAGTACTTTAGATTTAATTGGGCTTTAGGATTAAGTATAATACTTTTATATAATCTTTCTGTATCTTTTCGAAATCCTCTTTGAACATTATAATTCCTTCTTTAACAATTGAAGTAAAAAAAGCAACTAAAAAAAAGCAATTAATAAAGAAAAAGCAATTAGCGAATTTTTATTAAAATTATTTTCTGGTTCAAAATTACTTTTATACCCATCAAATCCAAACTCATTATTCTTATCAGAATATTAACTTAATAAAACGGAATTTGGCGGGATAGAATTATTATTATAATAATTAAATATTGATGTATATAAAAAAGAAGATAATGTATAACTGAAAAAGATATTAGGAAACTTTGATATTAATATTAATACTAATATTAATACTAATACAAAAAAGTCTTAATAAAATAAACTATTCAAAGCTATAAATATACTACAACTTTTATTCACAAAAAAGGAATATACGTTTCGTAGAATATACAGATTATAATAATTATTATTAGCAAATATACAATATATAAAATAGTAATAGTTTTACAAATATAATCGAATAAATGTACTATACATTTAACTATAAACTAATTAATCTATAAACGCTAAAATAACCTTTTTATTATATTTAATATTCTGTAAATGAATTAATGATCAATATATAATATTGTAAACAAATTTAATAAGGATTAAATTTAATAAAATTGATTTTTTATTTATAAAACGTTTTAAAAATTAATAAGAATTTATAGGTTGAAATAGGAATTAGTTTAAATTTATAAATTAAATACAGAGTTAATATTTTGTTTGCTTTTTCCATTTATTATACAAAAATAATTATTATTGGATTAAAGAATATTTTAGTTTTTGTAGTTTAGGAATATTAATATTTAATATCTATTGATTTAGAAGTTTATAAAAGTTTGCAGGAATTTATAGGAATTTGCAAAAGTTATTAAAAATTATTAAGAATAATCAGAAATAACTAGAAATTGGTATAGATAAAGCAAATGATTGTTATTATTATTAAATTAAGATTTAATATTTTATTATTCGATTAGAATTATTTTAATAAAAAATAAATAATACATTAAAAATTTATAAATTGAAAGGAACTTTAAAATATATATTTTTATATAAAAAAGCTATTGATAATATAATATTAAAAAGAGGATACTTATTGTTACGAAAATGTTACAATTTATAGATCTTAGATTTTGGCTTTTAATAATATAATTGTATATTATCAAATAATATTATAAGTATATAATATATATGAAAATGATTACAAAATTTCTATTTTTTATATTAAATCTGTATTGAAATAATATAATTATTAGTTGATTTAATATTATTAATTAAATTATTCGAAAATGGCCAAATTATTATAATTTACCCTATATAGGTGTCCAAAATGTTTCAGATTTTTTGGAGATTGTATAACCTATTCCATATAGCTTTTATTGGTTAGTTTATAGAATTTTTCGTTTTTTTATGATTATGTAATTGTAGAAGGGCCTGAGGATGAGATAAGGTATTACATTAATGTTAAAGCCAACAATATACAACTCTCAGTAGTGACATTATGTTAAGCTCTAGATCCCTAGGTCTTCGATATATATCTATGATTAATACCTACCTCCCATTCGCTTTTCCCCAAAATACACAAACACACCCTCAAAAGCCTTTCCACCTACACCACCACACACGCTCCCCCTCACCAAACACCAAAACATCAACATCACCCCTCCCCCAGAAAAAAGAATAGAAACCGAGACTCAACCTCCCACCCCCCACAGTAGCAATAGCCCATATATATATAACTTTCCACAGCCCACCAGCAAACACACCCAGCAGCAACAAATGCAAGAACCAACCCCGCGAGATAAACACCCCACCATCAAACCACACATCCAACGCTAACCTCCCATGCAATCTCAAAACACAAAAACTCCCCCGCAAAACAACAACGAAAATTAATACTTTCGCCATACTCACGCGCCTAAACCCAAGCACGCCCAAACGGACAGCATCCAATCTTCTTCCTTCCTTCCTTCCTTCCTTCTGACCTACAACGCGCAAACTCCAGATTCTAGCTCCGATATCTGTCTAGGTACCCATTGTGTTGAGGTGCCATTGATATAGGAAGACGGTAGTCAGTCGCCTAGGAAGATGGTCAGTAGACGCTCACGAACCGAATTTTCGTTTGTATTTATATGCATGCTTTATTTTTGTATACTGCGTATTGCATATCATTTACCACGGGAAAAACCAATGATGAAAGAAATACCAAACCCGAATCTAAATATCCTCCAAATACCACTACGCTCCAAGTACTAATTAATCCATGGAACTACACCTCAAATCCAAGTTTCCATCTAAGTTCTATGGCGGTATAAGGGTAGAAAAGTTGAGGATTTGGAGATCTAAGAGTGACGAGTACGCAGAACATGGCTATGATTTTCGCAGCCCGAGATTCGAAAAGGGAGAAGGGGGGTACAATGAGGGAGGATCCGGAGGAAGTAGATATATTGATGAGATGATTAGGATACCGACTCGCCATACCGATTCTCTATAATCGTATAACATACTCCATTTTCAACACCCAGTTTGATCGGCGACTGCCCGTACATGTACACACGTACATACTAGATGGCAAAACTTGGCCCTACCTACTTATCTACCCACCTCCAAAAAGCCACACAACACAAAAAACAACAAAAGAGTCGAAACCCATAGCGAACCAGAAGTGTAAAATAAATCCAACTTCCTGTGTGTTAATCAGAATATTACATGACGTATTATAGAATCCTGTCACTCGAACACTCACTCATACCATATTGCATCATATCGGAAAAGATGTTCTCCCTCCTCCCCACCAACCACTGCCTAGAAATACTCCAAGCCACAAGCAGTCTCTTCTCTCCCCTCCCCTCTTCCTGCCCTCACATCCATATCCATATCCACCCAAACCAAGAGCAAAAGAACCATCAACAACACCAAGAAATGATATAAATGATACAAATGAAATAAACAAAATAGCACCTCCCCAGTAACCGAAACTCCCCATTTTCCATTTCGCATCATCTCAAGAAGTCGTGTATAATTGACTGGGAACACCAGAACAGCGTATTAAGCATGAAGTCGATACAACTGTATCATCGTATCGTCGTATTGTATTATTGGACGGGTGACCGTTGTGGAAAGCAGGTTGAGCTAACGATAAGAAGGAGAAGAAGAAAAGAAGAATTGAATGAGTAATGGTGCTGCTACTGATGCAGGGGGCCAATACTAGAAACTTGTGTGGAATTCGGATAGAGATGAATGATCTGCCATGAGGCTGCGAGTTTTTACTCATTCTGGATTGAGAATATTGTCAATCATTTGTTGGTTCTTATAAAATCCTACCATCCTTAAGAATTTAACATCGTATAATACATGTCTCGTGAGCGACGTTAACAAATCGTTTCTTTGGTATGTTTGAAGATTCTATTCCTCAATCACATCCCCATTCTTCTCCATTTGACCTACCAGAAATCTCCACTCCTCACTACTTACTTTGCTCACGCTCAATCGTGCCAGTTTTAACATTTGCATATTGTTCAATGCATTTCCCTTTTCTTCAAACCAAGCCTTGATCTCTTTGAGCGTAATAGGCGTTTTGAGCTTCTGGCGAAATTCGACGTGTACTACACTCCACTTGGGATCATCTGGTGAAGATTTAGGGTCGTAATATGGCGCTTTGGGGTCATGTGCCGAGACTGTTATTATTGTTAGCTTAAAAATTGGGATTTGGGGATCAGAGGGAATGTTTACGATCAGGAGAATGTTCTTCAACGATTTCCATGACTCCAACAATTGCGGGTATTTTACATGATGAATGGTAGAAGAAAGCTAGATCTCCCTTCTTCATCGCACGAAGGTTGTTACGTGCTAATGTCGTGTGTAAGTGATGGCATTACATAGTTGGATTGTAAGGTGACACACCTGGATATGCTCGTATTCCTTTGAAAGCGTTAGTGTTAATGTTGATCTGTAATACATGTGCAGGGGATAACATACCATCCCAGGGCTCTGGTTCTGTCTTAGCTGCTAAATCATCGATGGAGAATTTAATATCATGGCCTCTTTCGATACGTGACTCTGGTTCAGCTTTCATGAGCCAATATTGACGAGTTGGCGTGGACTCCTCTGAAGAGATCTCCGTTGATGTAGATTTGGTACCATTTAGTTGAGATGATTCGGTGGATTTGGTGGATTTGGTAGAACTCTAAAAAATGATCGGGAGATTAAATTCAAAAGACGCAAAGATAGAGAAAAGTAAAGTAAAGTACCTAGGTAGGTAGGTAGAGTATAAAATGAAGTGCAAGTGGTAAAGTTTGTGAGCAACACGTGCTCGCCTGAGAAAAAAAACTCCTTGCGATGGATAACAACGTCGTACTGTACAAGGTTGAAGAAGCAAGTGTAGATAGATTGGAGGAATAGAGTATTGAAGTATTGAAGTAATGGAGTATCGAAGTAATGGAGTATCGAAGTACAAGATAGTATTAACCTGAATGAATATGTTTGAAAATGACCGGAAAAAAACATTGACCTACATTATTTGATCTCGGTGCAATGATATCTCCTGTGACCTTTGCCTCATTTGGAGGTTGATCATTTCTTGCCTTCTTCTTGTTCTTCTTGGATTTTGAAGCCGAGGAAGTTAATAAAGACGTAGTATCTTCTTTCAAACTCTCTTTATTGTGTGTTTTTTGTCGAACTGATCTTCGAGGTTCTACAAGAACAACATCATCTCCGGCTTCTTTAGCTTTTCTTTTAACCATCGTGGGAGGATGATGGATGGATTATGTTGTATTTATTGCTGATACAGATCGATACAGATACTGATGCTGATGCTGATGCTGATGCTGGTGTTGGTGTTGATATCATACGCCTTGAATGTTTATGCAATACCGTAATTGGAAAAAGAATAACAACTACATGTACAGCTGGAGTACTTCAATCCCCCCATTCATTTTAGTAGATCAGTTGATGGATGATTCGATGCGGAACAATATCCTCCAACGGCCCATACATTTGATGGAGCAACAAGGATCCAACCCTCTCGGCGCCTTTCCAAACTTCCTTAAGCGAAAGAAATGACGACCAAAAAGCCTCGTGCCTGCCGAAACTAAAAGCATAAGCTAGTCAGCTAGTCAGCTAGTCCGCTAGTAAGCTAACCATTTTAATAAATTGTATACTGTCCCACACAATCTGCACTCCTCCCTTTTCATATCACACACCAAGAAGAAAGGTCAGTCAGTCAGTCAGTAGTCAGTCAATCAGTCAACCAGTCAGCCAGCCAGTCAATCAATCCGTCAGTCGCTCATGCAATTCCAAAAGTATATCAACAAACAGTCTCGTTCATTCATTTAAACATATCTACATACCTACTACATACATACATACATACATACATACATACATACATACATACATACATACATACATACATACATACATACATACATACATACATACATACATACCTACATACCTCGTATCTACCTAATACCTACTTATCTATTTACCTAGTATCTATCTATCTATCTATCTATCTATCTATCTATCCAAAAGTCTGAAATAAATCCAACAATATCTCATATAGCATGTCTTTTTTTCTTCTATCTAAAATCCCAATTTCTTGTTCGCTCAACTCTTAATCCTCAATTCTCAATCCTCAATCCCCATTCCTCATTCTTCATTCGTCATTTGAACCCGACATCAATCTACCTCGTCCATTATTGTTCTGGGCTTTCTGCTTCAAAGTGAATGTGCTGGACCCTTGTTCTTATGCATGCTTGATGTATTATATCTCTTCTTAAAAGAGAAGACCCTTGTATAAGATGAACGCCATTCCGTCAAAAACATACATCCTTCCACAAAGCCTTGTGCTTCAACAAGATATTCGGTCTCCACAATCACCAACGACCGATTCGGATAGCCGGTCCCAAAGAATCTTATGAATAAGAAGAAAACGCGAGAGAAGTTGTAATTTTACGGCACATTGCTTGTAGGATAATAGTCTCAGATGCAAGGAATCATGATACGTGGTATACGTGGTAATGATCACAAATATCCTTCCTTCATTCTCTTTCGCTCAGCTTTTCATTACTCGCTCATTAATCCCTATCTATATATGAATCAATACAACACGGTATGGTGGCGAGGAAGGATATAGTCTCAAGGATCCACCAGTGAAGGTAATGAATGATAGGTAGTAGTAATAAAGAAAGAGGACCTTTGAACGATACTGCATCGAGATGCCAACCTTTTTATTAGGATACGGAGCAGATTGTCCTATAGATGCATCAATCTTTTGGCTCCCTTTCACACTTATTAGTGGATGTCAATCGAAGCCACATACCACAAACATATCACAAAGAAACATGCAGAAATTGTCCAACGAATTCCCCGGGAAATAAAGGAAAGGGTACGAGGTCGCAAGATGATATTGGTACCTCACGGGAGAAAGACTAAATATCATAAAAATTTGGTAGAACCATCCAACCCAACCCAACCCATCTCATTATTCCATCTATCCCATCCAGCTCATCCAGCTCATCCAACTCATCCAGCTCATCCAGCTCATCCAGCTCATCCAGCTCATCCAGCTCATCCAGCTCATCCCATCCCATCCCATTGCATCGCATCCCATCCACCTCACCCATCGATCCATCCATCCACCCATCCATCCATCCCATTATCTCATCTTATCCCATCCCATCCCATCCCATCCCATCTCATCCCATCCCATCCCATCCCATCCCATCCCATTATCCCATCCATCTCATCCCCAAGCTAAAGAGGCAAAATCTGTAACGGTATCATTGGTCTGTGTGTATACCTAGCATGCGTGTGATATCTCCATGATGTGAGGAGAATTGAAATGGGTCTAGAGAACTAAAAGAGGAACGAGTATTATACCAGCATATCCTTCATAGACAGCATTTGCAACCTATCAATCTGATCCTTTCTGGATCGTCAGGTAAGGCAATGGTTTATACGCCAAAAGCTTATATCCCGGTGGAAACGGAAAACGTGATTTTCAAATTGGCCCTGCACCTTTGAACAATTAAATAAAACTCCATTCCCCCTCTTTTTTTTTCCTTTTCTCTCTTCCTGTTCTACTTTTTTCTCTCATTATATCTCTTCTGCGGGAGTGTGTTCGAATCCTTTATTCCATCTTCTCTTGGCCCTTGGATTTTACTTTCTGGTTTCGAGGCATTATTTTGGATTCATTCCAATTCTCCGTATCCTCCCTCTTTTCCTGCCACTATCACAAACCTTGTCAAGGAAAAAGACAGGGCGGCCTTACATTTCTCGAATACAACAAATTGAACATGATTGATTTATAACATCAAATGATTATAAGATTTAATTCATATCTCTTAAACGTCCCTTTTGTTTTGTTTTGTTTTCCTCCGTTCCGTTCCGTTCCTTTCCTCTTCTCCTCTTCCTTCTCCTCCTTCGTCACTTGAATCTTGAAGAGTCCATTCAAGCATTTTCCTTTATGTCGCAGGTTTCACTCCTGGTACCAAACAAAAACACTTGGGTTAAAGCGACCACAAATTTCACACCGCATCAGGAACAGGCAGGCACGACCGGGAACCAATGAGACCAGTCCAACACACTACTACTATCCTCTATTTTACTATACGCTTTACTTACCCATTCAATTCATTAACCAAGGGATTTCTAGGACATGGAAAAGGGACTAGGTATTAGAAGCAGCAGAAAGCGACGCAGGATGGCTTTATTATTCTTTGCTCAATCGAATTTTGCTTCAATTTTCACGTCTCACGGTTCAATTTTCAGATTCAATGGAGAGGAGAAATCCAGTCATCTGTCTTTTCTTCTCCAGTTCTCTCAAATGGGATGATGACGGGTACGAATTGAGTTAAACCAAATCAATGATGGATGTGATTGGCTCAACAATCGAAGTTAGCCTTTCTTTTTAAGAAAATATGGAGCGACCAAGGAAAAAATGACTTTCCCTCAGCTCAGCTCAGCTCAGCTCAGCACAGCACAGCACAGCACGCACCGCGCAGCAATCACTCACTCACTCACTCACTCAGCTTTCTCCTACTAGCTAATCAATCATCAGCAGCAAGAGAAAGAGAAGAGGAGAGAGAAAAAACCCCAGAGAGAGAGAGAGAAAAAGAGAGATTTGAGGTTACCGCCGCGACATTCATCCGACAATCTCCTTATTCAATAACGCAACCCCTCCCCCCGGGAAAGTTCTTATTAGTTCAGATCCTCTTTAGTATCATCTAAAACTTGATCGCTGCCTATTTGATATCATTTGGTTGCTTATTCGGTCCACCTCCCAATTCAACCAACGTGTTACAGCAAGCATCTTTCAGATTGATTTTACGATACAGCATTATATTTCGCCAACCATCGGCTCCAAACCCCCATTCACTCTCCGAACCATTTATAATTCGACGTTAATTTTGGAGCCGTGTATTCATACGGGTACGTTCCGATCCTTTTACTTATCTCTTGCCCTTCCCATGCATCTTATCCGTATGTTATCGGAGAAAGTTGTACGAACGGGCAACTTGTTCCAATCCCACCAGCACCAGCACCAGCACCACCACGACCACCACCACCGCCGCCGGATGAGTTGAGCTTACCGCCTCATCGCTGCCTTACCTTCTTACCACCTTGACACCTTAATACCTGGACACCTTACCCGAAACTACCGCAATATTATTCATCGACTCATCCATTCACCCAATTCGAGCCTCTCGCACCAACAAACGTAAAAACGTGACTTTTTTTAAATCCTTCACAGAAATAATTGGTCACGCTCCTCCCTCCAATGTGCCACGATCTTCCTACTCCGTACCTTTCTTTACCTTTGGAAACAACATTCGAATCACCCATCAAATCACCCACCAGTCAATCAAATCGATACAATTCGATTCAATTCAATTCAATACATTCATACGTTCATTATTACCCTTCAATTTCTCACCTGCCTTGCAATGAATAGTTAACTAACACAAACATATTCTCTCTTTAGAAAAAAATAACATACATAATTGAATTTATTTTTGATTTTTGATTTGATTTTTATTCTTATTCTTATTAATTCTTCTTACTCTCGTTATTGGTAAGTGGAAGTTTATTGAACTTTATTCCTTTCCATTCCCTCTTTTATTCTTTTATCTCCTCTCCCTCCTTTGTACCATTTGAAATCCTCAGCCCTTCCTCCGTTCCGGCCTTCTCATTGAACGAGGCGAAAGTATTTTTGGGGCGTTACTTTTTTAGTCACTAACCCTAATCTTACATTAGCGCATAATTTCAGGTGAAGAGAGACTCTGAGACTGTCAAAACAATTTGGGACCTCAACAGCGCGCGTCGATAGGTAAGACCTTACCTTTCATTCCTTTCATTCTTATCCTATGTTATAAAGATGTCACGAGACATATTATAGTTACTGATGCGCATATTGATTGAAAGTTCGTCGATGCTGTTGATAATTTAGTTGATGAAGCAATTGTTTCCTCTTTGGCTTCGTTGACCCCATCAGCGCGTCGCGACTTTCATCGCGCCAGAGTCTATCTTTCATTTGTGCATCTTCATCTCTATCTTAATGGACTTCAATGGATCCTAACTTAACTTTGATGATCGCTGACACTTGTGCGCATCTGCAGATGGGTTGCCACTACTATCATCCACAGACATGAGCTCCTGGATGAACGACGCTGCCGTCCAAAATCACAATGGCGCAGGCTTCAATCACCTTAACGAATCTAATGCGGGAGGAAATATGATGGACCCATCGGGTTTTATGCCCACTTCATCATCCTTTGATCCCAATCAATTCCAGAATCAACAATTACAACAAAGAATGCAAAATGGTGGAATGCGCAATGGGTCACCGGCTTTTAATAACCCCGTGTATCAGACCAATCCTGTGATTCCATCAAAGAGACCAAGAGGCAGGGACGATGGTTCAGGTGCATCACCGAGGCAAGCTCCTGGCATGTTACCTAACTCTCGCTCGCAAACTCCGCAACAAAATGTTTATCCCGGGTTCCCACCTAATAATGTCCCTCCGCAACATGCGCCTCAACAGACTCCATACTCGCATCTGCAAAATGGATCAAGCAATGCCAGCCCATCTCCTATCATGGCTAACCAGCTACGTCCCGGCGGCGTACCGCAGCGAGTCTCTACAGCTTCACCTCACCCGTTCTCGCCATCACAATCCGATCATGGCAGCCGAGTTGATACACCTCAAAGTAGCACATTTGCTCAGAACACTGCTTATGCACCTGGATACGGTCAAAATTTTACCCCCCCACCTGGTCGAACCTCGGCACCACCACAAAGCGCAATGGCAACACCACAGATGCCACCTACGATGGCACAACCTCAAATGTACAATCAACAGGTCCAACCGCCGAACCACCAATCGCAACCAAAAAATCCTTCTTTGGACCAAACCAGGCAGATGTATCAGATGCGACTACAACAATCCATGCAACAGCAACAGAACAACTTACACGCTGCGCAACGACAGGCTATGCCACCGAGTGTGAACGCATTATCTCAAGGTCAAATGATGCAAGCACAAAATGGCCAGTTTGCTGGTATGCGACCTCAGCAAGCTCCATTGGCCCAAAACCAAAGCCAGAACAACTTCCTCAAAAGCTTGGCTGCTTTCATGCAATCCAAAGGTCTTCCTTTAGAGGCCAATCCGTTCGTGGGTGATCGGCATATCAATATTTTTGTGCTGTATGTCTCGGTCACCAAATACGGAGGCTACAGAAATGTCACGGCACAAAATGGATGGTCACAAATCTCACAAGCTTTGAATATGCATCCTTTGAGATATCCAACTGTGCCTGCGCAACTTAAAGCTCTATATGAGAGAAATCTCCTTGCGTTTGAGGAGGCTTTCCAGTCAAACATGCAACGGCAAAGAGCAGCCGCAATGAAACAGAGTGGTAATATCGGCGTACCGCAAATGTCCCCTACCAAACAAATACCCCCAGCGAATTCTATGCAAGCGTCACATTATATGCAACAACAGATGGCCCAACAGCAACATCTTCAACAGCAACAAACTACTCCTATGAAACAAATGACTCCTTTACATCATCCCCAACCGCCTGTCATGAATGGTTTCTCGACACCGCAGCCCCAACAAACACACCCCTTGGGACCTCAAAGCCATGCTCGAAATAGCCTCTCGAGGAGTGTTGAGGCTACCCCGCCGCAAAATGGCAGTGCCTACCCAGTACCTTCCCCAGCTTCAATGCCCAAGCCTGGTGGTATATCGTTGGCATCGCCTCATCCTAACATAATCGCAGCATTAGATGACCAAGATCAAGATGAACGAATGAACGTGGTCCTTGAGGAAAACCTAAAGATACATACACGTATTCCTGATTCTCACGGCGGTCTCGTGCTGAGCGCTCTCTGGGACAAGGCAGATCTGTTACTGAAATGGAAGCCGGATTTTCCACCATTGACCGACATTGGTACCATTGACGTTCATGCCTTAACTATGAGTCTGCAATCTGGGCTACATGCCGAAGTACGTATGGCTTTAGATACTCTGGTTCTGGTGTCTTCGGAGCCACGTCTCCCGCTAGAATTGAAGTCCTGTGACGATCTAATCGAGTCCCTTATTGATTGCGCCGAGGATCAAGTTGAATTGCTAGCCGAGAACGCGGCAGAGGTGTCAGATGTGATGCTCATAAATTCATATGAAGATGTTGTACGCGCCTGTCAGACTGAGCATGGGACTCTGCAAGACGTCCCGCCATTTGGGTCAGAGGAGTACAAGGTAGATCGAGCTGTCGAAAAATTGATATGCATAACCAGCATTATGCGAAATCTTTCATTCAACGAACCAAACCAAGCATTACTGGCGGAAGATTTTGTTATCAAATTCTTGTGTGTGGTAATAAGGTATTTGGGAACTCGAAATATGCTACTCAGGACAAATCAAAACACGCTCGAGTTTATGAAAGATGGCGTTGTTTTGCTATCAAACCTCGCACATGAGATCAAGTTACCTGGTCGCGAACAGGCATTATGTTTACTGCATTTCCTCTTGGCATTTGCGCCCTCCCCTCCTCCAAACGTAATGGGATCCGATAGGATTACGTTTTCGGCATACGACCCCAATATCCACTATTATATCTATCCTGCCATTGATAGTCTTGCGAAGCTACTTGCTCGGGACGAACCAAATCGGACCCATTACAAGACGATTTTTGCATCTGACGTGTCTTCATCTCCGCCTTTTGACCTCCTGACAAGAACCTTTGCTCTATCTATCTCAACAATACCTGACCAGCAGAGGGAAACCAAACGGGGAAACTTTCTTCCCCTTGTAGAAGCACGAAAGCCAATGTTGATGCAAGGAATACTGGCCGCGGAACTGCTGGCAAACCTTGCCCCAGGCTACGATAGTGGCATTGCAAAAGCGTGGTTGACTTCCGAGGAAGGATTCGCAAAGAACCTTTCGCATCTTATATTATCATTATGCCACGAGGCTCCACAGGGACCTTCACATGGTCGAGTGTCTGCCGTGCCTAAAGCGACAGAGGAAGACGCAATGTTACATATCATTCTTGGTGGTATTGGAATATTGCGTCGACTAGCTGAGAAGTCACGAGACCCCGAAGACCCGACATCTATGATATCCATACCAGGGATGCCAACGACGGAACGATTAATAAAACTACATGAACGCAAGCAGCCGAGGCTTAAAGAGGCATTGCGGCAATTGTACGCTTTTACAAGTCTTGGCTAAGGAGCGTTTTGGTTTTCATATAGGTACTAAGGTTCATAGACGCATGAATTAACAGCGTATGGAGTCGGCGTTTGTAATTTGATATATGTGCCTGCTTGCTCAGCGTGGCATTTGCTTGACGTGTGTGATTCTTGTGGTATGGTTGGTATTTTGGTTTTTGTGTACAATGGATGACAGGTTCTCTTCAAAAGTAAGAGCGTGTATTGTAAATATAGGCATGAGTATGTAGAATGATTAGTCAAAGCAAAACCATTGCTTTTGAAACACAACCAAAGCAGCTTCAATCCTTGATCGCCCATGTAACATGTCATAAGTATTCCATTAAAAGTTTCTCTCCACCAGGAATTTCTCCACTTCCGGCTTGCACCAGCCCTGTGCTATAGTTAGGATACTGACGGGACGAAACTTCTCAGAAGCTGCTCAGCGTACCTTAATTATAATTTGCTTCGTCAGTTGATTAACCCTGATCTCCTTGTTGAAAAATGCCTCTTCTAGTTGATCCTTTAACTTCATAATATCCCCTTCGATCTTTCTAATTCTTGTCTGCTTCAAGTTACCACCAGCTTTGGCAAGTAAGTATACTGGCAGGTTTTTGGATGGCGTTCGGGAAACCCAGTACGGCGGTTGATTTGGGACTGCCGCAGAGGTTTTGGGTGAGATGGTAGACGTCGAGGTTGAGATTGCTTGGTTCGTTGAGTGAGATGAGGCTGAGTTTGTAGATAGTCTGGCGACGCCCAGAAAATATCGTAAAGTTGTTGGTCTAGGCAGAGCCATAGGTCTGAGGAATTGGAGGGACATCTTGGAAGGAGAGGTATGTGGTAGTGGAATCATAGAATTTCTGCTCAATTGAACGTTCCCCAAACTTCATTCGAAATCGCGAACTTCTCAAAGACAAAAAGGCGCTAATAATTTAAGCTACCACTAGCGCGAAATTTTGTAGGCGGGCGCACACAATCATCAAATTCCGACATCTTTGTCCTGCGAAAGTGTGAACCCCACCACTATTTCCAACTCACGACAGCTCAATAGGATCGCAATCATGGCGGACAATACTCCCACGACTGCGAATGACCTTCTCAACGGTGCTGCTCAAGTAGCCAAAAGCCCCGAAGAAATCGCCAAAGAGAACGATCTCCTTCCTAGACTCATCACTCACCTCGACAGACATTTAATCTTCCCTTTGCTGCAGTTTGTCGCGGATCAGGATGAGGAGCCATCGCCAGAAATTACAAAGGCAAAATTTGAGTTGTTGAAGAAGACCAACATGACAGACTATGTGGCAAGTCTGCACTGCGAGATTGAGGGGGTTGAGGAACCACCAAAGGAATACGCGACCAAGAGACAAGAAATTCTTGAACGATTAGATATTTTCGGACAAGAGAGAGCGAGAAGATCACAGATTTGCTAGGCAGAGAGGACGTTGTCACTGGCTTGCGAAGTGACAAGGTTGCTAACTTGGAGTTCTTGAAGAAGGAGCATGATGTACGTGTCGGGAATATTCTTCTTCTGAAAATTCAATCTAACAACGAAATAGGTCACAATTGAGATGGTCAACGTCTTGTATGATTTTGGTAATTTCCAATACAGCTGTGGAAACTACGGAGCAGCTGCCGAACTCCTTTATCAATTCCGAGTCCTCTCTACTGATGACGACAAAGTCACTGCAGCAACATGGGGTAAATTGGCTTGTGAGATCTTGACTGGAAACTGGGAATCCGCGATGGAGGAAGTCCAAAAAGTAAAGGAATTGATCGAGACAAAGCTCTTCAACAAACCTCTCGCACAACTTCACCACCGAACCTGGCTCATTCACTGGGCTTTGTTCCCATTCTTCAACCACGAACCCGCTCGTGATGTTATCTGCGATCTCTTCTTCTCCCCAGCATTCATCAACACCATTCAAACCGCCTGCCCATGGATCCTTAGATATTTGACTGCTGCAGTTATCACCAACCGCAACCGTACCCGCAACACTGGCCAATATCAAAAGCAACTCAAAGATATCATTCGTATCGTCAAGCAAGAGAACTACGAGTACTCTGACCCAGTCACTGATTTTATCAAAGCTTTGTACCTCGACTTCGATTTTGAAGAAGCACAAAAGAAACTTTCCGAAGCTGAAGAAGTTCTCCGTTCCGATTTCTTCCTTGTCGCAGCCTCTGAAAACTTTGTCGAGGCCGCTAGACATCTGATCAGTGAGAGCTACTGCAAGATTCATCAAAGAATTGATATCAAGGACTTGAGTGCAAGACTGGGATTGAACCAAGATGATGGTGAAAAATGGATCGTCAATCTCATCAGAGACACCAGAGTTGACGCCAAGATTGATTACAAGGAAGGAACAGTTGTTATGAACCACCCACCAAGCAGCGTATACCAACAAGTAATTGAGAGGACGAAGGGAGGATTCTTCAGAACACAAGTTCTGAGCGCGGCTGTTGCAAAGTAAGGAGATTCTACTGTAAAAAGCTAGAGACAAGTTGGGGAACGTGGAAGCCGTTATCTAGATCTCTGATAATGGGGTGGATGGGATCACGCATACTGAGCGATGTATATGGTCGGTCTGCTACGATCTAGTCTGGTCTGCATGGCTGTAGACTGGCTGGCGTTTGGATTGGGGGAACAAAATAGCAAAAATGGAATGAGAATGAAATGATATAGCAGAATGATCGATTAAGTTCTGTCTTGGCTGTGCCCAATTTTCCAATGCGATGTATGGGGATGATGAGTAGAAGAAGAGATTTGGATGTAAATGCAAAGCGGACGATTAGACACATGTACTAAAAGCATGACTCCTTCTCTTACTGCCTAAATCTGCTTTATTACTTTACCAATGCGTGAACTGCACCGCGAAATATGTAACTTGTTATGCTGTGCCATCAATATACAACTTGCGACTTCATCTAGTCATTTATTAACATTTTGCATGCATTGCTACAGATATCAAAGTTCAATCGTTCTTGCGGTATAGTTACCGATTATATTTTAGACGAGAAAAAGACAAGACTCCAGCACTGGAGTGGGCTGCGGGGTCAGTGTTTCTTGACCATGTTGTACTGTAGTAGATGGATATGGATTAGATATTCAGTGCTAGAGTCTTTTGGGTGATTTCATCGATTCTAGCTTGAGCGGGACAGATTAAATAGATGCGAAATCTACCCTCCACCCGTCATGTTGAGTAGCTAGCTGGATTCAGTTCAAGCCCTCAATCTAGGATCTCTTCCGCTCTTACTCGGCAAAATTTCCAGACTCCCTCTTTGGATAAAAATAGGACAATGAAACTCGATCCTTTCAAGTCTTCGATCTTTGTCTCTATTGTTATGGGCATTTTTCTTTCACGGGCGAATGAAGGAAGATGGAGGACAACGAGATTGCTTGAACAATGCCATTTTTCTCTTTAAGATGGCATATCTTTCCCGAGACACTTCTTCTCTTTTTCCTCTTGCAGTTCTTGTAAATAAGTTAGACAAAATACATTATACATATCGAATCTCCTATCCACATTTACAAACCACAAACTAAAATCTTCTACACACTCTTTTCCCACATACCCAAAACATCTTACATTCAAACCACACATACACACATCCAGACATCTCACAGACAAAACCTCAACCCCACACAAGCAACCTACCCAGTTTCTTCCCAACCATGCCTAAACGCACTCCCCGAGTCCCAGGGCAACCCCTTGCAGAACGTCCATGCGACGAACCGCACATCCCCGAAATGCTCAGTCGAACCCTCTTCCGCGACGGCATCCACAGACAAAGAGGAGCGCCCCGAAAACCAAGAATAAGTATCTTCACCGAAGACCACCAAAAATCCACTAACCATCCAGCCTCACACAGCGTCTCGCCCGAAGACGCCCCCCGAGCCCGAGGTATCGTATCCCCCGTCTCTCCACTAACCCCAGAGATCCCCTCCCCCCCTCCAATCAGCATCGCGATCGTGATCGCGCCCGCGACGCCGAGCTCCGAGCTGGAGCCGCGCGCCGCCCATTGGTATTTTCATGATGTGAGGAATAATCACTATGAGGAGTCGCGGGTGTCGATTGGGACGCAGTCGGAGTGTACGACGTTGGGGTTGTGTCCGGAGCCGGAGGCGCCGGCGAGGTGTATTGGGGAGTGGGAGAGCGGGGTTGGGAGGTGGAGTGTGAGGAGGAGTGTGAGGGGGGTGAGGAGGTGGTTGAGGGGGGGGGGAGAGGAAGGCGAGGGAGAAGGTGGAGAGGGAGAGGGAGAGGGAGGGGGAGTTGGTGGTTAGGGAGAGGGTGGTGGTGGGTTGGGGGAGGGGGGGGGACGGCTCGCTTGGCTTGCGTGATTTGGAGGGGGAGGGGGAGTCAAAGGGTGCGAGCGGAAAGGCTAGGGGTTTGGTGACGAAGGGCACGAAGAAGTTGAGGAAACTACAGCCGGGGGGTGATCGTGAGGGGGTTCCGGCGTTGTCGAAAAAGGAGGTCTGGAAGCCGATGAGGAGGATTAAGGGGTTTCAGCATATTGAGTAGGTAGGTGGTGAGTACACAGGTGAGTGTTTTTCTTTTCGTCTATCGTGGGATCTTTGCTAGGTGTTTGCTATGATAATTGATAGACGTTTATATGATTTTTACATTAGTTCTTACTTTACGAGTACTATTTGTGTGTGATATGACCGTATGATCTAAAGACGAAAGCGAACAGTGCACCACTTAAAGACTACTAATACAAAACGAGATTCCTCTTACAAAGTCGCATACATGCTGGTCTTGACTGGGACCAAGATAAACATAGACGTAGACATTCTTCCAAGAGCCAAGGAAACCACTTAAACAAACAATCATATGTCCAGACACTCCACCTAAAAGTTCGTGAACTTCCTGTACTTCACATTTTGGAATCCCATCATCTACAAGTACGCTTTTCTTCCCACTAATGACGAAATTTCGTTATATCACCTCACCGGCTATATCCCCACAAACAATTAACCGAAATAAGGCAAGATGCAAAATACAAGGGGGAAATACGAGGGAAAAATAAACCAAAACACTTGATATAACACATCTTTACACAAAGCCTTGTATGCCAAGTACTAGGCAATTAAACAAGAAGATATGAACATATTCACCACAACCTCACCCAGTGAAGTCTAAATGCCGCCAGTACCCACAAGGGAGCAAATAAGATCCGGGGATATCTGCCGAGAGCACGCGGTAAGATGAGAATGAGAACTCTGTATTGATGGTTTCCTTTCCCGGGCCGAATTTGTAGAGTGAATAACTTGCTTGGCCCATAAACTGGAAACTGAGACCAATGGTAAGGATTAACGAAGCAAAAGTGAATATATCCACATATTTCCTCGAGGCATAATGAAACCTAGCCACTAGATCTACGCACAACCTCCAAGTGACGGGAGGTTGTCTGATACAGAAGAGTGGTATGGAACGAATTGAAACCCATCGCTTTATGGCCACCTTCGTCCGAGACCTTCTGAATAATAGATACTGGCTCATTTGCGGGTACATAGAATCCATCTGCTTTCAAGTGTTTGTTGTTCGTTCATCCCAACCAAAACGAAGCATCCATATCAAACGGGGAACATGACAAAGCGGGTGAAGCAAAAACAAAAAGGGAAAACATACAACAGCAGGGATTCGCTGGTGGTCACCCACCCAACTACTAATCTGCCGATCTAAGGCTTGTGTATGGCAGAGCGGACGGGATGCCCAATTCTCCTTAGTCTATGGTCGTATGTGACAGACACAACTCTGTGAAAAACTATATTGAAAGATGAAGGGGCTCGCTTATCCCGGGTCCCTCACGGCCGGTAGAACCATCCTGAGTGATATGTGAACAGTACAATGTTAAACTTCTGAAGATGAATGATGTAATCTATTGGCTATCAATACCTGCTATTTATAGATCCTGTTTTCCGGCACTTGGAGGAATATAAGTAGCATGACTTACTGGAATAAAGCGATTCATTCTTGCAACCAATAGGAACACAGATTGCACGACCCTTTCAGGATTTCTTGATGGCATCAGGTTTGTGAAATTTTTGAAGTAAATATAATTTTCTTGCATCAACTAAAGCACTTGATATGCTGTAAATAGTGAGTTCGTCGAAAAATGTAATCCTGTTGGCTACTGCTTATATGAATCATATAAAAGTAGGTTGTGCAGTCCCAAATGTAAAACTTGTAGGTAAATCTACAAGTGAGCGTGAGGGTACAGAATGTTCATAGAAACGCTTTTTAGGCTTTGATATAGTACCGCCGGCTATTTTAATTGATATAGGAGCGAGGTTGTATTTGATATTCTTTTTATCTTCAAAAACAGTATTCAACAAATCCTCGGAACATTCTTATTTCTGAAGTAAATGGAAGTTGAATGTCAAAAACTTACCATATTTATCTCTAAATATATCTTTTGTAGAACCCACATTGTTATACCAACAATGCTATGCTCCAGAATCTACCTAATAATATAAAAGGTCCCATCCACCAGGAACTCCTCTAAGTTTTAAGGTTAGAGTCAAAGCCGCGGACGCAGCCTGGTTTACCAGCTTGCCGGACTGGGGATACCCATGTTTTTCAATGACTACTACACCCTATTGAAAATAGATAGGAAAGAAAGTTCTTGGCAGAGGACATTACACAGTGACAGGATTACGGGAGTTCGTCAGCGAGGGAACTGGTAGAAAACATAGCTAGATGGTAGTCAAACAAAAGTCTCTAGCAAAACCATCACGGGCATTATCTTTTGAATGAGAGATTTGGAACAGATTGTGGTATAAGGGCAGACACATGATCGACCTGGAGAGAGAAAGGTATGAAACTCAGTGATCGGGTGCGTACAAAGAAATTTCGGAATTAGAAGATATAAATCCACTATCCGAGGAAGATGAGGTCAGTGTAAAGGCCATGCTTGGAGTGTTGTGCAAACGAGAGAGAGCCTTCATGTAGGGACTGAATTTGACAGACCATATGTTCATTTTGACACCAAGCCTACAAATAGTAAGTAAAAGATATCTGCTTTCTGCTCTACCGCAAGACACAAATCTTGTATCTTCGTATTGTTCACTTGAACGCGCAGCAACACTATTTCCAGTTTTTCCTTCTATAGATAGTGCTTGCATAATATGTGAGATGAGACCCTTTAACCCCTCCACTATCTTATGGTATATCTCTGGGATAACTCGGAGGCGAGGTCACTATGCCGGTCCATCAGCAGAGAAATAAATGGTACGACATACAACCCGAACTTGGATACCATGTTCAGCCAATAACTTTCTAAACAGTATACACAATCACGGCCCTCAGATGAGAGGGATTTAAGGTAAGTGTTATGGTGCTTAAATTCTCGTATGTGATAGCTTACATGTGGAATTTCAACTATCGATTGCATCTTCCATACTGAGGTATAGTACAAGGTGTGCCACGGCTTTTCAGTAAGACCCAATTGGGTCTAAAAATTGATCATTCTATATGGTATAAACAGCATATAAACTAAATTTAAACATTAAAGTTATAGCTCATAGTCGTACCCAACAAATAATACTTCACACGTGAATTCCCACTATTCATACAACGCTTGTTGCCACCATTCACATCTATTATTAGCAGTTGTATCAGTCTGCAAACTTCCTAAACCAGTAGGTCCAATAACCACTATCGTTGCATTGCTTTGGTACTCTGGGAAGAAAGGCACTCTATCCCCATTAGGATTACCCGTCACAGCAAAATTCATGATGTATCTCTGCAAGACGGCTGCAAGTGTAGCATTTACGGGCAGTCCATCATCAGGAGTTGTAGTATCGCCATTGAAGAAAGTGTATGCGATATCCTCGCCGTGAAGTCCTGGCGGAACAGTAAAGTAGTAGGAGTGTGTTTCGTTAAGAAAGGCGGTGTTCAAGTAGCGAGTGTTGCAAGTAAAAGAAATCTCGGATGTGATTAGAGATACTCGTTCGTAGATATTCGTGTATGGATAGGAGCCATTGTAGACTGGAGGGTATAGAGTACCAGTTATGTATGCGAGTGTGGAATTAGATATGGTTGGTAAAATCACTCTAAGATTATGGGCGATGTCACCTTCAGTAGCAAAGAATGGAGATGCAAAGAATGCACCTTCGTTGGAATTATGTGCAGTTATAACCTTGACGTTTGTATCGAATTTGCCATCGAGAAGTAGTTTAGCTGGCAGTTCAGGTACGAAAGTGCCATCAACCGTCGGTCCAAAAGTAAAGGTACCATAAGGGGCTGATCGTGCAGTAACGATTGTATTGAGTCCGGCCAGAGTAGAAAAGTCGAGATTTCTCAAATCGGATACTGAGGTGATGTTGGTACCAATGAGTGCCTGTGCTTGTTTGATGACGTTTTGGAATGTTGCCTCCTGCTGGGCATTTGAATACACGGGAGGGTAACCAGGACTTTGCAGAATAGCCTGGGAGAAAGGTACACTGCCATTGCTGCCACCATATGCCGTAATCTGGTGCATGATAGATCCAGCTCCGGCACTTTCGCCGAGGACTGTTACTCGATCTGCATCTCCACCAAAGAGGTAAATATATTTCTGTACCCTAGAAAGTTCGAATTAGCAAATTAATGACCAGGCCAGACTTGCATAGCAATGGATCTTATTTACCATTCCAATGCAAATCTCTGGTCGAGAAGGGCAGCATTTGCGGTTCCACTTTTCTCAAATGTTGGACCAGAAAGCCATCCCTAGATAGATGTGGTTAGTTACTTTCCTTGGGTTGCGCGAGTACCACATACAAATAACCCAAGCCTATAATTCAGGGCAACATAAATCACACCTTCATCTCCATTCTCTTGACTTCTAGAGATCAAGGTAGCAGGATTTCCCGCACCGAATTTCGATCCGGCGACATAACCACCTCCATATATCCAAACCACAACTGGAGCTTTACTTTCGCCGCAAGAGTCATAGATAGACTTGGGGACAATTACGTCGAGGAACAAGCAGTCCTCTGATGTCAGTGGTGCTGGTGCTGAAAGTCCGGAGATAGTGAGGTTCTGCTTGACCGCTTCTACTTGTGACTCGACAAATTCCACGGTCGTTGTGTTGGCGCCCCCCAAGAAGGCCAGAGCAACTTCTTCCCAATATGGTGTTCCCTGGGCACAAATAGCGCCTTGCTGGCCGTCATTGATGGTCCGGTTCACTTCAGGTTCGACTGGAGCCGAAAATCGAAGATTTCCTGTGGGTGGTGCAGCGTATCGAATGTTTGAGAAATTATAATACTGTCCTGTCTCCTGTAATTGTTTTCAGTACCTGCTTCAGAGCTTGACAATTTGGGTTATGCGTACATTGATCGTAGCCTGGTGAAGAGTGTACTCAAGATCAACAATTGGCAATGACGCATTAGTTGGCAATGCGTAAGCTATCCGAGCTGCACTGGCAACAAACGCAACGGCCTGGATCGCAATCATTTTGGATTGACGAGAAGGGAAGGAATTTGCAACGAGGCAAATGACATTAAAGGAACGATAACAGAATGGAATTCATCTCAACTATATAACAAATTTTAGTAAGTGTGCATTTGCGCCGTTACCTCAGTGGGCTTGTCGCACAAATCTTGTTTTGGCGCCGAAAATATATATTGGAAATGACAAGCATAAACTGCTGGTAGGCTTGAAAATGCATGCCCTCCACTTCGATTTTAGGAAATGAACAGCCGTGTATGCACTAGCAATGGCGGAGGGTTTACGTTCTAGGATGATGACGGGATGAAGTATGTTATCGGCTAACAGCACTTACAAGTGCTCACATGTACAGCTACTAATTTCCTAGCCACTTATGCTTAAGAATGCAACGGGGAACCATCCCTTTTGGTGATGCTCTCTAAATCCATTTTCAGGGGCTAGAAAAACTAACTCTGCGAGGAGAACATTTCTCTGGAAGATCTCACTCGTATCTAGCAGAGGGTGAGATGTCTACGTGCATCTAAGCCACACGCGAGATCTAATTCAAGTTGAAGTTGCGAAGTGTACAAGGCCGCTAGGAATTTCCGATGCTGGATTTCCCTTTCAAGCTGTATTACCTAAGTGGCACAGGTTTGTCTCGGCTGAACAATTTTGACATGTACAGTACGGAAATATGAAATCAATAGTTTCCAATCAATAACATCGGAGATGACAACAAGCAAGGGTAAGAACTTCACATTGAAGCTTGTTATTATTTGTCTCAAGGTCTAGGATTCCTTAATCCTTGATGTTCACGGCGACAACTAACCTTACTGTTTACGAATAGCTCGGTACAACGCTTCAGCCTTACGCTCGAGCCTTCTAGCTTCACAACCTCATTGCCATCATATTACTGGCTAACTGTCTACCAAGAAGTATCTACCCTACACCTGGGCAGTTACTGATGTAAATCATCCAACCTCGCGCATCATGTCTACAATCGCGCAGCCTCGAGAAAGCTCCGTTAATGGGCGTCGCGTACCCTTACTCACAACACCTACCTCCTCAACACGACCGAGTTTAGATCATACCCGTTCGACTGAGCCTTCCCCCAATCGAGGATCATCAATCGCGATACCTCGACGCAATCGTACCGCCCTTCGAGAATATTATAACCTCAAGAAAGGGCACGACGCTACTGCCGAAGATGCCGCATCCGAGGTCTCCTCAATCCACTTTGATAGTGAAGTCCAAGAAAGTGAGATGGACAAAGATGGATTTGACGGCGGCGAGAAATATGTGAAAGAGGTTCTGGAGAAGCAAACACTAGGAGAGCTATTACGGACTTATAATGGAGTATTGACTGATATACGGGCTTTGGATGCAGAGAAAAAGGCACTGGTTTATGATAATTATAGTAAGTTAATTACGGCAACAGAGACGATCAGGAAGATGAGAACGAATATGGACCCGTTAAATCCAATGGCTAGCACGTTGGACCCGGCTATCGCGAGTATCTATGAGAGGGCTGAAAAGATTAAGGGGGAGTTGAAGGAAGGTATTCCAGAGTCACAGAGGAGGGTTATGGAGATGGGGGTAGAGGAAAGGGCAGCATTTCAGAAGAAACAAAATATGAAGAAACTTGTGTTACGAGTACTGGAAACACCCGAAAACCTGAGAAATTTGATAGCGGGGGGCAACGAAGAGGAGGCTAAATCAGAATGGGAGAAAACCTTGGTTTTGTTGCGAAGATGGAAAGAAAGGGGGGTGGGCGGTAGTGATGTGCAAGCCTGTATTGAGGATGGGGAAGCAGCTTTGAGGGGCGAGCCTCCAAATGAGCAGAGTTGGGTCAACATAAAGGCAAAAAGAACATCATGACAACGGCACGCGAATCATTATTGTATAACATGAGTACAGACACACGAATATCGTATAAACTGGCAGGGACACCCCCACTATCTTACCAATTCACCTCATTCTTGTGAATGATATCAAAGGGATCCCTATCGACCTCACTTACCGCGACATCCGCTTTCCCCTCCATGGCTTCCGTCAATGCAGACTGCATTCGGTCCTTTAAAAACGCCCTCTCCGTGTTACTATGGAAGGCAGTAACGACACATTTACCCTGCTCAACAGCGGCCAATGCCTCGTGATGGCTCAATTCTCCCGTGAATAACAAGTCAACATCCAGCCCATTGAGCATTGATCCTCCAGATCCAGCACAAATTCCAATGGAAGAAATTTCAACAGAAGACTTTTGCCCTTTAGGTATGGATTGTGGAACCGCTACGGAAAGTCCGGATATACGGTCACCGACTTGAAGTGAGGATTGTATTCGTGCAACAAGGTCTCCTAGCCTCTGAGGTTTCTTAAATCGGACGATCCGGCCATACCCGGCACCTTCGAATCCGTTGGGTATATCCTTGACGGCATTGATAATTGAGCGTTCATGGTCAATAGACTCGACACTGATGCTATTGAAGTTCAGTCTCATGTCACGGGTTGGGTGGGCAGGGGAAAGGAACGTACGATGGATCCTTCTTCAATGGCCTATCAGTGACTATGTCAGCAAGCCAATCATTGAGGCCTTTTGGTGCAGCATCTACGGCGGTATGAGGACTGTAAACACTGATACCCTCTTGGGCAAGGCGGAGTAGAGAATTCTGTTGGGAGTTGGCGAGAGTGACTGCCTTCAAAGGTCGGAAAATGATAGGATCTTGAAAATGAATTAGTTTTATGATATCTTTGCTTTTTCGAAAAAAAAAGGCTACTTACGATATGTGACAATGACAGAATCTTTTCTTCGAATAGCCTCGTCTGCAACCCCCTTTGTGAGATCAACAGTCAAAAGAACCGAGTTCTTAAGATGATTTTCGCGGTGCGGTGCCTCCAACAAAACTTAGGGATTATTAGTGAAAGCTTCACTCCATAGATGTCAGAAAGAAACTCACGTCCCGTGTTATCAAAACTGCTATCAGCGAGTTTCTCTGGATACCTAAGATATACCGTGAGTGAGTGATGGATGGAATTTTTTATTTTTTTGATTCACAATGACTTACAACTTTCTCACAGCTGTCACAACAGCCTGAGTGAATGGAGAAGAAGTTGTAGACATTTGGCTTTTCGATTTTACGATGTTCTTAGAAACTACCCTTGAGAACATCACATTCAATATTGATGTATATGGTTTGTCAACCGACATCTATGGTCGTTGATGACTTTCTCCAAGAGTTCAAGATTATTAAAGCGGCGGCATTTCCGCATCATCGCAATCGCAATCCCCGATTTCGCATAACTATTTCGAGAAAATTCATGACACCCCATTATCTGACATATATCGCCATTTCACTACCACAGAAAGGATGGCAGAAGGATCAGGCGTATCTGCCGAATCTCTCAAGCTTAAGATCACTGACTTACTGAATGCAAGTCATGTTGAAATCGAAGACATGTCAGGTACGAATACCCTCTACTGCCCCGCAATACCCCCGCCATACTGATTGATTTTGGCCCGTAGGAGGTTGCGGTCAGGCATTTTCCGCGGTAATCGTTTCACCGCAATTCGAGAAGAAGACTACATTGGCAAGACATAGATTGGTAAATGGAGCTTTAAAGACGGAGATTGCGGCTATTCATGCCTGGACTCCGAAGTGCTACACGCCAGAACAATGGGAGAAGCAGAAGGAGGATGGCAAGGAGGCAGTTGCGCCAGGAAAGAATACTACTGGTGAGGTTGTGGATGGAACAACTGCGTGAGGCAATAAGTTGGAGTTCTGGCGCAGAATATACTCAAGCTACAGCTTCTGGGGTGATGAGGCCAACTTGATGGCGGGGAATCAGTTTTCCAGAAACAATGGGCCGGGTGGAAAGGGTTACGATACACCAAGAAGTCACTAGGAAGGAGAACACTCATATGCAATTGAGACCTTGTGTAGAGGAGAGGGTCATATGGATGCCATCTCGTCTAGGCACTTGTGGAGTGGTAAAGCAACATGAAGCACTCGGTTTGTAACCGTCATACTGCTTCTTACTACCCCCGACGTCGCGAATGCCAGGGCCAGTGTCTTCCAAAGCACGTGTGCCGCACTCATACAACGCCGAGTCTCAGCCACAAGTTGCCTAAGCTCCTGCATCCTCATTTATACAAGGTCCAGCATGCTATTCAAGTCTCCAAATAAGTCAAGACAATGACAAGTATCATGCAGCAAATTGGCCAGCTTGTTTCTCGTTCCCAGGCAAGAGCATCTCATTGCTAGTGATCATGTCTGAATTTTACTGACACGCTGTGCAATAACACTAAACACTGCAATAGATGATATGAATAGAACTATATTGTAGAACTATAATCTATAAGTCAGAAGTAGGCCTCTTGAAGATTTCTACCACGAAAGAAACCTACTGCATTCCTTGAATATGTGCTCTCCTCAGCATCGGTTCTTGCTTCAACAAAGAGGCGTCGAAGATTTGGTAAATTTGCCTTGGAGAAGCCATTATCAGTATCGCAACACAATTAAGATGAAGGGGATGCATGCTACCATGTTAAATCGTAAACCTCGATAAGTTTACCAACAATTTGTTTCATATGACTTTGAATTTATTTGACTTTATCTGACAAGGGGATTATTACCATCTGAAAGCACGATTGTTTATCCCCTGTTCTTTAATAACTACTAGCGAGGTCCTCCACAAAGCGCACCAGGCTGAAGGTACCTACCTATCAACAATCATTACTTTGACAGCAGCACCTTATACAACACAACACGATCCACGAATCTCACGATTCACCCTTGCCCTTCCTTATCTTACGAAACATACCCGCTGAACTGCACCTGAAACTCGTAAAGCTCACAATAATCGACGACTTCCACGAACTGTGGCCTTATTGTTAAACGACAACTAAGCCATAGGCGTATGAGGGGCACCCTCAAGGTCGCCGTCTGTGTGAGCGATGGCGGTAAATAGAATCAAAGGGGCCTTCGCGCCACCCAAGAAGGGCGAGACTTATGAATTGAGAGCGGGTTTAGTATCTCAATATGCCTACGAGCGCAAAGAAGCAATTCAGAAGACCATCATGTCCATGACCTTAGGCAAGGATGTATCTGCGCTGTTTCCAGATGTTCTTAAGAACATTGCTACAGCAGATTTAGACCAGAAGAAGCTGGTATATCTGTATTTAATGTATGTGTGAAGGTTGTTCATCCAGATTGGGCTTGAATGGTGTGCTAATGTTTCTTCAGGAATTATGCCAAATCGCATCCCGACCTTTGTATTCTAGCGGTCAATACATTCGTACAAGATTCTGAAGATCCAAATCCACTGGTGCGAGCTCTTGCGATACGGACAATGGGTTGCATCCGAGTAGACAAGATGGTGGATTACATGGAGGAACCGCTACGGAAAACGTTAAGGGACGAATCACCATATGTGCGAAAGACTGCAGCAATCTGTGTTGCGAAATTATTTGACCTTAATCCTACAATGTGTCTCGAAAATGGTTTCTTGGAAACTCTGCAAGAAATGATTGGAGATCCCAATCCCATGGTAGTTGCCAACTCAGTAACGGCACTCGTGGAAATCAATGAGACTGCACCAGAGACAAAGGCTTTACAAATCACATCTGTGACATTAAAGAAAATGCTTATGGCTTTGAACGAGTGTACTGAATGGGGAAGAGTTACGATTTTGTCTTCTTTGGCAGATTATCACGCTTTAGATATCAAGGAGTCGGAACACATTTGTGAAAGAGTATCTCCTCAATTTCAACATGTCAACCCAAGTGTTGTCTTGGCTGCTGTCAAGGTTGTTTTCCTTCATATGAAGAACGTCAATGCGGACTTAGGAAAGCAATATTTGAAGAAAATGGCTCCTCCACTTGGTAGGTGGAATGTCCATGATTAGGAAGAATTGCGCTAATTGTTCTACAGTAACCCTTGTTGCTTCAGCCCCAGAAGTCCAATATGTTGCTCTGAGGAATATTGACCTCCTCTTGCAAGCTAAGCCAGACATTCTTAGCAAAGAACTGAGAGTGTTCTTTTGCAAATATAATGACCCTCCATATGTTAAATTCCAAAAATTGGAGATTATGGTACGGATAGCAAACGACAAGAACGTTGATCAATTGTTAGCTGAGCTCAAAGAGTACGCTCAAGAAGTCGATATGGATTTCGTTCGAAGAGCCGTCAAGGCTATTGGCCAAGCAGCCATCAAAATTGAGAGCGCAAGCGAAAAATGTGTCAATACACTACTTGATTTGATTGCCACAAAGGTTAACTACGTGGTACAAGAGGCCATCGTAGTTATCAAGGATATCTTCAGAAAGTATCCAGGATACGAAGGAATCATTCCAACCTTATGCAAGTACATCGATGAATTAGATGAGCCAAATGCACGTGGGGCTTTGATCTGGATTGTCGGTGAGTATGCTGAGAAAATTAGCAATGCAGACGAAATCCTTGCTGGGTTCGTAGAAGGTTTCATGGAAGAGTTTACACAAACTCAACTTCAAATCCTTACAGCTGTTGTCAAGTTGTTTTTGAAGAAGCCGGATAATAATCAGAGTCTTGTCCAAAAAGTCTTACAAGTATCAACGGCCGAAAATGACAACCCTGATCTCAGAGACAGAGCTTATGTGTATTGGCGTTTACTGTCAGGTGATCTCTCAATAGCAAAGGTATTCATCACCACTTTTCTAAGACTAATCTTAATGATACTAACAGCAAATCCAGAACATTATCCTCTCTGATAAACCCCCTATCACCACAACAATGTCATCCCTTCCTCAAGCCCTTCTTGACCAACTCTTAACCGAACTCAGCACTCTCGCTTCCGTCTACCACAAACCTCCTGAGACATTCGTTGGGCAAGGTCGTTACGGTGCCGATGCCATCCAAAATGCTGCCATTCAAGAACAGCGCCAAAATGCCGTCGAAAACCCCATCGCAGCCGCCGTTGCCGCAGCCGCAAACGGTGCCCCTACGCCAAACAATGCGGAGAACCTCCTCGATATTGATTTCGACGGCGCGGCTCCAGCAAGTGCAGATTCACCTCCGAGTGCCGGGGCAAGTGGATTGGAAGGATTGGCTGGAACACCACAAAGGGTGGCTAGTCCGGTTGGCGGTGCAAATGCAGGTGGTAGCATGGCGGATATGATGGGCTTGTTTGATGCTCCAGTTCCAGCTCCCGCTGTAGGCGGAATGGGAAATGACATGATGAATGGATTTGCAGGCTTGGATCTGAGTGGGGCTAGTCAACCACCCAGTGCCCAAACACAGTTACAGCAAGGTGGAAAGAAAACCAACGAGGATCTGTTGGGAATGTTTTAGAGAATTAGTGGCGTGGAACTGAAAATGGTGGAGCCGAGGGAATATTCGACGAAGCCAGCGGTGGTTAGAGATTAGTAAACTTAGTATTTATGTATGTATTCAAAGCGATTCAATGAGTGAGTGTAAAGAAGGGTATAATATGCAGTGATCTTACTACCTACCTATAATTACAATCATTAAATCTAACGATCAAACAAACATACATGGCAAAGAGAACATCATATGACGCTGATGATATAGATATAGATATAGATATAGATATAGATATAGATATAGATATAGATATAGATATAGATATAGATATAGATATAGATATAGATATAGATATAGATATAGATATAGATATAGATATAAATATAAATATAAATATAAATATAAATATAAATATAAATATAGATGCAGATCCAGCTCCAGATCCAGATCCAGATATAAAGTTACAAAAGGAGAATAAACCCACCGATCGATCGATTCCGAGAATCCTTGAATAGTAGCCGTGAGGGAGGTGTGCGGGGGAAGCGAGAGGGGGAGTAGGGGGGCGAGGGTAATAATTCAGAATACCTAGCCTAGCCTGGCCTAGATTAGCCTAGATAGGGAGGGAGGGATTTCACTCTCAGGTCAAGTCAAGTCAAGTCAAGTCAAGTCAAGTCAAGTCAAGTCAAGTCAAGTCAAGTCAAGAAAAGGGGAGGGGTGTCATTGAATTTGATGATTTCTTGTTCGTTGGAGCTTGATGATGAGAAGGATTTATTTTTCTACACCGCATGGACTGGTGGACGACGTGATGTGATGTGATGTGATGTGATGTGTAATCATAAGGTCATCTAATTAATATTTTTCATCTTTTATTCAATTTTTTTATTCCCGCTTCTCGCCTTCCCTTCCCTTCTCCCTTATATTTGCATGGCTGTAATCCATACATCCATCCTTTCTTCCCAGAACCCATTCATGTCGTCATACCTAGGTAAGCAAACTTCAAAACGCCATCCGTGTCCATGCATGTATGTGTGTATGCTATGTGAGGAATGGCACGATGCCAGCAAGAAGATTCTGTATCCTCTCCTGAAGGTGCCCAATCAATTGTCCCCATCTAATCATCGAATTCTCCTGGTTCTAATCTCCCTTCCTCTCTCTGCTCTCCCAAATTAAACTGTTTGACTCCCTCTATCAACTCCTGAACTTTTGGTATGATGCCCGTTCCACCCTCTTTGCTATTTGCTTTTTTGGCAGCATACTCACTTATCTTCATCAGTTCACTCACGAAACTCTCGCCCCACCAAGCACTCGTATATTTAAAGACATATTTTTCCAATTTCTTGAAGTTGATTTCTCTTTGTTCAGGAGACATCGTGACCGCCTCATGGATGGCATCAGCGAGTTCTTCCGTGTTCCATGGATTAACGATGAGAGCACCGTTGAGAGATTGCGCCGCGCCGGTGAATTCGGAGAGGATCATCACACCGTGACGTTTACGCTGTGTGGCAATGTATTCGTAAGAGACGAGGTTCATGCCGTCGCGAGTAGTACTGGATACGAGACAGGCGTCGGAGACGGCATAGAGAGCGGTGAGTTCTTCGAAACTAACTGATCGATGGAGGAAATGAATGGGCATGAATTCGATGGTACCGAAACGCCCGTTGATACGACCGACAAGTTCGTTGACGACCGCACGTAGGTTTTGATATTCTTCAACATCTTGCCGAGAGGGAACAGCGACTTGAACAAGTACCACCTTTCCAATCCATTCGGGATGTTCTGTAAGGAAAACTTCGAGGGCGTGCAACTTTTGGGGGACACCCTTGATGTAATCTAATCTGTCAACCCCGACAATGAGTTTGACACCTTCAAATTTGCGCTCTAGTTGAGCGATACGATCTGTAACTGATGGCTTTTGGAGAGCTTCGATGAACTTCTCGGGATCAATACCAATAGGGAAAGCCGCTACTGTAATATATTTACCACGGAACTCGACACCGTTGGGCGTTGTTTGTGTTTCCCTATGTCTTGTTAGCTGAGGTTCAGAAGAAGTAGCGTTGGTACTAACAAAATTCTGGAGCAACTGCTAAGGAAATGCCTAGCATAATCGTATGTATGGAAGCCGATTAAATCGCAATGAAGGACACCCAACAACAAAGATTCTCTAACAGGCAAGATTCTATATATCTCGCTGGATGGGAAAGGTGTATGAAGGAAGAAGCCAATCTTGACGTTCTTCTTGCTCGAGCCGATCTCCTCGCGTAACATTTCTGGGAGAAGCATAAGATGGTAATCATGGACCCAGATCAAATCCCCATCTTGTACATCCTTTGCAATCGTTTTTGCAAATAATCTGTTAACCTCCTTGTATGCGGCCCATGACGACTCGTCGAATGTAATCTCTCCTGGATGGTAATGGAATAGAGGCCAAAGGATAGAATCTTTAGACATGATTAGTACCTGCAGAAGTGACTAGATATAGCTAGTAGAGAATACATACTGGAGAACCCGTTGTAATGCCTATCAGCCAATTCGTCGTCGATAAAAACTGGATGGGCATCATATTCATCCCTCAGTCTCTTAACCAAAGGTTTAGCCTCAGCATCTGGCACCTCCAAACCTGGCCAGCCATACCACTGAAATGTAGTAGTCTTTGCCAACCCACTCAAACCTGTCACCAATCCACCAGAGGATTGAGAGAAACTATATTGGCCATCGTCCGCTCGTTTGATTGTAATAGGTAATCTGTTGGATACCAGAAGTAATCTGCCAGAAGCTTTGGGCTCCTCGTCGACTAAAGAAGGCATATTGTAGGTATTTGTTGAATCGAGGTTGAATGATCGAGTAGTGGCACCCCTAGAAATGCTATAGATCCAGTAGATTCTTAAGTCTAAATAGATCTTTGTAGGAGGAAGCTGTGAAAGAAGAAAGAATATGATGTGAAGCTTTACAAGCTGCAAGCTACAAGCTACTAGTGACCAGCGGATGTTCCCGGTAGGTAAGGCTAATATGGGTATTTATCTGTGAACTGGATAAATTCCCCCTCGAGAAAGAGAAAGAAAGGTGTGGCGGGCGTGTTTGTTTGGTTTAAGTGTGTGACGGCTGTCTTTTTCTTCGTTGGCAAGCTGTTGACGCTTGGGAGTGAATTATTTCCAAGGTTAAACTTGGAACAGCGTAGTCGCTTTTCAATACCTCCTAGCATTCAATGGCGAAGATTATATGAACTTCAAAGGTGCCTCAAGTTCTGTTTTCCCCGTGTTGGATATCAAATAATCAAAAGACCAAATATGAAAAAGGATTCAATCTAAGGATTTCTAAAGGAATTGACGCGTTATGAAGATTATGTATATATATGATATCTATAGCTAATAGCTAAGTTACATACAAAGAAAACAACAATGGCTGGGTTTTTGGTTTTCCCCGCCAACAAGAACATGGAATATTTATTATCTTGTAGCTTGCTTACCTAGCTATGTATTATGTATTGTATGTAAGAGATGGTGGGCAGCAATTACCTCATCGCCGGAGAGTTTCAGGAGGGTTTCCTCCATCCATGCCGTGGGCCATTGCTTGCCATGGATGGATGGATGGATGGATGATGGATGGATGGATGATGGATGGATGATGGATGGATGATGGATGGATGGATTCGAGAAGTTACTGGAACCTTCAAAGTGGATGATTATATCATATATGAGATGCATCGATACATCAAAGTGAGCGTATTAATACAATAGCATCCGATGGATGGCTGAATATAATTAATTGCCATTGTTTATGTTATTTTCAAAGAATTCAATTACTCAGGTCACACACTCCACGCAGGTGGAATATCGAAGGATGAAGATAAATCCTGGTCACCGTACAATACAATTTGACCCCGCAGTAAGATAAAAAAAAAAAACCTTGGAAAGCCAGAACACAATGCCGATATGATGTATCTAGGTATGTACAGATCTAGAGAGAGTACTCGAGGAGGTACCAGTAGGTGGACCTTACCTTACCTTACCTGCCCAGGTAGTTGCAAGACGCGTGAAGAAGGAAAATAAAGACATCTATTTCAAACAAGCGTGGAATGAAATGGTGCTGTGATATAACCTTACTTGCGCTTGCAATCTCCATTGTGTTAGCAGTTTGGATTAGACATATCTACTAGGTACATAGTACATGTCTATGGATAAAAACATCTATCGAACTCTGATCCCTCGATAGTTTCATGCATCAAAAAGCTCATCTATCCGAACATCATATAGCCTCGACCTCCTGTTTGGTACATATAACAAACAGTATTAAAAGGTAAAAGGCTGGGAGAGTAATCTTCATCTTCATATGTTTGATCTTTGAACCTTCGATCTAAACCTTGCCGTGTCCTTTTGAGCAGAAAAAGTATGTCCTGCGGAAGGGGTTGTTTTACACAATGGTGCCCAATCAACAAGTATCACTTATCGGATCCAGTCAGAAGACGAAAGTTCGCAAAATCCTATCAGGAAGTGCTTGTAACCAATGGTTTTCCCTTGTCCCAAAGGAATCCTGGCTAACATCCGGCTATGTTGATCAAACCTGCGGAGATATTTTCTTCTTATCATACTAAAATTCCAACAACGCCGAGGGACTGCAATTCCGGGACCGTTTGGCTGGTGCCTAAGTGTACTGCAACCTCGTCATATCATGCGGGTAGTGGTCAGTTGGTGATAAAAATACGTTATCTATACCTACCTATCTAGTATCTAGATTGACTGTGGGATAGCTTCACCTCCGATGATTTTCCGGTAGATAGTAGTTTCAAAAGTGGGCAGCAGATATACTACAGTAGGTATGTTCAAATGCTCGAGCAAAGTAGTTCAATCTGATACTGGGGGGAAAAAAGGATATAAATTGACGTACTTGAGAGGATTCATCACTATCGCCATGGATCTCCAACTTCGCCGAGCCACTGTGGATGACATTCCGCAACTTCATCCACTCATTGATGCATCGGTCCGAGGTCTCCAAGCCGAACATTACACGCCTGCCCAAATAGCCGGTGCTCTTAAATCAGTATACGGAGTTGATACCCAACTTATCAAAGATGGAAACTACTTCGTCGTGACTTCTGGAGATTTGATTGTTGGAAGTGGAGGAATATCTTATAGATCTACGTTGTATGGAGGAGATCAATTTGCGACTCGCGATTCGAAACTCTTAAATCCCGCAGTAGATGGCGCCAGAATTCGTGCTTTCTTCGTTCATCCTAATTGGACACGAAGAGGAATTGCTGGTATGATTATTCGCGCGTGTGAGAATGCTGCGATAGAAGCGGGTTTCAAGAAAGCTGAGATTGGCTCAACTTTGAGTGGAGTTGCTTTCTATGAGAAAATGGGGTATGAGGCATTGGGAAGATCAGATGCTCCTTTGGACGATGGATTGGTATTGGAGATTGTGAAGATGGGAAAGAGTCTGGTATGATGAGACTTTTGGCATGGGGTTGAATGGTAGATTGATGTCTCTCGGGACCTTAATCTTTTGCAGGGTGAATTGTCATGGTCGGACTAAGGGAGAAACAGTTCTTGTGTGACAAGGTGGACGGGAGCCCGAGGACCGAGAGCCGATTCATCGAGTCCTGAGAGAAATCCAAAACGTTGTGAAGGGGGATCTCGATCCTGTTGCTGATATAGTCGGGGAATTAGCAGAATCTGAACCCATCCGTCATCCATGGTAGATCTCTACCCAAATTGTGATACCAATAAATCGTGTCCAGGTAAGATCATAACGTTTTCTTTTGGCTTCGGGATTATTGAAAATCGACAGCATCGTAAATCTTCTATCCAGATCCTTTTTGATCATACCTACAGCAAGAATGTATCATCGTTGATCTAGATTCTCGATGTGCAAATAGAATCTACTGTAGGAGATGTAGTGCGTGCCCAATAAGTTATAAAGCGGGTAGCAACAACGCAGAAAGGGTCTGCTGGCCGATACGACGATACTCGGATAACCTACCGATTTTTTGCCACTTTCGAACGGCACATTAGTTTGGTTGGTTTAGTGACGGATCTAGACTTTATGCAACATGTGACTAGCTAAAGTAGTACACTCGTGTGAAACAACCACGAACCATATATTCTTATAATTTATCTCAGACCCTACGAAGAAAGTTCTTTAAAAATTAGGATCGGGACTGTATATCAAATAGTTCGTTCGTATACAGAGGCAATGATCGGGTTCCGGTTAAAGTGAGGGGGATCAAACGAGCTGAAGGTGGAATGATACGACCGACCGATAGTCTTGATAGTTTCAGAATTAATGGAAAATCGAGATGAAGGGAGTTTTGGGGGGTTTCATTTCTTTGGTATTCTGAAGTCGATATGTTAATTTCGTGGCTTTTGATATCTATCTAATATCTATGGAGTACGTCGATGCATTCTCTATAGTTGTCGATTTGGAGGTGTACGGCTATACCTCATTCATGGATAAGCAGCAGCAGACTCTATCTATACGGAGCCCAATGGGATGGTTTGGTTTGAATCGAATACATACTCGAGTGAAGTATAACCCTGCACTTGTACCGTGACGGGATGGATTGAATATTTGAACACTCCATAGAGTGGGATACATACGAAGTATACAGTATCTATCTACCTCTCCATCTCTCTATCATTGATATCTGAATTGGTTTGATATCTGCCAGGTATAATGCTAAGGCCTCCTCAAAGTTATCTAGAGCAAGGGTCCTGCTACTAGGCCGGATACATGCTAGATGTTTGTTTAAAAGAGGGCTGAAGCATGATTGATGGCTCTTGTTTGGATTGACTGGACCGACGGGAGGGCTTCTTGGCTCCTTCTACGGAGTATTCCGAGCCATTGTACTGTGCGGGCTCCGGAGCAGAGGTATAAATACGGAGTCCTACCTACTAGGACTAGGGACGAATGAATCGAAAAAGATCCCTGGTTAATCGGAATCGAGAGTTGAAAGGAACGAATCAGAACGTTTCTTTCTGCTGAGAGTCTTATGATTGTTGTGTATTTGCGTTGTGTTGGATTGTATTTATTGTATTTATTGTATTGTGAATTTATTAATAAGAACTTGTTAGTCTATGTATTGACTGTATTTTATTTCTTTTCGTCCGAGTATGACGATATGGTGACCTATCTGGGGAGTATCATCCAATCATATGTCATTGATTATATTATATGTATGTATATGTATGTATATGTGAATATGGTAATCATCCATATATCTTCTACATATTATATTATATTATATATATATATATATATATATATATATATATATTTGTTATCCTGTTTACCAAGTATATACTCTGCATTCCCAAGGGTCGTTTCCATATATGTTCTAGGAGGTTCGATAAAGTCGGTATTGGCACCGAAAGTCTTGGCACACATCATCTCGATTGGTGGAGATCATAAATTGTTGGTATCCATTTGTATTCACGTCGACCAATCATATCAAGCTTATGCCAAGTTATAAAGATGTCCCATTGATTTTAAGATCTCTGCAACTTGGCAAGAACGTTCGATGAATCGCAACTTGACTGTATCATCAGTCAATTTCCCAAGTAAGAAATCGAATCTGCAAAGATGAGGCCAATTTCAATCATTCATAAAATATGGGGATCCATCATCCCATTAACCCATTTAATAAAAAAAGGAAAGAAAAAACTTCAATATCTCAACGACAATAGTGAGCTGCACTGTTCCAAATTTATATCACCTTATCTGGTCAAATCATATACATCTTTGGTCTCCTAAAAGTCAAGCTGTTGCCGAAGTAACTTGGTATTTGGAAGACTCTTCCCAGTCTTGGTGTTTACCATCCATCATTCGAACTCGCGAACTACATACAGCACGATACATCTACTGTATATATACATATATATATATATATACCTGCAATCACTTGAAGAACGCGTCGGTGTCAAACAACTATTGCATATCCCGCCCCTCCACTGCAAGATAAGATTATCGCCACTCGACCCCTCACCTAATACTCCACCAATAGGCCGAGTTTGATAGTATCTAACGGTCGACTGCAATGGGTTCTTTACAGTAGTATATTACTTCATATAATTTTGGATTGTCTCGGCGACTATGAATCAGGAATCTGGGCCACCTATGGTTACGACTGGTTCCCATCCTCGAAGACCTCCAGCCCACCTCTCAGTATCCTTGAGACACGATGTTCCCTCAATTGAAAACGAAAAGCCAGCTTCAAATGCTTTGGTTCATGCAGACACCGCTATCAAACCAGACGGTAGTCCCACCTCACCTATTAGGAAACAAACATCAGACGGATCAGAAGATACTTCTGGGACGAATGTGAACGAATGGTTCGATCGCTCTAACGCACGTCCGGCGGTCGCTATCAATCAAGACTCGGGAGAAACCAGTAAGTGCTGGAATAGGAAGTTCACCAGCTTCTGTAGATTAACGTATTCGCAGGTGACCCTCCTTATTTTCTCCAGCAAAGCTCCAATGATGACACCGATTCAAGTAAAGAGTTGCCCCTTCGATCCAAGCGACATCTCCTGCATACATTAAACGTCATATCAGGATCGCGAGATGGTAGTGCTTCGGATGAGTACCGCAGTATTATTGACGATTTAACAATTGAAAATCAAAAGCTGAAGGAGAAATTAAGAAGATATGGACGTTCATCTGTCGCACACTTGGAGAAGGAAAAGCTCTTTGAAGTCAAAGTACACGCCTTGTCAGCACGCAAACGAAGGGAATTGGAAGAACTTCTTCACACCTTCTCTACTAGTTTAGAAAGTTCATCGGAAGACCTCGCGATCAAGGGTCCATCGGGTCATCCATCAAGGGCTCATCAAGCTTCGGGTAAAGCATCTAAGCATAAATCTGTTTCCTCAGGATCCAATTCACGACCAACGGATTCTGCATATGCGTCGATGTCAAGATACGGGCCATCACATAGTTCATCGGCCGGGGAAGAAACATCGAGCTACTCAAAACCGGGACACCGTAGACCGAAGGATGCAAGACTTTTTACAGGATATTCCCCAAGGCCTACTACCGAGGACTTCGCTAGAGATGACCGAGAATCAGAGGAAGAGGATGGTTGTCCGTCGTCTCGAACAATTGTTTACAGGAAAGACAGGACCACTCGCCAGTATCCACAGTCACTCTTTGCAACAACAAGAGGTGTCTAAGTCTGCTGCGAGAGCAGATCAAGTCTCACAACCCCAACTCCTACCTAGAGAGGGTGTGCGCGAAGCCCACATAGGGCCACATAACATGGAATTAGATAAACAGGGATTAGTAAGTGCCCAAAAGAACTCAAAGACTAGCAAATCGCCAACAGAACAGTCAAATTCTTCTCAGTCAAATTCTCCGCCCCAAAAGTCTCGCGGTTCACCATCACCGGAGCAGAGGCCAACCAGACCCTTAGATTTAGATCCAGATCGTGACCAAGTTGGTTCGGATAACGTCGAGTATATTCGCCACCTTGGAATTTCCGCACCCCAGCTATTGAATGAAGAGTCACAAGACGCTGCTGTTGACGCCGAAGGGTGGGTTTACTTGAATCTTCTAATCAACATGGCGCAATTGCATATCATCAACGTTACTCCCGACTTCATCAGATCTGCAGTCACGGAATTGAGTAGGAAGCTTCAAATCTCTCCAGATGGCAAGAAACTACGATGGAGAGGTGGTACTAAAGGCACAAGGCTGAGTAGCGACAGTGGTGGTAGCAGCGTCCATCATCGATCTCCTCGCGATAGCGATGGTAGTGACGAAGCTTCGCGCAAAAGGCGCAAGGTTCATGCCAACAAATCCACTCCCACAGGACAATCACCCTCGAAGTTGTTAAACGAGAAGTCAAGGAGTTCTGTTATGACTGGTCCATTCTTCTATGAGCCCATATTTAATCGTTATCCGCAACATTCCTACGACACATCTTGCGACAATAGTGTCATGTCACAAAATCATTACAATCATGCTGGCTTTGCATCACCTGACCACGAGCGGAACAATTTTGTTTCTCGCGATGACGGGCCGATGATATTCTATAACGGAACCAAGTTTTTTAGTGATCTTTCTGGCGATCGTGGCAATTGTGAGACACCGCTACATCTTACTGGAGTTGATAAAGATGGCTACAGCAGCCACACTCAGGAGGCACTAGGCTGCACACATCATCCTCAGAGACATCTCCTTAAAAATAGGACTCCTTCAGGCTCGCTTTTGCCATTCCGGCCTTTCAAAGACTATTCCAAAGGAGTAGATCTGTTCCAAACTCCCGAAACAAGACCGCAAACTCCAAGCGTACTTTCCGATGACTTGGACTTTGAGTTCACCACCGATATGACTTGTGATGTACCAGGGTCTCCTCCGCCTCTCGTTGATTTTAGTGTCTGTGGGCTTGGTGGCGTACAACCGGCCGATCACTTCCTACACAAGGTACATACACGATGGACCATAGACGGAGATCATGCCCCTGTCAAGGTCTCCAGATTTTCTGCGCCACGCTCAACTTCGAAGAATATGGTACATACCATTCCACAGTCTTCACTAGATACATTTTACAACTCCGACACTCAGGATAAGGCGGATAGTATGATCAGCAAATTGAACCGCTTGACTGCTCGTACCAATGAGCCTCTATCTCCTTTGCCACTTCAATCATACGAGAATCTACCCGTTAAGACGGAGAATATATCAGAAGAACTTGTGATGCTCGAGCCGTCAGCATTGCCCGAGCCGTCCACTTATTACAGCATATCCTCTAGTACCGAATATACAGACGAATATTCTGACTCCTCATCTTTCTCAGGCGTTGCTCACCTCCGGGATGAGCCTCTAGAGAAAGATGAGGACCTGATTTCAGATAATGACATACAAGTGTCTTCGAATGATGACGCCATGGATATCGATGACGATGATGATAGCATAGATATGTTGGCTTATGCACGAGGAATTGACCCCACAGCTGTGGCCGCACAGGAGGAAAACTACGAACGTGAAGCAAGTGACAAGTCAGTCGAATTAGGAAGTGACGCCTCGAATTCTCTGGTTCCAGTTGGCTTCATGGAAGTTTCAGAATCGGATCTTTGAATAATAGGGTTAGGGAGCATGAGCATTTTGGTGATGTGGTAATGGCATGTTGGGAAAAACATTTACCGGTAGCATTGTTGGCTAGAATTTTAATTTGGCACAAGCGATTTGTTTTTTTGGTAGTATTTGTGGTGGCCGTTGCAGAGTTGTACTCTAATCTTGTGTTTACCTCGATATGTTTTGCATGCATGGAATCGGGAGGACTTTTTTCTGGGAGAGGAATATGGCGCAAGGCAGAGATACCATAGTGACGTTTACTTTAAGCGAGCATTTTAAACGGATGATATCACGGGATATGGAAAAATGGATTTATGGTCAATGACATATCAACATAATTGCTCTTTACCTTGAGTCTTGTCCATATAATGTATTCTAATGTGATGTGATGTACTGTACTGTAAGGTTTTAGGTCTATGAAAGGAGCGTTTGAAATAATGCAGCCCATGTCCAAGATCTCAACCAACTTCATACTTGTTGTGCATTGACTCAATAGACGAGTTTGATCATGTTCATGATCATAATCATTACGAAATTTATGCCGAGAAGAGAAATACATGAACATATGCTAGCCCGTCTGTTCATGGATTTAAGAAAATAATAATTAATAGTCTTGTCTGCTGGCCGATCTGATCATCTGTCCACATGCATGGATGGGTGAGTCGGTGGGTAATAGCTTCCTATCTTTTTCTCTTCCTCTTCCTCTTCCTGAGTGCTTTTATACTGAGTGTTCATGGTCTGGTTTCATCGTAGTCTGTATGTTGGGAGCGTGGGTGGCGCTGGTTTGCTTGTTGACTTGCTGAGTTGTTGGGGATTTGGGGGTTTACGGTTTGGCCTGGGGGGTTATTGGATGGGGTGGGATGGGATGGGATGGGATGGTGTGCTGCGGGGGAGATCACTGTAAGATGGATGAGAGGAGAGAGGAGAGAGGAGAGGAGATGGGTTGTGAATATCAATTTTGTTTATTCGGTATGGGTTATATGCATATGGCTAGCGGGCTAGCTAGCTAATTATCTATACCTAGGTATGTAATGACCCACTTCCATCTAGGATGCTTTAACCGAGGACTTTGGAGGCGGCGCTGACTGTGGGAGGGCGGATTTTGTTAGTGAGGTTTTTAGGGGAAGTGGGAATTGAAAGGGGGAGGGGGGGGGGGGAAGGGGAGGGAATATACCATCCAAACCGGTGTTGTCGGGCTCGACGTGGAGGGCCTTTACTTTTCCGTCTTCAATCTCGAGGGCGTAGCGTTTACTGCGGGGGCCGCCGAAGATGGCGGTGCCGTCGAAGGTTAGGTCGAGGGCGGAGGTGAAGGATGCGGTGGGGTCGCCGAGGAAGCGGATCTAGGGGGTGGGCGGGAGGGGTTAGAGTTGTGGGTGAGGGTGGGATGATGCGTTGGGAGAAGGGACGAGGGGATGGAGGATAGGAAATTGTAGGAATGTACTTACACCGGATTTACCAGTGGGGTCGAGAGTTGAGCCCCATGCTTTGGTGCTGGAAATTGGGTGTTAGTGTTGGTGTTGTTGATTGATATGGGGGTTCATGTGATGTCCTCGTGATACGATTCGTTTGTGATGTTTGGATGTGAGGAGTATGAGAAGGATAGGGGTAGGGATAGGGATCTCACTTACACGAATGGATCGTTAACCGCAACTACAAATACATCACCTGCTTCCTTGAGCTTGGGGTGGTTGATGTAACCTGGAATGTGGGAGTTCGAACATGAGGGGCCTGGTTGATTGTTAGTTTGTTGTCCGAGTTCATTTCTTTTTGTCTTTTTTATATTGATATTAGTTGTGGCAAATCTTAGATGAGCTGAAATATAATGCCGGTGCAATTCGAGTTGCAATGAAGCTAGCCGTCTCCGTGAAGATCAAAACTAAAAGACTTGAAGAAGAAACTCATACATACTGAAAGCAGCGGGAACCCCAATGATCAAAGCTTTGCCAGTAGTAAGCTCACTCAAATTGACCTTGTTGGCGGGAGAGTTTTCGACCAAAGTGTCGAGGTTGGGGATTTTATCGCCAACTTTGATGAATGCGCGAGGGGTAGTGGAGAAGGTACGGAAAGCTTGGGGGCCGGCAAAACGACGAATAGCGAATCTGGCAGCCATTTTGGTAAGCTTAAGTGTATGGGGAGTTAATTGATGTTGAGGGTTGTTTGAGGATGGTTGTTGGTCGATGGGTTGTTGATTTTCAATGGTGCAGATATTTCGTGATGTTTACAATTTGTCCCGTCAATGGAAAAATTGTAAGGGAAGTTTGGAAGCAATGGTGACGTGCGAATAGATCGTCATTTGAATTCTTGCTTGATGTACTCCGATCCGTATGTAATTGAGGTAAAGTTAACCTTAAAGTTAAGGTTATAGAAATTGGAAACAACCTTATTACTTTTTAATCTTCATGATCATGATCATGATCATGATCAGACTACAGCTACAACTACAATACAACTCTTCTTCTGCTCGTGCTACCTTTTATCTGCGTACTCTCCATGCTGTCCAGTCAATCGCATCTTTGTTGATAGTACATAGATTCAAAACCTATCGTCAACAACTAGATGAAGTCATCAGCACCAGAATTCTCGTATAACATTAATATTTTAGCACCAAATATACCATGCACCACCTCATGCACCACCACCATCTTGTCACAAAGCTCCATAGCAGCCCACCAGTGGCCTACCGAATAATACCCATTACAAGATGCTTCAACCTCGGACAAACAATTTTACCGTCAGCTCATCTCGAGTATAACCTTGTGCATTTAATATATATTTTCCCCATGTTTCTTCCCACATGATGACATCTCCATGCCAAGTGCAAGTTTTGATGCATTAAATGTATTTCTTTCCCTGGGTTGCTCCTTATATGGTAACATCTCCACGCCAAATGCAAGTTCTCTTTACCATCTTTAGTACAATGTTGTTAGCGCACATCTTCTATTGGTGCGCATCGATAGAGATTCTTGTGAACCAGTCCCGCTCCGTGGGATTTCTGCGGGGAGCAACATTGAATATCTCCTCGTACTGGAGGGTAGCTTTCCGAAATACCAAATTGATTTCCCCATTTTTGTTTCCTTATACATCCCCCATACATGTGAGGGATGATGAAATAATGGCCAGTAATATGCCATCACAGTCCGTTATTGCATTTCGGGATGGTATCAGCGAATTTGCGCAGTGGCTTGCAACCTGCAGCTAACGATGTGATAGGCCTTGTTGTCTCTACTCTAGGGACTTTGACGCCTTTCGTATTCTCATGCGGGGTACCTTGCTGGTAATCAAAGTTAGGGATTCTGAAGTCTGGGGTGAGTATAAGAGTCATGATTTTTCTCTGGTGTTTTGTGTATTTTCCATTTTGTTTTCATCCCATATCTATATCCCCAAGATGAGGTTCTCTTTCTTTGTACTGCTTACTGCAGTGTTCGAGACGGTTCTCGCGGCTCCAGCAATTGCACCTTTTAGTACTTTTTCTGATGTCACTATTTTTACTCCTGGGACCAATTGGACTGACCCAGGGGTTCTCTATGCCCGATCTGTCGAGCTACCAGGTGGTGTCCTCCTAGCTACCTGGGAAAACTATAGTCCTCAGCTCCCTCTTGTCTATTTCCCCATTTTCAAAAGTACAGATGGTGGCGAATCATGGGAACACATTTCGAATATTACGGATCAGATTAATGGATGGGGATTGAGATATCAACCATTCTTATACTTGTTGACGGAGAAAATTGGAAAGTACCCAGCTGGTACTATTGTTGCAACCGGAGTTTCTATACCTGCAGATTTGAGTGAGACTCAGATCGATGTTTATGCTAGTTTGGATAATGGAAACTCTTGGGAGTATGTATCAACAGTGGCTAATGGTGGTGCGGCCGTTCCTGACAATGGAGTTCCTGCGATTTGGGAACCATTCCTTCTTACATATAAGGGACAGATCGTTCGTAAGTGTTCTACATAGTCTCTACTAGCCAAATATAAATACTAAGCAAATATTCAGTTTACTACTCCGACCAACGCGACCCATTGTACGGTCAAAAGCTCGTGCATACCGTTTCCTCTGATCTTCTTACTTGGGGAGATCTCGTAGATGACGTTCATTACTCAACCTATACCGCCCGTCCAGGAATGACAACAATCACGCAACTACCTAATAACCAATACATCATGACCTATGAGTACGGCGGCGGCCCCACCGTAAACAACTCCTCCACTTATCTCTTCCCTGTCTACTACCGTATTTCCTCATCCCCCCTTACCTTCCTCTCCGCTCCGGGCATTCCCGTCATAACAAACAACGGCATCCAACCTACCGGCTCTCCCTACGTGACCTGGACACCTGTCGGTGGTCAAAACGGTACTATAATCGTAAGTAGCGGAGGCCGCAGCGAAATTTATGTAAACAGAGCGTTGGGTGCGGAAGATGCATGGAAAACTGTACGAACCCCCGAAAGTACTAGTTACTCAAGACATTTGAGGGTTTTGGAGAGTAATAAGAATCATCTTTTGATTCTGGGGGGTGGAAGATTGCCACCTAGTACGACGAATAAGGTTACAGCTAGTGTTATTGATATCGAGCAAGGGCTTGCTGCAGAGTCGTAGATGTAATTGCACGTGGAATTGAGATTCATGTCTGTTCAGATAATTAAGAATAAAAAAATAAGAAATCTGCAATCAATTTGTACAACCAAACTGGCGAAAGATAAAACGAAGTCTAATACTAGTAGATTTTACCTAGGTAGTCTCTGGATCTCACCGGGGGCGTTCACCACAAAGCTCACCGGAAGCACAAATACTACTCCCGGTGAGCCATGAACATTGTAGTGGATGGACTCTACCTAGGTAGGCATGGGTAGTACCATAAGTATCACTCAAAGCGCTTAAGTTTGTCTAACTTTTTTGTGAGGGTTGCAGACATCAAGAGTTAGCAAGTGTGTGATTCAATGCCTTATCATTCTTGCCAATGCCAAGTGGAGGCTCTTACATTACCTTTCATCTCATTCACCTATTAGTTATATTATAGTTCAATATTCTCAGCTCCAGGATAATATCGAGGATTATGGCCTTGACTTTGTGACACTTGAAGGGGATAATGGCAATACATGTAGCCAGGCTACAAAAGTAATGGATATTATCAATCGACATGAGATAGACAGTGCTGAAAAAGTTCGATGGGTAAGACTATAGCTTACCTACCTCATATCCTTCTGGGGAAACGCAAAGGTGTCCTTGAATTCGCATTTTGAAATCCTGGAGTTTATCAAGTGTGACGGAGATTGGAACGGAGGTTGACTTCTGATATATTTCATACACTCCAACTGGAAGTCAAATAAAAGTACGTACCGTGACGTAACCCTCTGATATTTTAGGGTGTTTAAAGTAAAATGTACTATTCATATAAGCAAACACACGATGCTTACCAGCCGTTCAATATAGAATAGTAAAAGATCGTCGTCTCGGGTCCTACATTCAAGTTACTTAGCGGATCAGCATTCCCAAAAGCGTAATATTGAAGTTATCTATATGTGGATATTGACCCAGGAACAAACAAGGCATGAAAGGCAAGTGACGCTCCAAGCTTCGGACGACAAGTCATCTATGGACCTCAGATTCAATATTGAAATAACGTATGATGTTCAATAGGCATTGATATGTGGCACTGTGTGACGGCGAATATCGAAATTATGGGGTGGTTGATCATGATCCAACATTGTTTCCAACATTGCAACCAATATTACACACAACTTCGCCGCACACATATCTACCTACCTAGATTTCATCTATCGACCGCCGCCGCTTACTTTACAAGCACAACTAGCAATCCTATCCTATTTTAGCAAAAGAATCATCTTCTTTCCTCTCCTTTGCCCTTGCTCATTTTGAAATTATAAGACCTGCTTACATTACCCCTTTCTAAGATCTACCGAAGCATTTCCTATGACACTGAATTTCACAAACCCTATCAACTGCATCGTGCTTTCGATTTTAGTCTACAACATCGACCTCTTCCATACACGTCGAACATTATTCATCGCACTCAAGAATGTTCTCCGAAACAGTCACCCAATTTCTAAGCCAGTATCTCGATCGCAAGGGCAGTGAGCACAGCTCGAACTCCCTCTGCGTATCATCCGCGTTCTTCGTTGCGATCGTTACGTGGAAAGTATGGAGAGTTTGGAAATTTACCTTAAAGCCAGCACTGTACTCAGAAGACCCAAAGGAATACCCGTATCTCGATCAAGCTGAAGAACATCAAATCCATCTAATGGAACAAGCTGTCTCACAAACTCATTATCTCGACCCTGGAAAGCACCGAGAAGATCTCGCCCCTGACACTCTACCAAGAGGTCTTAGTGAAGCCTGTATCAAGCGCCGTTTTTCGGCAATGTACTCTACGAAGTCGAGCCGGACCTCAGCGACATCTTCCGCAAGTTCGACGACAATAGTTGGAAAATGAACTATGAGCTTCTGAGACATGTGGCGCCCGATATGTATGATGCGAAGGATGCTAATGAAACGAATCTACTTAGTATCAATGGAGACGCCTACAAACATCTGTTTTGGGTTCCACCCTACATTTTATTCGACGCTACACTACACGACTCAATGGTAACCGGGATTAAGCCCGCAGCAGCAGCCGGCCTAGAAGATCTTGATAAGCGTCTCGAAACATGTCCCTGTCTCGGGTCCGTATACGAAGAAATCCTCCGTATCAACACATCATCCGTCACGGTCCGCGACGTATCAGCCGACAACAAAATGTGCAAGGTGACATTGCGAAAATTAAAAGATCCAAGGTACTTCCGCCAATGCGTTGACTACATTTCGATCCTTTGGTCTTCGGCACCAACGTTGAAGAACTTGACGCGGAGCGCTTTTCGCGAAACAAGGAATTAAACAAGAGTAATAGCTTTTGACCCTTTGGAGATGGCATCACTCATTGTCCAGGTCGCTGGCTGGCAATGAAGGAGATTCTGTTTGTGTAGCTCTGATTCTTTCTCGCTTCGAGGTGGATCTGGACGGTGCCAAAATGGCGCGGAAGCTTAAACCTTTCTCAGAGTTGATAAAACCATGCTTGCTTTGGGTATGCTACCGCCTATGAAAGGGGAAGATCTTGTTAATCTTCGTCAAAAATAAATGGTCTAGATTGTAAGATTGTATGTGCTGCCGGAACATCGCGGTATCAGGTTCTATCACTACTGCGATTTAAATTTCGTGACAGGGCTCATTTTTGCAATAGTTATCTTTGATACAGTTGTTTGTATCTCAGAGAAAATGTTCTTCTCGAACATACAGATATATTGCTCATCATGGAGAGTTACAAATCTCGGGCTCCTTGAAATACCCAGGCTGCTCGAAACATCCAGGCTGTTATTCTAATAATCGTATGTGTCATACGCCACGTCCTCAGTGAAAGTTATTATAATTTTAACTATTACGTAGCTTGATATAGTGAACGTTTTGAACCAGCCTCAGTAGTACAATATTTGGCATATCACTGGCTGTCAATTTGCAGAACTTCCTGGGCCGAATTACACGCCTGGCACACACATGTACTTATATGCATGGTAATACAGAACCCATCCCAATTTTGTGCCATTTATCGTCCAATTACTATATTTCTGCAGCTGAAGTTTGATTTGGTGTCTTTGAGATGTCGGATTTATATTCAACAACGTGGGAAATTCAACGAGGTTTATCAGCAATTCACAGTAATTTCTCGCTTGTCGGTTTTTAAGCACCATTGCGAGCTCCCAGGCAAGTTATGGACGTTTGCGACACCTGAATTGGCACCCTGTACTCTCCATGTAGGCATATGATATGCTGCAGTATCAATGAGAAAGATACGCCCGTCTTTTGATTCGTCTGCTACTTGCACAGTGGCATCTTGGGGAGAATGCTCTTTCATTTTTCGTGAGTGAAGCTTAGGACTTGCTCGCCCCTTGAGGGAATATATGAGGGATGGAAACCCAAAAGGTCGTTATTGTTGATGGATGTGAATACGCCCTTGACTTCCGGACTTTCAAACATGCAAATGTGAAATTCTCGTCGGTGAACTAGGGATTTCAGGTTTGCGTGAAAATTTGTAAAAAGTAAATATCCCATAGTACCTTGGCCTGATATATGGCCATTGAGTTAAGTTCGGAATGGACTTCTTAATCCATCGGCAGTAACATAATAATCTGCACGAACAAGGGATACGGTACGCGGTTTATCAGTCTTTTAGGGTGGTTGGAACACTATCTTCATCTTGCTTAATACTAAACGATTCTAATAAAACCACAAATCATTCCCTCGTTCTTTTGCTGCATAAACCAAAACATCCTCAATCATATCCTGAGTCACGAATGTGCCCTTTACCGGATTAGTTTGACCCATCAAGCCAGCCAGAAGAAACTTCCTAGGGCTTTCTGTCGTTTTCTTCTTTGAGTGATTACCATTTACAGATACTAGCAGTGGTTTTCATCGAGGCACCGGCTTCTAGGATACGTTTGTCAATCCTGAGACCACGATAAAGTTCCATGGTTAGGGCATTGTCAGATCGAGCTCGTGGGTGAATGGATATCCCTAAGTGACGCTCAACGAGGAGAGACTTTATCCCGTGCTGAGGTAGAAAGAGAGATGAGGATGGACCAATGATAACACCGCCTATAATGAGGACGGGTATTTGAATTTCAAAGGCCATGCTGAAAGAGATATCGTTTCTATGCTACGAACCAGAACTATGCCAAGCAGAAAAAAGCAATTTGAACAATGATGGATTTGAGCATGCTTCCAAACACTCATACTTATGTGTGCTTTGTGTGAATATGCCCTGGGACAATGCACGTCTAATAATCTTGATTGGTTGACCAATACATGGGCTAGTTGAGATAACGGGATAGAAATCCTTCAGTTGGAAAATGGGATGAAACTTACCGGTATTCAAACAGACCAACCTAGGCATACAGATGAAAGTGAGTGGGGATCAAAGAGAGGATATATTTTGATCCAACATAATTCTTAGGCGGGAACTTACATTGAATAAGTTGATGGACAAATCAAGGTATGAGGACCCGATGCATATACATAACTGGTTGTGGCTCATCATTATTGGTTGTACTGGGATATATATATATATATGTGTGTGTGTGTGTATGTGTGTGTGTGTGTGTTTGAGGGTTAAGTATATTCGCTGTATTGTAGAGATATACCTAGGTACCTAGGTATATCAGATAAGAATATAAATGTCAATATCAATGTCAACATCAATCCATGGATGTCAATGTCATCAGCCAATGCTCTAATCAGTACGTACCTAGCACGTGCTGAGATTTATATATCAATCGGCTAAGATCGGATCGGTACATCGGACCCGCTCTGAGCCGCCTATGATAGACGCTAAACGAAGATTGGATAAGCGCTTCAATTTTCCTTCGATTTATCATTTGTTGATTAGATAAGTACCTATTACCTAGTAGCCATGTTCCGTACAGTACGGAGTAGTCGTCCAAGTAGTCATCCAAGTAGTCATCCAAAGCCAGTTTAGTTGCCATACCCATGAATACAGTACAGACAGGACTGTCCACGGGGACTCCAGTGGTATCTAGTAGTTATTAGTTCACTTGAAAAAGCCCTGGAGCTGTTTTGTTTCATTTGTTCTGTTCTGTTTTGTCAACAAGACGACGCAGCACCCGCACTAGTACCGTATTAGACTAGTGAGTATTGAATTTCTAAACCAAGTCAGACCAAACCAACCAGCATGCACAACAGCAGCTGCCCTGGAAGGTAATCAGTCTAGTCTATACTTATTATTATACTGGACGGAGTTATCGACAGTCACAGCAACCAAAGTGAGTAGTAGGAGTAGTAGTCATCACATCACCGGCCACCACTACGATCCCGAAATCCAACCTAATAAGGTTCAAAACATAATTTACATACATCCCATACACTTTACACTTTACACTTCACACTTCGCACTATTACACGCCTTTACATACTTTTCCTCCGTACCGTACACTTGCATGACACTTACATTACACTTACATATTCTCACTCATTCTCACGTATTCTCATCGCCTCCTTCTAACCTTCCAACCTCCCAACCTTCCAACCTTCTTCAATTTGTCTCTACCTTACGAAAATACATTTCATTCCTTCTTCCTTTAAACAAAGTGGCGAAGGTCTCGGCCAATCCTTGATCAATTTTCATTTTAATGATCAGGTTACCTACATTTACAATCACACGCCACCTCTGACCCCATCACCCTCGAGGGTCATTCACACCGAAATCATCCATCTTCGGTAGCCTTGTTGTGTGCGTAGGACCTCGTCGATTTTGACGAGCCAAGCACTCACTCACAGTCACCATTTCTTCCCAATCTAAAAAGAGAAAGGCGGCTGAGGCGATTCCACCCAACGATAATAGCGAGACTCGATCCAACAAACGGATCGCCTCAGCAGCAGCTACTTTAGCATCTTCCGAACAGACGACGGCACTTCCCTCGCCACAAACCAACAGCAACAGTATGGATTCCGAGGATGACTTCATGTCTGGAGGATCAAGTGATGAGGATGACGTCCTCATGGGCGAAAGCGACAATGAGGAGGAGTCGGAGGATGGTAAGGGTATATTTTCTTAGCCTCCCACGTATCTTTCCACCTTCTTACGATTGCTAATATTGTTTTATACGTGTAGATTTCGGTTTCGAAGAATCAGCACCAGATATCAGCTTCAAAGATGATAACTCTCAGAAGAAGAAGAAGACGTTCGATATAAATTACAAGGTTCATCGTCCCGAGGATATCCAAGCTCAGCAGGATGAACTTGTCAACGAAGTCAACATGATACTCGATATTCGGAAAGAAGACGCAGCCATTCTCCTGAGGCACTTCAGATGGAATAAGGAACGCTTGATCGAGGATTATATGGACCGCCCAAAAAAGGTTCTCGATGATGCTGGCTTAGTGTCTAGTAAATCTGGGCCACCCAAACTCGAGGTCATACCGGGTTTTGTGTGTGATATCTGCTGTGAAGATGAAGCTGGGTTACAATCTTTCGCCATGAAATGTGGGCATCGATACTGCGTGGACTGCTACAATCACTACCTGACTCAAAAGATTAAGGAGGAGGGAGAAGCAGCTCGTATTCAGTGCCCACACGACGGGTGCCGACGAATTATGGATAGTAATTCCTTGGATTTACTTGTCGCTGCAGATTTAAAATCACGATATCATGAACTTCTCACGAGAACATATGTTGAAGATAAAGAATTCTTGAAATGGTGCCCCGCTCCGGATTGCCAGAACGCCATCGAATGTGGTATCAAGAAGAAAGATCTCGACAAAGTTGTCCCTACAGTTGCATGTGAGTGCAAGCATCGTTTCTGCTTTGGTTGTATATTGGCGGATCATCAACCTGCACCTTGCACACTGGTCAAGAAATGGTTGAAGAAGTGTGCGGATGATTCGGAAACTGCCAACTGGATTTCTGCCAACACAAAAGAGTGCCCGAAATGTAATTCTACCATCGAGAAGAACGGAGGTTGCAACCATATGACTTGTCGAAAATGTAAGCATGAGTTTTGTTGGATGTGCATGGGATTATGGTCAGAGCACGGTACAAGCTGGTACAATTGCAATAGATTCGAAGAGAAGAGCGGCTCGGAAGCCAGAGATGCTCAAGCCACATCCCGAAAATCCTTGGAGCGTTACCTTCACTACTACAATCGATATGCCAACCATGAGCAATCAGCAAAGTTGGATAAGGATATTTATCACAAGACAGAGAAGAAGATGATTCAACTCCAATCTGCCTCTGGGTTATCTTGGATTGAAGTTCAATATCTCAATTCCGCCAGTCAAGCTCTTCAAACTTGCCGTCAAACTTTGAAATGGACCTATGCCTTTGCTTTCTATCTCCAACGCAACAATCTTACCGAGATGTTTGAGGACAACCAAAGAGATCTTGAGATGGCAGTTGAAGCTTTGTCCGAAATGTTTGAGAAACCAGTTCAAGAACTTGCAGCCCAGAAGTTGAAGGTCGAAATCATGGACAAAACATCATACTGTAACAAACGCCGGGTCATTCTACTCGCAGATACCGCCGACAATCTTGCCAATGGTTCGTGGTCTTGGAGCACCACCTTCTGATTGCCTAGTGTTACTCCTCTACTCTTTACTCGCTTATTGGGTAAGTCTGTTCTCTCTTGACGAATAAGCCGAGTATCTGGTGGGCAAGCAATCAGAGCAACAAACATTTTTGAGTATACATTTGTTCTATCGACCATCTTCTATGCCTTTTAGCAACCCCCATACTTCAGATGTCTATTGTACAGTGATCAAGTTTCCCTCTGCATCATTGGGCGTTTATGCTGCCTCATCCTCATTGCACTGGATTTTCTCTCGAGGTAAGGAGAAACTATTGCAATTTCAGCCTGGGTACTTCTTTTCGGCACGAGATGGCAATCATGGACTCATATTCATAGAAGAACAAAGCATGTTTTTTCTCTTTCTTAAACTATCTGCCTTCATTCTCGTTTCATCAATCATGGCGTGGAGGGGTTGTCGTTTGTCTGTTTGCTTTTCTTACATTTTTGCCTGCGTCGTCTTCTCTCAAGCCAGCAAGGCGATCTATCTACGTTTTTTTTTTGTGGGAATGGTATGGACTGGACTGGGCTGGATTGGTAGGGATTTGGCTTGGCTGGCTGCTGGTTGCTTTTGTGCAATGGTTGGGGGAGTACATGGGGTGGAGTGTATGATGGGACAGGGCAGCACAGAAAGGGCATGAAAGAGAAGCAAGGGATGAATGAGGTACCGTACCGTTGACCAGACAAAAATAAGAATAGCGAAATCGAGAGTATGAGCAGAAAGAAAGAAGATCTCATTCGGAGTAGGAATGAGATATAGTGAAATGAAGATTAGCGAGTTACTCTGTATTTAAAAAACAAAAATAAAAAACAAAAGTTTAAAAATCCTTATATATGCACTCTTTGTTTCTCGAGGTATGCTTATTTGCCGCTGGTTGATATAGCAGGAGGTTTTATGATGTTATAGGTTTTAGTACATTGTTGAAGCTTCCAAGGGTACCTGTGGAAGCTTGATGACTTGGATACCCTACACAAACTTTATTACTATTATATGGTTTAAAATAAGACACAATAAATGGGTAGAAAGACTACATAGGTTTTCACAAACACCAGTGCAAGGAGACAAGAAGTTATAGTCATCGAGAATATCTCTTGAGATTCATTACATAGCATCCGTGTCATATCGTCCGTAGACAGTCTTGCTATCTCATAATATACATGCGTTACCTTGCTTGGTATTGCCATAAAGCAGAGTGGAAAGGGTATGAAGACAGTATCGAAGTAGAAGTTGAATAAAAACGCTTTTTCTTTTTCTTTCTCCCTTTCTTTTCTTTCTTTCATTTTTTCATTTGTTCATTTTTCCTTCATCCAGTGCAGAACTTTAAGCCTCGATGAATCCCTTGACGTTGTTCAACCATCTCAGGTACTCCTTCTGCTCCTTCATGTCAATGTAATCGGGGACAAAAATCGCCAATGCCTGGTTGATGCCCCGCTCGTCCAGGTATCTCTCGAACAGCACCTGGAGATCCTCGTCGAGGTTTCCGTACGGGGGCCCAACGTACATGTCTTGACGTTGGTGGGCGGCTTCGGTCGTCTTGGCATAGGCGTGGGCGGCGTCGGCGTAGTAGTAGACGTTGTCGACGACGATCATGCCGTCTTCGGCGACGGTCTCGATGGCGAGCGCCCCCTTGTTCTTCTTCTCGACGATGATGTTGATGCGGGCGGGGAAGCCTTGGGCTTCGCCTTCGGCGTCGGAGGGGTTCTCGGATTCCAGGTCTTTGCCGTTGGTGGCTTGGTCGAGGTCTTCTTCGTCGGCCATGGCTTGGTCTTGGAATTCGTCGCTGTCGGGGTCGTAGGCGTTGAGGTCGGCGATGGAGAAAGAGACGCGGATTCTGAGGGGGAGGGTTGTTAGTTTTGTTTTTCTGGTTCATGGATTTGGGGGAGGATGGAGTGGGGAAGAGGTGAGTAGGAATACACACTTCTCGTCACCGAAGCTTCTGGTTAGAACAACCTCTTCCTGGCCGGGTGTATCGATGACCTTGAAAGGACCATTCTCCAAATAATCCTTCACGCTGGTAGGAATCTCCTCCTGATCTTTCAATTCATCCTCCATTTGGATCTCACTAGCGATCTTCTCAGCTAACTCGGCATCGCTTTCTGGAGCGGCGGATTTGGCTCTGATGGAGGAGGTAGAGAATGCGGATGCGCATTGAAGTCTTGAGGAAGGGAAAGCGGTTTGGAGAAGAGTTGGACGGGTGGTTTTGATGGCGGTGTTGGCTAAGCCTCGTGCAACTCGGGGAGCTGAACGGGCGATGGTACGGAGGGAAAGCATGGTGATTTATATGCTTTTGAGGTAAAATTGAAGGTAGTGTTGATATAAAATCGTGGAATCGAAGTTTTTACTATTTGGGGACTTCTTGAATTCGCCTGAGGGAACTTTTTTTGTCGGAAAAAAGGTTGATCCGAATTTTGTAATTTTTGGAATGATTTCATAGGCTGTACTATTAGATATTGTTTTTATAGCTTTTCTAGATATGTTTGAAATGCAGATGTGTTTTATTATTCTAAGTTTGATTGATATTCGTGGATCTGATGTATGTCTCAACTCTATTCAAAAATACACACCCCTAATACAAATTAATGACAACAACAATATCATCCGCAATTTTGCTCCCGCAACTTTGGGTATTGATGTAAACTCCACCAACGCCGCCAATTCTACTCTTGACTCCCAAAAATCATGAAGATCCTTTAGGTGGGAATTTAGTCTCCTGAATGTGTCCGTTACTCGATAAGCGCATCCATTTCAAAGTGTTAAGATACGACCAAGTTGAGTTCTCCCAAAGAGCAAAAGCCATTACATTGTCAGAATTGGTAAGGTCTGGTAGGTCTGCATTTTGTCAGTCATAGGATTGAATTTCTTCGGGAAGACTGTTGACGAACAGAATCCGTTCTCATATTCCTTCTCGTCTGCAGCTATTTTAATCTTTAGAAGATCCTCTCTTGTACTCGCTGGCCGCCCAGGACGGCGCTCTTTCTTTAAAGCATTAAGCTCTTCATCATGTTGGTGAACAAAACTGAATGTATAGTTAGATAAAGTGTTGCAGATATCGTTACTTGGAAGTCGCATTACGTTGTTATGAGGCTATGAATCGCATCGAGCTCGAGTGGCTTTACACCGTTCTTCTTTATAGCATCTTGAAAATAAAGAGCTCGCTCCACTATCATATATGTCAATTGAAGCTGGTGGCATTATGAGCTGGTAGATTGCATACATATTGGACGATTATGTCTCTTTCTCTCGGCTGCCATTCTGTCCAACTTATCATCTCGTCCTCCTGCTCTTCTTAAACTGCGAGAATCCCGGGAGTTTTCATGCAAAGCTGTAACTTCCCCTCCTCTCTTCTTGGAGATATGCTTTGAGGTTTTCTTCAGACTTTTTGGCATTTTGAGGTTCGTAGATAATTTATCCAAGGAGGTAATTGATGTTGTTATTTTAGGAAAATAAATTGAATGTACTTGTATTTGAGTTGCTTAAACTTTTTTTCCATATCGGAATCTTTATCGCAAAAATTCCCCGCTTATTATTTAAACGCTAGCAAGGATATGAGGTCACAGACATCACAGCAAAAAAAAAGATGCGCAATCAAATTAATTCATTGGTGGTTGCGATGGTTGCCGTAGTGAAGGAAAAGGAAGGAAGTAGTTGAGTACATACTTGAGTCCTTGAGTCCTCCTTTAGTCATTTGAGTGAGTGTCTACCGGATGTTCGACGCGCCTTCTACACGCGTTCTGTCTATCATGCAGGTCTGAGTGGTCGGGAACATTTTTGAACTTCAACCTTGATATCAACATCAACATCAACATCAACATCTTCACGACAACCTACGACAACTCATAATCAACAACTTCCTCTTCTCCTTATTCATGTCCTGAATTGTACATTCGTTCCATCCTTTACTTGCCACCTTACTTCGAAATACTTCCTTACAGTTAATGATCCAATGCTTTCCCAAGTCTCCTTTTGTTGATTTGTTTGTTTTGTGTTACAAACATTGCTGTCAATATGGGGATCAATGGTATATACAAATATATCCTATTGGTTGTTTGTTTGAAGTACTATAATGTTAATCACTCTTAGGCCTGCTTCCTTTGCTCAAATCCATACAAAAGCCATGCAATCTGAAGAAGTTCGATGGCAAAACCCTCGGAGTCGACGCTTATGGCTGGCTACATCGTGGAACTGTATCATGCGCTATGGATCTTGCGATGGGGAAACCGACAAGAAAGTATGGGGATTGAGACGAATATTGAAGTGTATATGCTAACCAAAGAAGCAGATATGTTGAATACTGCATGCACCGGGTACGAATGTTACTGCACTTTGGAGTCACTCCCTACTTGATATTTGACGGTGACTACTTGCCAAGTAAAGCTGCGACAGAGAAGGATAGAGAAATGCGTCGGAAAGATAGTAAACGACTTGGGCAAGAGTTATTGAACGCCGGGAAGACCTCTCAAGCATATCTCGAATTTCAGAAAGCGGTTGATGTAACTCCAGAGATGGCCCGCCATGTAATTGATGAATTGAAGGAAATGGGAGTACAATATATTGTAGCTCCATACGAGGCCGATGCTCAAATGGTTTACCTAGAACGAAAAGGGATAATTGATGGAATTTTGTCCGAGGACTCCGATCTCCTGGTCTTTGGTGCTAAATGTCTTCTTACGAAATTGGATCAATATGGAAATTGTATCGAAATTAACAAGGCTGACTTTTGCGCATGCAAAGATGTCAATTTGACGGGCTGGTCTGATGCTGAGTTTCGAAGGATGGCAATTTTAAGTGGCTGTGATTATCTGGCTAGCATGAACAATATGGGACTCAAGACAGCTTATCGGCTGGTTCGGAAATACAAGACGATTGAAAAGGTCGTAAGGATGATTCAATTTGATGGAAAATTTCACGTGCCGAAAAACTACCTCGAATCTTTTTATCAAGCCGAGTTCACTTTTTTACATCAAAGAGTTTTCTGCCCCGAGAGTCTCACCTTAGTCCTTCATACTGAACCTGGCCTTCCACTCACGGAAGCTCAAACCCAGTTTATTGGACACGAAGTTTCGCCAGAAATTGCTCAAGGAGTTGCAAAAGGCGATTTGAATCCTATAACCAAGCAACCCATTATTACTGAACGAAGAAACATGATGGCGAATCCATTCATGGCTTCAAAGAGGTCTGTCTCTACCAACGATCTCAAAAAAGGTGTTTCGATTGAGACATATTTCAAAGCCAAACGGACACCCCTTGCAGAGCTCGACGTCAATTGCTTTACACCTTCTCCAAGTCAGCGAGAACTACTTTCTAGAAACTCGGACCCATGGATTGCTGAACCAGTTCGCTCATATTTGCAGCGGTCTTCCACTGAAATCGAGCCACAATTACCTCCTCACCCTACTCCTCGAAGCGCCACATCGACTGGACGACGAGTAAACTCACCCACCGAGTCTCGCCCACTAAAGCGCGCTCGTCTGTGTGAAGATGACTCGTTTTTTCAAACACCAGGAACAGGTCAGAAAGTGGAACTTGGCCGAAGCCGTTTCTTTGCGGATGGATTTCAAGATGACAGTCCAAGTATCTCCAAGGTCTCCAAGAAAAAGAATAAGCGGAAAGACGATATCAACATATTTTCAGACGATTCAATTGAAGAAGCTATGATGAGTCTTCCAGATGTTGATAACTATTTGATAACCAAACAACCAAAAATTAACATCTTCAAAGATGCTTCAACTACTTGTAACTCTCAAGAAAATACAGATACGTCTACCCAAGGAGACCAGACAGGAGATTCTCAGAGTACGGTTCCTAGTCTTGAATCTTCTACCTCCAGCAGTGATTCTTTTGAGCTACCATCCTCTCCTCGTCTCGAATCTTCTACCCCTCTGCCAGACTTGAAGAGCAGGTTTTCTTTTGCTGCTTCAACTCTTGCAACACCAAAAGCAACTCTCAAGCAAGATCTTCCAACCTCACCATCTTCCTCGGCTCAGTTCTTATCGAGAATCCCTGTTTCAGCGAAGTCGATTACCACCACAACTGCAAAGAAGCCCGCCACCTCTACCAGAGCTGTTCTCACCCCTCTTCAGCGATTAGGCGCTGCCGCATCAAACCGCTTCAAACTGCCTCCCACACCTCCAATGAGCCCCATGCTTGCCGCAGGTCCGATTGCGTTCCTCCGAAAGACCAGCAATCCCTCCCCCGAGACCAGCAAAGGGAACAAGTCAAAACTGGCAGAGATTGAACCTGCATCCATCCCCTTGCCACCAGCCAACGACATCGAAGCTTCCTCTTTGAGCCAGGAAGGTAGCGAGGACATGATTATACCAGATAGTGAAGATGAGGAAGAGCCATCATCACCTGCCGAATATGGACGAAGCAAGGTATTGGGGTTGGGCCTCGATTTAAGAAGATTCGCATATGCTGGTTGAAGATATCATCACATCATCTTTGAACCCGATGAATACCACGGCCCTACAACATGACGAATAGATACGAACAACATAATGATGCTACGAGTAAAAATACCGAGCATTTGACCATGATGCACTATAAGAGACGAGGAAGAACATGTACTATTGGATTAATTGTTACTATTAGATTTGCTAAATTATGGAGTTTGGAGAGAGAAGCATGGCAGTGAAGGAATAATCTTAGAGGTGTGGAATGGAATGAAGATTGTTTGGTGTCGGGAGTATTGGAAAGAGGACCCATAGTGTGTTTCTCAATACCACGCACAAAAGAGAAAGAAGAAAACGATATCATGTTGCTCTTGTTTTTTGAGTCTTTCATAAGGCTGTTATGGTTAGGATTAGTATTTACTAGAAAGGAAGAATGAGAGGAGAAATAAAATGACCCCTTTCAAAATGATATTACTATGAAGATTGATGTAACCATGGTGTTTAATGTGCAAACCCAAGGTAGTAAATATACTATAATGACTAGGTATTCATAATTGTGATTGTGATTCTAATGTTGTCTTTATTCTCCGTACATCTATCTACCTACCTACCAATCAATCAACAACCAACCAACCAACCTTTCACAATCTATACTACTACTCCCATCTCCCCCATCCCCCTTCCCCCTTCCCCCTTCCCCTCCAATAAATACAACAGTACATACACCACACACCACACCATACAACAAACCCCAGAAAATCCATCCACAAGTCCATCCAAGCACGCACGTACGCATTGACTACCTATAGCTATAGCTAGCACTCGTCAGGGCGTTAGGATCAAGTTACACATTGATTGATTTGTAGTCCGGGGTTAAGATCTGGTTTGCACGGGTTTGTTCGTTTGTGGTAGGTATGCTGGATATGTATATCTATCATGATTTGGTTGAACTGATGATTTCTAGTCATATGGTCTACATCACATACATACATACGTACATACATCCATTTCTTCAAATTTCCGACTGCACACACCTGTTGGAATAATGCCCATTCGATTCGATACAAGCAAGTAAGATAGATATAAGTATACCACACTACAAAGGAGAATGAGATTGTTTAACGCCCGCTTGTCCAACCAGATGATATTTAAAAGTCAAGGAAAAGTTTCCTCGCCAATGGAGCAATCACGGGAATCCTTTATTAAAGTAGTTCCTCCTATTCTCCCATAGGATCTTAAATTCCCCTATCCTACCCTGCCGTACCCTGTCCTGCCCATATAAACTCCCAGGGTAAACCTTTACTCTTTACGTGTGAAAGAATATCCAGATCCAGTTTCCATATCACCCATCCCATCCTATCCTAGCCCATCACATTCCTTAAACAATCGTTTCACTCTCTTCGCCACTCGCGATTATCGGTACTGGTAATCCTCGATCTGGACTCTGTAATACCAGTTGTTCGTGTCTCCTAGCTCTTATGAAATCGCTGAAAGCTCTAATTAAGATGAACCATCCAACTATCATGAGGATATATGCAAACCATTCGTTACTTGCAATATCCGAGAGGCCGCCGTTACCAGAATCCATTCCTGCTGTCGCGGCTTGATTAACCTTTTCGGGATCAAAATCGTGGCTGTTTGGATCGGGGGGTTGAGCATATGATGCATCATTTCCACCAGCTGGTGGCGTAACAACGTTGCTTGTGCCTTTCATGTAGAAACCATATTGAATGAGCGTAATTCCGAGACCAGCACGAGATCCGTTCTTTGCAGCGTGTGTAGTATGTAAGAGATATGTGAGAAGAAAACCGACAAGTTGGAACGACATGGATATCATTCCGTTCCAGATGAAGGAGAATAAAGATCCAACTGGGAGACCTTCAACATATACTTCATCAAGACCACCGAATCCAGGTGCGAGAATGGTTGTTTCCCAGTAAGGTGGAGCTGCGTCTGCCGCGGCTTGTTCATATGTCTAAATTTAATCAGCGCAAGCTTATAACATGATAAAAGGTATACATACGGGTGGGTGTTCTTCTTGTTTCTCGCCTCTCTCGGGCTTAGCACTTAAATTTGCAAAGACACCATCAGTCCCTGAACCACCACCATATACTCTCCCCCCCGTTGGTGGTACAAATATCGGCATCGGCGTCACGGTTCTTTGAGTAGTTGGTCGATCTTCATCACTCGTCGTGCCCGTAGTGAGTCGCTCCATCGATGAAGAAGGATTTCCACGCATTAATCGTTGTCTATCATCTCCATCATTGTCCTCATCATCAGATGCATCATCACCAAAGGTATCGGCTAGGTTTTGGTCGACGGGCGCGGCATAGTGTCGTGAAGAAGGTGAAGAGGTTCGCGATCGGAAGGATGGTGGAGGGGACGTAGGTGTTTGAGGGGTATCTTCATCATTCGCAGATACCTATTCAAAGTACATTAGCATCGTTTTCTAACCACAGCCGCTGCATCCACTCTTTAAATCGTGGCGAGGAATAGCGGGGATTACATACCCTCTCGTATCGTTGTGAACTCATATTGAAATCGGTATTTGATAAACAGAAAAAAGAAAAGGAAAATGACCAAGGAACAATGGAGGGTGAGCAAATGAATGTACAGAGCTGAGAGAATGAGAAGATACGCAAAGTAGGTGGAAGAGAAAGGAAACGGTGGTTACGGGAAGTCAGGGGATTTAGAAGAGGAAGAAGAAGAAGGTTGTGAAGGATGATTTGATGGACCTTTCGGCTTTGTTTGAGATATTGTTAGTCGTAAATGTAGGTAAGCGCCACATTGATTCGCTCGGAATTATTAATTGTAGGTGGAAGTACTATTTGGTCATTTTTGAAAAGGCGCAGGACGAAGTAAGATTGAGAATTAAGAGAAAAGGGGATAAGTTGTAGATGAAAGAAGAATGAATGAATGAATGTATAGATAGATATATGTAATTATTAAGAAGATGAGAAAATCATATATAATATATAATATATAATAATATAAATATTTCTTTATTTATTTGTATTTTTACTATGCTTTATTCCGATTAAGATATTATTTAATAAATGAAATTATAATAAATAAATATTTAATAAATCTTAATTTATAACTTATAACTTATATCCTATATCTTATATCTTATATCTTATAATTTATTATCTATAACTTAAATTTAAATAATTCTAGATTAATTATAATCTTAAATCTCTTATCTTTCTTTAATAATACTTATAAATCATTAATCATTAATCATGAATTATAATAATACCATACTTAAATACTAAATTACTAAATCCACACCTATCAAATATCTAATTTCCAAATATAGAATTGGATTTCCTTACTCGTTCATACCTACCTACCGGTAGATTACCGCATCTAACATCCACCCACTCACCCACCCATCCATCCACCCACATCCATCCACATCCAATGCATTGAAACCCTCTCCACTTTAAAAAGGAAGAGTCCGATCCGCCTTTGATACTTTTTCACTTTCTCTCCCGACTCTTTCAAAGGAATGACCGCATCCTGAACCTACCACCGCTCAACCGCATACTGTACGAGATACGCAGATACAGTAGACATCTGCATTATCTGCATTATCATTCTGCATTGAAAATCCATCCAAAATCCATCCAAAATTACTCAATCTTTTTCCCCTCCCTTTCGTTCCGTTCAATCCCTTCATTAAACTTCCCGAGGTCCTTCCTTGTCATCATCATCTTGAATCAATTTGCTCCGAACATCATGTCGAAATCAGTAGGTTTTCTTTTCTTTTCTTTTCTTTTCTTTTCTTTTATCTCCTTTTCTCTTCTCGTTGCTTCTCCGCTCTTCTCTTCTGTTCTCTACCCTTGATCTCGAATGTCAAATTTCCTTTCTCGTATTTGGTTTCCGAGATACCATGTCATATGCTCGAGCACCGCTATTGGGTCTGGAAGTCTAGAAGTGCAGAAGTCTAAAATTGGATAGTGTAGATAGCTATTATCTATATAGCCTACCAAGCACTCCATACCCCGCACAAATCATATACTCCTCCCCCTCTCTCCTCCACCTCTCTTTTTCCCGCCCCTCCTCTCCCCTTCTCCCCCCACCCCTTAACCCAAACCTCAACTGACCTTCCTTCACCCCCCTCCAGCCCGCCTACCGCCACTACATCCGAGCCCTCTCCCGCTGGCCAAAAGATGCACTACGCCCCTCCGCCCAATTCCAAGACGCAATCCAACGCCGCCTAGAACGAGTTGCCGCAACCGGCAAACTCGACGAGAAGCGCGAGTTGGCACAGGTGAACGCTTTGTACAGCTTAGTGGAGAATCGGTATCGGGGCAAAGTACGTATCCAATCCTTCCATTTAAATTTCCAATTTGCCGTTTATTTTCTGCTGGGGCGAGGAACGAAAGGAAGGAGGGAGTGGATGTTGAAATCGATCAATCAAGAGAAGATACAACGGAACACGATGGAAAAAGAGAGAAGCAGGATTCGGCCTGGAATACGCATAAGAACCGCGCCAAAAAAAAACCACTCACTAACACCCGCCCGCCACTCAGTACCCTCTCACATCCAAAATAATGAAACCCGCCAGCAACCCAACATACTACGAAGATTTAGTCAAGGAGCTGGAAGAGGCGCCTAATCGAAGCTGGTTCCAACAACAGGTGAATAAATGGAAGGGGGCTTTACGATTTCAATGATTCGAGTAGATGATAATGAAATGGACTGTATAAATGTATCAATATGAATCTTGAAATTTACAATGTATGAATATATAGCATTCATTGCGCACTGTTATGATTGAAGAGAAAGATGAATGTACAAATGGAGAGAGTACTCAATAAATTGCCATTGCAGTAATTGAATTCATTGGAGAATCATAAATTCGTGCCCGGACTTTCATTCGTGCTCTTGAACTGCAAACACCAAGCTCTTTCTTGCTTGCCTTCTTCCCCCTTCTCTATTCTATACAACCCGGATGCAAGCGAAGCTCAAACAGCCCTCCACCCCATCATATACACACATACAAAGCAACAGAACATACAATCCCACCCCTCCTACCGAGACTACACCCCCGAACCTGATATCCAAAGCCAAACGCAACGAAGCTCTCCAAACCTGAGTAGCAGCTGAGATGTACCACGGAATTCTACGAGGAGCGGCTTTATGTCCAGCTGCGCTTTCCATGCATCGATGGCCCGCTCCGCCCCCCCCCCCGGGTGCCCCCTTGGTCCCCCCTCAGATATATTTACTCTCCGGATCGACCCTCCCCATCAACTCAATACTCTGCTCATACATCGTAAACACAATCCCCCCACTAAGGATCAAGCGGCCTAACCTTGGCAGCGCGCCACTCCAAAAGGTGCGCACGCCCTCCGTCCTCGCGATCAAGGCCGCGCAGTGAAAGCTATTGCGATACAGCTGCCGCGCCTCAATGCTCTGCATGCGCGTCTTGACGGTATCGAGCGGCTGCGTCACATACACGGTGATGATGCCGGCGAGGCCGCCAATGCCAAAGGTCGACAGGGCGCCGAGCTTCTCGCCCGGCGCCGCGTACGATTGGGCGAGCTGCCGCAGCGACGTGTAGGAGCTGAAGCGCACGGCCGAGTTGGCCGATTGCCGCGCCGTCGTCGGCACGAAGCCTTGGAAGAAGCCGCGGAGTCCGCGCTCGCGCGCGATGATGGGCACGGCGTCGAGGAAGCCTTTCATGCGCGGTTTGGCGCTTTTGCGATCGTCGATTCTGTGGGGTGCGGGGGATGGTTAGATGTGTGGAGGGAGGGGGGGAGGGGGGGGGGAATACAATGTTGTTTTTATGCTTTCGAATGGGGTGACGGCCAGTAAACTTTCCGTGACGCCAGCGCCGAACCCTGCGATTACGGTGCGTGGCCCGGAGATCTTCCCGTCGGCATCTTGCAGTAGGGATTTATACTGATCAAAAGCGACGAATCCTACACTGGGCGATTAGTCTCTCATGCACCATAGCACACACGCGCGCTACAAGCCCACGCCAAAGAAAACGGCGCAAACCTACGAATCCCCGCCTTCAGCGAATTCCCAATTATCAACGTCGTACAGCCCGCATACCACTGGCTCCCAAATCTCGGCCACGGCCTCTGGCTCCCCGCCGACAAGCGTTGGTTGAGCTGCGTATGCGTCTTGGCGAATTCGAAGGGGTATGTGATTGCGATTTCGACGGCGCCAGCGGTGCTTCCGGCGATGATGCTGCGGAGGGCGCTGGGTCGTTTGCGGGGGGTTTCGGGGTGGGTGGTGTTGCTGTGTTGCCATGTTGGAGGGTGGGCGTGGGGTTGTGTGTGTGTGTGTGTGTGTGTGTGTGTGTGTGTGTGTGTGTGTGTGTGTGTTTGTTTGTTTGTATGAATTTGTCTCGTCTCGTCTCGTCTCGTCTGGTCCTCTCTTCCTCTAGGTACCTAGGTATCTTTCGCAATCGATTGTTCCAAGTTTAGCTGGTTCCTAAAGATTTCACCTTTTCCCTCTCTCTCTCTCTCTCTGAGAACTTGAAGAAAAGGAAAAGAACGAGACAATCCTTTCCGTCAATCCTCGTTCGTTCGTTCGTTCGTTCGTTCGTTCGTTTATGGATATGAATTTGTTTATTTCCGAGGTTATCTCCAAAGTTATTCCAATCTGTATCTACCCAGACACCAACACCACGACAAATATAAAATTTATCAAAGATAGCGATACACCCCTGCCGATTTTCGGAGGTATTGCCGCTTTAAGCGAGGGGTGCGTGGGTAGGGTCGCTAGGTAGGTATACCTAGGCATGCGAAGAAGTACTAGGTCCATGTAGGTATGCTACCCGCCAGTGAGTGATCTATTAATTCATGTATTTATTCATGTATACGCATCCATTCATCTACCGTATTGGGTATTAGATACCTACCTAGCTAGCTATAGAGGTGAGTAGGTAAATAAGTAGATAACCAAATAACCAAATAAATAAAACTTCTCTATACATACATACATACATACATACATACATACATACATGCCTACAACCTATATACATACAAAAATTCCTCAGCCGAGATAACCTTGCCTTCACTTCCCTTACCGGGCCGTGCAATGCATTCGGGTAGGTATGTACAGGCTACTACCTATATCGTGCTTCCGTAAATGAAAATTAGATCTTCAATATAATCTCACGTCAATAAGGATATGCAAAGTTTAATATTAAATCTTGAATTGTTTGCTGTGAGTTATTGTACAGCCATGCAAAGATAGGTAGTCTAATGTACATGGGATTGTATGCTCAGACCAAGCCCCCGCCTACCCCCAACCCGTCCAATACTCCATATGCATCTCGACCCTCCACTGCCAACGCCTTGGTATGATCACCATTTCATCCCATACAAGAGGTGATATTTTCAAGAATCAAAAAAACTCTACAAAAAGGAAAACATATCGATCTATCCCAGCCAGGTATCGTTCCGTTACAAAATCTTACTGATTGAAAACCATAGGTGTTCCTCCCAAACTTGGTGCAAGCTGAATAGTACCATATCCTCCCGGCATACCGTTCATGCCCATTTGCTCTCGCTCAAGCTTCTCCTGATCCATGCGGGCACGATCAGCTTTGGTGATGCGAGATTTACGTGGTGCCGTGGTTCCGCCACGGGATCCCGCTCCACCTGATGTTCCAACCGCTTTACTGCCCGAACTAGCCCGACTGGCGGGAGGGGCTTTCTCGCCAGTAGTAGCCTTTGGCTTTCGAATTCGAACCTTCTTTGCGGGACCCTCACCCCTGGGTTACACGTTAGTCCTATCTTCAAATACATTAAGAGTTCATGGTACATACCTATCGAGTGTGGGTTTCTCACCCTCGCGAACGAGAGGACCTGAATAAACAAAGAAGCCGTCATTTGCAGCGGCAGCCTGTTGCTCCCACAGCATCTCAGAGTCATCAACGAAACCATCATCTTTATCGTACTCATCCTCCTTGGTCTTCCTCTTTGGCTTGGCTTTTCTTGTACCGCCATCCGTCCCCACCCGCCCGTCACTCATTCCACCCATCTCAACATTACTACCCTCACCTTCCGAATCCAATGACATTTCATCGCCGCTCTCCTTGCTTGAGCCATTTCGCTCCAAAGCAGCACCGGCAGCTGCAACTCTAGCGAGGCGGTCACGTTGCGCTGCCAATCGAGGATGTAAGGCGTCCCAACCATATGCCTCCTCGGCCATACGAGCAAAGTTGACATAAACATTGACTTCCCCATCGTTCAACGGGACATCAAGCACAATCGTCGGAGCACGAGTTTCCGCCCCATCATTACCTCCGAGCTGCATCGGGCCAGAACCAGGAAGTGGTGGGGGGGTAAAAAGAACGGTATCTTTTTCCTTTTCTTTTCCTTTGACCGACGGCTTTGGCGTTGATGTGCCTGAGATTCCGTTGGCTGCGTTTTTCTTGTTCGCGTTACCATTGGAAGGTTGCAACTCCTTTTGCGACGGAGCAATTGGAGCAGAAGGTGGTGTGGGAGCGGGCATTGGTTGCGAAGTTAATGTGGGTGTAGGTGCAAATGCCCGAGGACTGTTTGGATCAGAAGCTGCTGATAAGCCAAGTCTATTAATTACGGGAGATGCAGGTAGAGAAGTATGTCCGTCGTGTTGACGTTGTTGATGCATCAGAAACGAATGAGCTGATGGTGAAGTCAACGGCTGATTGGGAGGGTCGACAAGGCTAGAGATTGAAGGTGATGCACTAGCGCGATTGGTGACTTGAGGTGGGATTGGTGAACCTTGAGAATTGTTGTACGAGTTATGACTGACTAATGTTTCGCGAACAGGGTCATAATTAGATCTGATAGGATCATAATTCTGACCGCTGGTGCGTGCCATGGTTTGAGATTGTGGGACCCCCATTTGTGACTGGGGTGGTTGTGGTGGTGGTTGTGGTGGTTGTGGTGGTTGTGGTGGTTGTGGTGGTTGTGGTGGTTGTGGTGGTGGTGGTTGTGTTTGTTGTGGTTGCGATGGTGGAGCAACTTGAGTTTGGGGTTGAGGTGGGGCAGAATTAAAGAAAGATTTGGGGATAGCTTCACTTTCTCCCAATCTGGAAATTATGGCGTTTTGTACAGGTGGGGTTGCGGGAACACTAAAACTTGAATCGTTCACACGCACTCCAGGAGTATCAGTAATTTTGGGTTGTCGAGAAGATTCTGCACCATTGGTACTTTCAGAGGTGGTCGCTGCCTTCTTCCGTGATTTGGCAGGAGGAGCGTTGGGATCTCTTGGCTTCCGAATTCTTTTAGGTTTTGGAGCATCGGTATTTGTAGCCGAACTAACATCTCCAGCCTTTGGTCTAGGCTTCCGCGCGGGTTTCTTCCTCGCGGGTTTTTCTGTCGTTGACTCATTTGTATTTGAATGATTAACCGTAATGCTATTGGAAGCATTACGAGTTGAGATATCATCCATCTCCGGACTTGACCTTGGTGGAGACGATAAGTCGGAATTGCTATTGTTGGAACCCATTTGTGGCGAACCCCCGCGAACATGATGAGAATTTGACATGATTGATAAAAAAACAAAAAAACTCAAATTAATCAAATTTGTAGAATCAATTGTTTTTTTATCAAGATCATCTGTTGATGATTGAAGATGGGAGTAGTTTCAAGGATGATCTGATTTTGGGTGCTTGGATTGGTAACGTAAAGCCGCGTTTGGTGGTTGGCGAAAAGGGTGGTAGTACGGAAGAGTTGGGAAAGTGTCTGAATAGCTTCAATTTTGAAAGGGTGATGAGTACGGTAGAAATTCGTTGTTGTTGATGGGAAGCGAGGTGACATCAATGTACGGAATCGATGAACAAATGGTTGAGATTAGTTGGCATCTAATGGGAGTATTTTGAGACGGTGATCGATGGAAAGTCAAAAGGTATTGATGGAACAAAAAAAAGAGATCAATTGAGAGATGTTATGAAATTTGGGTAGATGTGATGGAGAAGAAGAGGGATTGGGAATGAAAAGGTGTAGAAGAAAGAAGAAGAGAGATGAGATATAATAATGAAAGGGAGAGGGGGGATTTTAGACCTCTTGTACTTTGATCATACTACGTTTTGGATTTTCAAGCGACATTTCCCAATGATAATTTATTATTCATTATTCACGGAGAGGCATTTTAAGTGAGTAGGTAAGTAGGTAAGTAGGTAAGTAGGTAAGTAGGTAGGCAAGGTAAGGTGAGTATGGAAAGTGTCAAGGCAAGGCAAGGCAAGGCAAGGCAGGGCAGGGCAAGGCAAGGCAAAAGGTGCGAGGTGCGAGGTGAGAGATGAGAGAGAGGAGAGGTGAGAGGTGAGAGGTGAGAGAGGTGAGAGAGGTGAGAGAGGTGAGAGAGGTGAGAGAGATGAGAGAGGTGAGAGAGGTGAGAGAGGTGAGAGAGGTGAAAGGCAAAGCAAGGCAAGACAAGGCAAGACAAGGCAAGGCGAAAGAAATGGTTTAGAAAAAAGGAATAAGAGGGAATTGGATTAGATCATTCAAAAGACTTGGTGGGTTGGGGGAAAAGGGAAAGGGAAAGGGTAAAGGGTAAAGGGTAAAGGGTAAAGGGTAAAGGGTAAAGGGTAAAGAGGGTTGCCGGAATATGAAGTGATGATTGATGATTGATGATTGATGATGAATGATGGGATGATGGGATGGGATGGGATGGGATGGGATTGGATGAGATGAGATAGAATAAGATGGGATTGGATAGGATTGGATAGTATAATCGTACAATATACTACAGATTACCGTATAGCTGTACAGACCTGGTGGACTAGGGACTGACTAATACAACTAAATACAACTAAATACAACTAAATACAACTAAATACAACTAAATACAACTAAATACCAACTAAATACCAACTAAATACCAACTAAATGCCAACTGGGTAATTATTATAGTTTAGCCTCGGAAAATGTCATACGTAGCCTTCCTTTATGCTTCAACAGTCCAACTGTTCCATATTTCCATATTTCCATATTTCCATACTTTTACTTTAAGCCATGTTTGGGAGAGGGGGCCCTGGATGTGATCGTGGTGGACATGCGGAGGGTTCGGGGTTTAAAGGTGTTTCGTTCCATTTGCGGATCATACAAGCAACATTGGGTAGTGGAGGGAGTGGAGGAGGTACGGTACTAGGTAGGCAATGAATAAATAAATGAATGAAGGAATATATAGATGAGGAGTTAACAAATGATAATGGAATAAATACATAGATAAAGCAGAGAGGATATCAAATAATAAATAACCAAATGAGTAAAGGAATGAATAATTAATAAATAAACAAGTAAGTAATGAAACAAATAACTAATTAACCAATCAATTAATTAATTAATATATATATATAGATATATACATGTATACATAAATATTAAATAATAACCACGGAATCGAATATATAATTAGATAGTACTCGTATGATACTAGACGAGATACATATAGCACGAAACAGAAACAAGGGCGGCAAAGAAAGGTCTTGCTTGACCTTATTCCCCAGTTCCAAGGCTAGTCTATGATAATTAGCTAATTGTTCATCAAATAAAGATCGATGCAGAGATCGATGGATGGATAATACAGTAGATGCATGAATCACCAGGTGGATAGATGCTCTGTGAACGCATAGATATGGACGAATCAATCAATCCAATGGCCATGGGTGGTTGACATACACCTGGACAATAGGGGACCGAAAGGACTAGTATCGTTTATCTACAAAGTATATAAGTATACAGATACAGGATATACACATACTTATATATGTATATATATATATATATCCATCCATCTATACATTTATATATATACATATATACATTCATTCATTTATACATTCATATACATATACATACATTCATCTATCTATATACTTATATATATATTCATTCATTTATACATTTATATACATATACATATACATATACACATACATACACACATACACACATACATACATACATACATACATACATACATACATACATACATACATCCATCCATCCATCCATCCATCCATCCATCCATCCATCTATCCATCCCAGCTTGTTATCCACGGCACTCTATCTCATACCCTTATCGGCTCGATGAAGACCGGTATCTCCTAGATAGTAAATTCCTACCTAGTGTCGTGTTAGTGTGATGATCAACTTCTTTCAGCCGAGAATACAACTCAACGATATGAAATGATGAAATGCTGAAATAATCCATGTAATCTTACATGAAACTATATTGTTATACGAAATTGAAATATTACGAATAACATCTTCATATATACGATACCTCATTCATGCATCTCTCATCTATCCAATCCATCTTACGAATTCTTCCTCATCTCTAAGCACATCGTTCATGTTCTCCCCCTTTACGTTCGGATCATATGATTGGCTGGTGAATAATTATCAATTTGAAGAGATACATATTAATGTACCTGATGTTGACGCTTATGTCAGCATACTCTGGTATGCATAACCTCGAACAAATTGTTACAATGGAATTGATATTTATTTCTATCGGGATGTTGTCAATCGTTGCTCGACGTCTGATGGCTTCCCGAAATAAATGCCTGTGAGATGCAGCTAGTCAGATGGGGCTTAGCGCATAACCTTAATTTCATCTAGAGGCTCACGCTTCCGATATCCTGGCAGCCTTGCATCCGGATCTTAAATTTCCCCACAACCTAAACAAAAAGATTACAGAAATACCCTTGAACAACCATGGAGTTTCGCGGTCAAAGATTTACCGTTAGTCTTTCGGATGATGAGGATGAAGTTGGATCAAGTTCGAATATTCCGTCCGATAATGTCCCTTCATTTACTTCTGCCTTCGTCGCAGATATCAAAGAACGTTCTCCAAAACCACCCACGGCCCCTCAGTTAAAATCTTCGACAACAGGTTTCCCCGAGCACAAAAAACGGATCCGAGTCTCGGCATTTAAAAAGCAAAGAGCAGGAAGTGCGAAGGAGACGGTGGCAGATTCTCCCAATGCTTTTGGGGTGCCCCCTTCTCAGGAACGTCCAACAGGCAAAGAGCCATCGACACATGAAGATGATTTTAGTATGGACGAGGAACGAAAGAGAATAGACGAGGAAAACAGAATGAGAATAGCTTCCATGTCAAAAGAAGAAATTGAACAGGAGCAAGAAGAACTACTCGCCTCCTTGGATCCCTCGTTAATTCAACGCCTTTTGAAGAGAGCAAATTTTGATGATGGACGGGGTGACACGGGGATTTACCCCCCTTCTTCGACTCAACCTCCAAGTAGTGATGAAAATCGAGCAACGGTCCCAGAGACCAAAGGCGATGCTGTTCCTGCCCCCCAACCAGAAGGCAAGCCAGTCGCGCCTCAAAAATCCGTTAGATTTGAAGAAGATGAAGAACCGGCAAATCCTATAGATCTCAAGCCTGCCTCTGAATCTGCATCTAAAGTTACTGACATTCCGCAACCATCCATACATTTCCCGACTGCTTCCGCCGTTCCGGACTTGGATCCGAACGATCCATCGTTTCTCGAAAACCTACATCAAAAATATTACCCATCGCTTCCCGCGGACCCTTCGAAGCTGGCTTGGATGGCACCAATACCTACACATGGCTCTGTAGCAGATCAAGAATCTCCTTATTATCCGGCAGCTGAAGCTTTGGCAGCATCAGCGCTTCGATTTGATTTTAGAGGTGGTCTGTTACCACCCAGAATTGCAAGAGCAATGCCGATTACGAAAGGTCTACATCATCATGGTGAAGCTCCTGAAGCTGCTGGGTATACGATTCCAGAATTGGCAAGATTGGCTCGTTCGGCCTTCCCAGCTCAAAGATGTATTGCCTTTCAAACTCTGGGAAGATTCCTTTACAGGCTCGGTAGAGGTGAGTGGGGAGACGGTGGGACCGAAATGTCAAAGGGTCTTTGGAGAATCGTAGAGGAGGGAAAAGTCATCCAGACTCTCGAAGAAGCCGCCAATACCGAAGGTGGTCACCAAGGTAGTAAGACGTATGCAATAGAAGCTCTATGGCTATGGCAAAAAGGGGGCGGTCATGTCTGGAAAGCTGATTAGATTCTTGAACACGATGATGAGTTTCGACGTAACGTTTTGTAATATGTTTTCAAATGCTCCTGGGAAATCTGCCTCGATTTTGATATTGAGATACTGGGTTATAGACGATACCTAATCTATCAAAGTGGTTGCATTGGATTTACTTTAGTCTAGTCTACTTTATCTATCTATCCCTCCATCCGTCATTGTTATTTGTAAATCATAGATCTCATCCATAGATCTCATCCATAGATCTCAAACATCCAAATCCAAATCCAAATCCAAATCCAACATCTCCACCATTCTCCCTCCGCTGGATATCTTACGCTCTTATATGAGGTGTGAGGTGTGAGGTATGAGGTATGAGGTGCTGTTTTCTTTTCTTTTCTTTCCATCTACAACCCATTCAGAGCTTGGAACTCAGAACTTGGAACTTGGAATTTAACATCTAGAAGAGACGAGGAAAAAAGGAAGGAAGGTATTACTTGGACAAAGAAAGGAAGAGGGGGAGGAAGTAGGGAAGAAGTATACAAAGGACCATGAATATATATACAACTTTGTCACGATCTATTGAGGGGAAATGAAAGATTGTTGTTTGGAGGGGAGGGGAGAGGGGAGGGGAGAGGAGAGGAGAAGGCCTTTGATGTTAGTTATTGTGTTGGGGTTGCTGGGATTCTTGAGAAAATAGCTTGCTTACTTGCCTGCCGGAGTGGAAGTTTGAATTTCCAAAGGGAGGGAGATGTATAAGCGAACTAGAAAAATACAAGCGGGAGGTAAAAGGAAAAGGAAAAGGAAAAGGAAAAGGAAAAGGAAAAGGAAAAGGAAAAGGAAAAGGAAAAGGAAAAGGAAAAGGAAAAGGAAAAGGGAAAAGGAAAAGGAAAAGGAAAAGGAAAAGGAAAAGGATAATTAAGCCGGATCAAACTCAACTATAAAAAAAAACCAAACCAAAAGAGAAGAGAAGAGAAGAGAAGAGAAGAGAAGAGAAGAGAAAAGAAAAGAAAAGAAAAAGAAAAAGAACAAGAATAAGAATAAGAATAAGAATAAGAAAAGGAAATAGTAATCAAACCCCCAAATTCATCCCTTCCACACCCATAATCAAACCCCAATCCCAATCCCAATCCCAATCCCAATCCCAATCCCAATCCCAATCCCAATCCCAATCCCAATCCCAATCCCAATCCAACGCTACCCTCCACACCAGATGACAAAAACCCACATATGCCGCCCCATGCACCCCAACTACATCCCACATTTACAGAGACACTGGATGTGCTGGCGAGGTCGGGGATGATGTGGATTTGTCGATGTCAATGTCGATGTCTGTAACTGGAGATGGAGATGGAGATGGAGATGGGGCGTCGTATCACTTACCCAGCATCTTGTGTTGTAGAAGGGATGGAGGGGAAGCGAGGGTCCGAGAATGATGCGGATTGCTGCGTGACGTGATGTGACGTAGCCGTTCTGAATGCCATTTTGTACCGAGACTGAGGTTTTTTGTGGAGGGGTGCCTGATTGTTGGGGGGGTGTATTGTGTATTGTGTATTGGAGGTGGTGTTTTGGTTGCTGGAGATGAGATTGGGGATTCTGGTTGGGTGGATTGGTGGGTGGTGTGGTGTGGTGGATGGTTGGATGGATGGATTGAATTGGGGAGAGAGATCACCTGGTGGATGTGATTGTTGGAGGGATATCCATCCCTTTTCGATCCATTTTTGGATACTAGTTCCCTTAAAGTGTGGTTTTCAATGTTCTTCCCGAGTGGTGACATATCGCTTGGAAATATCTTTTGATGGGTTTCAAGGAATGTGATTGAATTGGGCTGTTGAATTAATGTTAGGAAAATGTGTGTGTAGTGTAGCTGGTATTCAATATCACCCATGTTCGGTACTTGAGTCGTGAGTTATTCCCTAATCATCTCCTTGATTTTGAGAAACTAATTGGATCACCATGTTTATTAGAAGATTTAGCATCAGCATGGCCAGTGCTTTGTAGTTTCTTCAACGGTGTTTTCCCTCTTTGAATGAATCAAAGTTTAATATACATTCGATTACCTTACATGACCCATCCTTCGTAAAGGAAATTTAACTTTTCGTTCCCTCGTAAGACCCCGCCGTAGACAATCATGTCCGTAACATCATAGCATATCTCATCGAACCTTAATCAGCCCTTTTCTTGGAGTCCCCTTCGACTTCACCCGCACTACTAGCACCGGGTGTCTTCAGATCCTCGTCCTTGGCACTATCCAATTTACCTGCATGTTCATCCTCATCCCAAGCATCCTCCAAATTCTCATCCCAATTATCAACCTCCTCATCCAGTGCCCTTGTCGCATCAGTCACACCACTCTCTTGTGCTCCCACTCCTTCTCCCAATTCCAAATCCTGATCTTCATCCCCCGGCACCACATGATACGCCTTTGCCAATCGTTTCCGCTCCAACATCCGTAAATGATACCAGCTACATAACGCTAGACCAGCCACTGAGCCTACGATATTGGCGACAATGTCGTAGAAATCAAAAGTTCGGCCATTGGGTAAGAAACCTTGGAGGAATTCCGATCCCACTCCAAGAATTCCGGTGCAGACTATGAGAGTGAAGTTGAGGTTGCGTCGGCGACTGGTGTCTAGGATCCAGTAGAAAACCACGGTGAGAAAGAAGAAGGTTATGGTGTGTAGGACTTTGTCGTTGATGACGGCGTCAACTTGGATGGATGTGAGGCCGGCATAACCAGCGAGGAGGACAAGAAACAGGAAGGCTCCTATTGTAAGAATGATGTGTTAGTCTTGAAGATCTATGGAGGACGGGGTATGGGGCATGGGGAATGTTTATGTACAGAGGGGTGTGGAGAAGGATGGGGGAGGGACATGGAACTAAAGAACTTGGCTAGATGAATTTACCTGCAAAGGGTAGCCTTATGCGCATTTTCCCCAAAGCTCTCTTCTTTTCTTTCTCTTCTTTAATAAGTTGAACCCTTTTCGTTAAAAAGCATCACTACTGCGTTTAACCAAATTGTCCAAGTATTGGTGAGATTTTTGAAGTTTTGATAGCTTGGGGATAGCTGCTTTCTTCTTTTATGTTCACCTAGGTATGTTAAGATAAGCTCTCTTGTGTTCAAAAAGTGTTCAGAGCTTCTCCATCTCAATCATGTGGGTTGGCTGGGCTGGCTGGGCTGGCTGCAGCTTGAGAAACAAACTGAGGTTAATAATCGGTTCGCTTATTTCGTGTACCTATCAATTTCGGCACGGACCAGTATCTCCAATGGATGATAATGGAGATTCAGTACGAGGTAATCTCTGATTCAAACGGTACATAGAAAAATAGATAGATAATTGAAATATATATATTCATGTTTGTAAACTGTGATGTATTGTAATCCTATGAAAAATTTGAGGACACGATATTAGTGTCAACTAGTATAGATGAGGAATGATGGTTGAATTAGTTCCTGCTTCATTGTCTTTTCTACACACTACGAATGCTAGATTTCTAGGTAAGGGAATCACAGACAACGTCCTACAACCACCAAATCTAACCTCATCTCAAGAAACTTCATCAAACCATCAACGTCAACGCAAGAAATTAATCAATATTTTGCGCAAATCTGGTACAAAGATGCGCACGATTTTGAACCCAATTTAAATCAGTAAAAGGCGACAAGTTTAAGACGGTTTGTCGCGAACGAGAGATCTGACGTTATGGGCGGCGGAGAGAGGGGACTTTTGTCTCGCTCTGGGGTATCCGGACACAATTCTTTCATCACGAATAGCATACCATGGCCACCTTCCTCATCAAATATGATTCATTCACAAAAGTCTTTTCAAATTAAAAACAATACTCCTCCACGGTCGCATACTCCAAGTATATTCGATGCCACAATGGCTGACTCGGCCAACGTACAGGATGAGGAAAGTCAGAGGACAATATTTAAAGAATTATATCGCCGCAGTGAGGCAAAGTTGGCGGGATTATTTGGGGGTGGTGACTCTACGTCAGGCAATGACCAAGACCAAGATGTCTCGGCACAAAATATACAATTGGTTGAGGATTCAGCTGTCATCGAACCGGCTAAGCAAGAACAAGCACCAAAGAAGCCGGCGCGCGCTATAGATGAAGATAATTATGATGATGATGACGACGACGAAGACGAGGACGAGCAGCAAGATTCCCCCACAAAAGGGAGAGGCGCGAATGCTCTGTTGTCGCCCTCGAAGTCCGGGAGTTCCCCAATTCAGTCCGACTTGACCCCTTCAAAGAATGCGGAACAAATTAAAGATGATGCCGCTGGCGAACAACCTAGAACCTCTGAAGATGCGCGCAAGAAACTGGAAGAGGAAAAGAAGGCCATTGAGGATGCTGCCAAGCGCAGTTTCAATACCATATTTTATACTTTGGAGAATGATCGGATTGCTATGTTAGAACAGCAGAGGCTGGAGGAATCCGAAAGGCAAACGGATGCGGAAATGGACAACAACGGAAGTGCTGGACCTACTAGTGGCCGGCCGGCAGAACAACATAGTTCTTTGGCTAATGCCGAGATGGGCGCATCGAGTTTGACGTTGAAGAACCTCTTTGCTCGCATTGACGCGAAGCGTGACAGGGTTAAATCTACAGATGCAGAGTTGAGGGCCCTGATTAACGAAGTTCGCAAGAACAGAAGTAAATGGGCCAATGAGGACAACGTTAATCAGGAAGAGTTATACGAGGCTGCGGAGAAGGTTCTGAGTGAACTCAAGGCTATGACAGAATACTCGGCCCCCTTTCTTGTCAGAGTAAACAAGCGCGAGGCTCCTGATTATTATAATGGTAAATCTCATAGCTCATACACATGTAGTCCTGGAGCTGACATAAAATAGTTATCAAGCAACCCATGGACCTCGGCACAATGACTAAGAAGTTGAAGTCATTGACCTACAAATCCAAGAAGGAGTTTGTTACTGATCTCGACTTGATTTGGGAAAACTGCCTTAAATATAATGGCCAAGATAAACACCCTTTACGGAAAAATGCGGAGAATATGAGGAAAGAGGCAGCAAAACTTATACCTCTGATTCCAGATCTTATCATACGACCCCGAGCAGAAGTGGAAGCAGAGGAGCGTCGCAAGCAAAATGGAGGCGATGATGCCGATGAGAGTGACGATGAGCCTATCATGTCTTCTCGAGGTCGAGGTGAAGGTGGTCGGGGTGTAAAGGGATCTTCCAAGGCACGAACTAACACTTCCGGACGTGATGAAAGCACTCCAGGAGTCGACCAAAAACCTGCTATCCAACTTAATGGTGTCCTCGGAAATCTTAACCATGATGGCTCGGAAGTAGACGGTAGTCAGAATGGATTCTCTACCCCAATTCCTGGATCCGTAACACCCGGTGGTATGAATGGAGTTACTAGTCAAGTCGATGGCATGGATATTGATGCTCCTTCTATCAACGGCCTAGGTCTGGCTCAGGGATTTGGAGGAGAAGATATCTATGAAGATGAAGAATATAAAATTTGGAAACAGGTCACCAAGAAAAACCGTGCCCTGGTTGCTAAAGAACGATCCCGATTATTCAAAGGTGATAAGCTGAACCCAGATGAGCCTGCTCTTTTGAGAAGCAAGGCCGGAATGAGGAGATGGCTGCGTCAGCGGAAGCAAGATGATCCTAGTGGTTCCAAAGTGGAAGGTGATATTGAAGACAAACCTGCGAAACAGGGTGCAGAAACTCTTGCCGAAGGCATGGAGGGCGAAGAAGAACAATTCTTGCCTGATTATTACGATCCGCTATCAGCTATACCAGATATCAATCCAAAATTACAATGGGTTGAGGACGCGGACGGTAATCTAGTCGAGCAGTCGGAAGAATTTCTCCGAATGGTACCTGCTGGGCACTTTACAGCCCCGAAAAGTTTTCTGACCGACAAGGTCGAGGCTAACATGAAGCAAATGCAAGAAACGAGAAAATTGTGTTCCAAGATTGGTATCATAAAACAAATGCAATTGCAGGCGCAGGTAAGACTGATAATTCTGACCTCATGTCAAAACTTACTCATTCACTATTGCAGATGTACAACAACCAATTTCCCAAGTATGAACCCGCACCATTTGTAGAAACAGATATAGAACCACATGTCACTTTGGACGATGGTCCTATCATGTCTCAATGGGTCTGCAAAGCTGCAATGCAACGATCCGTCGCCAAATTGTGCTATCATGCTGGTTTCGAAGAATTGCAACCATCTGCTTTAGATGTCATAACTGATATTGCTGAAGACTTCTTCGGCAAATTGGTCAAAACTTTTGGCGTCTACCGAGAAGCGCACAAAGTAGCCGCCGCACCTGGCTCTCGGAGTAAATGGCAAGAACGTTATACCAACGAAGAAGTCGTTTTACATAGTCTGGGCGCAAACGGTATGGATATAGAATCCTTGGAGAGTTATGTCAAGGATGATGTTGAGCGTTTGGGAACCAAACTTTCAGTCATGCATGAACGCATGAAGTCTCATCTGACAGACTTACTCAGACCTGCTCTCACAGATGGTACTCAGGATGGATCTGGAGCTTTCAACGAAGGCAGTGAACAATTTGTTGGTGGTGACTTTGCCGCAGAACTGGGCGAAGATTACTTTGGGTTCAAAGAGCTCGGCTTGGCCAGTGAATTCTCGATGACGAGCCTTGGCGTGCCACTGCATCTACTACATACGAGAGTACGTAGTGCCTACCAGGGACCTACCGCAGCAGCTCCACAAGCCGAGATATTCGCACAACTTGCACCTTTTACCACCTATTACTAAAGAAAGTATCACCAGTCAAATTGGCCTGGTTAAGAATTTCTTTCTCGCCAAATTACACGCAAACGATGATGAACCTCTCGTCGAAGACGAAGACCTCACTGGAAAACAAAAACCAACCAGGCCTCGTCTTGGTCCCACAGGAAAAATTACCAGTCCTCGTAAACGTCCACTCAAAGAACAGAGTGGCAATGCGAAGAAAAAGAAGAAGCTTGATAATGGCACGGCAGTTGACTCGCAATCTTCTATCAAAACTGGTGCAAGTGTCAGCCCGCAAAAGGGAGACGGTGTCAAGAAGGTCAAGCATGGGTTGCCGAATGGTAATGGGGGATCAGCTTCCGTGGATAGAGCAGAAAGTCAGGATAACAATAGCCCGATTGAGAAGGATGATGGGGCATTGGGTCCGATGAGCCCAGAGAGTATTGAAGGGAAGTTGTAGGAGGTGATCAATAAAAGTTTTCGGTAGATGGGGTGGTTGGCTGTGGTATTCTTGGGCATGCATGTGGTGTTGTTGGTACGGCCATTTATGGGGAACATGTGCATTCGTATATTCACTGTCTCTTTTCTCTAATCGGAAGGGAGAATGGGAGGATGGGAATGTAAAGGGGTGTAGAAACGGTGAGGCATGCTTGGGCTGAGATTTATCTACAAGAATCTCACACAGCCCGTATTAACATGGAGGGATGGTATGAGTAGGGAGGGGGAACACTTATAGTATATTAGTACATATGGGATGGATGGGTGGATGTTTCATGGCGGTACCAGTAGGCTCCGATAAACAGGAGATAAAGGGACAGGGTGGATACTCTGATATTGAATGAAAGAGAACACAGATCAAAGCAAATCTCGTCAGTTAATTATTTCACGTTATATGTATTAAGAGTCAAATTTTCCCTCCTTATTTGTTTCTAATCCTTTTCTCTTTATTGGTGATGGGGCGCTCGGGGAAGGAGGGATGGGGAGATCATGAGAGTTTCCGTGGAGGTTTCTTTTAGTTTGGAGTTGGGGGTTGCTGTTGACAGTTGTTGATCGCTGGTTGCTGGTTGCTGGGCCTGTTGGGTGGCGTGACTCGTGGTTTTTTGGATGGGAGGGTTGGGTTTGGAGGCTTAGTTTGGGCTGGGCTGGGCTGGGATGGCATGAATGGATGGATACCTATGGGGTAGGATAGGATAGGATAGGATAGGATAGGATAGGATTGATTTATTTCTCCTCGATCATTTTTTGCGTTTCTTCTGATATGGGTATGGTGTGGTGTGTGTGGTATGATATGCACATTCCAGGAAGGAAACCCCGAATTGCCATTTGCGATACTGCGATTTTATGTTCGTCTGCATATATGGGATAGTGAGGGAGTGGTGTGGTATCGTGAAGATATTGGTGGAGTGGGTGGGGGATGGGGATGGAAGGGAGAAAAAGTGATCTTCTCTTCATTTTACGTGCCGATTTGAGAGCAGGGGAGTTACATGAAATGAGGTCTCTTGTATTTTCTTGGGTGGGAGATAGTCGGGTGTGGGTTGGGCCAGTATAGAGGAAGGGAGAGAAAGTGCACTGTATTGATGAGCTGGTATATGGAATAAGAATAGGGGCTTGGCCTAGTCTGCTTCGGGTAGTGAGTGGTAGTTCTTTGCTGGGCAATTGGGAAAATTTTAGGAGTCGTAAGGATGCGTTATAAAAATGCATCATATTATATTATATGATATTATGTCGTGCTTTTTGTGAATAGTGTCATGTTAGTTGTGGTGAACATGCATGCATGTATGTGTGTGTGGATCAAATTTTTATATGGCTAGATTAAATGTAAAAGCATTGGTTTGGAGTTTAGCTTGAGAACGCGGCGAGTGGTGATATTCATGCATTTATGTTTGAATATCACTGGTGAGTGTTATTATAGCTTGTAAACGCGGAACTCAATGAAGTTCAGTCTTAACAAGCACTATAAGATAGGTTCAACGGTTCGTACTTTTTGTACTAGAATCCCATGCTTACACTGAGATAATATAAAATCCTATCCAATGTGACGAAATCACTCTTCGCTTTTTGCTTCTTTCATCATGATGCCATAATTAGACGTGGTAAATGGGATATCTAACGCCGTGGCTATGCGAAAATATGCTCCCGATAAAATGAACGCCTGCTTGTTTTTTGCTTGGTTTATTGTGAACTTTACTCTCCAATTTTTGATTTTTGATCTTATGCAACAGCCGCTTGGGGTTGTGCGGCTTGGGTTGAGGATTGTAGTTGTATTATCTGAAGAGACAGCTGTTAGAGGGGTGAAAGGGATGGAAAGGGAAAAGAAGGCAACATACTTCCATCTTCAACCCGTCGCTTTTGTCTTGTATCTCTTTGATTGCTTGTTCTACTCGTTTTCTGATTGACGTGGCTATATTAGCAACTTATCCCAATTCCAAAGCTCCTCCTCGGAAAAGTTCAAAGGTAAGAGTAGTATAGAAAGAATGGGGAAGGATCCATGACTCACATTTCTTTATCGATAAATTCCAAGCGCCCATCGACAGCCATGACGGCTTCGGTTTTATCTTGTTTTAGGAGGACTGGGCCAACGAGCTTGTAGATGTTGGAGGTGGAGTCTAGGGCAGAGAATTCCTGGGTAGGAGAAGGGTTAGTGATGTCTTTTGAAATTTATATTGAGAGCCATCCTTGCTGAGAAAAGTTTATAGGATAGGAATGGAAAAAGGGGGGCTACTTTTTGAACGCCCTTGTTTTCTTGCTGTTGAGATTCCAGCTTTTGGCGGGAGGAAATGGAGGTTTGGAGGTCTGAGAAGAGCTTAGTACATGTATTGTAAAGTGGGAGGGGAAGAGAGGAGGAGAGAAAGAGAGAAAGAGAGAGAAGAGAGAGAAAGAGAGAAAGAGAGAAAGAGAGAAAGAGAGAAAGAGAGAAAGAGAGAAAGAGAGGTAAGTACCTGTTTGGAGTTTTTGGTACTCCTCGGTGAGAGCTTGAAGACGCTGTTGCTGTTCTGCCATGATGATTGAGAAAGTGAGAGAGAGTGTCTGAAGGCTTGGATAGGTTGATGATATCTCGCGGCGCTTGCTTTCTGTGGGAAAGAACAATACTTGGATTAAGACAAGTCAAACTTTGAGCGTCACAGAATAACAATAAGTCTTTTGGAATCCAGGCGTAAAAGAGAATATATGACTGAATATCAAAATTCTTAGATTTCCCTTATCGAGTATTAAATTAGTGAGATGATGTCTAGCGCAATCGCGGGGCAACCAAGACAACACCAACCTCAAGCGACAACCTAGACTTCAAAATCCCCCTCCACAAATTCATACACACATTCAAGATATAAAAGACGAAAACGAGAATATCGGCCACACAGAGAGCCGAGCTTTGGATTTGGTTTAATAATCTTCGATTTCAATTACTCTAAAAGGTCTACTCTGGAATCCCTTTGTTGGTCAAGGTTACTTTGATATTCCACCGAATCAAATCGCAACCTATTTAGATTTAACGACGTTCAAGTCAAACATCACTACTGGTGTTCTTCGAAAAGAATTACAAGAGCCGTGTCAAAAACCGACGAGAAACCTGTTTCTACCTGGCCGAATCGCTGCTTCACCTCGAGATCATCATCATCACATACAAACCCCACCCTCAATATGTCGAACACCGATTTCCTCGGCCGCGCCATAGACGTGGTTAAGAAAGCTATTGAAGCCGACACCGCAGCCGAATATGAAAAGGCCTACCAGCTTTACTACCAATCCCTCGAACTCTTTATGCTCGCACTCAAATGGGAGAAGAATGCCAAATCTAAGGAAATGATTCGCGCTAAAGCTGGCGAATATATGGAGCGAGCCGAAAAATTAAAAACCCATTTAGCAGATGCCGAAGGCAAGCGGAAGAAACCAAGTATGATGGGTGCGAATGGAAGTTCAACGGGGGGGAAGGGGAATGAAGAAGAAGGAGACCCGGAAAGCAAGAAGTTGAGAAATGCATTACAGGGTGCCATTCTACAGGATAAACCAAATATTAAGTGGGAGGATGTCGCAGGTCTGGAGGCAGCCAAAGAAGCGCTTAAGGAAGCTGTTATTCTACCGATTAAGTTTCCGCACTTGTTTACGGGGAAAAGGCAACCTTGGAAGGGTATTCTACTTTATGGACCACCGGGAACGGGAAAGAGTTATTTGGCTAAAGCTGTGGCTACGGAAGCAAATAGTACTTTCTTCAGTGTGAGTAGTTCGGATTTGGTCAGTAAATGGATGGGAGAGAGCGAAAGGTACGTTCTATAATTCCTAGTCTAAAGCTGGGGCATGTCTAACTAACCCTTGAACAGATTAGTAAAACAGCTGTTTACCATGGCTCGCGAAAACAAGCCTTCTATTATCTTCATTGACGAAGTAGACGCCCTTTGCGGGCCTAGAGGAGAAGGAGAATCCGAAGCCTCAAGACGTATCAAAACGGAAATGCTTGTACAAATGGATGGTGTAGGAAGAGACAGTCGAGGTGTGTTAGTTCTAGGCGCTACAAATATTCCCTGGCAATTGGATGCCGCCATTCGACGTCGTTTCCAACGTCGTGTTCACATCTCGCTTCCTGATTTACCTGCACGAACAAAAATGTTTGAGATCAGTGTCGGAACCACACCTTGTGAACTTGTGGCCGCCGATTACAGGAAATTGGGAGAGTTGAGTGAAGGGTATTCTGGTAGTGATATCAGTATTGCGGTCCAAGACGCTCTGATGCAACCCGTACGAAAGATTCAGACTGCTACACATTACAAAAAGGTAAGCCCTTCTGATCTCTCTCCAAGAGTCCTTTCTCTTTGCAATCCAAAGTAATTAACAACTGTAAAAGGTCATGTCTGAAGGCATAGAAAAACTAACACCCTGCTCACCTGGCGACGCCGGCGCCATGGAAATGTCCTGGACAGAAGTCGACTCTGATAAGTTACTTGAGCCACCCCTTCAAGTAAAGGATTTCATCAAAGCCATCAAGGGAGCTAGACCTACCGTCTCACAGGAAGATATCCAAAGGAGTACGGATTGGACCAATGAGTTTGGTAGTGAAGGTGCTTGATTTTCGCCTTCCATTGATGCAATGATCGATTGAGCTATAGTAGTAATGGCAATGAAAGAAAGCAAAGCTGCAAGCTGGACAGAAGGTGACGGGAGAGGAGTATGGGCATGGCATGGTGGCGAGCAAGGCGTTTATAAACGGACAGGGTTCTAAACTGAAATGAACGTCCGGCGTGATTTGAATGTTTCGAATAAGAAAGGCGAAGAGTTACAGAAATACAATACAATATGTCAATAATTTCAAGTCCCACACTTTTGATAGTAGGGTGTCGATCAAATGAGAAGGATTATCCGCAGGGTATTGAGTTATATGCTTTTTTCCAATTTTATGCACCTCATAGTGTCGTCTAGCCATATGATGTACCTATGCAAGCCAGAGATACGGAAGAAATAAAAGTAGTCCTCAACGCCCATAATAACACGGCTATACTCCGCCATGACCCAGCTGCCCGAAATTTACAAGATAGAAAGAAAAAGAAGAAGACGTCTAAACTAAACAAGAATCTATTCCGACTTGCTCTTCTTCTTCTTCTTCTTCTCGCCCTCTTCCTCTCCGTTGGCTTCGCTATGTCTTCTTTTCTTGTCTTTCTTCTCACTCTTCTCACTCTTGTCCTTCTTGTCCTTCTTCTCTTTCTTGTCCTTGGATTTCTTCTCTTGCTTGGAGACGGAGGTAGGCGCGATGTCAGCCATTTCGGTGTCTTCGGCAGTTGGGTCCTCAACATTGATATCACCGAGAACGGCATCCATTGCCTTTTTCTATTGAATTTATTAGCCAATTAATCACAAGTAGAGAGATTTCATAGGTATTACCATGGCATCTTGGTTCTTGGTTGGTGCGGTACCGGTAGCGTAGAAATCTAATCTTTCTTCGACCTGTGCTCTCAATGCCTCACCAAATTTGTTGGTTGGTGCCTCAGTAAAGTTATCGATTCTGCTTGCAATACTGCACTTGTTTGCCAAGAATCTGGAAATGCGTCCCTTGTTCTTTGCGCCTGCACGACCAATGAAGCTGGAGTGGTAAATCAATCCATATTTAGGGGTGTTACCCTTAGTCTTGAGTGCTCTGAACAATGCCTTCTCAGCACCGAGAATTTGAACAGTGGAGGCTGGGTATTTTGAGAGGTTGGTCAGGGAACCGGCGTGGGAAATAAGTCTAGCAGCAACAACTTCACCAATCAAAGCGGCCAAATTGGGTGCAACAATAGCCATTTTGTCGGTCAAGTATTGGAAGAGAGATCTTCTATACTCGGCAAGCTTGACGACACGGTTTGCGAATGCAGAAACATTCTCCATATCATTCACGGAAATATCTTGACCCATAGAAACCTTTGCAGCATCAATGATTGCTTGCGCGATGTCTCCGTCATCGTTAACAATAGCGGCAATATCGTGTAACGATTCGTCGTTCAAGTTCTTCTTGTTGCCAATGGCCAATGCAAGCTTAGCATATGTGTGGTTATCGGAAACGATTCGAATAAGTTCTGGGAAGTGCCATCCGTACCATTCACGGACACGCATAGAGAATGTGTTGACTGCTTTGTCGAGGTGATCTAAAGTAGCGATAGCTTGGATAATGTGGTTGTCGTTCTTTTGGACAGAGAACTTGACCTTAGCACGCGAATATGCGTGTCCAAGACCCAATTGAGCCCTCTCGACATCACCCTCTTGTAGACCCTTCAACAATTTTGGTGCGTGCAATCGCAATCCTCTGAGCAAGTCTGCAACAACCTCAGAAGTTTCACCAGTCTCACAAGAAACACCTGGGAATTCCTCCTTAATGCTACCAGCCAAAGTCTTGTCGGAAACTCCAAGAATGGTCTTCTTCTTCTTCGATGGCTTTGGCATGTTCAATTCCAAGTTCGACTTTAGGTAATCGGAAAGTACACCTTCGGAAATCAAGTTGATATTTTCAAGCGCCTCAGCAGCATTTCTAAAGTAATTGTCAATTCAGACATTCCGCTCTGCAAAGCATTGAATAGCTAACCTGTATGGCGCAAAATTGACAAGCTTGACCATTTTGCCAAATTTCGCAAGATCTTGACCGGCATCTTGAACTTCCTTCAATCGATTGCCAATTGTGTCGGCTTGGTGCACAACCTGGAAGATTGCGAAACCAGTGGCCGACTCATGGAGAAGGTAGTCAACGGCAGACATCTTGTCGTTATTGTGTTGTCGTTGGTGGTTAATTTGTTGGGTTGAAAGTTAAGCTTCCACAAATTTTCAGAAGCTCCTAGGATTATTTTTTTCGTCGTGGGATGCCCGTGAAATGCGCTAAGCTCAAAATTAGCCTGGTAGTTCTAGCCGCCTAATCACGTGGCATGCTTCGCTTAATCTTTACCCATTTCACATACATTTGAACCACAAGCTGAACCAGATTTCATCTTGTCTATCCATATAGCTACACACACGTTCAATCGTTCAAATGGCTTCTCTCTTTGGAACTAAAGTGCCTGCATAACATTCAAACACAATGACTGATCTTCGACAATGCACTGTCAGAAGCCATATCAAATATTCTACGCCATATCTGATTATCTTTAGAATACTTGCAATTGGAATGCTTCAGCGAGTGTGAACACCTCCCCTTGTGTTTGATATGGGCCTTTTAGTCAAGTGAACATCACAAGGCATAGTTGTGTACACTATATAAGCTCGGTTTAGTTCTATAATTTGATATCCACAAAGCATTGAAAACTTTTATGGCTTGGGGTCGCTGTCCTCTAGATTTATAAGGGACACCAGCGCGCAAGCCGTCATGTTTTTGACCTTTGCAGCCCATTACAGCGTCTGAAGTATTTAAACGAAGACATTTACATCACCGCATCATAATCTTTATTTGACTTAAGCTAGTTACCTTTAGTATGCACATCTACCTCTTCGGAGGTGAACATAGTTTAAGGGGCATGCTGGTTGATTTGATCATATTTGCGAATGTATAATTAGGAGGCCAAATTATGTGATCGATGGTGATTTTTGCAATGAAGGTTTGATGTTTGAAATTGGTCTGTAATATTATAATTACATTTCTATATTTCAAGAGGATTCATATAACAAAGGTTTGATGTCCAACAGTAATTTGTATAATAGCCAAAAGAGTTAGAACAAACGTGGTCTGTGTACATTTTTATCATATAGGTCTTCATAGCTTATTATATACATGCTAAGCTTCGATGCAATTTCTTTAGTCACTCCGTGTATAGAGTTAAGGATACTACAAGACGATAGCCATTCGCAAATAGTTTTCGCTTGACACCAGGTTAGTCATTTCCAATCGCAGGTCAAACACTCGTGATTTTATATTGTGCCATCATCAATAATCACAGATTTGTGGATTTAAGCATACGTGTGCATGAGGGTATCTTCCGGGCGATTGGATTGGTAAACTACTTGTTTCATGTGGTCCAGGGATCATCTCCCTATCGCTGCCTCAAAGTCCTCATGCCCACTAGCCCTACGTATGGTGGGCTCCCAGCTCGAATTCTCCTCCTTCAACCTCTTGAATTTTCTTCTCAACTTCTGAACCATCTGTCTCGCCAAAAATGACACAATAATGGACGCTGGATTCTCCGCATACATAAATAGACGTCTTCCCTTGAAAGCATTAGACGGGGCCGCAACGACGAAAAGCAAGTACTTGAGCTTCTTGAAGATGTCGCTCTGCTCGAACAAGACCCTCATGGCACATGTGTCTAGGTTGAGACTCAGGGTAATTATACCTTGGTTGATAGAGTTAATAATGGGATGGGAAAAATCAATTTCTTGGTTGCGGTGATCTGAAGCAAAGTTTGTAGATAGATGACTTCAGCGGGGTGGAAGTAGATTGGTTTGTATAAAGTTTTGAAACCAAACTCATACTTCAAAGCTCCTCTTGAGTCGTAGTTGACTGGGTGCCTGTACTACTCAAAGCGTGACAATAACATTTTGAAAAACAACGTGGATCTCTATGCATGAATGGCATAGTATTCACGAACATTTAGCTCCTTTTTTCACCTCCCTTCATGCATACCATCTATCATCGTACCAGCGCCAGCATCAGACCAACCCAAAATTAATGATACCCCAGAAGCCATGGAACAATGGAAGAAATCTCATCCTAAACATACATCTTCTCCACAATTCTAGTAAGCCCTCCCAAATCTCAACATTCGATGGTGAGAGTTGACGCAGATCCGAACACATTGAGCAAATGAGATTTTGGAATCTGTTAAGCAGGATTGTCTTTTTCTCGCCCTGAGCTATCATTCTATTAACCACGTCTCTGTCTTGCCGTTTAAGTTTCATAAGCCAACGCACAAATTCACAATATAATGCCAAGTCCAAGCTGCCGGCTTTGATTTAATCATGAGGTCTCTTGGCTAATCGGGAATCGATGAGTTATCGAGAGTATCTGCTTGTGAGGCCATCTCATATGGAGAAGACATTGCGAGATCTGGAGCACCTGCAGTTGGGGGGCTCGACGGTTTCGTTTTTGAAATTGATTTAGGTACGTTTAAGATACATGGGAAAGGTCAGAGCTGCACAGTTGACAACAACCTGTAGTTCAAAGTCATAAAAACTGGCTGTGTAAACAGTACGTATACGACGCACTACTGGAAGGTGGCTTTGCGGCCGATCACCGTTAAAGACGCCTGTGAGACGTGTTTACCAAACAACAAATTCTTTTGCCTTTCGTATCTTTCAATCGTGGGACCGGACGATATTTTGAAATTTTTGTGGGGGTGGCGCATCAATGGTGGTTGATTGGATTCATTTCGGGTAAAGGATGACGAGTTCTATCTACGTTCATTGAGTTGGAGCTGCAACAATTACCTCACTCTCATTGCGATGGTTTTGGAAGAAAAGAATTGTTTCTTCCAGTAGGGAGCATGCATATACTTTTACACTGATCAATGCTTTGTATCTCATTTACTACTATTAAGTTTGTGCATGTCATCTCCCGCCATCATTCATGGTTTTTATCTCCCTTGACCATCTGGCTTCTTGATAACCTCTAGGTTAGTGAGCCGTCATTAGTAGTAACAGTATTCCACATGTACATAATAGCATATCTCATAAAGCCAGTTAGTTAGCTTGCGGTTCTTCTGGCTTCAATATCACAACATCTTCAACTAATGCGGATTAACGGTTCCATGACAAGAACATAGTCGCAATGCCTAGTCTCAGGCAGCTTCTATCTAATTCTCATCTTCTGCAACTATGCATTACCCAACATCTGGTGAAAGACAAGCAGAGAAATAACAATAAAAACACAGGCGGTCTTTTACCCATATCACCCAACTTCGCTTGGATGTTACCAAGCTTTATTAAGCAGTCAGGTGTTTTCATGTAATTAATAAAGTGGTGAGCTAACTGCCATTCCTCGACTTTGCCACATGCAAACTTTGTACAGGGCGACACCCAGCAATTGCTTGCAAATGAGTATCTGCTTTCCTCTTTTCGTATTGAGATGTCTCAAAGATTCTCGATGTCTATACACTTGTAGTAGACTATCGAGTCTCATTTAAGGTTCAGTACGGCATGAGTAGATTCTATCAGTCAATATGATGGTTCCAGAGAGTATCTGTACCATGATCTATTAAAGTGGCATACAAATGCAGGAAGACTGTAGCAAGTGCTCGTCTTTAAGATGTTGATCACGAGCATACTTGGGCATTGAATGCATTGCTAGGTTGCAATATAGAAATGCTCTAGAACTCACACCCGGGAAGTATAGGCATACTTCCATTGTGCTCTTTCTTGTTTCAATAACCCAGCGGAGCTTCAACAAAATGAGTGGCCTGTTCTCTCTGGGATTTACTCCTATTTCTTTCGTGTGCCTTGCTAGTCTTCTCTGAAGCTCTGATGAACTCCTCTCGGTGAAATTCCTCGGTGAGCTTTGAGATGTTACTGGAGTAAGAATTCACTAGTACTTGCGGTCCTCGTTAACGTTTGCAATACATGCACTCCACTTTAACATTAAATCCGATATCGGTGTTAACCCCATGGTTTGCTCCACAAATGTTGGTCAATTCTGAAATCTTATCAGATCATCTAATCTGATGGATCTTCGGAGTTCCCCTCGTTACACAACATATCCGTATACATTTTCTTGCCATTACACATGAATACTAACTGTCTACATCTTCCTCTCTCGGAGTGGATATACAATGCTGTACGAGATGTTATTATAAACAGAAGCTCTCATATATCGTCGACCGATAGCCCTAAACCCACTCGACCGAAGTTGGATGAGGGACAACTTCAGAAACTGATCGATGGTGCTTTGTTCAGTGAGAAAATCATCAATACTTATCCATTGACGATCTTGGGGATAGTCTTAGTGATATCGGGTGCACATTGGTTTGGAAAGGTTCTACGATGGAGAAGACGAGTTTTAGGGAGAGAGGAGAGATATTACGATTTACTCAACGACGAACCATCCAAGACAGTCCGGGGGGATATCCCAGAACATAGAAGTATCGGATCATCTGGAAGCAGTACTTACGGGTCGAATACCCCTTCCGTAACACTTAATGCTGAGGATGAACATGCGTCTCTACTACACAATCATTATTCCCAAAACCCCCCATCATCTCAAACCACCATCTTATCCCGCATCAAAGCATTCCTAATCTACCAACCACGACCAATCCCCTACTTCAATAAGCTTCTACCGTCAAATGGCTCTTCGATTTTCATACTATCACTCCTCGCTCTAAATCTCTTCTACACCTTCTACAACATCTCATTTACCGTTTTCGAAGCCTCTGTATTAGGGGATCGAGCAGCCTTGGTTTTCGGTGTGAATCTTCCACTTCTCTACATCCTTGGTGCCAAGAATCAACCACTGAAAGTTCTAACCGGAGTTTCCTATGAATCTCTAAATATTATTCATAGACGTCTTGGAGAATTACTTATGTTTGAGGCATTGATTCATGCAGGCGGGATGTTCCTGATGTGGTATACGGTTCTAGAACCTTATAGCGGTTGGTCGTTGTGGGACTTCCTATCTAATCAATGTATTTATTTGGGATTGATGGCATTGGTGACATATAAATTGTTGTATGTAACATCATTGGCATCGTTTCGTCAGCGGTGGTACGAGCTATTCTTGGGATTACATGTTGTCTTACAAGCTGCTGCTTTGATCATTTTGTATTTCCATCATCGAGGAGCGAAGATTTATGTTGGATTGGCTCTTTTGGTATTTCTGGTGGATCGTCTGGTATATCGTCTTTGCGCGAAAAGCATTACGGCTGAAGTTAGTTGCCTAGCTACCCCTATCCCATCTCTTTCCCCCATCACCTGATGAAATATACTAACCCCTCACCCAGGCCCACGTTCACATCTTTCCCGATAGATCGACACTCCTCCTAACTTTCCACCTCCCCAAAACCCCGAGCACCATCATATCCAAAGCATTATGCCATTCCGTCTCATCCGGCTGGCAAGCAACCGACCACGTCTTCCTCACCATCCCCTCTCTAGGTCAAGCCCACGCCCTCCAAGCCCACCCCTTCACCATCGCTTCTCCCGCCCCCCTCCCCAGCACCAGCACCAGCACCAGCACCAGAACCTCCACCCTCACCCTCTTAATCCGAGCCCGCAACGGATTCACCTCCTCACTCATCCAAACCGCCCCCCTAAACCCCACCTTACCTTGTCGTCTCGACGGTCCCTACGGAAGTAGCCACGCTCGAACCCTCCTCGAAGATTCCAATCTTGCAATCCTAGTTGCAGGAGGAAGCGGCATCGCCGTCACATGGCCCATCGTGTACCACCTTCTCCATCATTCAAAAGCCAATTCAAGAGACGATACCGAAAATGCATCGATATCCACGAGAAGACAGAGAATCGTCTTGATTTGGATTATTCACCAGACATCCCATCTTTCATGGATAGACGAGCAAGAGAGGCGAGAAATCGAGAAGCAGGGCGTGGAGTTCTTGATACCGGGTGCGACGGCCGAGGTCGGTAGACCGGATTTAGAAGGGATTATTGAGGGAGTGGTGCAGGGCTGGGGCTCCTCAAGTGGTAAAGGGGGTGAAACAAGCGTTGGAGTCGTGGTCAGTGGACCGGATGGAATGAATCGAACGGTCAACAATAAGTGTGCGGAGTTGGTACGTCGAGGAAAGGACTTAAAGGTCACGGTTGAGAAGTTTGGGTGGTAGGTAGGAAGGCAGGCAGGTAAGTAGATTGGGCGTATTGTTTTCTTCAGCTTTTGAAATTTGGCTTGTGAACATTGGATGTTGTTTGGGATATAGACGGCATTTTTCCTTTGGGATATCGGTTGGCATTCTCGGCTACAGTATATATTTCAATTTGCAGAGCATTTACCATTAGACAATGATACAACGGATAAGATGAGATGAGATTGTTCGAAACGAAAATGAAGAAGACAGACAGACAGACAGACAGACAGACAGATAAAAAGCAAGATGGAGAAGAATATCCAAACCCGTGGACCTTGCACACACCATACCACAAGCAAACAATACCAAGAAAATAGTCACTTCTAGGGCTAGCTAGGGAACCAACAAGCACAAGTGAATCGATACGCAAACCGTCAATTCTCTCCTAAACACCAACTTATAAACTCCCTCTCTCCCTCGTTCCCTCCAAATCAGTTTTGATCATACTACATACCATCCAGCTCCTCTCCTACCAACTCCATCTCCATGCATAGCCCCACCAAAAACACCAACAGACTTTCTTTGTGTACAGACTTAATTCCAATTAGTAATTACATGTACATCGCGTATGTATATATATATGTATAAATAAAGTAACAAAAAGTATACACTCTCAAATTGACACGACAAAAGAGGGTTTAGAGACAGGATTACTTATTTTGTTTCATTCTAAAGACTATTTAGGAAGCCTCTCCAGAGTTCCGCTGCAGAAATAGAAGAAGAGCAAGGGAAAACAAATATATCCATGTAGCGCGGTTAAGGACCGGAGTACAAGACACTGCTTTGGTATTTTATAGCAATCGTCATATAAAACCCATGACATACATAATACAAGCGGGTTTCTACGCCATCCATATACCCTGTTCCATTCCATGCCATGCCAAAGCCCAATAAAATACATGCTGTAATCATGATTTGCCGGCTCCCAGAAACGCCATATATCCATGCCTTCACACGTACATATAAGTAAAATGTATCAAATATCATTATCAGGCATTATCAACATGCCCCTACTACATCATCTCTAGAAATACTGCAATTCTCCATTCCCAGTCCCACCACTCTTTCCACCATTATTCTTTTGAAGTTGAGCTTGATATTGTTGGAATTGTGCCTGGACCAATTGCTGGGGGGTTTGATAATTCTTTTGTAACGGTGGGAAGTCTTCGTAAGCAACTGCTGGGTTGTAGACTGGTGGGGTGTTGTTTGAAGTTCGTTCATTGACATCATCAAGAGATCGGTAACCGTAACCGCGTCCTTTCCCCTTACCACCTCCACTTCCACTGCCCCCACCGTTACCACCTCGATTGTTACGACCGTAGCCACCACGTTGTGGACCGTTTCCACGGTGGTTTCCCCGGCCGCCACGACTACCATAGTTATTATCCTGCCCTCCTCTCTTGCTTGGCCCTTGATTGTGACCACCATACGACCCACTTGGCTGCCTAGGCTCAGGGGAGTGTTTGCGCTTGAATGACTTATTGGGAAACAAACTTTCATACTCGTTTTCTGAAAGATCCTCCTTCTCTATTCTAAGAAGAACTTTCTCACCAACAGTACTTTCAAAGACAAATGCCTTCTCTGGTGGAACAGGTTGCCAATTTTGAATCTTACCTGCATCAATTGGCCGAGCTCCCTTGCGCAATGCGAGAACGACAACAGGAATAGGATTTTCGGTATAGAACTTTTTGGTCTCTGGTATAGGTCTGACACGAGCGGCCCAGATCTTATTCTCATAGACTGCTGTACCTGTGACTTCCCAGGTAGTCTTACTACCCATCCCACCAACCTTTTGCAGGATACTGTCTGGACATGGTCGGGGAGTAATGAGAACATTATTCGCTAGAAATTTGGCCTCTGTATCTGGCATATTCGAGGGAAGCTGAGCTAAAGTAAGCAGCTTCTGAGTGTCAGCATTATTGATCAAATATCCAGTATAGAAAACAGTTTTCTTAATTTGAAGTCTCTCGCCAGGCTTCCCTGCATTGATTGCAGCGTTGTGATCGTTGATCAAGCGCTGTACCTCTGCAGCTTCCATGACAGGATCAAGTAATGTGGCACCATCCGCAACCTGAATTACCTCCGCAACAATAGCAGGGCGAGATGGAATACCAATAGAGCCATTTTGACGTCTGTTATATTCCGTAAAGAAATCTCTGAACGCCTTGACATGTCTAACTCGGTCCTCGTAGATCCTGATTTCTTCAGCACCTTTATATGTCTCCATCAAAGCTTCCAGGAAACATTGCTTGAAGTTCATCGTACTATTGAATCTCTCATTTCTGGGACCTGCTGCTGGTTTCAAGACAACCATATCAACATCGAGGCTTCTGCTAGCAAGCATTCTTTTCAGTAACTCTGAAAATGCGGCCTCGGAACGACCAGTCAAAAGAATTGAAAGAACATCTTTTTGTTGCATACTCAACTCAATGAGATCAACAATACGCTCATTCCACCAACCTTCCCAAGCTCGAGGTTCTTCTTTCTCTACGCCTTCACCTGTAGCTGCAAGGATTCTCGAGTCATGCCACCATCCACCAGTCGCAAATGTATCTTGCGTCTGTAGGAAGCCTATAGTTGGGCCGTTCCATAATTTTGGGTTAGGAAGAGGGCTGTTGAAGACTATGAGAGAAAGTTAGCATATTATATTTGGGAACATGACGAAGCCGACCCTTCAAAATAAAGCGTTGTACATACGGGTATTATCAAAGTCATAGACATGGAGTGCCTTAATTTTATCAACCGCTGACAAAAAAATTAGTGACCCATTCATCCCATCACCACTTTTTGAGGTTCTAAAGAATCTTACAAGGCAATTGTTTATCTGCAACAGACCAGCGATTCAAAGCCGTGGTCGTATACTGGTTCGATACTCCATTTGGAGTGTTCGCCATGATGAGGCGTAAGGCACGACTTATTCGCAGAACTGTTGAGAGAGAAAAAGAAATAGCAGAGCTTTCTGTAATTGGGACGAAATCGCAGGGAATTATCGGCACCGAATTGTCGTTGTCGGTGTTATGCAGATGCGATTGATTCTTAATGACTCTGCCAGAATTTTGACTGCGCTTCTTGTCTTAACCTTACACTTTCCTCGCATCTCGAGATGCTTTGATCGTGCGGCTGCGCTTTACCACTTAGAGATTAGCGTAATCATAGCATGGACGTCCTCGACTTCCAGACCTTCAAGGTTTTCTTCTAATCCTGCGATGCCCCCAACGTTTCGAAGAATCTTCAAAGAAGTCAAATATTATTGTACTTGTTGTTCATCATGGCATCTACAACCCGAAGCCTTAACACTATTGGATTCCTAAAAATAATCAAGGAAAGAATACATCTACAATGTCACGTTAAACCAAATTCCAACGCTTCAAGAGTAGGCATAAAACCCTTTTCCGACACATCTTCGTATCTCGAAGTTTGCGTCTCATCACCGGCACGAGATAATGAAGCAAATGAAGGGGTTGTTGAGGTTTTAAGCCGCGTATGATATTGTTTTAGTTATTAGTTATCTTATACATCAATTTTTACCTGATGATGTAGAAATGCTTCTGACAGTGCTTCTATTCAGATATTGAGATGTCCAAAAACGGATCTGGAAGTTGTTCGGGGAAAGAAATCAAGAGATAAGACCATTGCCGTCACGGGCTTGAGAGACCTAAAGAATGATCCCGGCGGCGTTCTTGAGAGGGTTAGAGAACGCTTGCTAGTATCGACTAGAGATGTAAATTCATGATCTATTTGCTCTTACCCTCAATACCCGTGCTGTTCTTGATGTGATGACTTCCCAATGGGAGCTTTCCTATATAGCTTTTGTCGAGGTTGGCAAATCTTCGTAGAGTGCTTTTGTATCATTAGGCCAAGATAGTTCGTCTCGAAGAGCATATTTTCTTATTAGCAGAGCGCATCCCCTCTTATGAGAACACATCTCGCAAATCCATTGGGCATCGAAAAATGGGCTATGTTGATAGAGGACCTGGACTTGGGTACTGCGAATGATGGATACTGTGACGAGAGTGGTAAGCACATCGACTAGTTTAGTATGCGATGTATGTAATAAAGCGTATATCATACTGACTTCATGAACAATCAATGTTTTTTTTAACTCAGATTCAACGATCTGATGAGTTTAGGCGTCTCGAATTTCGAAAAAAAAAAAAAGTGTTTTGGTGTGCGGTCTATTTCGCCGTCATGTTCGTGTGTCCAGCTCTGTATGCCAACCGAAGTTCTATGAGACTCCTCTGCTGGACCGTGCTGGACCCTCCTGTTAGACCCTTCATGTTGATCCTCTATATCATATCCGTCATCTTGTAGGCGAAGAAAGGATCAATCATTCGAGAAATGATCATCACATCACCCGATAAGAAGCGCACCCTTCATATGAACTCGGGTCCTCAGTCGAACCAAAGAGTCTAAACTATTCGCAGCTGACGGGGGCCAAGACCATAGTTTAGAGAAAACATAATTTGTTACAAGTTGAAGGAACCTTTGATTTTAAGCAACGGCTCCTTAAATAGGGGAGTAATTTCAGCCTAGCGAGTCAAAATGTCCTCCATTGTGACAACAAAGATAACGATTGAGATTCAAGAAGGAACCCAAGTAGTGTCAGCTTTAGAGCGCTTGCAATGGCATGGTGAGAAGCTGAATATACTATTGAAGTAGATGAATAAGCCGACGCAAATAGAAAGCAGTTGCGATTGTTGATACAGTAGATGTCCCCAAAATGGAAAATTTGAAGGATGTAAAAGTAACCCAACAACCCAATGGCGCAAGGATATTCAGATGTCTATGTGTCGCACAACATATCTCTGATTATTGCCTGCAGGAAAACCAGAGTGAGGTTTCACCAAAGCGGAAATAACAGAATTTCCGGTTTACTTTGTACCCTTCATTCAACCAACCAATAATTGGGAAAGACAATGTATGCATCTTTGTTGAACTCTGGAAAGGATCATCACTAGACATGAAGAATCGAGTACAAGCAGGATTTCAGCCGATGTATATTATATCTATACATATATAGATATAGATATACTTATTTGACTAGGCTTTTTTAGAAACCACATACATCCCCCACCCTGAGACAAATTTCAAAAGGAACAAAAAGATGCCGAGAAGTTGAACTAAACATCTCTTCCATCAGCGGCGTCGATTAAATTAAAACAAACGGTTGCAAAGGTCTAGGAAATCAAGAAAAAAGTGTTATACAATCTCTAGGTAGCAGTACTGACCAGTGACCGACTGAACCCTCCCTCCTCCTCCATAGCCAAGAAATATGGTTCCAAGGATCCTACAAGCAAGCCACAAATCGTGTGTGTTACTGTAGAGGATTATGCTTTTCGATCAGTGGATCTTTTATGCATCAGTAGTTTGATTTGTGCGCCGGCTAAGTATGGAGACACCATAGCAGATTTTCTTCGGATGTTCCTTTGGGCAAAATAGATAAAATAGATAAAACAGATAAGATTTGAAAGGTGGATGTCTTTGGATGTCCCGAGATGTCAATTGCAAGAATCGAATCCTTTGAAAGAAGCCGATATCCGATTGCCGATGTAGAAGCGGAGAATTTTGAAGCCTTAAAATGATCCAAAGACCAATAGGATTGGGAAAGTAATCAATTTTACTTTGACAAAGCTTGAAAGGAATTACTCCGTGTGAGCAGATGTTGGATACAGAAAATATTTCCTGATTAGTGGGCTGTTAAGAATGAAAGGATGAAAGAATGAAATACAGCAGATATAGTACGTGCTGTACGGAGTAGATGATACTGCATCTCATAATTATTAGCCCTAGTTGATTCGTATTGTCGCAAGTACTATTATGCATGGGAATTGAAACATCATTAGCCTTTCTTGTTTAGTCTTAGCAGAAAGCAAAGCAAAGCAAAGCAAAGCAAAGCAAAAGAAAAGAGAAGAGAAGAGAAGAGTAGAAAAGAAACAAGCGCCCAATATACTGTATGAAGGGTCATTGGTGCAACCCCTCGGCTGTGGCTGTTCACTGCGTCATGCCTACTCATTCCCAGCTCTTTGGAACCCCAGTTAAAGTGGAAGGCCTTTGTCTTTAAGTGTGTGAGCCGAACCGATCGAGCCGAGTGACCCGAAAGTGGACGAGTTAAAGGTTTGGTTGATTACTGAACTGTGTTATGTTTTATTGAGTTTTTTATTCATGGGATATAAAGGGGGGAGGATTTCATAGAAAGGAAAGAGAAGATCATCTCCAAAAGATGACAGGATAGGTCAAAGTACGGAAGGCTTCCTTTAGTAAGGTAGTAATAATAATAAATCATGGAGTAGAAAACCTTTCAATGATTTGGTCCATGTTCGTTCTTCTTTATTCGTTGAAAAGATTTCTTTCTATCAGAAAACAGAAATTGTGATTATGCCTGATGACGATCATTGAACACAACACACCATAAGACATTACCTAAGTAAAGTGCACATGCTCGGCTCGAGGTACACCAACAAGGGGTTCCGATTGAAAAGATTAAAAGGAGGGTACTGGTCTGCACTTATCCGACAATGGATGATCTTTATAAATCTTCAAACTCCAAGTACTCCAAGTGTGGCTGGCGCCAGCTGGCTTTCCAAGGTATCCAAGGTATCCAAAGTATCCAAGGTATCCAAGGTACGGTACAATTTCTTAAAAAATAACGACATGGCATCGATTCGATCTCTTGGATGAAGGGGTTCTTACCGAAAAGCACATACCCATACACACAGTCAGGACTCAAAAGAATTTTTCAGCAACTTATTAACAACACATCAAAGTGGATATCGGCGATTAGATCGTAAAGGAGAAAGCATATGCACATACTCCAGAGTCCAATCCATACTCCGTACAGGACAGAGTATGGTAAGAATCTCTTACTAAAACCTACTGAAAGCGTCTTTACTTTCTTTACCTTCTTTACCTTCCTTCCTCACGGCTTCCAATGCTCTCTCGGAGTCTTCTTTCTCATTTTTATATTACAATGAGCTCATATGGTAAGGATTCTTATATGCCTTCTACGCGGACCGATATCATAAACATGACTATTTCTATCTACTCTCCGTACAGTAGCTAGGAACGTGGTACAATTGAATAAACTTAACTCAGGTCCAAATTGATGGAGTTCCAACCCATCATAATCACAATCAGGGTTCAAGGTATCACGATCATCCTATCAACAGCTAAAATCATAATCTTATTCACTCCGGGGATCTCTTCCGAAAGATCAAATAAATTAACAAGTAGTGGATGGCCCTTATTCAAATCCTTTACCGCGGCTTCACCATTTTCTCAACATCTTATTCGCCTTCTCCCCTTCGGATATGGTCCCTTTTGCCTCATCTTTTGAACCAATGGAACAAACAAACCTTTTTTCTCTCTTCTCTTTCCTCTTTTCTCTTCGCACCCATCCCCATGTACATATTTTTTTTATTGCGGGTTTGTTACGTTGTTTTAAAGAGTTATCCCGTCCACATCCATCTACTGTATCTATCTTCCCAGGGGTCATACTCCATAGAAACTTTCACATCGGCAAATAAGATCGAGTATACTACCTACTTACTCACCGGATACTGTACATTACTATGAAAGCATCGTAGTAAACTGTCATGCCCATAGATTAAAGGAAAAAAAAAAAAAAAGAGTCCCCTAGTGCTTGAATACATACTTGGTAATCCGTGATAATAATGCATGTTGATATAATCGAGACACATCAAATAAAACTACCAACACACCCCTCTTATGCCCACCATCCACCATGCACCCCGATTGGACTTAGTCTCGTCTAATATAGGTAAGGTCTCCTTTAACTAGAGGTCAGTAGGTTAGTAAGGGCTTAGCCATCACCTTAATCGCATCGTTAACTCCAAAGAAATCCCTACTTGGACCAGGATTAGTTTTACTTTTTTGCTATTATTGATTAGTCTTTCCCATCACAGAGTAGATTTGATAAAGTTAATAAAGTTAATAGATTAAAGGATTCTTTTAACTTCATTCATTACTTATCCAACTGATCCATTATTGTTTACCACTTACCTAGCACTTTCTTATCTCATCTAACACTGCCCTACCCTACATCCATACATCCATACAACCATCCATCCATCCAGCCATCCAGCCATCCAGCCATCCAGCCATACATCCATACATCCATACATCCAGCCATACATCCATCCATACATCCATCCATCCATCCACCTTGCAATGTCACACCCAATTTGAAATAGAGCAAAGCCGCAAGCCGCAAGCCGCACATACGCATCAACAAACCTTCTCTCTCCTCTTCTCTTCATTCCTTCTCTTGTTCCCTCGAGTTCTAGATCTCGGCCATCTCATAGACCAGCTAGATCTCTTCAAGTCTTGAATTCTCCCGTTCTAGACTTTGTATTCCCTCCCTCAATCCATCATCTGTAAGTTATTATCCGATATCGATACCCCTCCGACCTCTGGGGAACAGCAAAAGACAAGACATCATGTCATTGATTATCTATCACCTTATCATCATCATTACTCCGTAAATCTTGTTACTCAAATAATCCTCCGGGATTTTTGAAATGACTTCCCGTTAACCATGTATTTGTTGTCCAGGGCCTACAGTACCTACCGTTAAGGCACTATTTTTTCGACCGACAGGACGGCCCGTGCATCTGCAAAAGGTCATTTGTACTACCAAGTACTTTCGACTCATTGTCCTTCTTTTACCCTCTTCACCCATCTATATAGAGGTTTCTCCTCGACACTATCCTCGACAAATCAGGTTACTTGGGGGAAGGGCATAATATCTCTTGATATTATTGTCATAGGATAAGTACCGTCAAGATGATGGAGAAGGGTGGAGATATGGCTGGCCCTTCCGCCAACAATTCCAGCGACTTTGTAAGTACCTCTCTACGCTGCTTGTATCTTTTCGCGACTCGACAGCCCTCGAGGTACTTCCAATCGCTAACATGTTTTTATAGGTCCGGAAATTATATAAGTGAGAGATTACCTTCTCCAGATGTTCTGAATGGATAATTGTTTATGTGATCATCCGCTAATCTGCAAACCCTTTTAGAATGCTCGAAGATCCTTCATATGAATCTATAGTACGGTGGGGTGAAGGAGGAGAGAGTTTCGTGGTTCTTGAAGTACGTCTTCGCCTCGGGAATTGAATGTGGTCTATTATTAACATGTATGTTTATAGAACGAGAAGTTCACCAAACAAATTCTCCCGAAGCACTTCAAGCACAGCAACTTTGCTAGTTTTGTTAGACAACTCAACAAATATGATTTCCACAAAGTTCGTCAAAATAATGAAGACAATACGCAGTCTCCATATGGGCAAAATGTGCGTGGTATTTCTAAATGTACAAGACTGCAAACTAATTCACTTCCAGGCTTGGGAATTCAAACATCCCGAATTTCAAGCGAACAAGAAAGATTCATTAGACAACATCAGACGGAAGGCACCGGCTCCCAGGAAAGTTGCTCAGAGTAACGAAGAGACGTATCCAGCTCATGCCCAACAACAAATGGACCTTTTGAATACTCAACTCATGGCCACTCAACAACAACTACAGGGTCTATCTCGCAATTACCAGGATCTAGCACAGCTCAATGTAATGCTATTACAACAAGTCGTTGATTGTCAGAAGTTTATCAAAAATCATGACGGAGTTATGCGCAGCATGTTCGGGCATTTATTCAACCAAGATGCTCAACGGCGAAGTGGGAGGCCTGGAGGACTTTCAAATGGTACTGCACCAAACATGCTCGGCCGACCAACGGATGATAATCATCCTTCAACTCCATTGATGCAAGCTCAGAACCTTCTTGGACAACTCTCAGCCGAAAATTATCCCAGTAAAGAACTAGAACAAATGAGTCACGATCACCACTTACGAACAGATTACTCGACTCCCCCGAACGACCCAGGAGGCCTTATTTCAATGCCCCCGATGTCAGAATCACTTAGTGCCCCGACAGGCTATTCTATGGACAAGTCAGAACTAGATTTGGTTTACCCTGTCGGTGCTATAAACGGTATTGATCCAATTGATGAACAGCATGCCAATAATATTCCGTACGCACTTCCCCCTTCAGGATTAATGCCGCGGGACAGTATGCCCCCCGCAGACTTGGTCCCCCAACCTGCACGTACCTCTGGCCCACGTAAAAAAGGTTCTGTGTCAATCTGGGGTGATCGAAAACCTAGGATATTATTGGTTGAAGATGATCATGTGTGCGTACGAATCGGAACCAAGTTTTTGGAATCTTTTGAATGTGGATTTGATGTAGCTGTGAGTCTCTATTCGCGCCCGTAAAGATTTTGCATGTTTTAAGCTTACACTTCAACAGCGTGATGGACTCGAAGCAGTAAACAAGATAAACCTTGGTGCAGAGAATCACTTCGATCTCATCTTGATGGATATCATTATGCCTCACCTTGATGGAGTTTCTGCGACTGTCTGCATACGAGAAATGCGTGCAAATCTTCCTATCATTGCAATGACATCAAACATTCGAACTGATGATATTGAGATGTACTTCCGTTATGGTTAGTCATATCACACAACATTCTCTTCCTTTGACAAGCAATTAACTTGATTAGGCATGAATGACGTCCTGCCCAAGCCTTTCACGAAAGAGGGTATGATGAAGGCTCTTGAAAAACACTTGGCACATTTCCGGAAGAAGGCGCCAACGCTTGGTTTCTCAAGCCCTAGACAAATGTCACATCCGGGAGGTTTTGTCACGCCAGGCCAATCGCACACCCCATTAGGTTTGAACATGGGTCAATTAACCGCGACCCAATCGATAGTTGACGATGCGTCTTCTGGAAAGTCACCTCAAACAGCTACATCCTGGCAGTCGCCTGTTCAGTTACCGGGAGGATCTCCTGTTGTGACCTCGGCTCCAGGTAGTTATATGCAACCTACCATGCAATCTAACGGCATGAAAGACCCATCATATTCTGTGACCCCAACCCACCCTCATCCTCAATCTGGGTTTCCTCCATCCATTTCAAATTTAAATAATCAGAGACCTCCACATAGGAGGGGTATATCCGATCTGAGTGCTGCCAGTACGCCAGATGGCAACCCCGATCCAAAACGTCAAAGAATGTATGCCCAGCCTGGAAACTTCCAGCAATGATTAAATGGTTTTTAGGTGGTTCCTACCGTTTTTTCACAAAGGGAACATAAAAAGTGGCAACTCGGTCAACCAAAAAAAAAAAAAAAAAAGAGCAAAGCCCGAGACCGGTCCTGGTCAACCGAAGAAGACCATCGATTTACCCCTTTGAGTCCTTTCTTCGATTCGATCCTCTACTTGATATATACTGCCCGGCGGATCAATCCTCAGCTTTCCTGTTCCTCATCACTATTAAACTAAATTCATCCTTTATATGTATATTTTTCTCTGTTCCTGGTTTAGGATGCATAACCGCTACTGAACAAACGTCCTTTTTGGACATCAAAAGCTCACATAGTAACCTCTGAAATATTTCTTTCGCATAACAGGATGGTTTGGTGAGAAAGATACCCGGCGAGCCATGAAGGCACCTCGGTGTTAAAGGATAGAAAATCAAGATGCGAATCATGGCATGGTTCCATTTGGGATGGGATGGGGAGTATATGGATGCATGGATGGATGGCGTTGACATGGGAAATGGGAATGGTTTATACATGCGTGATTTAATGTTAAACAAGCTAGACCAATGCTGGTTTTTATTTTTGTTGATATGCAAAGAGATGGAAAGATAAAATCAGCTGGATTGTTTGAGAAAAAGTTTGCAGGAAACACAATGACTGAAAAGCTAATAAATCATACATAGTGTAGAAAAAAATCCACAAAACTTGAACAGTTCAACTAATGATTCTATGAAATCGAGATAAGTATGAAGGGATAGAGCTGATACTTATATTTATTTATATACATGCGGTAAACATAAGGAAATCTAGATCATCAGCCCACTTCAAGGTCTAGATTTCAAAAGACTATATGCAGTGAGCCGTCGAGGAAGCGGAACGAGGCCGATTGAGGCGTACGAGGCTGACAGTGCTTGCTTGCAAGGATGAAAATAATAATGTCAAGGGTTGGGTACGGCTGACTACAACCCCACTACATGCTTCGAATCTAAAAATTAATCAATGAAAGCTACCTACTCACGGAAAGGCTGCGTGCGAGTGAGTCAACCTACAAATTAATTATTGGTCTCCTCGATTCCTTTACTATTTCCATAATCCTGGAATTATATTATATTTACGATTTCAATCTGGATCAATAGTTGCATTGACAAGGTAGTTTGATTGATTGGATGGAGATACTTTTAACATTTCTCTTTCTCTCCAAATTATAATATTCGAAATATTACCCAAAGACAACGGGAGACTTTCACTTGCCGAAGAAAGAAACAGACAAGCAAACGAATATGGCACAGTCACATCCCTCGAAGCCAGCCAAAAATTCTGGCGGAGCAGGGGGGAAAGGGGCACAAGGGGGGGCGAAAGGAAAGAAAGGTGCTGTAGCCGGTGGAGGGGGGAAGAAAGAAGACGAGAGGGATGAGAGTTTGCAAGCTGTTGTCCTTGCGGATTCGTTCGAGACGAGGTTCAATCCTTTCACACTGGATACACCTAGATGTTTATTGCCTCTAGCGAATACTCCTCTCATCGAATATACTCTCGAATTCCTGGCCATGTCCGGCGTCGCAGATATTTACATATATTGCGGAGCACATACCGAAGCAGTAGAAGAATATCTCCAAAATTCTAAATGGGATCCGCAAAGTTCGCCCTCTTCACCTTTTAGCAAACTCATGATTGTCAAAACTACGGCTCATTCGGTAGGTGATGCTATGCGAGATTTGGATGCGCGAAATTGGATCACTGGGGACTTTCTTTTGGTTCATGGGGATTTGGTCTCAAATCTGCCCATCGATGCTGCATTGGCTGCCCATAGAGCAAGAAGATATGCCAATAAAAATGCTATTATGACCATGGTTTTGAGGTCAGGAGGCTTGGGAGATCATAGAACGAAATCGAATGGTATCACACCTGTGTTTGTCCTGGATCCTACGCAGAATCGATGTCTTCATTATGAGGAGATGAATCCACTCCAATCGAATAAATACCTTAGTCTGGATCCAGATTTACTTTCAGAAAATTCCGAAATAGAGATTCGAACGGACTTTATTGATTGCGGCATTGATATTTGTACACCAGATGTACTAGCATTGTGGGCAGAATCTTTCGATTACGAAGTCCCTAGAAGGCATTTCTTACATGGAGTGTTAAAGGATTATGAGTTAAATGGAAAAACCATTCATACCGAGATTGTGACGGATCACTACGCAGCTCGAGCATTCAACTTACAAGCATACGAAGCTATAACCAAGGATGTACTGGGAAGATGGACATATCCTCTTGTCCCAGATAGCAATTTAGTTGCAGGACAGACTTATAAATTTCAACGAGGTGGATTTTGCAAAGAAAATGGTGTTATCCTAGCTCGAACATGTAAGATTGGCAAGAGGACAGTACTCGGGGCGGGTACAAGTGTAGGAGATGGTTCTACGATTATCAATAGTACCATTGGCCGGGGATGTCGAATCGGGAAGAATGTCACGATTCAGAATGCCTATATTTGGGATGATGTCATCATTGGTGATGGATCATTTGTGGATAAGTCAATTATCGCCAATAATGTCCTGGTTGGGCAGAAATGCAAGGTCACTGAAGGGTCGCTCCTTTCATTCGGTGTGAGAATAACCGATGGAAAGGAAATCACTAAAGGATCACGCATTACAACAGGACAGAAAGTAAAGGATGATTATGATACATCAGAGCCGACGCCCACTGATTTCAGTATCGTTGGGGAAGGTGGAGAAGGCTATGAATTTATCGACGACGAGGAGTTCGAAGATGAAGAATCTAGCGCCTTTCACTCTAGTCTCGTATACTCAACTCAGCATCTTAATTTATCCAGAGAATCCATCTCCACTGTCTCATCTGAGCTATCTGCTGGCGAGGTTGATACCCGCTCTCGACATTCAAGTTTTGCAGGTTCTATTTCTGACGATGAACATGGTCAAGGTTCCTCGGAAACGTTCCATCATGACGCTGTTCAAGGTCTCCTCGATACTCTGAGAGAAAATGGCGATTTTGACAGTGCGAAATTAGAGTTTATGGGTCTAAGACTCAGTAATGATGCAGATGATTATCAAATCCGCCGGGCCATCGCAGCAGCTTTCACAAAGTTTATTGCGGAATCGGTTACATCTGGTAGTAAAAATGCAAGTGAAGCAACGATTCAAGCATTAAATGTTGCGGGTGCACAAAAATTCTTGAATGAGGTGGCTATTGGTATTGAGAAGGAGGAGGGGGGTATGAAGGAATTTTTGGTTTGTTTACAGAAAGGATTGGTGGGAAAACAGAATGCAGGTGCGGTGATGGCGAGCTTGTGTCAGAAACTTTATGAGAGGGATATCGTGAGCGAGGAAGCGATACTTGGGTGGTGGGAAGATGCGGAAAAGGGAGTAGGAGGGAAGGGGAAGGGGAAGACCGGGGAAGCAGGTGTGGAGGGTGGAGAGGATGAGGAAATGAAGAAGGTGAGGGAGAAGACAGCAGTGTTTGTAGAGTGGCTGCGAGAGGCGGAGAGTGAAGAGAGTAGTAGTGAGGAGGAGGATGACGAGGAAAGCGAAGAGGAAGATAGTGATTAAAAGTTTGGAGCTATGGGAAATGAATGGGAATACGATACGGGATGTGCTCGATAGAAAGTTGTACTTCCTTACATCCAAAATCCATAACTCACTGGGATTTTAGTAAAGATATGAATGAAACGATGTTTACAATCTTATGTTTATTGTCTATTCTACTCTACTCTCCTATCCTCTCCTCTCCTCTCTCTATTCTTATAAATTCAACAACCATTTGAGAACATCTGTAGAAGATAGTTCAGTCCAGTCTCAAATATCAATTATAATCAAATCAAATCAAATCAAATCAAATCAAATCAAATCAAAGCAAATAATACTCCTTCATGTAAATAAGCAAGTAAGCAAGTAAGTAAGTAAGTAAGCGAATAATCCATCCATCCATCCACTATCCAGTACTTAGGTATTCACACATACCTACCTATACATCCAAATGAATTTCAAAAAGTTAGATAGCTGCAGTTGATTTTATCCCTCCTACCTCCTACCTCGTACCTCCTATAAATAGGTAGACGAGTGTATTGTTTATTAAATGGTGTGTGACTTATTTACTTACTTGGCTGCTGGAGGTAGCTAGGTAGGTAGATAGATGGGAGGTCAAATCACATCACATTATATTATATCAAACCGAAAGTTATACTATATCACATCACATCAGGTTATATCAAATCAAATGACACATCATATCAAACCCAAACAAATCAAAGCCAAAACAAGACAGACAGATCACTGTTCAAAAATATAAAATGTACCAATCCCATATTTAAAGTTCTGTTGCTTTCTTTTCCCCAAAGGAAATCCTCAGAAAATATCGCAATGCTAGACTTCTTCATCATCCGCTTGTATGCATTCATTTCTCTCCATTCTCCATAATAACATTCATCTTAATGGGTTTCCATTTTTCCACATGTGATATGCTTCCCATCCCATCTCCATGTCACCACTCACCCATCCGACACCACAACACCCGCTCATTCATCGCACACCAGCTTCCCCAAACTCCATATATACATCTACTGAGCAACCGGCGCTTGAACACCCTCCTCACTAGGAACTGGAGCTGGAGCCGTAGTTCCTGTAGGAACTGTACCTGGGTTCACATTCTCTGTGTTGATAACGGGCTGCTCTCCATTTGCCTTCTCAGCAGAAGCCCACTTAGGAGGCTTAGCCCAAGTAGGATCCGTCCAAGGACCCTCATCACTCAACGCACACCCGCCCTTGCAATCACAGCTACCACCAAAGATCTTGGGTAAATTCTCCTTGGGAACTTGCGCCAATAATTCCTTCTGATATCCTGTTCCCAAGACATGAATCTTCTCCACGGTAATAGGATCCAACCAACCCTTTACAACACCAAAAACAGTTGAGAAACCCCATGGTGCGTTGATCAAGTACAATTTTCCGAGACGCTCAGGGTAATAGTTTTGAGACATGCCGGATGCTTGTTTGACGTATGCGTAGACCGAGGGAACTTTTGTGATGCCAACGCCCTTGAGATCCATGATTGTGCAGCAGGTTTCGAGGAGAGATCCAGCTTTGCGGGAACAGGCTGGAAGACGAGGATCTGCCATTTTTTCATACTCGACAGCAAGGTTTTGGAGCATGCGTTCTGAGGTGGTGATTTTGTACATGGCGTTTAGGTCGATGTTGCCCATTTGTTCAATGTAAACGGGGCGGCCATCCTGTTGAGGTGGGAGATGTGATTAGATGATGTTTATTTGAGGACATGGTGAATAGGATAAGAGAGAGCAATGTACCTTGTCAGTTTTATGGTAGTATTGAGGATAGTATTTGAAAACTTCCTCCTTCTCCTTATAATCAAAGGTACGAACAAGCTCATCGAGTCCAAAATCTTTTCTCCATTGTTCAGCTTCCACGAACCTATCCCGTAAACAATCAGTATTTGCCCATGCAATATGATAAAACCAAGAAAACAGGTGTAAATATTGAAGGGGCCCTACATCTTCTCAGAAAGCGCGACATCGAACTTGCGTGCTCTTAAGAATCGAAGCTGTAAATGAGATAATGATTAGCAATTAACCATCTATTCCATATTCCCTGCAGAATATCAAAGTATCAAGGGAAGAGAGGGTAGATCTTGAACTTCATCCGCAGAATCAAGATACAGCGTCTTGAGATCCTGCCAACCTCGATTCTGCAAACCCTCGAGCCTCTCAACAGAACAGAACAAAACAAAACAAACATACCAAAGTCAAAGTGTCCAATCTCTCAGTAAACCCCGCAGCCTCCAACTTCAACCTCAACTGTTCAACCTGAGCATCTTGTTCCGGGGTAGTATGTCCAGGGTGTCCACTTTGCGCAGTGGGCGACGTGGTTGGGAAGTCATAATGATCATACTTGGGATCGAGTTTAATTGCAGGGTTGGCGGCCATATTGAAGAGAAGAAAACGAAACGATTTGATTTCTCACACAAGTGCTTGTTGTCGTCCTGAGGGGGGTCAAGTAGTAAGGTAAAGAAGGAAAGAAAGAAGAGTTGTATGAAATGATATGAAATGGAATGGAATGGGAGGATGAAGTTGCGCACAGAGGAGAGATAGATATACCGTAACAGGGACGAACGAACGAGCAGTTCCATTGGCCCAAACTAGAACTAAAATCCAAGAGGGGCACTAACTTCACTTCACTTACTTTACTCTACTGCCCACCCGCCAATCCAATCAAGCCAAACTGCTTCTCCTTCGTACTTTTGCTATGACGGTGTGGAATTATCCTTGTAAGCGAGTTTAGTCAAGAAATCCCCTGAATGGATTAAGGATTCCATATTAATTTGATAAATCGACTTATTTTGTGGATGATAATGATCCCCCTTTTGACGTTGATATTAAGACCCCCGTTGAGATTGGATTGGATTGGATAGAGATCAAGATCGAAATCAAGGGCAAGATTTGAATCTGGTCATATCCATACAAGAGATATTACATATTACCGATACGAGGATGTCTTTTTGGGAAGGGAACCAAGGTGTTCATTCATCCATTCATGCAGCTATTGATACGTAGGGGATCAAGGACTAGCTACCTAGTATGTACGTACGAGTAGGTTGTACCAAACAGTTTTTTATAAGGAACCAGCAAACTTGACAACTAGCTAGGAACGTATGTATGGACAATCAGGTACTAGTATGTATATTTATTTATATTGATCCAATAAAAGTAAACAAATAAGCTCCATCAATCACAAGAGAGTTTCAGTTTCTTTGTACTGTGTATCAGACCGTGAAGATCTTTCGTTTCCTTTTATTTTGCAGGAAGGATACTTGCTACATATATGATTTCTCCTGAATATCATGAAGAAGATTCCGCTGGATTGATTTCCCAAAAACTTTTAGATTTTTATTATTTCTTTTCTCCCAAATCTCATATTTCATCCATTAGAACTACCAGCCTTTCCATCCTTTTCCTCAGTAGCTTCTTGTTCATTCTTTTCCTTTCGTTTCATCGTAACATCCCAATTGTATACCCTAGCCGTAGCAACCTCCATAGTCTATTAAAAGTTTCGTCAGCTTAATCTAATCTCTACCTGCTTCTTCCCCGGCCGTGGTCCGTGAGTGAATGCATTTAGACGTACTGTAATCTGTTCTCTCAAGAAATCGAGATCCTCCTGACAATTTGAGAAGTTTTGTTTGGCTACTGCAAGTCGTTTGGAAAGCAGTTCTTCTGCCTCATCGATGGGGTATGATAACATGACGTTGGCCTAATCCATCATGTCAGTGCGAAATCATAGCACTCAATTCTGGAGATTAAACATACCCCCAACCATAGATAAACTTCTTGCGTAGCGGGGATATTCGCTTTGGCATACAACGTATCATTCAACTCAAATGTAGCCTGTATAGGATCCGAGCCCTCCTACAATAAGTTGTCAGTTCCAGCCTTTCGTGCTCTCCTCCTCCGCCCATCAGCCCCTCTCCCTCCCCACATCCAACGTACCTTTCTCGTCTTCAAAAACCTCACCGTGTCAAGCGTCTTCTGAATATCCGGTATATTGATCTTGGACCCCGCAATCCTCTTTTGTTGATTAACCTCCATAAACTGATATTTCCTAATGTCCAAAAATGAGCCGACATTCGCACATTCCATTGCCACACCCCAGCAGATCTGCATCGTCAAGGCCCAACATACGAAATCATCTCCTGGAATCTCTTCAACGTGGGTTCGACATCCGCGCGCGAAGTAACATAATCCTCGACTCGATCAACAAACGGCGCATATGGTATACCTCGCTCATTTGTGCGGGCGGCATCTTTTCTGCTTCTGATGTTAATTTTCTGCAGACTGTAGCATGGCCTGCTCTATGCTCGAGGATTCATGACTTACTTGATCTCTGTGTCCGCCATATTTGGCGTCTGCAAAACAAAACTATTGCAACCTTCAAAATTATTGACTGCCCACTGCAACATAATGGCTAGTGCTTTCGCTTATGTAATCATAGGCTACATCATAGGATTCACCCTCATCAGAACTTGATATATTATGATTATTAGACTACTAGAAGGTGTTATAACGACGTTGATATTGAAAAATTGAATATATGAATGTACAAGCATACTCATAATCATGCTGTTCCCATATGGAACCCAAAAAGCTCATTAATAAGTGTATAACTCTCTACCATAGGGTGAGGCCAGGAATTCAATGTTGTGTACGTGCATATATACTTCTCTCTCAAACCAACAACAGACTGATTCATTTAACTATTCATAGCCAACACTTCTAGCATGATATCCTATTTCCGCCCACAAACTTCTCCCTCCCACCAAACAAACAGATCAATGACAAAAGGGTAATACACCACAAGCCAAAATGCTGCTATCAATTCCAAGTTGGCGAGAGATTGAAAAATAGGTATCAAGTAGGCAGGTTCTTGAGAACTCGGATCAGGTTACGATTCTACGGAGTACAATTTCTATCTACGATTTCACATCCGAGGTAACTGAGGGACTAAGAGTTGATTCGAATACAAGACCAAAAAGAATAAGCCCTTCAATACGAGTATTGGGACAGGCCAAGGAGCATTGTGCTTCTGGGGAGATATTGTAATATGAAAAGTCAGTGTTAATAGGCCTTGCATTCATTTCCATTTGGAGCATCACTGTGGCAACAAGCAGTTGTTGTTCATCGGTACTTGTATTCTGTATCGCACTAATAGGTATGTAGACATCAAGGAAATGATTTGATATTGATCAATGATCAATGATCAATCGTAGGCATTCTGACCAAGGAAAATGTGACCCCCCCCCTTCCCCAATAGACAACCATGCATAGTTATTATTAGAAATGAGACCATCCTATTCTACAGAATAAAAGGAAACTCCCATTTCCGATTCCCCAACCTTCAGATAATTGGGCGTATCCAATTTATTGCAATTTGGCTCGTTTCTCGATGAGAGTGTATTTAGGCCTTTGCTTTAGCAAGACCAACTGTGTTCTTGCCAAGATCATAAACAGAGTAGTACTTTCGGAGGAATGCATCACCCAAGATGGCAAGAGGTCCAACTGGTTCTGGGAAGTCCATGCCCTAAAATATTGTTAGCAAATTCATATCAAAAGAATGAACGATGCAAGAAAGCTTACCATGATAGTAGAAATGCAGGATTCTTGAATCTCGAGAATGTAGTCGTAGGGGGTAATGGGGAATTCGTGACCGCTGAGGGTAAAGGTAAGATCTGGGAGACTGTCACGCTTGGCGCAATCGACGGTGTATTGACCGTTCCAACTCTTCTTAGCACCGATCTCCTTGTTGAGAAGCTCAGCGAGAGTAGTCGGGAGAGCAATGAGAGAAGTTCCGGTGTCAAGTATAACACCAGTGTTGTCAAGCTCGGCCTTGGCATCACCAAAAGAGATGGCATCAAGGTCGACCTCCCAGTAAGCCTTACGTCTTAATGGAATCTCGGTAATCTTGCCCTCGTAGTGATCCTTGTTAACACCACCAAAGATAGCCTCGGAACCCTCAGCATCGGCAGTGGAGTCACCCAAGTAAAAGGCAAAAACTGGCTCGTCCAAAAGTCCTTGGTCGATCATGCTGTAGAAAGGTGGGACAATCTTGTTGACGGAAATGGTATCATATCCAAGACCCAAGATACCGTCAAATCTACCAAAGGCAAATGCAAGACCTGGTTCTTCAGTAGCTTCGGCGAAGACTTGATCCTTGATCTTGAGGTCACCAATGGACATAACATCCTTAGAGGTGAAACCACTCAAGCTTCCTGAACCATATCGGATCTCGAATGATGTTCCATTCTTCTTGTATGTAGATGATGAGGATGAGTCGTACTTTGTGTGAAGGTAGCACGCGATCGAACCGCACTCGGTAGATGGAACCCAAAGATTGGAACTTCCGGTATCAAGAACAACCTTGAAGGTTTGTGGTGGCGTTCCGATAGTAATTTCTGAGAAGTCTATTCGAGAGTTTAGCAGCTGACAAGTACTTGAGTATTAATGTATATCCTTACATTGAGCATTAAGGAAGTTGGAAACTGGGACAGAATGATCGCCTCCCTCAAGATGAACGGAGGTCTCTTTGAACATCTCATCGGCGTGAGACTGAGGTCTAACGCCCATATACTTTTGACCCAAATGTTTGGCATGAGCATCCATATTAGCAGTAGCAAGCTGCTCACTCAAGGTAACCTTCTTGAGAGGCATCTTGTGAACACCAGCGCTCACACTGCCGAGCAGCGATGCTGCTGCGAGAAAAGCACCCTTCATGATGTAGAGTTAATTCGTATGTGATGGATGTATTTTATTAATGAAAGATTGATTGATTGATGATGTAGAAGAGTAAAGGGATTCTTTGATGAAATTCAAAGTTGGATAAAGTAGAAGAGATTGATTGTTTGATTGTTTGATTGTTGATAAGAGAAAGGAAGATGGCTGAATCGATGAGATGGATCATACAGTAGCTCAGAGCAAGCTGGGCACGGCAGGATCAAGTTGAATAATAACGCTAAGGACGAATAGAATGACGATAGCGATCGCCTAACACGGCCATCTCCACATTTGAGCCCACTTATAAGTGACTCTTAGCCAATTAAAGTTGATCATGGGTTCACTTGGGGAAAGGTACACAAAATAGATACCGATACCCCGACATTTTAATGGAACCGGATCGTATCAAGCATAAGAGAGAAATGGGTCGGGAGTCGGGACTAATGGATTTGATGATCGAATCCGAATTGGAACATTGAGGAGTACAAAGGAAGTAGCTGGAGATAGGGAAGGGGAATGGGAAGGGAAGGGGAAGGGGAATGGGAATGGGAAGGGGAATGGGAATGGGAATGGGAATGGGAATGGGAATGGGGATAGAAGTAGTAATTTACTGTAGATAGCTACGCGGGTAGCTACGCGGGTAGCTGCGTATAGTAAGGAGATAGGCAACCTTGAGGAGGTATCAAAAAGCAGGTATCTACTTTGTAATGGTTGTATCCATCCCTCTAATCAGCGTAAGAGATCATCTAGTTGTCAATCAAATTCAGAATGAAATCATGAAGACTATCAAAAAGCGTCTAATCCGAGAGAGACCATCGGAATGTCAACTCAGAATTCAAATATCGAAAGGGCTATGAAAGAAAGAGTAGGCATACCTACCTAGCTATTCTACTCCAAAACTCCCGCAGTACGCGGGTTTCAGCTACATCACACACATTCATACTTTTGCTTCTCCATGTGGCTGATGATTATTCTATCTACGGAATACCAACCTGATAGTCTCACATTTCCCAGGCAAGATGAGACAAGGGGAACAATCTGATCCGAACTCGTGCCTACCTACTACCGACCTAGATAGTCAAATAGATCAAATAGATTATCGCCACAGATATCCGAGTACACACATCAAGATGAAGATAAAGATAACGATAAAGATAGTTAGCACAGATATGTAGGTACTGTACCTATAGTATATGGCTAAAGTATCACACGAATAAACCTAATACCTACCTACCTACCTATCAACTCCCAATGTCCTAAGTATCTCAAGCTACACCTACCACCTACTCATCCAAGTACCTGACCTCTCCCTCCAATCCCCAAAGCTACCCAGTACTGTACATATCATGCCAGGCACACACTGCTTAGTCCTCCTAGATACTTACTAATGTGTATCGATCCGGCGCCAACCGCCCACCAACCGCCCCAGACAGATCAGGAACTTCAAGACTCAGGTACGACCTGAGCTGAGCTGCCTCTTATTACTTGCGTAACCCTGGATTCAGCATACAGTAGAATATAGTTATCATTTCCCACTATTCAAAGCTCGATGCAGTGTCCAACGTGATTATGATCAAGAACCGAGAAAGAAAAATGTAGTTGGGTAGGCCTAGGTAAAAGCTGACCGCTATATTTTAGCTTAATACGTGTTGAGCGGCCATTAGTTTAGCCTAGAAGGGAGAGCACTGGAGTAGTGTAAAGTTCCTCCATACAGTTTCTCACCGACAAACATTCAAATCACTGCCTTAATATTAGACATAAAATCTCGGTAGAAACAGTTGATTTTCTACCTAGGTATCTCATATGGTCTATTGAATTCGACCTCTAAATTTTACTCATGAACCCCCTGCCACTCCCTGGTATATCATGACGACGTTGAATCTGTCAAAAGAAGTAGCGCCTGCAAATGATGAATCCTAATTGCTTTTCTTTCCCACACCCAATCCCTGAACACCAGAACCAAATGCCAAATTATCAAACATCTATTCTCTCCAGCCCTCAACTGGGAGGGGGAAGCTGCTAGCCCAGGCAGCAATCTCCTTTCTCAACTCGTTGATCTTCTCAACTTCACCACCAGCAACCTTGGCCTTGAAGTCCTTGAGCTTGTTGTCGCTCTTTGGCAAAGAAGCCTGGACTTCCTTGCAGATCTTGATGCTCTGGTCAATGTAAGATGCAACTCTCTTGAAGTCCTCGGTACCGAATCCACGACTAGTCATGGCTGGGGTACCAATACGGATACCGCAAGGGGTCAAAGCAGACTTGTCCCCTGGAATGGAGTTCTTGTTGCAAGCAATATTGATTTGCTCCAAGACAGCCTCAACACGAGCACCGTCAAGTGCTTGTGCTCTGAGATCAAGGAGAACCATGTGGGAGTCAGTGCCATCAGCGACAAGCTTGTAGCCCAATTGCTTGAACTCGGTCTCGAGAGCCTTAGCGTTGTCGACAACTTGTTGTTGATACTTCTTGAAGTCATCGGTTGTGGCTTGCTTGAGGGCAACAGCAAGAGCTGTAATGGTGTGGTTATGTGGTCCACCTTGGTGACCTGGGAAAACGGAGAAGTTGATTGGACCTTCAAGATCGTAGAGGGTCTCTTTTCCGGTCTTGGCATCAGTCTTACGGACACCCTTGCGGAAGAAGATCATGGCACCACGAGGACCACGGAGGGACTTGTGAGTAGTAGTGGTAACGATATCAGCGTGCTCGAAAGGACTTGGGATAACACCAGCGGCGATCAAACCAGAGATGTGAGCCATGTCAACAACGAGGTAAGCACCGACAAGATCAGCGATCTTGCGCATACGGGCATAGTCGATAAGACGGCAGTAAGCAGAAGTTCCAGCAACGAGAACCTTTGGTCTGTACATCAAAGCGTTGGCCTCGAGTTGGTCATAATCAATGATACCAGTCTCCAAGTTGACACGGTATGGGAAAGTCTCGAAGTATGTTGATACTGCGGAGATCCTGACATGTAATTAGTAAGATTAAACTACGAAAAATGAACAATTTGCCAACTCACTTTCTCTGGGGAGTTTGGTAACCGTGAGACAAGTGACCACCGTGTGGGAGATCAAGACCCATAAGTCTGTCATGTGGCCTCATAATAGCTTGGTAAACTTGGAGGTTTGCTGGAGAACCACTCAAGCATTGAACATTGACACCCCATTTCTCGGAGTCCAAGTTGAATGCCTTGAGAGCACGAGCCTGGCAGGTCAACTCAATAGAGTCGATGTGTTGGTTACCACCATAGTATCTAGCACCTGGGTATCCCTCAGAGTATTTGTTTGACATGGGTGATCCCAAAGCATCGAAGACGGCACGGGAGGTAACATTCTCGGAGGCAATGAGGATGATCGATTCACGCTGACGTTGAATCTCAAGTTTCTGAATTCTACATCAGTAAATTGCACAAACAATGAACGTGCATATTTGATTCACTTACCATGATCTCAGCGATCTCAGGATCAGTCTCAATCAAAGACTTTTCCAACATCTATAAATGATGAGTCAGTAAACCTAGTATTTCAACATTTCCTATCGAGGGGTAATTGGTATTGCAACAAACCTCTTGATGGGACTTTGGGAGGGCGTATGTAGAAGACATGATTGCAATCTAATTATTTGAACTGCAAAGGAGGATATGGATGTTTTGTAGATTGAAGTATTGAAGAGAAGGGTGGTTTTTTGTAAAAAAAAATCAAAAGATGTAGAGGTAAGACAAAGAAGTATACAAAAATTTGGTCGAGCTAAGAGTTGCCCCTCCAAACAAGCTAGCGGAATCGGAGAGGATATTAACCAATGAAACCCCGCAGTTGTTATAGACTTGACTCGCTAAGAGATTATTATCCCGCAGTTAAGAATATATTGCGGGGGGTGAATAATGGTTAAACTACGGGATAATATATTAAATTTTTGGTTGAAATATGAATTGAATGCAAAGTCTCAAGGTCAATCCTAATATCATGTTCATGTTCATGTTCATGTTCATGTTATACGGTCAATGATTAGTATCCAAGAGAATTTGAAACTTGTCTACCAACTTGTCCTACTGCTGTGAAGCTATACTTATCCCACAACCATTCAAAGTTGATCCATTGTAAAAGACGAAGGAGAAGAGAGGAACGGATCGAGTTTCCTTGCGAAAGGGGGCTCGCTTGAAGAATGGAAGTACAATAGCTGGAGGGGAAATTGGCGCTACTGTAGGGTGACATGCAGGACGGTAAGAGTTTCATTTGTGGTATATTTTATAAAGCCTACCTCATCAATGAGTTGAATGCTAGCACTACAATTCTACATTAGAGAATCCAAGCATTTTTGTACATAATGCCTCAACTATCAAAAATTATCAGTCCGAGACTCCAAGCGTCTCCTCTTCGCCTCCTTTTGCGCCTTTTTCTCACGTCTCGCTTCATTCTTAGTTGTCATACCAGGACCCTCGGTGCTGACTACTCCTGTAGCTTTCTTCCTCGTAATCTCGGCACTTGAGGATAGGGTTTCCATAGTCGAATTGAACTTCGTAGGTTGAGATTTTGAGAGAGTTGTATCTGTGTTAGATGATGAATTCAATGCCTTGTTTAGTGGGAGTATAGAAAGTTGTGAAGATCTAGTATTAGTTGTTGTCTCGGGGTCCGAATCTGAAGGCGAGTTGGTCCGTATTCGTAGTGGTATGGACTGCTTTGTGAGCTCAGTTACTGCCTGTTTCTTCAAATTTTTCAGTTCCTGTATTCCGGGGGAAATTGGTGTGAACGAACTCTTGTGTTTCTTCTTCTTATCTCCGGAATCCTTGTGTTTCTTTTTCGATGATCGATCCGCTCCCTCTTCGGAGTCTTTGTGGGACTTTTTCGACTTATCGGATTTTGATTTCTTTGCTGGGATTGAGGCTGGTGGTGCATCTTCCATTTCTACATCTGAATTTTCATCTTCTGACATTGCGATTTTCTGGAACTTTGGAGCGCGTTCTTCTGAATCACTCTCGTCATCGGACCCAATGATACCAGGTGCGCTTGCAAATCCAATTGGTTGGTATCGTGCCTTAAGACCTTTAGGCTGTTGGCGGACAGGTCTCTTTGCAGGCACTGTAGCCTGGCTGGAATTCGTTTTGGAAAGGTTGATGACTTGTTGCATATGATAGATTTGATTGACGGGCTTCTTCTCTAAAATGATAGATCAGTCAGTATGTTTGAATAAGATTGGCATTAGTAGAAATTTTACCAATAAAATAGCCATCTTTGGAGTTGCTTGGTAACAAGATCTTGGTGTATGTTTTATCATCAAGTGGATCATGGACAAAACCATAATCATTGCCGTCCTGCGAAAATACTGCCTTGCCCAATTTTGCATCTTGTAGCGAAATCTCCTCCACAGAAGAAATGGGCACCGATGCAGGTGCTGTGATATACCAAATCTCTTTGCCCTCTAAATTAGACTTGTTGAATAGTTGCGATGCTTTACTCGAGTTCTTGGAAGAATTCTTCTCAAATCCGGGAGGGGGCTTGAAAGGCGCAACTTTTAAAGATACGGTTCTGGCATCTTTCCTGATCTGATATCAGCAGAAGAATTTCAACATCTAGCTTGCTTAAAGAAACTTACTTGGACGGCGGAGGTATGGCAGGTTTATTTCCATTCGTATTCAATTCGCTTTCATCTTTTGATCCATCTTCCTCTTCTTCATCACTGCTGCTTCCACTTTCACTCTCTTCGCCGCTCTCAGCCTCGGAACTATCACTACTTTCTGCGACCTTGCCATTGGGCTTGGACTTGGACTTGGACTTGGGTGGAGACTCCACAGCAGGATTTGATGGCAGAGAATCATTGTCGCTATCGGAGCTCGAATTAGTTTCTATTGGCTCATCTTTTTCATTGTCGCTTTCTGCAATAAATTCTGTGCTCTTGAAATTTTGCGGTGATTTGGTGACTTGAGTTTTAGTTGTAGGTTTTGAGGAGGATTTAGAGGAGGATTTCGTCTTTTTCTTTTCCTCGCGAGGAATGTTTTTTGCTGAACCCATGATTAATCCGTATGACTCTGTTTCTAGAGGGATTTGTGGAGGGTTTGTTTAATTGTTGTTGTAAACAAGTAGAAACTCGCATCGAAACTTTTTTTTGGCAAGGCTCGGCCTTGCTCGGGAAAACACCGGATCTAACTTTTTTGATATCTCAAGCTGCCTCACAAATCCTCGGGTGAATTCGAACATTCATACGAATATCCATGGATATGTATATTGATAGGAATTTCTTTCATACAGAAATTTTAAAATAATGTCTAGTAAAAGAAGAAAGCTGGATGCTCCTGGGAAATCTCGTAAGTTCAATATATTATTTAAATGGTACACTTTTGCTGAAATCAATGTAGCGATGAGTGCTGTAAGTGCATTCGCGGCTAGAAAGGCACAAGCTGCTGCTCAGAGCACTGGTGGTCCAGAAAAGGAGACACCCTCTTCACAACCCCGTAGTCAAAAACTTGTCCCGCAGGTGAAGAATGATGTCCTCACAAGAAACACCAAGCGAGGAAAGTCGGGCCAAGTTGGAAATGCTTTTCCTGCCATGAGCCCAGACCTCATTGCTGAAGGAAATGGACCAGGAGAAGATCTACAGAATCATATCTCGAGGTGTGTTTGCGCCTCTTGGATTATGATATTATCCCCTCAACAGATATTGATGTAGAACAGTTCTGATTCACGTGAGCAGTCACCTGAAGTAATCTTCGACAGGCCGTTGATGGTCTTATCTACTTTCAGGCCCAGTGAGGATAACACCAAAGCTTTGAAAAGCAGAATATTGGTGTTGAAACTTGCACCTGGTGAGGTCAGTGATCTAGTATCTATCAACCATATAAGCTGACCTTATATAGAGATTAGTTCTGCTTGGGCAATGTGATCTTGAGGTTGTAGAAGGACAAATTACGATCCTAGGGGCAATCTTAAAGGCTTCGGCGTTGAGGCATCAGATATATGCAGCCGCTTCACATTCGCTACCAGTAATCAGGTGTCCAGATGGAGAAATCAACCCTGCGGTTCTTCATCTCCATCAGTCTGATCGTGGAATGAGATCTTTAGAGTCTCTCTCCCCGCTTTTCGGGAAATTGTGGAACGAGGATGCACAAGTATTTGGATCGGGAAGTAGTTATCCTGCTGCAAAGATTGGAAAGAGTACATTTCAAATTGTAGGCAAATCCTGCTTGCGGCCGGTCACCTCCCCACCAGAATGGAACAAAACGCTAGCAAAACTGTCAAACTCTATTGAGGCCACAAAACGAATAATGCTTTGTGGCCCCAAGTCATCAGGAAAATCGACCTTTGTGAAACTGCTTGTGAATAGACTTTTATCTACAAGTAAGAATGAAAGTCAAAATTCCACCTCGAAAAGGAGCCCTGGCGTGGCTCTACTCGATCTAGACCCAGGACAGCCAGAATATTCTCACCCCGGTCAAATATCCCTCATTCACATTCAAGAACCAAACTTTGGCTCCTCGATTACTCATCCTATACCGGGAATTAAGAGCCGCCTGGTTCGTGCACATTCACTAGGCGCGGTATCACCATCTTTGGATCCAAGCCTTTACATATCATGCGCGTTAGATCTATTTGCACATTACTGCAATTTGTCATCTCTTCATTTTAATTGTCCTTTGGTCATTAACACCCCTGGCTGGGTATTCGGCACCGGGCTCGAAATTCTTGTAGACTTAATAGTCAAAGTGCATCCTACGGAAGTCATATACATGTCTAAAACAGGTCCATCTGAAGTCATCGAAAGTCTACAAGATGCAGCCAAAACGACACCTCTGACTACCCTTCCTTCACAAACCAGTGAATTCATGACACGAACTTCAGCTCACCTTCGAACAATGCAGTCGATGTCATATTTCCATCTAGATTCTTCGAACAAGAATGAACTCGTGTGGAATGGGACACCTTTAACATCCGTTCCTCCTTGGGAGATCAAGTATTCTGGCGAAAATGCTGGTGTTCTAGGTATTATGTGTTACGGTGAACAGCCACCACCGGAACTCCTTGCTGAAACCATCAATGGTTCCATAGTATCTGTTGTCGTTATCGATGATCCAGCCGCAATACCTGGTCATTCGCCACTCCAACATGGACATGACGAGATCTCCGACCCCGACCCCGACCCCGACACACTCCATACTTTTAATTCCCCTTCGAATCCCGATCCTATCAAAACTCCTCTGATCATTCCCACACCACATGAAAAACTTCCCTATTTCAATCCCCTTAACGCCATAACTGTCGATCCAAAGTTTTCCCAATCCATAGGAACGGCACTTGTCCGTGGAATTGACGCAAAACGTCAGCGCTTACAAGTTCTCACCCCTATCACCCCAGAATTACTTGAAGAGATCAACCAAGATGGTAAGAAAATAGTTCTTATAAGCGGAAAATTGGATACTCCAGGATGGGCGTATACTGAAGAATTAATGAAGAGAACATGGTTGGAAAAGGAGAAGAGAAGGAAGGAGCTGGGTGGAGGAGATGAAGATGAGGATGAGGATAGCGATGTAGAGGATTATAGAACTGGAACCCCAAGATTAGGGTTTAATAATGGGGACATCACATTTCATAACGCCCCGTGGGTTGAAAAGCTCACGGGCTCACAGGGCAGGGGCATAGGCGCCAGAGTTTGGAGGGTTAGGAGAGATTTGGGGAAAATGGGAGATGCGAACTGATGTTCCACTCTGAGTTGCAAAATAATTCGATTCGAGAACCGATAGATATGTTGACTACTATCCAACTACTTACTCGAGAGTATAAGATCATATGAACGCGTTGACATCTCATAGTACCCACTAATCCTTTAGAATTGGCGAGAAAAACATCATCATAATGACTAGTCCAGTTGAACGATTAGATGACAAATCGCAAGTGCACATAGGAGTGGGCTGTTGATTGGACGAGTTTCAAACATCAGAAAATTAGGGACTAGTTGGATGAGGTGCACGTATACGTCGTAGAACAGAAGCACAGCAATCAACTTGCTGGACAGTGCAGTGTATATATACAATAGGTACAAGCACTTTCTTCTTTTTAGCCACTTCCTCTTTCACTGTTGAAAATTGCCTATGCAATTGAATCATGTATGTCTAGTTATTTCCATCAATTGGAAAACAGAAAAGAATCAACCCAGCTTGTTCCTACCACCAACATACATTCCTCAATACCTCAACTAATGCTACTCAGCTGCCATGTCCGAATGTACATCCACGCGCAAAGGCTTACAAATCGACCCCTGATTCCAATAAATGGAGACATTTTCCACGCGATACTGTTGCTCGGCAGTGAACCTAGGCTAAATTAGCGCTATCTTTCCTCGAGTACATAAAATTAGTCTGATATTATTTGTAACATACATTTAGCTCTCTTTTATTCTCTTCATAAAGCTCACAGTATCGGATGGAAATGCGTACTAAAGCCTCATCTGAAGTCCAAAAATATCAAGGGAAACTTGTCAGTTCTGCACTACCGCTGGCTGTAGATGGAATAACCCAATGAAGATGACTTGAATTTTCGAATTCGGTAAAAGTGGAAGTGGAAGATTAGTATGGCAGTTCTTAATTACAATAAAGTGATGGTGGCTAAGAAGATGATGAAAAGACATACATCACCAATGATAATAACATATCCAACAACGATAACAACTTTCTCTTCACATACCAATCTTTTCCACAATATTCCCCAAGTCCAAAAGACTTGTATGTGATTCAAGTACATATAAAAGCAGCGATACGCGGACGCAAAATGATAGAAGAGAAGCTAGAATTTATCAGTGGATGAGATTTGAGCCTTCTGCCAATGTCCCGGAAAGATCTTGGAATCTTTTGATAGAAGAAGAAGACTATCGTGACTTGAAATGGAAGTAGCTCGTACAAATATACATATACCCTGCTAATGATTTATTAATTTTGAATGGAATTATCTTATGATAGCTAGCTCGAAGTACATCAAAGTAATCTACTCGTAAGTAGCGAGTCCAATCACGATTCAGAACGTTGAGAATGAGTAGGTTATATATACAATACCTCTCCATAGCCCAGATAATTCCCATACCGTCTTTCGTTCGAGAAGTACCTGATCCCTAGGTGTGAATTTTGGGCGTGTGTAGGTTGGATAAGTTAGAATCGAGAGGACTGTGAGCATATAGAGAGTAGCAGTACTCTAATAAAGATACTTGTGTGAGAATGTATGGCTCGGTACGCGTAGATGAGCTCGGGAAACCCCGCTGTCGTTATGAAGATTCAATCAATTGAGTTAACAGTGAGAAGAATTCGAAAGTTTTTGTCGAATTCAAGTTCAACTCTCACTACCAATATCTCATGTCTCAAGATTCTCAGTTCCTCGCACAGACTACGACAAAAAGATCAAAACAATAACCCCTTCAAACGGAAACTAAGCTGGACAACTATGAAGTTCACGGCGTGAAGAAGCTGGTTTGTTAAGTACTTGTTTCTTGATAGGATTTACAAATATCTATGTCCTGATGCTGCAAATCCCAAATCTTCGAAAGTGGAGTGTATGGTCTTTGAGGTGAGTCTACAGCCCATCATAGCCCTTCAAGGTATGTGATAGATTCACGTTCTATAGTAGGATTTTGCACTGAAACTTGAGAGCGAGGGCTTTACTTCTACATATAACCCGGCCTGAAGCATCTTGTACATGATTTTCCACAAACCAACGGAACAGGTTATTGGATTCCATACAAGCCCGCAGAACTTGTTGCAGCAAACCATTGAGCCGCAGTAGTTAGCTTTCATGGGGATAGTTAAGAAGTGCCAACGGAAAATATGTCTTTTCGTTATGTACTCCCATACTTGTTATCACAGCTTATAGATTCTAGAAACGATGATAGTACTTAATCAGAGAAAAAATTGACGGCAGCCAGTTTTGATGTTCGTTGTTATAGTCTAAACATTTCAATGCTCCGATTCTAATCCGCGACAAATGAGGCGATACTAAACACCACCATTACTTACCTAGGTAGCTTTTGTATTCCTGAAGGTAAATCTAATGTCGCCAAAGTTATTGATACGATCGGGATTTCTCTTTCAATGTCCTTGGCCAAGGTCACAATCTCAACCTGAATTCCCGCACAGTGTGGTAAGGTGAATAACCAGTTGGTCCCCAAAATCGAGAATCCAATCTTCGGGATAGATGATGTCCGTTCCTATTAACATTCGAGCATCTAACAGTTTATCTAACGAGCCAAATTTATCCAGTACGATATGAACAGTGCACTGCTAGCAATGATCAGCCCCCTGCCTCAATGAAAGATGTAAAATTCACTTTAAACAGGCTCTACATGATCAGCTTTCCATAGCTATATATATATATATGTACATATATATGTATACCTTTGGGACCCTCTAACAATACTTTACGGCTAATCTCCAGCAAGCAGCAAAAAGTAATATGCACTTGCTATATTCTGTATCATCATATCCTCGTATCACGATAGGAGACCATATGCGCAATTACAATTGAAAGTAGAAAAGATTGAGATTAAAGGATCTCGTCTGAACTTGACATTTTGAAAGTTTTATAAACAACAAATACTCAATCATTGTCATTTCATTCCCCAAGCATTAAATATCAGCTAACAATCTAAACACTCGCATCTAAATATGCGGACCTATATCAAACACTACTGCTAAACTCCATCACCGTTCCTATCCCCACACCAAAATACTTTCTAGAATCGCAGTCACCCACTTCACATGGAATATCAAAAGGGGTTGTTCTAAAAATACAATTAAACTCATCATGCTATGTTCAATATATATGAATAATGAACATCTGATTTGCAATCTCAGTACGGCCCTTTATCTTCCCCTTACAGGATAAACAAAGTTTCACTTCTATATACTCGGCCGAATGAAGTAATGGACATGAATGCATGTAAGCTTTACACCCCTTGAAATCTACTACAGCCAAATCAGCAAATGAGTGCATCAGAAGATCCGTAGAGGGGCTTGGTGGGGAGTATTCTAAGTCGGCATAAAGAGTGGATAAGCTGTGCAAAATAATAATAATCGCAGAGGTTGAGAATAGGCAAAGGTTTTGAATTAATCTTTGTCCTATATTCTTATGTGGAGGATTGTGAAAGCTGATGGGAAGAATATTAAATATTGCCATTATTTCTTATGGTTGAAAAGCGGTCGTATAGCTAATAACGCAACTCTCATCTTATCCATTATACTATTCAGAGAAAGGACAAGGTAATCATCATCTTATAATGACAATAATATAGAGTCACAACAAGTATACAGAACGTACGCTAGACACACATTCTCCATGATCTCACTACCCAATAGAAAGCCCGTGAAAACTCAAACATTGGATCATCCATTCGCAGTAGTTACTTTTGTTACAGTAATCCCCCTTCGCAGTGAACATCGATATAATAAATTTCCACAACATGAATTCTCAATAAAAAATTTGATAATAATACACAGAATAAGATGCGTGACTTATAACATTGGGATATTACAGCTGGATGTATTTAAGTTCTGAAGACTTTACTCCACTAGGAGAGAATTAATTAAAGGCTTGTAAAGATATACTGGATGGAGAGTTCCTATTTGAACTCCTATTCAACTTCTGTTCCAACTCCAAAATTGTTGATAATATTCTAGGCAGTCTACAAAATGATGTACTTTATATTAATACCCAATTCCATTCATCACACCCTTCGCTCCATCAAAATCACAGCACAAGCTAATCAAGAATTAGTGATACGAAAGTAAATTCCATGTCGATAGGGTATAGATTCATGAAGTTTGTATTAGATTCCCTGAATTCAGCGCAGAGACTATGAATACAAACGTAATGTTTGGTATGTTGGTACAATTGCAAAAGCTTAAAATGAGTCATCTGATACTTGTCAGGAAAGTCACATTTCAAGGCATTCTTCATCTTCCACGTCGCTTCCATGCTAGCCCCCCCTTTATCATTATCCCATGTATCAACTCTCTATTTATAGAAGTCGAATTTGTCGGCCTGTGAGATGTTAGCATATGTTCAAGTAAGATACTCATATTTGCTCGAGGTTCCAGCTTTATACATACCTCTTGTGCGCCCTTGACTTGACTAGAATAGGCATCCTCGAGATCAGATTGAATGATATTATATCTATTCTTTCTTACTGCTCTCAAACCAGCTTCTTGCATGATAGCTGCAATGATAGCACCGGATAATGGATCATTTCGGATGATCAAACTGTCGAGATCAACTTCTGGTGACAATGACATTCTTGATGCAATGGTAGTGAAGATCAATCGTCTCTCTCTACGATCGCGAAGGTTAGGGAATTCAATCTTTCTATCCAATCGACCAGGACGAAGTAACGCAGGGTCGAGAGTATCGGCACGGTTGGTAGCCATAATGACCTTGACGTTAGATGTTTGATCGAAACCATCCATTTGGTTCAGAAGTTCAAGAAGAATTCGCTGGACTTCTCTGTCGGCACCAGTTTGTGCATCAAAACGCTTGGTAGCGATAGCATCGATTTCATCAATGAAGATGATTGCTGGGGAGTTTTCGCGCGCCATACGGAACACATCACGGACCATACGTGGGCCTTCTCCAAGGTATTTTTGTACAAATTCCGATCCAACAACACGGATGAAGTTGGCGGTTGTCGAGTTTGCCACTGCCTTGACAAGCATAGTTTTTCCAGTTCCTGGTGGGCCATAAAGTAAAACACCTCGTGGTGGATCGATACCAATTTGCTTGTATAGATCGAAATGTGTTAAAGGAAGTTCTACTGCTTCCCGAATCTCTTGCTTCTGCATATCAAGTCCTCCAACATCTGCATATGTAACATCGGGTTTCTCATCGGATCCTAACATAGCGATTGATGAATCGGCCTCGGGAGGTAGGATATCAACCAAGGAATTCGAGTGTCTGTGAAGAGCAACAGAGGATGATGGCTTTAGAAGTTCGCGATCGAGGGTGGATAGAATTCGAACAACATAGTTGGAACCTGTTGATGATTGTACAATACCGGTGCTAATTTGATTGTGTTAGTCTTATTGAGAGTATTGAGGTGGCTAAGAGTAAGTTGTACTTTTGATCAATAGCTTCCATGAACTGTCCTATCACCAAAGGTACACTCTGGATACGTTTAATTTCTTCTTGGGCCCGTACAAGTTCTCTCTTCAAGCTTCTGTTAAAGCATTGATAATAAGTATTTAGTTCACAAGACAGATGGAGCTCAGATCGCATACCGTTGCTCATCCTTGATATATTCTTCCTGAAGTTGGATATATCTGTAACACCAAGTTAGATTTTTGTTTTTCATAGAAGCATGCAATGGTATACTGACTCCAGATGCCTTTGAAGCTTCTTCAATGTTGAATACTCATCACTGCCATCTGTTCCTAACCCCTCCAGCGAATCTATGTTTGGTATCGAGGATGGTAATGGCTTTCGGTGAGGTAAGACCTGAGTCGCAGGGTTCTCTAATAAAACGTCACCCATACTGAGAATATGCTGGTAGTTTGATTTGAATGCGAATGTATTTGTAGTGTTGAGATGTGGTTGGATATGATGATGATGTTGTTATTTCGAAATCGAAATGGTCTCTAGGTAATCAGAAGGCGCGCGTATATTATTAGCCTAGTAGCTAGAAGCTCAAGGCTGGAGTTGAAATGGGAATCATGATTAGCTAATTGCAGCCTTAGGCAACTATCCCGCCAAGAAAATATATCGCCTAGTCTGTAAGGCTTCAAATAACCCCTACGTGAATATGGGTGGATACTTCCAGCTAAGCACATCATACCTATAGTGGACTAGCATCCACACTAGTGCAGACTCATCGATGACTCCACCAAATACGGGGTTTTTTCATGCCGATAACTCTCATTCAAGGCTCTCCTTCAAATCACCTGCAATCACCATTTTCATTGACTCAACCAAAATCATATACAACAACAACCAAAATAACAAAAGCAACAACATTTTGAAAACACTCAACAGGAGTTTCTTTCCTTCAGCTCCTATACAACTCAACTTCAATAACCTCAACTTTCCCTTCCAATATTACTGTATTTTGATCAACTTTCTAATTCAACTCTTTGACTATGTCGTCATCTATCACGATTCCCACAAGTAGAAACCCAAACAAGGCTCCTGTCACTGGAAGTCCTAGCAGTTCATCTTCCTACTCAAGTTCTCCCACAACATCACAACAGTCACAATCACCATCATCAAACTCCTCTTCTCCAAGTTCTCAATATCCATATGGATATGATCGGAGAAGAAGTTTCTTGAGTAAGTTCTTATCCTGATTCGTGAGTTTGAGCTGGCTCCCGAAATACGGGAGTAGCCACATGGTGGGCTGTTACTTGAGCTTTGACTGAACGAACCATCAATCTTATCTTGAATGATCAAGTCTATCAATAAACTGATAAATTTGCTTTAGGTACAGCACTTGCAAAAGAGGAACATACTACGATTAATATTGGTGATCCCGACGGAACCCCACGACTTGTAAGTTATCTGACCCTGACCTACTGGTAACTTAACAAAAATTCAACAAGTATGTGCTAACAAATGTTACTATCTAGATCACCTGCGTTCGTTCTTCACAAGGTTTTGACTGGAACCCAGGTAAATAAAGTATCATACATCTTTTCACTCTAATATACTAATCTACTGTAGAAATCTTCCTCCCCTCTTACATGGAATCTGACTTCGAATCACTCGAACGAAAGCGCGATCCTGTCCATGAGATTCGATTAAGCGACGAGGAAATCAAGAAAATGTTCCCTCAATAAGTGTTTATAAGATACCAGGTTGGCGCACATTGGTATAAATTTGACGGGTACGGGTTTGCACTTTCTGGCGCCGCGGATCTGAACATATCATGGCTATTTCATGGATAAAGGAGTGTGTTTTATTACAGTAGCCTGGTCAGCTATTGCAAATGGTATACATTTCTTTAGGAACTGGTGGAATTTGGGTTTGCTGGGAAATACAAGGAGTTTGGATTATTACTCTTTGGGATTTGACTATTTGGTTATGTTGGATCAGGCGTCCCTCCCTTCGCAACGGATTCCCCGGTCAATTCGATTTCTTATCTTTACTTCAAACTATGCAGTTTTTCTTTATACCTCGTCTGAAACCCCCAGAAAAAATTTGTTTAGTGTGTGAGGGGGTACAATAAACTCAGCCTCATATAAAGGCCGACCATGTTTGCCTTCATAGGCTGCACTCGGGACCACCGATGTTGTGACACATGTAGTAACACCAAGTGAAGATTCAATTAGAGAGAATGATTTGGTTCGAACCAAAACAACCAACAGAGTTATGAGGTTATCCCAAAAATCTTTGGAGTGTATTACTTTGCGTGTCAAACCGTAGCATTTTCCCTCTAAGTGGTTTTATTAGATGGCTGAGGTGACTAGGTATTGACGCCTTTTGCTTTCTCGATGAAGTCATCGTTAAAGCTACCCTAGTAAAATAGATATAAGGATAACTTTGTTTCCTCTTTGTTCATTGTTTCACTATGCACACAGTATGAAGTATACAGGATACTAGACTTAAATCTCAGAATACATCCATTTCTACTTTCTTATTAATTAGGTAGACTTACTAAAAGTCATCTGTCAGCCAACACCAAGTTAACTGTACTCAAGTAGTCAGGACCCCACAAAGATGGTTACGGCTAGCTATCAGTATTCCCTATCTTGGAGCCCCACTTCACATTATCGTAACGCTGATAACCATGATATGATGATTAAGCATGGATTAGGTAATCAGTAGGTTTTTGATAATCGTTCAAAATTTATTTATATGCTCTTTAACTTGGTAGGTAGTTGTAAATAGGTCTCAATGCAGGTAGCTGATTCCTGCCAGTCTTCTCGAGTGAGAGGTTTCTCTGTCATGTACAGTAGAGGTAGAGTGCTCGTCTCCTTTTCATCCTCCAATCTTCGGCTGCGCCCCTTCATTTTGAAGCTTTCTGTGCACGTGCGTCGAGAGTTAAATTTAGAGATCCGACTATCTCTTTGAGATCTTGGTGATTGAAGATGTTGCTGCAGAGGGTATAGAAAGTATATCGACGCCTGCATTGACGAGTAATATATGTGAGGATTGAATTGATCGTTGTATGTGCAATGGAGTATTCTTTCCCTATCTTTATATATAAGAAGTTCAACTTTGAGTTAGGACTACGGTTCAAGTATAGAGCCCATCTAATGACTCGTGTTCAAGTTTAGTCTTCGGGAATGAACAATTACGATTGGACTTCAATATCTCTTTCCACGAAACAGACTTTGAGTAACACTTTACTGATCATGACGTGGTTTCATGTTTTGTTTTTCAAGCTAAGAATAAATGAACTTGAGACGAGGAATATTAAGGCTTTAGTCTTGTGATATGTAGAACTTCCATTCTGGTATCCATGAATACAATACAACAATAGCAGTGCTGTACTGTACATGTAGGTTCCTACAAAAAACTTCCCTTCCCATAACTACCGTTTGTAACTCCACTGCGCTGCAGCTTGTTCCTTCCCCGGAAAATCCCGCCAAGCTTTTCGTCCTCCCCCACTAGACAGAAAGTGGACAAGCGCAAAATCGACCAAAATTAAATTATAAAACGTAAGTGTCAATAATGTTAGCTTCTCTCAAGCCAACATCGAAATGCCAACACCTCTTATTAAATTCATCCCATTCATCTCATTCCGTGTATCCTCTCATAATATCTCCTTTTTGCGAAAAGTTCCCTTCACATGTTAACATTTAAGCCAGTCGTGGTAATGGGTATGTGGATGAGAATCATTCGGATAATTTGAACCAGGGCTTAGAACTGCCAACGCTTGTTGAGTTGGCTCTGTTGAAGTGACAACGTTGACACCCAAGCTCGGATCAAACCAATCATTTTGCATTTGATGCGACCAATTATCGACCGCGTTCAAATCAAGAGAGCCAGGGTTCAATAGCGTCCAATCATATTGAGATGCTGATGAAAATTGCTGTTTCATCTCGCCGGAAGAAGTCGATGTTGGACTAGGAGTTGGATAATGATAAGAGTTATTGGTCCATGTTTTTTCAGCCTCTGGAGACGTGCGTTGAACAGGAATCTGCAGGTTCAAGACTTCATTTTTTCTCGAAGGTATCAAGCCGTCTTTTTCTAACATCGAGGATGGAATTCGAGCAGATAAGTGTTGCTATAATTCTGATTAGCAACTTCAATCATGAATAATGTCATCATGTGGTACATACCTCGGTGTATATGTTACTTCCTTGGCTAGCACCCAGCTCCTCGGTGGCATATTTCATCCTTCCCAGAGCCCAGGTCCTTTGTGCGTCGGTGACAAAGTCTGATGTAGCCACGGAAAACAAAGGCCACAGTACAAAAAGTCCAGACAGCCCTTTCGCACGGTTGTTGATTGGTTCCCCACATGCGAAGCTGTGATTGGAAGGGCTTGGCTCATCCATAGCTGCTGGTATCTCACTGAGGCAATTAGACACACTTGCTAGAACGTCCTGAATAATTTCTTTACCAGCTAACATGGCTTTCTCATACTCTATAGTGGTTCGATAGTCCTGTGGTGAGCACAACCATGCAGCACATCTGACAATCGTACTATAATTGAGCAATCGTGATCCTCGGGACAGATTCCAGATATGGGCTGTCCAAACCTCACTGTATTTGTCAATCTTTCCCGGAAAATACTTTGATCCGGCAAGTTTCTCCTCTGGTATAGGATCAATCCATCCAATACACTTATATTTCCAATCGGCCGGAGTTGCCTCTGCCCAGTCCAGGTAGCCTTGTTCTATGGCTTCGGCGCTTCTCATCAGATTTAGGACCCTCTCGAAGTCTTGAGGGGTTCGTTTTGCATTAGCCATAAGATCACCACAATCGACACGAGCTTTTGCAACCTTGGACTGAAGATGATTGCATATAGTCGGACCTCCCCTTGCCCCAGTTCTGAATCTCGTGAGAACTTCATTCCACTCCTTTGGGATGTCAGACAGCTTTCCATTGAGCAAGCAACTGAGGTTCTGTTGGTGAGAGTCAGTAGGCTATCTGAATAGACCAATGGTAAACGCTTGGATTAGGACGTACCAAGTGTCCCTTGACAGTCCAAACTAGTTCCAAAGTTAGTGGGGTCATTGGGCCCCTTGGGTTGCGCATTTTCAGCAGTGCTGTCGCCCCTGTTACATGAGAATTCCAGGAGTTCCATCCTTCATTCTCTTTCACGACGCTATATGTCATAGTCTGCCATAGTCAGTAACGATCTGGCAGCAGGAAGAGGGAAAGTCTGACCTCAAATAAGCCGAGAAGCAAAACTGCCGCAAGTGTAGTATCCTCGGCAGCTTGTTTGGGATCGCTGATAGCACTAGTTACTTGACGTAATGCCTTTGAATAAGCCTGTTGGGCCTTTGGTTTCAGCATCCTTGCATTTGGTTGATTTCCGAACGTAGCCAGCGCCACTGCGCTTAGAGAGTCTGATAAGATAGCTGAAGGTTGAAGTTTCATCAATGGGAGTAGGAATCCGAGAAAGCCACATTTTACAGCTCCATGAGGGATTAAAACGTAATTCGAAAGGAAGAAGCAAATCGCGCGTTCCTCCAATGCCGCCGTTAATGGTGGATATACCGAGTGTGCTCCATTGTGTATTGCCTCTACCAATCTCTGGGTGTTGGGGCAGGTATTCTGTCTTTGTTTCCATTGTGAGTGAGAGACAATCTCAGATCCCGATCGACTCCGGTAGTGAGGGCGAGTCACTTGATTTTCTGGAAGAACTACTGTATGTGCGACCATGAGAGACATCTTGCGCCTTGTCGTGTTTGAATTATTGCGTTGTAAAGAATCAAAGATTGGTCGATATCCGGGACATTCACGCTTCAATCTTTGGCAGTTGCCACAACCTGGCTTGTCCTCGTCGCACTGATTTTACATTAGTTATACTTCCATATCGTATACTTCAAATGCTTTCTAACCTTTACTCGCCGGGATCTGCAGAGATAGCAGCCTCTCGATGGTTTACCAGTATTTACCATGCTGTCGAATTTTGTTCCTTTTCGATACGGTTTTTGTTCACTGAATGCTGAATATTATATCAGGTGAATGCTTCATTGATTTTACTTAAAAAGGCAGCGGCTTCACAATTACTTATGAATGCCAGGCACTGTGAAGGAACGACGCCAAATTATTTAAGATTTTCTCCGTGCACGATGTTGATCTGTGCTAAGTTTCAACCCTGCTGCAACTGTCAGATTACAGCCAGAGTGAACGTATTTTATCAATGATATTTTAGGATTGGCTCACTTTTCAGATGAAGTTCCTTAGTGTCTCATAAATCTTCTATTGGGCTTTGATACTCCAGTGCGACTAACTATAATGAAGATCACATGTGTATCCTTGTGCCAATCTTCACAAAATATTAATACTATGGAATGCTTCTGAAGACAAGGGACGCATCTTGGATAATCATTAATTTGACTGGCAAAACCCCAACCTGAAACTCGTTATCCTAATTTTGGTTGGAGATTCAAAAGTTGCACCAATTGTGGTATAGTGAACATCCGAGCGTTCTCGAAACCAATTGCCGTTTCGTCCATCATTACCTCAACCTTTATAGCCTTTTTCTGATTGGTTCATGATTCAAGGTTTTGATTTTCCGTTGTTTGACGCATAAGCTACCGTAGGTTCCTTGTTAGAATGATGCTTTTGGTGCATAAGTTTATATCACACTCCTTTATGGTCCTGGCAGAAATTGTAACCAGTTTTACAACTACGGGAGCTCTACAGTTGTTATGATAGTTTGAAAATCGAATGTAGTTAGGAACATAAAGGCTGACATGGTCTTTCCCACAAACAAAATCACGAGTTCTTAAATTTCTTGAGTAGATACATACAGCAAGATTTAGACTCTCGCCAACCCAGTTTATTGAAGATGTTGCACAACACATGTGTGATATTTATCCGACTGGGAAACCCAAGTGGTTGATAATATCACGGCGATGCTCATGTATCATATTGAACTCCGCTAGGAAAGGGTTCCTTAGTGTATAAAATCATGATTAATGTTCCTGCTACCTTCATAAATGGTATCTTTTAGCAGCTTAGAAACATTGACAGGCTGATCTGGATCCAACTGTGTTGCTTTTAGCTATGGGAAGAAGGGTTGATGATTCATCACGGTAGATTCGAATAGCGGATAGTCTCAATAGTCTAGCACCCGGGGCTCTTCTCACATTATTTTTATGATGGAGGGGATTATATAAGAGTATGTGTAGCATTGGTGTGTGGAGGATCCTTTGCTTTGAAGTAGAAAATTTTGTACGAGAAAGTTTGTTTGTAACGCTTTCGTATCTGCATGAAAAGAGGCTGAAAGATCAAATGCGATATTCACGTGGTCCATTTTCATCAATAGCGCTACCTAGATGGGGGGAAGTTAAATGAGTAGATGGGTTTGTGGCGTACTTTACTACCGATACACATACATCTACTAACTTACTCTGAAAGAGTCCATTGGTAAAAAATACTTTTAGAAAGATTATAGCAAGGGCTTCAACTTTGCTTTACAACCTTTCAACCTTTCAACCTTGCAAATTCTACTCTAAGCTGTTTTCAAATAATGGATACTTGCATGAGCTGGATGACATGCCAAGGTTAGATGATAGTTGGGGCTAGTAAGTTAGCATGTTTGGGATACCGGGATCTTCTTTAGATCTGATGTCGTGCGTCAGGCCATGAGAACTCGAGGGTACGTTCCTATCCAAGAGAGTGCAGTTGAAAGCCTATTTTATATGAACATCGTATGTTTTATGCTTGAGGGATAATGCGATGATGGGCCTTATAATTGTTCATGAGTGCGAGATCTTGAGAGCCTGAAGGGATTATTTTGTGGAGGTGCTGTTTATGCATAGTGCTGGTTTGAAGGGGTCGGGTGATATTGAAGGCTTGGCGATTCTGGAGGAGAGGAGGTAGGAGGAGGAAGAGAGTAAGGCATGGTGTTGGATGGGATGGCATGGTGTGGGGTGGACTGGGGGAGGGTTCTTGGGGATGTTTAGTTAGGTGAATTAGGTGACTTATGTTATATCGGAAGATTTTTCTATATAATAGAGTGAAAAGCTACAGAAACTTTAGTCTTTAGGGCTATGTCTGTAATTGTTGACTTTATATGAATTGTTTGATCTGTATAATTGGCTTTAGCGAACGTGTTTGGGGGTTGTTGTAGGTTAGACAGGAATTCTTTAGTTTGTTTGGTGGGAAAGAGAGGAGTCGACGACTAGTTTTCAGAATACTAGATTAGACTGTCTATCTAATGGTATATGCTAGCTTGGTATCATCAATATGGATTTTCGTATAATTCGTATCTGATATAAATACACTCACTCCAATTAGACTAACGTTTCGAGAGTCACCAGGTGACAACGTCAGAAAATCGCTTACTAATCAGGTTCACGCACAGACGCTTTTTGTGTAGGTATACGCAGTGACATTTTCATGATAGGATGGTTACCGGTATTTGTATGGATGTAAACAAAAGCTGATTTCATACATTTTGCGCAAACGAAAGCGGTATTCCTATATTGCATTATATTGACGAGTTTGGATTCTTACCTTAATACTTGGAGTTGCACACTTGAAGGTTGAGCTTCTGATTCTTGAGGAAGTGCTTAGAGTTTGGATTTGGCTTGTGTCTGAGTAGCGTCTCGCGGCGAGTGAACTTTACAGCTTTTACTATACGTACGCAATTACTTCCGAGGTTAGGATTAAACGGATAGACGGCTTGCGATAGGTTGGAGAGATAAGAGAAGCGAAAGGGAGAGGAAAGGAAAGGAAAGGGAGAGAAAAGAGAGCAAGGCAAAATGGCAGAACAACAGCGTAAAATTGAACTTCAATCTCCAGATGATCTTACATATTTGGTTGCAAACGTGAAGCGTGCGGCGAGAGAAATGATCGATAGGGATTTACCGCCGATTGAGGGGGAGGATGCGATGAGGAGGTTGGTGGAGGAAATTGTTGCGGAGGTTTGTTCTGGTTTTCTTAACTTTATCTTTTGGATATTTATACCCTCGATACTTGTCTTGCCATGCATACTAACATGGCCCCTCAAACAGTATATTCATAAAACGTTCCTCACGGCTTCTCCCTCCATCTCCATAAATGGCATGTCTCCCCCGCATAAATTGCTCGAGAAGGTCCGCGCGGAAGAGGATGTTATAGAGGAAAGGGAAGAACATGAACCGTTCAATGGACAGCTTTGGGAAAAGGCAAAGGGGTTAGCGGTTCGAGAGGAGGAATTGGTCGAGCAGATTGCGGCGCTTAGGAGGGGTGTGCCGGGGACGGTGACCGAGAGAGAGGGAAAGTGGAAGGTTGGGGTTGAGGAGGATGAGGCAAAGATTGAGGAGTTGAGGGTGAAGTTGAGCGAGGTAGATGATGTTGAGCAAGTGGGATTGGGGTTGGAGTATAATGAGAGGCAGGCGGTGGTGGAGAAGGATTGGGAGAAGGGAATTGCTGGGTTGGAGGGGTTGAAGAGGGGTTTGCCGGAGGTAGGGGCGAGGAAGGAGAGGGCTGGACGGGCGGAGGAATATATCAGGGGGACGGGGAGGAGAGGTTAGTTTGGTTTGTGTTACGGAGTGGTGGGGAGATAAGTTGTGTTTGTGAGAGAGGCGTTTAGGTGTGGTTATCTATGGATACTGGAAAATTATACCCGGATTTTGATTAGTGTTTTAAACATGAATGAATGGGCAAAATTATTGTATTTCTCTTTTTAAATTTGCTTATTTTACGTCTGACATTGTGGTATCATTTCCTTCACGTTGCTCGGATGCTTTTAGCTCCTCTGCATGTTTTTCGGCTCCAAGAGATACTCCGCCCTCTTCACCATCCTCACTCTCGTCTCCACTCTTCTCATTTTCATCCTGATCGTCGTGTCCCTGATCTCCATCTCCATCTCCATCCTCTGCCTCCTCTCCTTCATTCTTACTCCTCAACTTGGCCTCTTTCCTCTTTGGAATAACTTTCAGAAATGCCTCACCCCAATCTCCCGTCTCCAACCATCGAATCATTATCTCCATCACATGATTCACAGTCAACACAGTCCGACTTTGCATCGTCATGTATTCTCCAATGGGTAATTTTGCGGTAGGGATCCCTGCGTCGCATGCTCGCTTGTAGCAAAGTCCTTTGTGGCGGTTTTTGTCAACAATTCCGCCAATTATGTAGGTTGTGTTGGGGGTAAGTGTTGTGAGGGTATTTTCGGAGTCGGAGGAGAGGTAGATTATGTTTGGAGTAGTGGTAGTACTGGGTGAGGTGGAGAGAGTGGGTTCTGGGGCTTCTTGAGGATTCGAGGGTGTGGGAATGGAAGTGGACCCTGATGTGGTTGGTGCTTCTGTGGGAGTAGAAATGGGTTCTGCTGGTTCTTGTTCATCCTTGACTTCAGGTTGCGCAGATTCTGTTGGCTCGGTCGCCGAATCCTCTAGTTTCTTGGACTCTTTAACTGGCTTCTTCCATTCCTCAAGACCATTCTCCCTAGCCAAAGCCCCCACTAATTTTCCCCCCTCTGCTCCCCTCATAAGCCCATCCATAATCCCCGCCGCCTCCACCCACCCTTCTTCCAAAAATTTCACTCCCTTCCAACTATTGAAGTTTCCTGCTAATACTCCCTCAAACCTCTCCTTCATCTTTCCTCCCCACCCCGCGATCCCCATATGTCCCCGATATACAGCAGTCCGATTATCACTATAACATCGCGTTACTTGCGCAGTCAAGGATATGATTTCTTTTTCCATCATGTAAGATTCGAAATCACAATCAATCAGAAAAGCGACGGGTACTTGGATAGGACGACGGGATGAGGAGGGAGGCGGTGGAGGTAGGAGACCCGATGCCTGAGCTGCCGCTTTGCGTGCTTGCCTTTCTTTGCGTTTGATGCGCCGGAATTCGGCACGCTTGGATTTATTAGCTTCCCATTCTTCTTGCTTCTTGCGTTTTTTTATTTGGGATTTGGAAAGGGAGTTAGGTTGATTTGCATCTGTGGATGTGCTTGGTTTGGTAGCTTTGAAGTCGGGATTGGTGGGGGTATCTTGGGTGATTATGGGGGTTTCGAGATCCATTGTTGACTCATTGGGATTGGAGTTGGGGGCAATTGAATTGCCCAAAGCTGGTGCATCATCGATAGGTCCAACTTTGCGGATCTTGGATGGTCGTTCGTCGATATCGGACATTTTGAATGTGTATTGGATTATTTATTGGTGGAGGGGCTTGAATTTCGTATAGCTGAGAATAAATTGATTTTCTTTCACCGCTTTGGCAGAACGCGTGCATATTGGATTAGCGTGGCGGCCGTCGCGTCTCCTTGCTTTCGAAATTGTCGTGTAAAATTGTAAATTGCCTAGAAATTTAACTCTGATGACTTGCAATTGATTTTCTTAACTTTGAGATCTTTTGGTGGTGTTCCTTTGTATATCAATCCCCAGAAATTGTATCAAAATGTCTTCTCGTCCTGAGCTTAAGGTATGTTACATCATGAAAGTACTAGTACTGTATCTATTTGCTCTCAAGACTCTGTACTGATTTCCTTACTACATTAGGTTGATGATGAGCTTGGATTCATCAAGTTCTTCAAGAACTTACCCCAAAGAGATGGAGAAACTATTAGAGTCTTCGATAGAGGAGACTACTATACTGCTCATGGAGATGATGCATCGTTCATTGCCCGCACTGTATGTAACCTTGGCAGAAGAGGGTATAGATACATCTGACATTTTCAGGTCTATAAAACTACTTCAGTTCTACGAGATCTAGGCAGTAATTCTACAAAAATTCCCTCAGTTACGATGACCATAACAGTATACAAGAACTTCCTACGAGAAGCACTTTATCGAATGGGAAAGAGAGTGGAAATATTGACAACCTCTGGAAAAAATAATTGGAAAGTGACAAAGACTGCTTCTCCAGGGAATTTACAAGATGTTGAGGAAGAATTAGGAGGATCATTCGATGCTGCGCCGATTATTCTCGCTGTTAAGGTATCCGCAAAGGTGTCAGAGGCAAGAAATATTGGTGTATGTTTTGCAGATGCAAGTGTCCGAGAATTAGGAGTCAGCGAATTCCTTGATAATGATTTATACTCGAATTTTGAATCGTTGCTTATTCAGTTGGGCGTAAAGGAATGCCTAATACAAGTAGATAGGACGACAAAAGATGTGGAATTAACAAAACTCAAGCAAATCATCGAAAGTTGTGGTTGTGCCTGGACAGAACGAGCAGGAGGAACTTTTGGTACCAAAGATATCGAACAAGATCTTGCGAGACTTTTGAAGGATGAGAAATCTGCAGGGGTTCTCCCACAAACCGATTTAAAGCTTGCTATGGGTTCAGCGGCAGCTCTTATCAATTATTTGGGTGTTCTACACGATTCGTCGAATTTTGGACAATATCAACTTTATCAACATGATCTTTCGCAGTTCATGAAATTGGACGCCGCTGCCCTAAAAGCTCTGAATCTTATGCCTGGACCGAGAGATGGATCAAAGACTATGTCTCTTTATGGCTTACTCAACCACTGCAAGACACCAGTCGGAAGTAGACTTCTGGCACAATGGTTAAAACAACCTTTGATGAGTCTGGAGGAGATCGAAAAAAGACAGCAGCTGGTTGAAGCTTTCGTCGAAGATCAAGAATTGAGACAAAGTATACAAGAAGAACATATGAAATCGATACCTGACTTATATCGTTTGGCCAAAAGATTCCAGAAGAAATTGGCAAACCTTGAAGATGTTGTCCGAGCGTATCAAGTTGTCATCAGAATACCTGGTTTTATTGATACTCTCGAGGCTGTTATGGACGAAAAGTATCGCAATGCTCTTGATGAAGCGTATGCAATCAAGCTTCGTGAATGCAGCGAACATCTTGGAAAATTGGCAGAGTTGGTTGAGACCACTGTTGACCTTGAAGCTATGGATAACCACGAATATATCATCAAGCCTGATTTCGACCCGAATCTCAAAACGATTAGTCGAGCATTGGAAAAGCTTAAGTATGAGATGAATCAAGAGTTCCGCGTCGCAGCCAAAGATCTTGGCCAAGAAATTGAGAAGAAAATCTTCTTAGAAAATAACAAAATTCACGGTTGGTGTATGCGACTTACACGAACCGAAGCCTCTTGTATCCGTAACAAGAGCAAGTATCAAGAATGTCAAACCCTCAAGAGTGGTGTATTCTTTACCACCTCCAAGCTCCTCTCTATTCGTCGCGAATTTGACCAACTCTCCGAAAATTACAACCGTACTCAAGCCAGCCTCGTTAACGAGGTAGTTGGTGTAGCCGCTTCCTATTGCCCAGTCATCGAAACCCTCGCCTCTGTTCTAGGTCACCTTGACGTCATAATTTCTCTCGCCCATACCTCTGTACATGCTCCCACCTCTTATGTTCGTCCTAGAATGCATCCTCGTGGCACAGGTTCTACAATCCTTAAAGAATCTCGTCATCCTTGTATGGAAATGCAAGATGATATTCAATTTATCCCCAACGATGTCTCTCTCGTCCGTGATAAATCTTCCTTCCTTTTAATAACCGGTCCCAATATGGGTGGCAAGTCAAGCTATATCCGTCAAATTGGTGTCATAGCTCTCATGGCACAAGTTGGTTGTTTTGTGCCTTGTTCAGAAGCCGAACTTACGATATTTGATTGTATATTAGCGAGAGTAGGAGCATCGGATTCACAGCTTAAAGGCGTTTCGACTTTTATGGCTGAAATGTTGGAGACGGCCAACATTCTCAAATCTGCAACTTCAGAATCCCTCATCATTATTGATGAATTGGGTAGAGGTACTAGTACCTATGATGGATTTGGATTAGCATGGGCTATTTCCGAATACATCGTTAGAGAAATAGGTGCATTTGGTATGTTCGCTACGCATTTCCATGAATTAACAGCACTCGTCGATAGTTTCCCCCAGGTCAAAAATTTACATGTGGTGGCGCATATTGATACCGATGCATCCTCGCAAGACAAGAAAAGAGAAGTTACCCTTCTTTATAAAGTCGAAGAAGGAATCTGTGACCAAAGTTTCGGTATTCATGTAGCGGAGCTCGTCAAATTTCCAGAAAAAGTTATATCTATGGCGAGGAGAAAGGCAGAAGAACTTGAGGATTTTGGGTCCAGTGGGAAAGGGGGCGAGAGGGCGGATAATGGTGATCCAATGTCTACGGCAGGAAGTCAGGAGTATGGAAAGGAAGATGTGGAAGAGGGGAGTAGGCTGTTGAAAGAGGTGTTGAAGAAGTGGAAGGCGGAGGTTGATGGGAGGGGAGAGATGGGAAAGGAAGAGAAAATTAGTTTGTTGAGGGAACTTGTGGGAGGTGATGAGAGGTTATTGGGGAATCCATTTTTCAAGAGCATTAAAACTTTGTAGTTTGGAGGGATATGGGATGAGAAGAGCTTAAAAGTATAATGAACGGCTAAATGGCGTTTGGGGACGGCGAAATGATATGATTTGGCTGGGTGGCGCTATTTCTGACACATTCATTAATTAGTGGGTGTGCGAATTCATGAAACGATTTCGAAAATCCCAAAGTCATAATTGCTGCAACTCATGTTGTTGATTTTTATTTAAACCATGTACTCTCACTGTTCAATTTCTATTGGGTGAATATATCAAGTCTTAGATGTTCATATACTATGAGGGTGATCATGTTGTATCATAGTTTGAGTTCATCAACTTTCTGAGTTTGTAGACTTAACGGTGGAGTCGGAGTTGCGCTAATATCGGGGCTCTTGAAATTGGGATCGATATTTTGAAGGAAATCGTATTTCAATGTGCGAAAGTTTATGGAACTGGGTGAGGTATGGGAGTGAATGGGGGTCCTTAGTGTGGGTACGTTAGATGAGTAAAGTGGAAAATAGGATGAGATGAAAGAAGTGAAGATGGAAGTGAATATATATATATATATAAGTAAAATATACATACCACCGCGAACTCCTGCAAAGTGGTTAGTGGGATTCAATTTGACTTGAACAATGGATGGATGAATGAATACGAAGGGTTCCAAGAGTCAGATATGCAACACATGTATTTTTGCCTTTGTATTCACCTTTTGAATTATTGTCGGAGATGGGATGGCAAAGGATGAGATGGAACGATCATTGAAATACTGAACAGAGCAAACCTGTTGAGACGAGATGCTGTCCCGTCCCGTACCACAACAGCTAACTCCCGCCTCTCGCCTCCCACCTTCCCCATATCTGGGGCAGAGCCGACGTTAATCTGAACCTAATTGATCAACAGATCAACTAGTACACAAGATCCATCACTTCCAGACGTGCAACAAATGTTTGGTAATTGTCACATCCCCCTTATACCATCGTCGCTTAAAGTTCGAATAAGCGAGCTAAGAACGGTTGTGCCAAGTTTTGGCGAATATGCTAGACGACTTGAGTGACCTAATAGATTCTCGATCTTTTGTTCTGTGGGTAGAATTTACATCAAGCGAAGAGCCAGTGTGTTAAGCGGCTTTACAAATGTGCAACAAGAAATCGTATAAGCGAGATCAGAATGTGGAGTGAAGTGATTTAAGGGGTGGAATGGAAAATGGTATTAGATTTTTATGGAGTGAGATGTATCTTTAGATGTGCAACAAGGAGATTTGGATCAGTGGTATTGTGTCGAAGGAAAGTGAATTGATTTGGGATGGAATTATGGAATAAAGAGCCTTAGAACTGAGATTGGGTAAATGGTACTGTATAATTTTGGTTGCACATTTGTGGTTGTACTACAGGAGAATATAGGTGAGATACTATTGTTGGTCAGGAGATATACAGTTGAATGATAGCAACAAGTGAGGAGTTGAGTTCATCTGAATGTTAATCACACTTTCCAGGGTGTTGTTGATCTAACACGGATGCACCAAAACCACGATCCTCGGCTTGTCCAAAGATCCATATGCCGCACAGAAGAAGAATTAGAAGGAAAATAAGACCATCAATTGTAGGAACCGACTTTCCACATCTTCAACCGTAAATTTCTGCTTGTCAAGAGATCCAAAGTGCCCCAGAGGATTTACTTAAAATCATATCAAGATTGAGTATCCCTACCCACTCATCATTCTCACTCTCAGCTAGTGAATCAGCTGACCAACAGGATCTCTCGGCTTATATTCCTTTTGTCTTGGATTCAAGCCTGGAATCGAAGATATTTGAGCTTTTCTGTTGTTCTTGATTCCCTTTATTTCGCCTAGTATCTGTCAATAATAATATCTTTGTAAGTCCCAGAATCTGGTGAAATCTGAGACAATCCAACAGAGATTATAAGGAACTCTCTGCGCATGTGTTGTAACTTAATCGGTCTACGGTACGTAATGATCTAATATACGGGAAAAAATATTGTTTGAGCTTTAGAAGGCAATAGTCCATTGAGGTGGAGGGTAGCAGTAACTCTGAGGTTAGGTAATTTGGATGGTTGAATTGAGAACTGAATGATAATAAATAGTTTGGAATATGATTGTTTCTATATCCTAACTCGAGAAGATTGCAATGCGAGTCACGTCACCCTCTTGCTGACTCTACAAAGGTTATTCACATCCCACGCAGGGGATTTATTCATTCTCTTTTGTTATGACATTGGGAGATACTTAATTATATAGTATGGCCCGCATTATTTGAAATTCAAATCTTCAAGAACAAGATCGTGGAAAGTTTGGTAATAATGATTGGTGCTGGCAATGAGTGTAAGTGTGTCATAGTATTTAGCTACGAAGTTTTCACGTGCGATATGAGTATGAAGATTATGTTCATACCACTGTACGGAAGTAGCGTTAATTACCCCATGATGATGTTGGTCGAGGTAATTGTCTCGCATGAAAGTGACTTGATCAATGCGTTTTTACAATGAACTCGAGGCCATGAGATCATGATAATCTAATCCACTTCTACAGTTGAAAAGCCATCAAAACCTTCCACAGTCTTAATTCTTGCAAAAGCTATCGTAAGGACAAAGTACTTGAAATGAACTGCTGAAGTGATGAACATTGATTTCTCTGATGGAAGCTACTATGGGTAGTCACGTTGGTCAATTTCAATGGTTCTCAGATCCCCAAGAGAATAGAAGAGACCTACAAGATTTGGATGACCATGAGAACCGAGTATCCTTGGATTGTTCTTAGGTACTTATGTCAACTTGTTGGAAAGACCGAGTGAACAGCCCAGTGAGAAAGCATCAGTTGCGTAGAACCAGATAAAGTGTTTCAGTCAGAGATTGCCTTAAATTCATAATAATAGCAACCTGTAGTATGACCAAGATCTTATCATGGCATTCTGTATCACCATTCACGTTTTTCCAAACCGCTTTGCATTGACCTTTATCAAATCGATTCACCTTTTGGAAAATCGATAATGCAGGCCGGCCTTCGAGTATTACTACTTTTCTTTCGATCAGTGCATATGTCTGACGAAAAGACATCACATGCCTAGTTGCACTTTGCTGACTGCATATGTTATATGGGCCCCACAAAGCACAAAACTCAAAGATGGTGTAACATGAAGTGCTTTGTTTGTGAAGCGAATGCTACCTGAAGCGGCAGTGAGCCCAAAAGTGTTAGATGATGCATATTCTTTAATGAATATTATATTACACAGAGGTTTCTCTGACATATGCTGCGGTGATGGCAGCTTCTTTGTCAACTGGAGATAAAACCACTACTTGCCCCCGTGTAGAAGCAGAAATAAAAATATTTGGCATGCCGTATAGCGGCCATGTATTCGAACAGAAGCTCTGCCCCCCTATCAATGATGTGCATTATTCCGAGATCTAACGCTATAGCGGTAGCGGTGACTTTACTCGCTAAATTGAGACATTTGAACAGCACTCCCATTGAACGGATAGATCTTGCTGAAGATATTCTACACTTCGGCCTTCCGTACGGTTGTCTCGGTTTCATATCCGATATCTTCACATTCTACGCAGCTTTCATGTTGTTCCGCGGTCATAGCCCTCTACTTTTTCTGAGAGATCAAGCAGCCGATGGCACACGCCTGAAGTACTGGCACCTTAACACCGCACTAGCAGTCACCCAAGGGTTGTCTACTAGTACCATCTCAATCATAGTGATGGTTCGGAGTCACCACTGGCAACTTAAACTGATCGCATTCTCAAAGTTGGCAATTTCCTTCACCCTGGGCGCTGTGGCAATTCGCGCTGTTCTGCAGGGATCTGCACGCAAGTCGAGAAATGACTTCTGCAGACTAGGTCATCTTGAACCAACACCAGTGACTTTTTGGCTTCCAGGATTATTCGTTACAACTATAATCAGCATGATAGGAACAGTTAGTTTGGCAAGCAGACTGATACACCATAGCCACGAAATCCAAGCCATCACTGCAGTGTATGGTGGTGTTGGAGTGCTGTTGCTGGCCGGTGGAGTTCTCTACCACTGGAACAGGCCTCACTGGGAAGGCGATGGAGATGCTCATTGGACGACTGGCGTTGTGGGATATCAATATTTTGGTGCATCTGTCTTTCCATGGATAAAGACAATCTGTATGGTATGGGGGCTGTGGACCGTATTGATGCAATTTTATTCAGATTGGGTAGTGGGTTTGGCCGCGGTAAATGTCCTTGGTCAATTTAAAGCTGGATCTATGGCTCTGTCTTGGTTATTTGTTGGATTCCAGTTACTGCCACTATTGAGCTGCTGATATTGTTGAAGCCGAATATGTGGAATTTCCGGGAGTCATGTCCGATCATATCTGCGGTGAAGCATGAAAACTAGAAGAGAGTCTTTGAGCTTCAAATGAAATCGTTTGCAGGGAAACGCCGTACTGCTATTCTCGGTTGAGATGAGACCCCCTTCATTCCATCGCTAGTAATTTTCTATCTGCCTTATCCGAGCACATCCCTTTGAATAAATCATCATCAACGTAGTTGATAGATGCATTATTGTAGGAATATAAAGAAAATATCCAAAATGAGTTAGACTGGCCCATATGCTTGGATATTTGAAACTCATTGGGGGTTGTGCGGAAGATCCTGTGAATAACGAATTCGAATACATACTTCTTTATATGGTGATATTTATATGATAACAAGTTGGAAATCTCTGGCTTGCGCTAAACAGTTCTAGTTATATACCAGTATGTATTGGATTTGTTATACATCGATAGATTCACCGTTTGTTTGATTTAGACGCTTTATCGGTTAACATTACTGGAAACAGTCATCGCTTCGCAAGCCGAGATGCGCTAAATCCTATCCCCGCAAGCTAGTTTCCCACTAGGTACGTAATATCTGTCCATTCCACTCCACAATAGGTAAGTACCTAGGAAGCATGTCGAGAACCTCGAGGCAAACTAACGGAAATGACCTTTCCGCATATGCAATGTCGATATTATCCGCGGAGGATTCATATACGTCCAAAATGCACGTCCAAGTACTAGGTAGTCCATATGTCTCATCTTATCTCTCTCTTATCTCTCTTCTCTCATCTACAATGCACTGTAGCACGCAAGCGTTCAATTGTTTCCCCTGGAGAAGTAAACAACCTGATAAGAATCTCATTTATGGGACTCAACTCAATACCAGCCATCAACAAGGCAAATGAGATAGGCAGAAGATGAGACTTTAGGAAACAACCCAGAATATGAAGTCGAAGGTTGAGCATGGTGCCCAGTTAACAACGGCCGAATCATCGTTGTCCACACGATCGCAACCTTTAGGCTTGACAGCAACAAATGAGAACATCCCTACAGAGCTCCAAGCTATCACAAATACTCAGAGTAATACATTTTCTTTATCTGCGGTGGAACCAGTGGATGTTCAGATACGAAATCTCTCTGTCAGTGTCGACATATCTCCTCCAGCCCTTTCAATAGAACGATTAATACCACGAAAGAAAGCGCAAGATGGAGTCGCCACGCCTACCACGAAACAAATCCTGCATTCAGTATCTGCCTCAATGCCTATCGGTACACTCACTGCAATTATAGGTGGCAGTGGCTCAGGCAAGACGACTATGTTAAATACAATGGCTGAGCGCATGATGAGCGGTCGATTGACAATTGGTGGGACCACAACTTTCAATGGCAAAGAAGGTGTACAGAGTGTTCGAAGCGCGTATGTTATGCAACAGGATGTGTTACTATCGACTTTGACCGTTCGAGAAACTCTACGGTATGCTGCAGATCTACGGTTGCCGCCACCGACAACTGAGGAGGAGAGGAGGAAGGTTGTAGAGGAGGTAATTTTGGAGCTTGGTTTGAAGGAATGCGCCGACACACGAATTGGAAGCACTCAGCACAAGGGATGTTCTGGGGGCGAGAAAAGACGAACTAGCATTGGTGTACAATTGTTGAGCAACCCCAGTGTCTTATTCTTGGATGAACCGACCACCGGCCTCGATGCTACTAGTGCATTTCAGTTAGTGAGAACACTCAAAGGCTTGGCAAAGAGAGGTCGCACAATTATTACGACTATTCATCAGCCGAGATCCGAAATATGGGGAATGTTTGATGGCCTAGTAATCCTAACGAGAGGCAGTCCGGTGTATTCTGGCAAAGCCGCTGACTGCCTGTCTTGGTTCAAAGGAAATGGACTGGAGTTGCCGGCATTTGTCAATCCTGCAGAATTCTTAATTGATATCGCGGCTATTGATAATCGCTCACCTGAACTCGAAGCTGTCTCGTCTGCAAGGGTTGAGAGTCTGAAGCTTTCCTGGGCCGAGGAAAATGATAGAAAATTCTTGAAAGATAATGAAAAGGGTACATCGGCTGTAACTCCCAACACCCATGATCATACATCCAAAAAGTGGACACGACACTCCCCCTTTATCCGTCAGACTCGTGTACTAACCTCCCGGACGTTTGTCACAACCTATCGCGATCCAATGGGTATGTTTGGATCTCTGGTAGAAGCAGTCGGATTGGGAATCATGAGTGGGTGGGTGTTCTTTAGCTTGCGGAAGGACCTCTCTGGTATTCGTAGTCGTGAAGGGGCACTCTACAATGCTGCAGCTTTACAAGGGTATCTCATGCTTCTGTTCGAAACATACCGCCTGACGATCGACATACAGCTTTTTGATCGTGAGAATAACGAGAATGTGGTTGATGTCATTCCTTTTTTGCTAAGTAGAAGGATCGCGAGATTTTTTACTGAAGACTTTCCAGTTCCTCTGATCTACTCACTCATATTCTACTGGATGGCAGGCTTCAGATCAGATGGCTCAACTTTCCTTACTTTCTTTGCCATTGTTCTACTCTGTCAATACATTGCAGTCACTTTTGCTATGACTTGTATTGCAGCTTCAAGAAATTTTCCTGGTGCATCTCTCATTGCGAATATGGGTTATACAGTTCAGAGTTTTGCCTGCGGGTTCTTTATACAGAGTAACACTATACCAGTCTACGTGCGTTGGCTGAAGTGGACAGCTTATGTCTTCTATGCGTTTGGAGCTTTATGTTCAAACGAATTTGTGGGCCAATTTTACGATTGTCCTTATGAAGGCGGAGAGTCAAATCCACAATGTGTAGAATACACCGGCGCTTTTGTTATAGATTCTCTGGGGTTTCCTAAGAATTGGATTGCCAGGCCCATCATTATTCTATTTTGCTACTCGATTATGTTCTATGTTCTGGCAGGCATTGGTTTGCGGTTCATCAAAGTTGAAATGTCAATTGCGAGAGCAAAAGGGTCAGATGCAGACTTTTCCGCTGGAAAAGAAAAAATGAGGGCAAGATCTGCGGCGGAGGTTAGGACTGTAAGTATAATTCTTTACCTCTATGTTGGAAATATCACAAGTGATCAACCCTGTGCCACAGAAACTGGAAAAGCACTATGCGGGACACAGTTGCAGTATCTTAGCTTCGACGCGTGGTGAGATGGAGCTAATTCTTACAGGTTGATATCGGCCTCGATAAATTCGCGCTAGATCTAGAGAAACGAAATTCCCTCGGGAGGAAACAACCCACCAAGACCATCTTGAATCCAGTAACGGCAACTTTCCAAGCCGGAGTGCTAAATGTCATTATGGGACCATCAGGCAGTGGCAAAACTTCTCTTCTCAATGCCATCTCATTGCGACTACGTAACTCCATCGGAACAAAGTATCGACCGAGTGGAGATATGACTTTCAATGGGGCAGTGCCATCGGCTTCAGTCATACGATCTGTTTGTTGTTATGTCTGTCAAGATGATGATGCACTCCTTCCTTCCTTGACGGTTAGAGAAACGCTTCATTTTGCAGCCGGACTACGACTTCCATCATTCATGACTAAAGATCAAAAGATTCGACGCGCTGAGGATGTTCTCCTAAAGATGGGTCTGAAAGATTGCGCCGATAATCTTATTGGATCGGATCTTATTAAAGGTATATCAGGCGGCGAAAAGCGAAGAGTGACCATCGCTGTTCAGATTTTGACCGATCCAAGGGTAAGTCTATCAGATGATCTATCTTTCCCCCGTTGCACAAATTTCTTGCACCACTGATTTTGTCTTATCTAACGTAATGATATAGGTACTTCTATTGGACGAACCAACTTCTGGTCTAGATGCATTCACCGCTTCATCCATCATGGAAGTACTTCTAGGTCTTGCCCAAGAAGGTCGAACTTTGATCCTTACAATACATCAATCTCGTTCGGACACTTTCAAACACTTTGGGAGTGTTCTTTTGCTGGCGCGTGGTGGATATCCAGTCTATGCTGGCAAAGGCTCCGAAATGATTTCGCATTTTGATACATTAGGCTATCCGTGTCCCACAACAACAAACCCAGCTGATTTTGCACTTGATCTAATCACCATCGATCTACAGAAATCTAGTCGGGAGCAGGCCACTCGATCGAAAGTTAGAGATTTAATTACCTCCTGGTCCTCTGGGGATTTCGCGAAAGCAATGAACTCTACTACAATATCTACACCTGCAGAAATTGGTTCCCTAGTTCGTAAAACATCAGGTTTTTTGTCGGCTTATCCTATTCTCGTTCATCGAGCTTTGATCAACTTTCGCCGACAGCCTAATTTACTCATAGCTCGAATCATGCAGGTTCTGGGTCTCGCTATAATACTCGCTTTGTTCTTCGCGCCTTTGAAACATGATTATTATTCCGTTCAGAATCGATTTGGATTTATCCAGGAGTTTTGTGCATTCTATTTTGTTGGCATGTTGCAGAATGTTGCAGTTTATCCCAATGAGAAAGATGTGTTTTATAGAGAAAATGATGATGGCATTTACAGTGTCGAAGCCTTTTTCGCACAGTATACTACACTGGAGATACCGTTTGAGATTTTCACATCATTTGTCTTCGCAATATTGGTGGATCTAGCTGCTGGGCTACCTAGAAACGCACAGGTTTTCTTCGTGTGCTTTTTTAACTGCTTTTGCATTGTTAACTGTGGAGAGAGTTTAGGTATCATGGTATATTTCCATCTTCCTTACAAAATACTCAACATTACTAACAGCTCCCAAGTTTAACACCCTCTTTGCCCATACCGGCTTCGCCGTGAATCTCACCAGTGTATTTCTCGCCATCGCACAGTTTATGTCCGGTATTCTCTCTATCAACATGCCTGCCTTTCTTCAAGGAGTCAACTATCTCTCTCCTATTCGTTATGCCATCCGCAATCTTGCCCCTTATACGTTAAGGGGTATCAAGTTTACATGCACGGATGCGCAGAGATTGCCAAATGGCAAGTGTCCTATTAGTACGGGGTTGGAAGCACTAGAGTTGTATGATTTGAATACAGACCCGTTGTGGAATATTGTGGCGTTGGGTATTTGTACACTGGTTTATAGGGTCTTGGCATACGCGCTTCTAAAAGGGATGAGAACACACTGGAGGGGGTTGAAGAAAAGAAGCAGCAGGAATGTAAATCAAGCAGGAGTATGAGGTGTAGGTTGCGGATATAAATTGGAGGGAAATTCCCATATACCAGGAATTGCGTATGGGATGCGATGGTTAATACATACGGACAGGTAGGGGGCCATATTCATATTCAAAGTTGAATCATACATACGCACATACATAGTTACTGTGTACAACGTAGCCTATACATATTACGCATTGCAAAAGATGAAATGGATTAACACCAACATTCAAATTCTCGAATACAAGACTTTTTTTATTTGTCCATTCGTTCCATATCTCAACATCGCCTTTTCATTCTCACACACCCGCATTTTCCATACTCTTCCTACCTTACATTACTTTGCCGGCCGTGTTCTGTATGTTGCACATTTCGTTGCCTATCCTAGCCCTCACCTAAATCTCACCTTGCATGCATACATACATATTGCATACGCACCTCAAAATCTAGTCAATTAGCCTATCTCATCAATCTTACAGCTTACCACATCTTGTCGCAATACCCCAACCTATAGCCCCATATTCCATAATCTCACCTCATCATATCGATCCTAGAAGCGTTGTCTGTTAGTAGGCTGGTAGGGATATTCGATTGGAGACGTAGCTTGCAAGTTGGCTCAAGGGATCTATATGGATTTTGATGTCAGTCTATGATGAAGTGCAGGTTTTGGGAGAAATATGTGGGTGTTGGTTGGAGTTTTAGTTGTGTGGGCTGGAGGTTTAATGCTAGGTTTGCTTTTATTACTATGCTGTATCGTGCCGTGCTTGTTGCTGCTTGTATTGATCTTGGTGCTGGGCCTATCATTCGCTGGGCCTATCATTCGCTGGGCCTATCATTCGCTGGGCCTAGTATTAGCTGTGCCTTGATTCTTATTGTTATGCCTATTTATTGTTATGTCTATTCGTGATTGGTTATTGTTGTTGTTGTATCTAGAGCTTGAATTGGTCAGTTTTGGGCTTGTCATTATGACTGCTTGATTTTTCGCGGTTGACTTATACAGGCGTAGAGATAACAGTTGCTCTTAGTCTTGGTTCTAAGTTGGCTCAAAGATTAGTCCAGCCAGGAGAGCTTGGTAGTTCTTGGTGTGTTTTTGGGGTATCTTGGTAATGCATGAGATTGACATTTGACAACTAGGGTGTCAAGCATCTGGAATCAAGAATCTAGTGAAGTATTGGATGGCGAGGATTGATATGCATGTCTTATGTGCTCTTGGGTATTCTTACAAAGGACGAGAGTTGGTAAAGGCTTTTTCTTGGCTAGAATGTTCAGGCGAAGTTGGATGATTGATGATTGATCATTCATAGGGATTGTCAGAGTTCTTGACGTATTGGTAGTGACGACCCGCCGAAAATATTTTGTGTATATTTGGACGCGGAGTGAGTCAAACGGGGGCTCTGCTTGATTTGAAGCCTACAACTCTAGTGGGGTGGGAGAATGCAAGGGGTATCGTGCTGGTAAATGATAAATCGGGTTCGGTAGTCCATATCCCGATGATCTTAGTTGAGATGATGTTGGAAAAGCTATGATACTGCACTGCATGAGGCTCCAAGAGTGTTGTATCCCGGCCTTCGAACCCGGAGCTCAATTGGGCTAGGCCACATGTCAGGTATTTGCCTCACAAAGTATTGACGTCATCTCTTCTCATAATTCAGAAGTAGCAGACTCATATTTTACTAAGTAATCTAACACCGTTGATATTAAATTGTCACTAACGAGCGCTATACGCATTCGTCTAGCTCAGTTATTCACAGCACTGCGTCTTGGCCCGCCCTCACTTCTGTTATAGCCTGATATTTGTGACGACTACTCTTAATACCGGCGGAATCAACTTTGCATTCTCACTGCCTCTTGTTGTTACAGATTGATAATAACCTTAAACCTCGGCGTCTCACCCAATAATTAGAGAATCCCGCAATCCCCGAGTCGGGAATTCTTAAAGTGCGATATTTTGATATAGTGGATGCCTCTTACTCTTCTTGTCTAAACACATGTAACTCCGGATTTCTTTCTCAATCCTAGGGAATTGGAAGCTGCGGCTATAAGCTTAGACTGTAGCTTGATTTCTGGGTTTGGGTGGGTTGATAGAGTAGTGGTGTATGTGCCAGCGATGATGCAAGATGAGATGAGCTAGATTGTATGTTATACATGCCTGCAGTTGACGATATAGTGACGTTTTGATGCGTTAAGCTTTTGGTGCGTCGTATCTGTTCTGTATCTGGGTGTTTCATCATCTTTCGGGTTCTTGCACTTATGCTTCCATACAGCACATCTCGGCGACTCACTCGCTCATCTGCTTACTTGTTTACAGGAGGTCACTCCAACAATCCAGGCCGTTCCAGTATGCTCACTGTCAGCCTATCTGCCGACGTCATCTCAAAGTTCCGGGGTTCGGAAGGCCTAAGAATTTCTACCGGACATGACTAGGGAATGAGCGTATGTATCGGTAAGCTGGCTCGGTTAAGTTTTGCCAAGTGCCAAGTATGGGGTGAAGTGACGTGAGTTCGCTAATCAATATTCCATCAAGGTAGGTTCTTGATTTTCTGTCTCCCCTTCTTATAATTTTATCCAATTATAAGCGATGTAGAATGCTTATAATTCATAAATTATAACTTCTTCATAATAGCCTAGCCTTCTTGAACTTGTATTATGACCATTTATAATGAATCTAGCCTAGTCTCAGATGCAGTATGAATTCCAATTGTTGTTTTATCCCCTATGGCTGGATAGGCGATAAAACTCAAATAATCATATAGGTTTGTTTGATGAAATGCGTGCATGGGCGCTGTTAGCTTCACGTTTTAGCTTCAAATCTTTGCCAAAAAATTTGTTAGCCGAAGTTATTTTTGTAAAAGTTGCGGGAATGTGTCAAGATACAGTTTTTGGAAGTGCATGGTGAAAGAGCTTTGAAGTTGGAGATTTCTTTTCTCGTTGTGCACATATTGTATTGGGACTTGGCTTACCAGAATTGCCATCGTTCTTGTTCATAGTAGGCAGGGTCGTTGCCAAATACTGGGCTCTAATTTGAATGGATAAAATCTGGCTGAATTATGAAGCTTAGCCATTACTTTGATACCCAACGGTATTGCTAATTGATATGTTGGCACTGGCTTCAAATCCTTACCATAAGCTCCATTGCAGGTTTATTTATGTAGGGTTTCGGATTTATTGAAAAGCTATGAATAGATACTGTCCCTGTTTCAAGTCATGAATAACAGCATTACTTCGGCCTTTCTTAATGAATCCCAGTTTATCATAAGGTGTTGATCTTTTGCGACCTGGCATATAACTGGTTATATTTATAGGCAAAACTAGAAGCAATTATGCATGGCGGTAAACTTGGGGATGTATGATCCTTTGAGGTAAACAATTCTGTGGTCAAGTTCTTGGTGGGGACACCACAGAACTATGTACTCGAGTTCTTTAGTGGCTTCAGATACTAGCAATTGTCTACTTCTAATACACCGCGCCATCGTGCTCATATAGCATGGCATCCGCGTGCTTACCGTTAAGTACAGTATGCACACATAAATTAACAGGGCGTCCTCTTGAAAGTTCCTTGCATGGCTTAGTGTGGCTGCAGAGCTTGGCATACAGCCTCCGAGTGAAATTGTTCCTTTATTTCTTCCGCTAAATTTCCAGTAGGATTCTTCTTAGTACATGTTTGAATTTGAGGCATTCACTTCAAATGTATGTTGTAGCTTCTAAGTTAATGCCAAGCCTAAGACTTTTCACTACTCTTCGAAAACTCATTTGAGTTTATTTCGAACGTGAAATATCCGGTCGATATCAAACTCATCTCCGATATCAAGGTTATCGGCAGTCCGAATGGATGCCAGTGGCTTGAATAGCAGGTCCCAGCTCTTAAGTGGGAGTGACCTCCTCATTATTACATGTATATAAAAAGTAAACGGTAATGTGGTATGTGGTTCAATGAGGCTTACGAAACGGCGCCAAGCATCGTCTATTGTCTTCCATTCCCGTCTAATATGATGTACCATTATTATACTGTAATTCTCAGCACTAGCTGTAATTTTCAGGCTTGACGCCAGCAAAATGTCTCATATCTAGAGTTCTGACTGTCATGTGATTTATTTCGACGACCACCTACTATAATGGTTATGGCTCGCAAACTTGTACAGCTTTCGGCTTTGCTTAATGCTATGAGCTGACTGGTGATGAGCTATTAATATTTCTAGGTTTATGCCGATACTTGGTATGCTTTGATACGTGGAGTTACGACCGACCGAGCTGATGCTGAAGAGCTTGCACCTCGTATTGTCCCGTATATCATCAGGCTTATCGTCACACCAGATTGATCCGCGAGTCGAGGTGACTAGACGGTGTATATATTTTGGCTTCAAAGCAGAAATTCTGTAAAAATGTGCTATTATGCAGTAGTTTGAGGGATTTCAACTTCCGGTACGAGTGGACTTGGACTTGAACGAAATTCTGTAATAGTGGGGGTCTTGGCTTAGTGTATCATCTTCGGAAGAAATTACGATGCGCTACAAGTAGTGGGGAAATATGAGAGACATCATGTAAGGCTGACATCCCAGGCAAGCAACGTTAAATATTTCGATATAAATCGGCCTATGAGGGAGTTCCGGTTATACGGGCGGAGTGCAGGGGGAGCTGGGATGAAACACAAAAATCTCCAGCTATCCGAATATGGGGGGGGATTTACGAAGAAACTAGGAGGTTAATTATTTTCTGGTATGATTGGGCCCTCTTGAACTTCGGGATAGGATATTTCTGAGGCAAGTACCCCAGTGGCTCTCGGAATGCCAGGGCGACACATCCGGAGAGAAAGCAATACCGGGTTATTCAAGCAGAAGGATATCCGGACGTCTGTGATCCATAAGGTCGAAAGAATTGTACGAAAATCCACCAATATACTTTAATGAATAGATAAGACTGAGGAAGCTGTTCAACTTACCACCACAAAAGCTCAAGATCTCATTTAACCAGATAGGTCAAACTGTTTCACGATATTGGTAAATTTAACCGAAAATTGCACCTTCCTTCTTTGCAACACTTTCCATACTGTCAAAACTTACAAGAATGGCGATATTTAATTGGAATCAGCCTCTAAAGTAGATATTGGCAATGCTCAATGTCACCATTTCTCAATTATTTCACATGTCATTACTACAAAGACCGCAGATTCATGACATTGAAAGCTGCCACCATTTCGATATTAAAGTTATGGAGCTAAGTTGAAAGCCTATGCCAAACCACTATGTGACTAGCTGCTACTAACTAAAAGCCGACAAGGTACTGACTACAAGCCTCACAGCCTCGTTTTTGAATGGAGGTTGAATGTCTTAGTGAGTGTACAGCTGATCTCTCCAGTATCTGAAGAGGTTTTATTTGACATTTCATGGATCGAGGGATGAAAGTGTGAAACTATTTGCCCAAGGGGTAGCCATGATGTGTTAGGTAGCCTTACCGATGAAGGGATATGATTCTACGACTTAATATCTAACTTTCAAGGTTCAGAGCTTAGAAGATAAACTCTGAACGTGGGGGCTCTCATCATACCATACTTGACCATGAGAGGAGCTGAATTGTTGTCTAGAACAGGGGTTTGATTCCTTAGGTTCCTTCCGAACCACACACCTACTACAGACAACCTTGGTAAGGTAACTTCAGCAGTCCTTTGGGCTGTTTCAGAGACCTAAACCCAGACTTCTCGCTGCAGAAGTATGTCTCCGGAACGCTCCGGAACTTCTATAATCTCATTCCGATACTTCATCGTTATCGATGGAATGCAAAAGTTCTTAGCATGCTCTAGTAATGAATGGTACTCTCTCGGAACCAACACCTCTACAGGCTCTTCACTTTAGATGGCACTCGATTAGGGAGCTGGACAAGGAAATTAATTAAGGTAAGTCACACCACTTTTGTGGAACATTAGATGTATATCTACGAATGCAAGCCACAAAAGCGCACATTCAGACAAAACAGACGCCAATTTCCTCTTTCGTTCATTCTCGGAATATTGGTACGGGGCCCATAGTGGGGTTCATGGCCGATAGAGTCGTCTGTTATCGTCCCCTCGCGCTCCTTTGGCTCTAGTAACTACATATGATGTTCATGTTTATTATGCGTTGTTCGAATTGCTATTTGCTATTTTGCTATGACGTGCAGAACCCTGACAGTCATCCCCATGTCGATTTGCCTACCATCTCTACCGTACCTTATTCCGATATTACCTAGGTAGGGCTTACTATTCCTTGTTAGTCTCCATGTAACCTCGTTTTATATCGAATGATAGGACCCGATCCCTCTACAAGACACTAGATGGATTATTCCTTTTCGTTCATTGTTACAGCCTTTCTGCTTGCTATCTTCATTTCAACGGCTTGATCACAGTTCCATCGGTACTTTGACTGTTTCACCGACTAATCCCACGACCGCAGTCTTCCAGAAGAGGCACAGTAGCTATAGCGCAGAATATGTACAGTATACTGCCTCTAATGTTCGTGCTACTTGGCCACAACAGACCTCGTTTTTTCTGCAACGGAATCTTGCATAATCATGCTACAAACAAAATTTAATTTACATCCCGCTACACATGCGTACTTAGGTACACGTGGGGTTGATTATATCCAAAAGAAGCTGATTTGAAATCATACAAGAACGTTCAAGCAAGGATCCTGCGTGTAACAGTACTTCTGGGTTTATGCCTGGTTAGGCGTTCGTATATCGAGGTTCTTACACATGCCTGTATAATCAATTATCTTCACGATAAAATTACTACCACTTCGAGTTATTTGATTTTGAGGATAAATTCGATACCAAAATTCCCATCTCAGCTGTGAGCCAAGGTCCCAAGCGGTGGCTTCCCAGTTGGGATCAGACCCCTCCATCAGATCTACACGAGGGTGTCTGGTCCCTGCCCTGCTTTCCCAAATAACTCTACTCAAGATCTCAGAATCATTAGTTCCACAGAACTAACAGTACCTCTGGGCCAGCCTCAAGTTCAATATTAACATCAAGCTTCATGGCTACTACAAAGCCACTGCATGGCCAATACGACATTCCCTTAGTCGGCGAATTAGAGACTGGGTGCCTCTGAACCCCTGCTAAAATGAATGAGTGTGGTCTGACAATGCATAAGATATTAGGTTCTTTGATAATGTTATGGTCACCTATCCTTATTCTACTGAATGTTTGCTAAATCTAAGCTTTGTCTTTAGCACTTACCTACAAATGTTTTGACACTCGGTCAAGCATAAAGTCACCAGCCGCTGATAGCACTATACGCTCGCGATATTAAGAACCTTTAACCATTCGAGTCTCGATCAAACCCCCCCTCAATGGAAATTGCGATAAAGGGGAAGAAAACACATACTACCAATGTTAGATGGAGAATATGATTTTTTGCACATATTGCGGAAAGAGTTTCACTCGGAAAGAACATCTTGAGAGGCATATACCGAGTCGTAAGCAACAAAGAATCCTGATCTATTCATTGTATGATAGCTGTTCACTAATATAGGTTCCCTCTTACAGATACAAATGTAAAGCCACATAGATGTACCTTGTGTCAACTGTCCTTTCCAAGAAGGTATTCACAAGCTCGTACTATCGCCATGTCGAGACTCGAGCTTTACTAACATTTGAGGCTTAGAGACCTTCTACAGAGACATCACTCCACATACCATGAGGCAAAAGATCCCATGGAGCCATTACCCGGTGGTGTTCCAACAGTGAACGGCCGAACACCAATTGCATGTATCAATTGCGCTAGTGCAAAGACTGGTTGCGACAAGAGAGTTCCCTGCTCAAGATGTGCTGAGAAGAATCTACCATGTGCCAGCAGATATGCCCGACGTTCATCAAAAGCTGCGAACCGATCCTCAAGCTCACACAAGAAGACACCAGCAGTTCAAGAGCCACCGCATAACCCCATGGATCAGGACACAGCACTAAAAGAAATATTACCAGAGAAAAAAGGCAGCCGCGCAGAAACTCCCATAAATCCGCAGTTTACGGGAGTAACACCAGGAAAGACTGGATATCCTGCACAGGATTTACAATTCACTGTCGATGGATTCGGAGCTTCAGCTGGGGAAAGCGTTGGAGGTATAGACCATTCCATGTTCGGCAACACAGACACCATGAATGGAAACATCAACTACCAAGACTTGATGGCCTGGAGTCATTATCCACTAGACTTAGAAATATACTCCTCCTTGGGATCCGAAATGCCTAGCAGTTTGGTAACGCCTAGTTTCTTAGAATCTAGCGATACTTCCTCGAATTCCGAGCCAATGTTCTCTGGATCTCTACACCCATCTCCGTCAATGTCACATACCAAGAGTGCCAGCATTTCTTCACAGTCAGATGCACATCGCCCAGTCAAAATAGTCGACATTGCAGCTCCTATTCTTACTGATAATAATGCTGTGGATTTTGAGCTTCTGATAGCTTCAGAATCAGCATGGCCTCTTGCGAGATGTAATCCTCGATTAAGCTCTGGCCCCTCAGCACGGACTGCAATAGCCTACCTCGAGAATCTGGAGCAACACTCGAAGCATGATGCTATATGGGAATCATTAGATCATGATGCTAAACCATCCGAGGTTCAGTACGGAAATGGGATATCAGTCATGCCCGTGAGTGCAAGTACCAGAGATCGGATAATTGCCATCACCCAGAGCTTCCTACACACAGCTCTTGAAACGCATCGAGGAGGCTTGAAAGGTTGGCCCAAATCTTCAAACTATGCAAGCCCTGATTCAGGATTTAATTTCCTAGTCCTGCCTCCCTCAAACGTCTTGGAATATTTCCTTCGAAGTCACGTTCGCAGTTTGGCTCCGTATTACACGCTAATTAATGGTGGGAATCTTGATCCAAACGAGCTAATGCTTAACAATCAAACTTCGACTTTACTTCTGTTATTAATGATAGCTCATGGTGCAGCAGCTCTTCCAACTACTGAAGCTAGATGCTTGACAGCAGGGTTGACTGAAGCTTGTCGTATATCACTTTTCAAGGTGATTGAGACGAATGTTGACCTATCAGCTGACCCTGTGGTATTTAAATGTGCATTATTGTTCACAATACTCGGCGCTTGGGGTGGAGATGCTTCTCACATGAATCTAGCCATGGCGCAAAGAGGGATGTATCTTGCGGTAAGTTTTCATTGTGATTGATTATCTATATTCTAATCTTTGTTTGACCTAGATGTTGAAACATGCCGGCATGTTAGAACCTCATATACCAATAACACCCTCTTTTAACGAAGCCCCGAACCCAGAAATCGTGTGGAAAATATGGTTACAGAGGGAAAAGAGAAGCAGGTACGATTTGCTTTGCAAAAATATAACCGATCGCAATATAATACAGTCTTATGTTTCGTCCGATATCATTTGTGTGAATCATACGAAAGCTGACAGTATTTCTAGGCTGGTCTACAACTGGGTAATGGTGGATCAAGAGCTGAGCTTATTTCACGACACTGCACCTATCATGTCGATCACAGAATTAGAGACCCCAATGCCCGGATTAGAGTGCTTATGGCTTGCTAAGAGCGCAAATGAATGGGCAAAGATAGTTCAGCAAACCTACATTGGCAGTGATTGGCTTTTGAATCCGAGTTCAATTGGAACGCCACCTATAGAGCCTTCATTGTGTGGTCTCTTCCGAGACATGCTGTCTGACAATATCGAACGACGTCATGGACAATTATCCCCACTACAGTTAAAACTCCTACTTCACCCACTTCATAGCTCATTATGTCATCTTCATCAAGCTTTGAGCTTTCATTCTGAAGTATATAGCTCCCGGCAAGGCACTAGAACTGTTACAAAGGCATCTAACTTGTTGCGTCTCGAGGAAGCCCAATCATTACTCCAGAAATGGTATGATTTGTGCGAGTTCCATACCAAAAACGATCCAAATTGTCAGGTTACTCGAGCTAATCTAGTTTTATATCATCTCATAAGCCTGAATGCAGTGAGTTTCTTCCCTGAGATTGAACGTCTAGCGAGAAAGGAAGATTTTGATGGCACAAGCCTGGAGCTTTCTCTTCGTTACAAAAGATGCATATACAGTTCAGGGGAAGCTATTTTCCATTGTGGACAAGTCATTCGCCTCGTAACTTCAATGCCAAAAGAAGGTCGTCCACGCTGGTGGTCAGTGGCTATATATCGGGCTACTATGATTCTGTGGCTTGAAAGTGTATCACGCATTGAAATCTATACACAGAGACTCGATAAAGGTCCAATATTTCCAATCGATGCTGTGGAACCGGACCATCCATCGGTTAAATCTTATCTCTGGAACGGGGAAGGAATTCCAGTACTCAGCAAAGGTGAAGGGTACGTGGAACTCCAGAAGCCTAATGAAGTTATGCATCATTGTATCTCTTTACTGGAATCTGGTGTGACATTACCTGTGTCTGATGGGATAAGCAGGAAATTATCGGCGTTCTCGAAGAATTGGAACATGGAAGTCATGCTACAAAACAAATAGAGCTTTGGATAGGCATCTATCCAGGTGTCTCGGACTTGCATATTTCTGGGTAGAATTATTCTCACATTGGCACCTGGGGTTTTCTGAAACACTACGTTACTTTATCATGTTGCATTGCGTTACAAATAACTCAACTCTAGATTTGCAAAGGCTAGAGATTTCTTGGGCCCAAGGACTTAATTTTTCTAGAAATATGACTTTGAATATTACTGCTCCTAGTCCTTATTCTCTTCTGTATTGCTTTTAGCGAGATGTCGAAGAGCAAGACGCAAGATTTACCGAGGACATCTTGAAATTATGAGCATGCATGCACTGGTAGACGGGAATGAGGAACCTGATGAAGAAGTTGGAATAGATGCAGGAATTAAGATTGGGCTGCAGATTTTACATGGTTATTGATGTATATCCAAAGCTTTGTATGTGAAATTTTGGAGACTTAGTCGCGAAAAGCAATCTGTTAGCATTGGAGTGACAAGACGGGAAATCGGGGGTGATTATCAGTAGAAAGCGCCTCAACTTTCCCATCATACCTCGGATCTAAATTATAGGAGCTCGGTTGCAAAGTTCTAGAATGTTGTACGGCAATGGGTATGTGCAAATAAGATTAACTGGGACTCCCGGACATCCGGTGGGGGATTCCGCCACAAAGCTTGGTGCCAATTATGAGGTGTCAAGAACTCATTCTCATATGAAAACAACAGGGCTTGAAGGATGCGACCTGGAAAATAATTGGCTTCAGAAAACCCACTGGGTCTTGAAACTCCGATCACGTTATTTCCTCGTGATTTAAACTTTACATACCCCATTCATCGGTAAGCGATAGCGAGATACATGATCGAACTCCAACCATCTGCACATATCACTTCTTCAACACTTAGCTTTGACGAATACTTCTCTCCTAGATATTTCAGAGCTTTCACTGTTTCGTTCCAAGACATTTGTACGATCCGAAACAAACCACTTCTTCCAGCCCTCGACTAGACCCAGTCAGCCATCCATGCAAGTGAGATCGTATATATAGCACCCCGCATATGAAATATAAACACATGAATACTCTGACAGGCAGACCTGCTCTTATCACCGGCTCGGGGAACACTATCGATACCGGTTTGGTAACATTGCCAGTCAGCCGCGGACTCTTGTCCGAACACTGGCATAATTACCTGGGTAGCAATGCCCCATTCAAAATGTAACCATCTAAAAGAATCTGAAGCACTATTGGGGGCGATGATTATCATTGGAAGCCAGTCTTTTGACAGCTATACGCATGAATACATCAACATTTTTGAGCAAACTCAGGATCTCCATATCCACATCAGCAGAGGTGACAATAGCACTTTGTAATGTGTCTGTAATAAATCGACTCGATTATTAATCAAAAAAAAAAAAAAAAAACAGATTAAATAACTTAACCGAATAGATGCCGCGAACTGGCATCGAGATATTGATTAAACAGACTGCAGGGTGGTACCGAACCAAGTCTTATCTACCTGATGCAATGCAGTTCTTGCAGTTTTAGATATATTTCGCTTGACGGCAAGGTCAGCCGCTGAGAAATAGTATGCTTGTGGTAAATTCTGCCTTCCCTTGAGGATCAGCCCATGATCTTGGTATATCTTTCAAGGCGGCCCTCGTACCACCTGCTGGTCTTTTTCCCCGCTACTTGAAGCGGACGGAAATTTGGAGAGTCTCTATCGTACTAGACGAAAGAATGCTCTAAAGCTCATTAAGAACCATTGAATTGTGGTGGAGCTGCTGGGGGCCAGTACCAGGCCCGATGGTGTGTGGGTCGATGTCATGGAAAGACGAGCGGCTCGCTGGAGCTGACCCAGACATTTGGTCTACCTAGATGGTTGCAAGAGACTACTTTTCATCTGAGATATTCATGAAGCTATCTTTAATCCCTATCCATTAACTACTACCAACAACTAAGGGAATGCCCAATTTTGTTTTCCGCCTCAACTCTTCCATGACCCAATACACATTCAGTACATTGTTTATTTCTATTTTTCAATAATTCTCGTCCTACCTTATGCTATTCTTCATTTATATAGTAAACTTTCGAATCTCCAAAATTCTTTGATCCAATTGAGGCTAGAATACGCGTATTTAAATGCCGCTCGTTTGCCGAAAAAATAACACATAAAAATAAAATCAGCTTACAATGACTTTACGAAGTGACGCATACACATCTCATGTTTCCCCTACCATTAGTTTTGTCTACTATACTCTTCTCGGACAGAACCGAAAGCGACGCTAAAACTCAGGCTATACCGTTGCAACGGCACGCTAGACCTCCAGTCATATGGCACTTGGGTATTAAACGAACCCTTATCTATGTCGACCTAAAGGATATTTTCATTCCTTCGTGTCGAACTATACTTAAAGCTTGCACATTTCCCCTCCCAATTCGTAGTATAAAATGTCTGATCTCTATTTTAGCGTCAAGTTATCACAACCGGAACACGCGGGATGAGCAAAATACCACATATCAAGTTGCTCATGTACGTCATGTTATCCTATCCACATCAACGCCCATCGTCTTATCTTCCACGATATTTCTACAAGCATAGAATTAGAAGTCAAGGTTAATAGGAGTCTGCTCTTCTGCTCCCAATGGTATTCTTGAAACCAAGGGCAATGAGTAGGTTACACAGCATACGATGCGGATGGGGACAAGAATTGTCAAACGCAAGCTGCAGGATCGATGCGGCGATATATTGGTGGCTGAATTTATGCATAATGTCTGCCGCATTTGGGGATGCGAAGTACATATTGATGTACATCTACGTAGGGATTATTATATACGTGGAGTGAGGGTGCAGGCTTTCGAGGGGTGGGCGGGAAGCACGAGGGACGCGACATGGACACACGAGACTTAGGTAAAGTAGATAAGATCAATCATAGCCTTGCATTGAATGATAATGCTTCGTATATGTTGATATACTAAATAGTTCGTAATAGCCGCTTTGTGCGAATTTGGAGAAGTTGGAAATAAAAGCGATGAATTGTAGGATGCTTGCAGGCATACTATAAGCAACAGGATGTTTGAATTTCATATGTAAATACAGCATTCATATTTAGATATGGTACGTAGTGACCAGTAGATAAAAGTAAAGAAAGTGATACTCATGTAAACAAATGGAGCGAGGTGACCAAAACAAAGATATCCGCCCAAACAAGCACCACCAAGTTCTAATACTAGACAAGAAAAAAAAGAGATAAGTCTGGCTGATTACATCAAAAGAGCCTCCCTCATGAAGTCTCCTAGAAGTTTCACCTAGTGAGATGGTTAGTATATGATTGTAGTACGACAAACTGTAGGGTTTAAACTTACATAGGGTGCATGCATCATAGAGAAATGATTTCCTGGCATATGTCTCGTCACAAATTTTTCGTTACCCAAGTATTTATCCCAAATATAAGGTCCGAATTCTGTTCTATTATCTAACAAGAATTGAGCATGGCCATATGGGAAAGGGTCTGGTCGCGGATCTGTTGGTAGCTTGCAAACTCCATCTTCACACCAAATAGCCATTACTTGCGGTACCTTCTTGGCATTGATTGCCTCTGGCATGTATGTAGATAAAGCTTGTACAGAAGATGCAAAATGAGGAAGAAGCCATTCAGGAATTTTGCTCGGGTCGCCGTCACCAAGAAGACCGATAGAAGCAAACCACTTATGAAGTGATGATGGGAGAGGTTCAATAATATCAGGGCATGGTGTGTCAATAAGAATGAGCTTATCGACAACTTCATTGTTCTTGGTGAGCTGGTTGACTACTTCATAGGCGATAACACCACCAGCACTCCATCCGGCTAGGAGATAGGGACCCGTTGGTTGACGACGTTTCATTTCATTGATATAATATGTTGCTATTCCTACCACACCACAAGTGAATTCTTCAGGAGTTTTCATAAAAGGCGAGTTCAAGCCAAAAACAGCAACATCAGACGAGAGCGTTGGGATCTCAATGTACGAGGTTGCAGATCCACTTCCGTCTGGCACAATCCAAAGGTATTTGTTAGCTTTCCTCATGTTTCCTTGGAGAAGAATTGAGTTGGCTAATCTTTTGGGTGTAGCCTGTACTCTAGAAACAACGGCGGAAACTGCCGGAATGGCCGGCTTTGGTTTCTCCGATGGGGCCTTGGGCTTGGGCTTTAGCTTTGGCTTAACGGGTGCTTCGACATTTAGAGCCTTTTCAATATCTCGGATGGTTTGGTTGACCTGAAAAAGATCAGATGGAAGCGATAGTCCAGTCTTCTCTCGCAGTCGGCCAAGAACTGCCAGAGCCATGAGTGAATCCATACCAAGTGAAGCGAGATCAGGGCAACTGGCAACTTCTAGAACGTCAATTGCCATTTCCTCTGCAATTGTAACTCTGATGATGTCACCAAGGTTATCTACAGTACCAGTGGCCGAAATATCGTCATCCGAGGGATCCGTGAACTCTGAATCGTCTTGTGGATCATGTACCGACTCCCCAAGACTAGGTGTAGTTACTGGTGAGCTTGGATCTTCGCTATAGGCAGCAGAAGGTTTTCCTTCGAATTGTGACAAGAATGACTTGAAGGCTCCAATATTGGCATAGTTGATGAACTCGTTAGAATTGATGTCAATGTCCAACTCTTCTCGCAACCTTCCGCATACCGTTAATGCCATTAATGAGTCAACTCCAAGGTCAGTGAAAGCAATATTGTCAACAAGTTCATCAATCGTGACCCCAACTTCATTCGCAAGGACGTCCATGACTTGAGAAGTAATGGACAAGAGCTTCTGGTTTACCTTGGTGATATTGGCCTTGGTAACTTGTATCTTTTTAATGATCTTTGTGTTTGAGGGCTTAGATGGCAAAGAAGATCGAGGTGCAGAAGCTGGCGCGGCAGCTGCTGCACCTACTGGAGGTAAGAACATGTTGAGGACCTTTCGAGGAATAGCTTGGAAAGCTAGCCCGCCAACCATTCCAATGATTATGTCGCCATCAAAGACGTAGACATCGCCTGCCATGGTCTTATCCTTACGCTGCTGCATTCTGACGTAGGAACGGTAGGTTTTTTCAGCACACAGAGGCTCTGCAAATTTCAAAGATTCCCAGCCATGTGAAATGTAGACCTTTTCACGTGAATCGACGGCATCTGAGCCATTGACGATAAACCCAGAAATATGTGCCACGCTGTCGATCCAGTAGGGGCTACATTTGAATGTTCCGTCTTTGTCTGAAGTTTGGAACACGACACGCGAAGTAGCCTCCATCTTCATGCTATCAAGAACCACCTCTTCCATGCCACGATATTTTTGATCGTAATCAACCAACGCAGCAAAAAGCTTATAGGCAAGACCACGACTAATCTTAGAAGCTTTACCATTTCTTTCGGCCTCCTGTAACCAATCAACTCTTGACTGAATGAGATAAGCAGTTCTCTGAAAGTCAGCATGATACTCTTCAGTATCGCCAAAAAGAACCTGACAGTTTGCATGCTCAACCCGAGCCTTGTCAGCTCCGGTTGTGAAGAGGAGATCTGCACGGCCAGTTGCTGTATTGACCGTAGCAGTGAGTGTGAGAACTTGAGATTTCCCTCCAGGGTCAGCTATCAATGGCTTTGGTACCTTCATTCTTCCTACGTCCATGCCTAGATTTTCGACATCAGGTCGGATAAGCTTATAGGCATACTCGCATAAAGTCAAAGCCATATCTGCGTACAATGACTGATCGATTGTTAGTAGGTGCATTTATCTTAGACCTTTGACACTTACTGATGGGCATAACATGGCTCCATTGACCATGTGGCCAGAAACAACTCCACGAAGGTCAGTTCGTGCCAAATCAGACTCAGCGGAAATCACAGCAACATCCCCGTCGACTTTTTCGCTTGTGACAGCGTGAATCGTAGAAGTTGAAAGCTTAGGCTTAGGAGGCTCCAGTAGAAGAGGAGCTTTACCAGGCAGCTCTCCCTTTGTCAAGCACCAGTCTCCTTCATACTGGATCCAATAATTTTTGTCATCGAATGCGTATGTGGGTAAGTCGAGAAGATGAACCGAGCTAGTGAAGTCTCGGTGATACTCATTCCAGTCAACTTCAAGACCAGCAGTATGCAATACGCTGAGACTATTGCTGAGAGTCTTATATGAGCTTTCGTTTCTGCGAAGAGATGGAGCTGCGACAGTAGAGGTCCCGACTGTTGCTTTCACCAATCCCAAACATACTGGATGCGGTCCAACCTCAAGCCAAACAGTCTTCTCGTCTATAATGCCAGAGCTCTGAGCAGAAACAAGACCATCTAAGAAATTGACAGGTTGTCTAGCATGATTGCGAAGATATGCAGCGTCAATGGTCTCAGACTCGTTCAGGCATCTACCAAGCAGGGAAGAGATGAATGATGCTTTCCCTTTGCCGAAGTATACAGATTCAGCCAGCGTTTCGAAATGGTCCAATATAGGCTCTACTTGGGCAGAGTGAAAGGCGAATGGGACCTTGAGTTGTGTGCATTTGAAACCTAAGTTACATAATCGATCGGAAACTTTCGCGATCTCAGCAGCCTCCCCACTAAGAACAGTTTCTCGAGTACTGTTGATACAAGCGATGTTCACGGGTGTATCGATCTCTTCGAGTGCTTCTGTTACTGCTGATCTCGACCCTTGAACTGCAAGCATTGCATGAGTCCCGGCAGTACACCTTTCGATCAACAATTGGGCTCGTTTCCCCACCAAGTAAATGGTATCACTGGCAGACAATATCCCTGCAACATTGAGTGCCGCATATTCGCCGAGACTATGACCGATCACAACTGAAGGTTTGACACCCCAAGACTCCCAGAGTCGAGCTATTGACATTTCTAAGCACACAATGGCAAGTTGCACCATGACAGGTGACAAGCCTTGAGCATCAGCAACACTGCCGTCAATCAAGGAGATGAATGATGGGAATCCAAGAATTGTAGCAATATTGTTGAACTCCATAATAGTTTCCTTAAAGAGTGATGAATTTTCGAACAATTCGCGACCCATTGCTGCATACTGAGATCCCTGACCTGTGAACAAAAATGCAACTTTAGGTGGTTCTGGTAAAACTGGAATAAATTGCTCATGCAGCTTGGATTTCAGTGCTGTCGATACTTCGGATGTTTGACTTGCGGTCACTGTCATTCTCCATTTATGTTGTATCCTACGTGCAGTCGTGGTGTATGCCAAGTCAGCAATATCGATATCTCTATTGCGCTCGAGATAAGAGATCAGACGCTCTGCATTATTAAGCATAGCAGACTTGGATTTGGCAGTGATGGCAATGACATGTGTGGAGCGAGGGTCAGAAATTTTGGAAGGTAGGTCGGGTGCATCTTCAAGTAACAAACCAGTATTCCCACCTGCGGCGCTGAAATTATTAACAAATATGCGTCGTGGAGCACCAGAATTCTTTCTAGGGAGTGGTGTATTCTTGAAGGCAATATGTACATTGCGTTCCGCGAGGTCTTTAGGAAATCCTTGATTGATGGTTTTCTTTATGCCAACGTGAGGAGGTATGGAGTTCTTCTGTAACATCATCAAGCATTTGATGAGAGCGGTGACACCAGATGCGGCTTCACCATGTCCAACATTTGCTTTCACAGCGCCAAGGTACAGTGGTTGATCTGATCTTCTCTTCCGTTCTGCAGAGGCGAAAACATTGGTGACAGATTTCATCTCTGTCCCATCCCCAGCCTGTGTTCCAGTACCATGCATTTCCACGTAGTCAATATCATTGGGATCAACACCCGCATTGGCTAAAATACGCTTGTATAGGACCTCTTGTGTTCCCCCATGTGGATGAGTAATTGAAACAGCGTCTGCTGAGTGGTTGGTAGCACTTCCAAGAATAACCGCCAAAACGCTGTCTTTGCTACAAGAACAAAAATTAGGTTCCAATAGAACTTATCAGAAATCAAAGGTAAGACTTACTCAGCTAATGCATAATCTAATCTCTTGATTATAACAGTACCGATTCCATCTGCTCTGCAATATCCATCTGCATCATGGTCGAAAGTAGCACACGGCCCATTTTTTGATAAGAACTGCCCTCGACTAAGTCCTGAAAAAATATCCGGGTTTGTCATGCATGAGAGACCGCCCACGACTGCTGTATCGCAATCTCCAGCCCACAACGACGTACAAGCTAGTTGAAGAGCAGCAGCGCTAGAGGAACATGCTGTGTCAATATTGAATGATGGTCCTGAGAACCCAAAATGATAATTGATTCGACCTGGCCCGAAGGCTCTTACGCCCCCTGTAATGAAATACGTATCCACGTCTTGGGCCGCATTTATTTCACGCCAGTCATCACTAGTTTGTCCATAGAATGTCCCAATTCTATCAAGCTTTGTAGAATGCGTCCTGTTAGGGACGTAACCAGCCATTTCTAGAGCTTCATATGCGGTTGCGAGCCCGAGACGTTGCATGGGACAAGTTTGGTATGCCTCACGAGGTGACATGTTGAAAAACCTGGGATCAAAAAGTCCTGGGTTCTCAATCCAGCATCCGTAAGGAGTATGACTGGTATTTCTAATTTTGCTTGTGGGATCAAAATGTGTCGCAACATCGAATCTATCCTTCGGTACCTCTCTATGAACATCTAGCCCACTTTCAAGTAACTCCCATAATTTTTCGTGGCTTGCAGCATCTGGAAATCTTCCAGCCATTCCCACAATGGCAAGCTTGGGTTTACCGGGAGATACTTCTGTCGATTCTTGTTGCCTAGCCCTCTGCTTGCTTCCAGATTGTGGCGATTGGAGAGTAATGTCCAACTCTGTTTGAGATTCTAGGGCTGTTGCTAAAATCTTTGCCGCACTAGTAGGTCCTACTCGAAATTAGTAAGCTGATAAGACTTCTTCGAGGTTAGTTTCCTACCAAAAGAAATGATCAGGCACTCTCGTCCTTGAAACTCCTTTGCTTTCTGGGTGCAACCTTGAAGAATCTTGCTGAGTAATATCGGCTCGGTCAACATCTCGAGCAAAACGGCTTGAAGCAACAGTTCTGGCTCTTGCTCGGTATACCAAGTTCCAGTCGTGCAGGACATGACTGGAAATCTGGTTTTCACATTTCCAAGTGCTTCTCGGACCTTTTTGTCTTTCAAATGCAAAATGTGCTCTACATTCAAACTCGAACGAAGATGGGCTGCGTGATAGGGGCCGTGGACGGGAATAGATACTGGTTTTGCCTGGAAAGCCTCAGACGCAAAAAGCGATCTCAAAGTAGAAGGAGGACCACTTATCGCAATACTTTTCGAAGTTATCGCACTAATATATGCATTATTTATCAAAGGTGTTGTCTTTAAGAGTCAGTAAGAGTCACTGTATTTTGGAAACTGACAACGAACATTTTCTTTGTGGAATTCGTAAAGTATTGAGCTCACTTCGCTCTCTTGAGCAGCTGGAATGATATAAGTCCAGCTTTCTGGTAATTTCGAACAATTGTTGAGTCTCTCTGCAAGAGCTGCAACGTGTGATCCTGCTCGGAATGCCATTAAAACCACTTGGATGGCGATGGGTATTAATTGGGATATTGATGGAGATGAAGCAATTGCTGCTGCTGCAAAAAGTCCGGTACACAAGCCAACGAGGCAAGTTTCACTGGGACCAGTCGAATCTCCATATTCTTTCTCGTAACAACTTTTTATGTTAGTATCAGAACTAATTATTTGAAGATTCTATACTCACTCAATATACTGGGATAACTGAGCAATGCACAAAAGGGCACTATCTACGGCAGGATTTCTGATATTTCCGGCGTGATATAGTTTATTCAGCTCGAGGATCGTGGTGAATTCTGGTATTATGTTGCGCTGGAGGCTTGGTAGTCTATCAACTTCCTCCCTGAGAGCACAGCCAGCCTGCTCGAGGAATGATCTTGAAAGGATACTTGGTTTTCCATGTTGACAAAAGTCGGTCAAAAAAGTATGCGTGTCCAGAGACTGGTCACCAAAGACCAGGAAAGACATTTTGTCCCCCATATTCAGTATGATACAAAAAGCTAAGTTAGAAGAAGCAGCCCCAGAAGACACCTCTGGTATTTCATTAGATCTATATGCACAACTTGTTGTGAGGTCTGTATATATCAAATATCCAGAAGCAGGCTCAGCTCAACTCTTTTGGATTTGAAATCAATTTACGGAGTAACCCTTAGATTCAACCATGTCATAATAGCAAGACTGTGTGGATCATTATCAGCTCATAGACTTCTGATATCTTTTGTCCGGTCATCAATTCGAAATAATAGATCAAACAAGGGTCAAAAAGCTTGTTTGGAATGATGGAAGGCGCGGGCCGACTAAAGAGATAGATTGTACTGGGGATCTAACACTGAAAATATCACAGATCGCATTACTCTCTTTTCGGTATCAACGTCTATTACCAGGAAGACAGTTCCTGACTCAACGCCTATACGGATACGAAATGAGATGGTTTGTCCTATTCTGCCGCATTAATTGTGATTAGCTGTTTTGTAAATGTCGGACTGGATCAAAAGAATCTCATTCGCCCGAGATTAGGTACCCAAGATACGAGAGTGATTGACATTCTAGCCAGGTGGTACCTCGCATAAGCAACGTCCGTACTGACAGTACATAACACCGCAGCATTGATTGTAACAAGTTCCGGTGCGACATTGTCCGGCGGACATCCCCACGCGGCCATAACCCAAACTTCGACTTCGAAGAGCTCAGCCTACTAGCCGAAGGCATCCCAGTGAGAGAACAGGTTCCCTGGTAGTCAATTGCAAATGTCTTAAAATCGACCAGCTAGACCACCGTAAGATATAAATATGAACCTGAGTAAATTATATCGTGGGGGTATGCCGATAGCTCAGTGAGTGCAGTTGTACAGTTGCAGCTGCAGTTGCAGAATAGGTGTAGCTGTTGGTGTGAGATTGTGCGACCGGAAAATAAACACGCTAGCGAAACGAGATTTACGATATGTATGCTTGTAGCACGTGACCTAAGAAAGCCATTTCTTTCTTCCGCCAAACATGTCCAATTGTAACTCGATTCTTGGTATTTTCTCTCCTTCTTTTTCGCTTCCCTTCGTTATGTCTCCAATATACAAAGAACCCGAAATTAGGTAATTCCAAGAACACCATGATTCAGCAATGTACAGCAACATTTTCGTTCGCAACATGGACTGGTACCATTGGTCACCTCTGTTAGGCTCAAGCTTGAATATTTTCCCTCACAATTTCTTCCATGTGAAGAGTTTATACATAGTCATCCTAGGCTAGATGCATATCCGAGTTGGAAACCTGCATATTATTGACCTCAGTCATGGTACAAACAAGTGTCAGATAGTATATAGATATCTGTCACGTGATCATACTGTGTCTCCAGACATCGTGGTGTTATGTAGAAAGCTACACTTGAGTAGTGCCCTTGACATTTTTTCTTATGATATATCCTACAATCTGTCTTGTATAGAGTATGGGTATCAATCTTGTGCTTTGTTCCGACTTCTTCGAAACAAAATTCATACTCACTAGTTAGCGCAAGCTTAAGGTGAGATCAATATATGGACCCCAACAAATTTTAGAGACCTTTGAAATCGAAGTTCTAGATTTCTAGATTTTGTTTTAATTTCCGCCATATAAAACTGAAGATTATTCCTGGGATTTGGTACAAACGTGCAGCGTCCTATTCCAGAATGACTTTCTTCAATATATATCTCTTGCAAAATGGTCTCGATAGAGAAAGTGTTACCATAGACCTCCATAGCATATCGTGCAGAGCTTTATCGTGATGAATGCAGATGCAGTGCATATTCTTCTGCAGTGTTTTACCAGAGGAAAAAGAACTGTTTTCTCGTCTTCCAGGTACGGAAATACCTTTCCCGAGCATCATAATCTTACGTTGTCTTTAGATCTTGCAGAATAGCAATAGGTAAATTACTACATTACGAACAGATCTTCTTTATTCATCCCAAGGGTCTAAAAGCCACTACTTTTTGCACTGGTCCAGGTTTTCTCGTCCAGGGAATTTGTGATCTTTGTTCAATCCAGTATACATTTAAAATTGAAGAATGGATCGATGACCCAGCGACTTGTTTTTAGGTTCCACGGATATCTAGTCGTGAAACTTAGCCAGAAATTAAACGAAGGTTCAAGACAGACGTTTATTTCCAGAGAAGAAAGTTGAGAATAAATGATCCAAAGATCTCGAAACCAACTATGTAGACTAGATACTCGGTTATGAAAAAATAAATGGCAGATCGATAGCCCAACGAGTTATCTCGTTCCGAAACAAGCAATCGATGTTTTCTCTGAAAGATTAAACCATTGGAATCATTATGTTATCGTCACTTCTTGGCATGATGTTACGAGGTGCAAGCTGAGAAATTTGCCATCACATCTCTGCTCTATTTTGGCAACTTGAATAGATTGACATTGCAAATGATACACTTTATAACCAAGCCACGGCAGATATGTAATCTAAGCTGTGACACCTTGTAAAGCCATGATATTTACACACAATTATCATCTTACCAACATGTATTACCACAGGAAGACGACTACCTGAATGAGACAGGCCTCGGGTTGCCATTACCGAGTAAATTCTGGTTTAACGTTAACATTCTTCTGAACATAATAGTGTAATCGACACCTCACCTTCTCGTGCCTCTATCGTCTTTCTTTTCATAAATGCGATCAGTTTCGAAAGTCCAAACACAAGAGTCTCTCAATGCCCGGAATTCTATGAGCACCGGAGATAAAACCTTGCGAGAAGGTTCTAACCTGTTCTCCAAGTCATATCGCCATGACAACAGAAGCTATCCACTTGACAACAATCTGTCCTTCCTGATCCCTACTCATAACCGCCCACCAAGCTTCACCAAGCCTCCAGTTATAATCACTTTCCCCTCCTTTCGAAATTTGCTGAAATTCCATTGGAAATTGAAAAGAAAAACATAAACAAGCCACCTGCCTGATTCAATAGGCGACCGACTTAGGAGATACGGAATTTTCCGGGTTTATACCATCTTTCATCTGCTAGACGCCATGATTCACAGTGATGATGTACTATAAGCACGCACCCGAACAGATGAGAGATCAAGGTGATGTGAAAGTCTCGGCTCATAGATATCTTTCAGTACTTTTCGGTAGCACCAAGCCGGACTAGACTCCCCTTTACTTTCACGCCGCTTCTAGCTGTAAAGATGCGGACTGCACTATGGCATCATGCGCTGAGGATATGTTCTGTTGGCGCTGCGAACAAGGTATATCAAGCGGGTGTTGAGATACAAATTGCGGTAAAACTTTGCGCCGTCAATAAAGCAAAAACAGGACGATTTCATAAGTCTAATGAGATTTGAATGATATTAGTCAATGAGTAGTATCATCACAATCCAATAACTTCATACAAAATGCCATTTGGAAGTCAAGGTTACTCTTCACAACGACCAACTCCGCCATCCAATTTTCATGCTCAGTGAACGTGTGGAATGGAGGAAAAAATTGAATGTTGAGCAAGTTCCTAGTGAGAAAATTCAAATATCTCGGGCTAGAAGAGATTTCTACCCTGTTCCTTTACATGAAATCAAAAGAACATCAATGCATGCTATATCAGAAAGTAGAGAAAGCAGAGGACGCTGTTGGAGAATTGTTTTCTGCAATACGAACGAACTTGTCTCATTGATCAAAAATTTGGCCGTGGCTCCCAAGAACTGTCTAGCCTACGCACATTCATTTAACTTTGGGCTCCAAAGACTTCAAAATTCTCATAAAATAGCAAAGATTTCCAGTTATTCAGCCCCGGGCTGAATATGGAATATGAGCTATAAACATCCCGCAGCGGTATATATCCAATCTCCCATATATCACGCACCATCACGTCTCAAATTTATTCTCGATCTGATTAGCTCATAAAGGACCATTTGGATGAGTCAAAACCTTGGTATAACCATCCTCTCTCCCGTCAACTTAGTAGATGCCTTTGGTGCCGCATCGATACTGATCTCGTGCGAAACGATGAACGAAGGTTTTGCGGCGCCTGATATAACCACATCTCGAAGATAACGATTGTAAACCTTGACATTACACTGTCCAGTGCCAATTGCAAGACTATGAGGTGCATTAGAAGAAACTATCCGTGAGTTCTGTCACCAAGTTCACCTTCTCAAAAAGCTTCCCAAAACTTATCAATAACATCTCTTGACTAGCATCACTATCTGGAGCGCTAGGATCACTCCGGACATATAATCCAGGGACACTAATACCACCTGTTGGTCTCGTTACTTTGATACAATTTTCCAAAACAACACTTGGACCCTCTTTTTTTCCATCCTGTGCGGAAGCTTGCTATTCAACAGCATCCACGCTCCTGTCAACCATCTATCCATTTTGTCCTATTGTTTCTTCGACGACATCGTTTCTTGTGAAATTCACTGTTACACAACCAAAATTTTCCGCAGCTTGTAGAAGCTCCTTCACGCTATCCAGACAAAAACTTTGCTTGCTCCTCTAAGCTTTACACTATATGCAGCCATCAGTCCAACAGGCCCAGTTCCAAATATGGCAATCGACTCTCCTGGTTGGAAACCGGAGAGCACAACACCATGCCATCCAGTTGGAAATATGTCAGCAAGAAGGATGAAATCCGCTTCGTGTTCCTTCCCAGCAGGAAGAGGAAAGCAGTTGAATTCGGTGTAGGGAACACGAATGTATTGGGCCTGTCCCCCTTGATAAGGTCCCATTGCAACATATGCGTATGCGCCGCCAGCGAACCCGCTTAAAGTTGTCAGTGCAGAGTAAACACGAATTCCAGAAGAAAGCTTACGGATTGATACCCGTGAAAAAGGCTGTTTTCTCCTCTTCACAATTTCTACATCTCCCATCCGCAACATTGAATGGCATTACAACACGGTCTCCTTTCTTGATGCTGTCCACACCAGACCCGGTCTCAATCACTATCCCTATATTCTCATGTCCAAATCATAACCCACCTTGGGCAGCCGTTCTTCCCTGATACATATGCAAATCACTTCCGCAAATTGCAGCTGTAGTCACCTTGACCAATGCATCATCCGGGCGTTCGATCGTGGGTAGCGGGCGTCCCTTGATCGTTACCTTGAAAGGTTCTGCATAACACAAGGTCAGTTTTTCAGTCTCACTCAGTTTATAGTATTCAAGTATTGATCATACATTAATATAGGACCGCTTGCATCGTTTGCATTTGAGACATCTTGAAAGTTACTTCTTGTCACGACCCATGTCCGGCCTGATATATATTGAGTTGATTGACGATAACACAGATTGTATGAGCCGTTTTTAAAATAAATCCAATCATATGGTGTAAAACTGTATCTCCTTCCCCCGCATTCCGGATGTCCAATATCGATGGCATCAACCTCGCGGGCGTTCATTCGTTCAAAAGCCATGAAAGAGACAACTGGACAAGCCGCGACCCCGCATCTGGGGTTTGCTGTTGCATTTCTATGAATCATTGTGCGCACTTATTCGTGAGTCTCAAAGACGCAGGTAGTTCATCTCGGAAAGAATCCCAAGGCAAAGGCAAGTATGCCTGATGCGACAGAGTTATCATGAGACGGTCGTTCGATAAGGTGTATGATTGAGAGACATGAGCACGTGTTAGCAGAATCAAGCTTTAGATATAACAATTGACTGTATTCAAATACGATAGAGCCTTAGATTTATCCAGGGACTGGATTTTGTCATAAAAGTCATGAAAGCTCGATGTTATCAGCACAGGGTGTGGAAATCTTTTGGTTATATTCGATTGTTGAAGGTCTGCGTATAGTAGCAGAAGATATTGCCGCTTCCCACCGCTGGATGAAGGGGTCAGCACGTGCTTTTCACGAGAGATGATTGATTTGGGTTTTGCGCCCAGGGAGGGGTTTGGTCTTGGCCAAAAAATCCTTGTTTTTATACTTTTCCGGATTTTCAGGTTAACATACTCTGTTATGTCGAAGAGAAGAGGCTTGTGTTGTGTGCGCATGATACGGTATTTGAAGTATTTGCAATGCTAATCTTCACCGGAGTAGCCAGAAAATGGCTTTGGTATTGAGTCCGGTTGGAGTGTACATGTGCATAAAATCTGTACTGGAACTCTTTGAACCACCAATCTCTGAGCTTTACCGATTTTCAAACTAACCGTTGCGGACAATGGCGCAATGGATCCAGGTTTAGAACTATGACGAGGCTACCAGTCTCATTGCCCGATACAATAGCACTAAGTCCGATATGAGTACTCCCGGGCTTCAAACAAAGACCTCGGCCTTTGAGACTAACCGTTGAACTCTTGAACTGTTTATAATAAGTATTTGCGCCTTTCATTTGTTAGCAATCTGCTTTCTTTACCTTCACATCTACGTGTTCTTCACCGCCCCAGAAATACATAAATCTCACACACGTATACAATGGCACCCGTTCACTGCGTAGCAATCGTTACTCCCGCACCTGGAAAAGAAGCGCGTGTATGTGACATCACTTCCCCCCCTCAGATCACTCATCAGCTCTAACATGCCGACCTATCTCCTCCAGCTCCGGGAAATCCTCACCGAACTCGGAAACAACATAGAAAAACATGAGAAGGAAGTTAGTACCTACCAAGTATTCGAGCAATACGACGGTGAAAACGGAAATGTATTTGTTGTCCGGGAATTATGTATGTTTCCTCACAGCCGTGTGAGACCGTCAATTTTAACAACCTCCAGACGAAAATGAAGCCGCACACGAGGCCCATTTCAAAACATCCTACTTCGTCGAGCTTAAAAGATTCTTAGCTGAAGAACAGGTCTTAGGGGCACCATTGGATATCAAAAAGATCAGACCATTTGCTGGGTTTGCGAGTCGCTAGACTCGGGACTTCAAAATATGTAACAGACAACCTCGATTAAACACATCTTCATCTTCGATTCAATGGCTCTACCTGGGTTCATTTCTATCACTCTAAATTTTTCAGGACTCCTTGTATATTCTCCCCAGTTGTTTCTCTTCCAATCACAGAAAAGCAGTTTTCGGAGCAATTCTTCCTCCAATTGCAGGTGAACTTTCCGACAACGCATCCCAATCATGAGCATCTAAAGCTGCCTGTCTACTCTTCAAAACTGCCTCATGAGTTCTTGGTCTCATTTCTGCTTCATATGCATAGATTGCTTCTTTTTGCGTGATCTTTCCTGCCTTGACCCTTTTCAACTGGTCGATTAGGAGAGCTGCATCCAGGATCCCGTGATTTGCCCCTTCGCCTCGATACCTATTTTATCTGTCAACATTTTCCATTCTGTATTCAACCACTCAAGCCTCAAGGTGTATTGGCAAATACATAATGATCGGAAACTTGAATAAAAGACATTGACTCACATGGTCATCGCATGGGCTGCATCTCCCACTAATGTAATTCTCCCACCCCAATTATCCCATTCCTGACAGGGCCAATCGCCCAACCTCAATGGCGTCGTCGCAACGTCATCTGGGATATCCTGCACAATACTAAATTCAAAATTTGGAGTCAGTAGTGGCCGTCAAGGAAAGTCTTCTGAAGACAACAAAGAGATTTCAATTATACTACCAAATCTTCGTAACAAGGATGAGTTGAAAGGAAGAAGTTGGGTTTGAAATTGTGAGCAAGCTACGAACCTTCTCAATGGTTCCGCATAGCCTTCTACTCTCCTCTTGACATAAGCCACCCTCTCTTTATCTGTCTTTGGCATCGCATCCTTGATATCATCTTCAATCAACCAAGAAACGATCACCAATCCTTTGTATGATTTACTTGCATCAGGATTCTCTGTGATGCCTTGCAAACTAAACCACATGAAAGTCCCTGTTTCCGGATCCAGGCTCTGAAATAGCAAAGGGTCAATGGCTCTAACAGGTTCAATCTGCTCTTCTGTAAAATGCCTTACGATCCCTAGACAATAAACAGGCAGGCGAGTTAATTCCCCCTCCTTTCTCCCTTCGAATAAGCATCTTCTCGTCATACTGTTATTTCCATCAGCACCCACAACCAAGGTTGCACTACTTTGCGTGCCGTCCGAAAAATAGGCAATCAGGGGGTCAGATTCGGATAGTGGTGTAAGGGATGAGAGCTTCTTTCCTTCCCGGACATTCAGGTCTGTGGCTAATAGATTGCGAAATTTTTGACGATCTAGACGGCGACGTTGTTTACTTGGTGGAATCTTGTAGCGAGGTTCTGCTTTACGGGCGTTGAGGAAGAGAAAATTTCCATCGACATCGTTAAGGGTTGGGTCTATTGTTGCCTATAACCAATCCATTAGTAGCTGGATTGTCTGATCATCTCAGTTTGTCAAATTCCGGCATGTTCTACATGATCATGTTGCATCTGAAAATCCACAACACCCCATTCATCAATACACTATACGTCCTACTGGAAGACACTTACCGTATATATCAGCTCTGATAATCTCTTCCCTATCGTTCTCTCTAGACTCCTCAAACACCACTTTGATATCTCCTGGTCAGTAAGTGCTCCTTGGATGAACCATCTCCCGCTCGCCAGCTTCTAATCATCCATCCTCTCTCACCATACTTTCACATTGCCCCCTCCCCTTCATCTCCCTCAACTCACATGCAAGGTAATAGCCCACCCCTGTGCTCTCTTCCCCGTCTCATCCCTCTCCACAATCTCAAACTCAATCCCATTCTCCCTACACCCCTGAGCCAATGTTAATCCTACTATTCCTGCGCCCACAATAAGAACTTTTAAGTTGGGCGCTTTAGCCTCTCCTTCACCTTCTTTTGTTATGACTTCGGAACTATTTTTATCTTAATAATGATCCCTATACCTAGGGTACGATACTTACAATGTCATTTTTCCAGTTTCAATACTTTGTCACTCAAAAGTGTGACCGAAAAGAATCGAGATGAAAAGTATGAGAGTTCAGAACTGGTAGGATAAGTATCATATAGAATAATTACAAGGACCAAACAAACGACGTAGTCGCAGTAAGTCCGTTGAGCCCCCATAGTATACGATGGGATTTTATGCGCTAGACCAATGAGAAGTGCAGATAAGAGCCTCCTTGCATCTTACCCTGTCGATCCAGAATTAGTTTCATGGGAACTTCGGATCTTGTTGTTTGATTGAAAAGATGAGTTTTCCTAAGAAGATTTAGATAATAGATATTGTGAAAGCACTTCAGTCCATACCGCCCCGTCATCATCACCTATTCTTAAACTATGAAAATAATCATATAAATCGATTCACTATCGTCTAGTACTAGAACTAGAGGCGATTTCGAATTACTGAATCTATTACAACATCAGATTACACGTTCTCAGCTTCATTAAGTTCTTTAATCTCGTTCCTGTTTTACTCTAACCCCTCCGGCTTTTTCTCCTCGAATGTTGTAAACATATCAAACATTCAATTCCATCCTTTTCTTTCCTATTATCAAGCATATTAATCCCCTCGGGGCTTTCTTTTGCCTTCTTCATCCCACCCACTAATTTATTATCATATTTCCTATTGTTCTCCTAAAACAATGATTAGATGGGATTGTCAAATGATGGGTCTCGTAGGCCCCAATTCGATTTCAAAATTTCCATCATACTCCCCTTATGAGATCTGCTACCTTTCCAATGAATGCTACAAAATCTCCCGTCTCTGCAGTTTTATATCTTGTGGATGTGATCTTGCTATTATTAACTTGACGTCAAGATCTTTTCGGAGATGAGAAACGGGATTAGTTTAGGAGATCGGTACTTCGGGATCCCCTCTTCTCCCGGCATCCTTGCTTTTCTTTGGCTTTCCACGCCTAAGATCGAGTGTCATGAGATTCTCACGTAAAATTTGAGCAGGAATCTTAAGAATTTTATGGGGCAAGTTGACCTTTTGGTGATATGATACCATTCATGGAGGTATGATTATCCGTTTGAAGATACATATTGCGACTACGCAAGCAATCAAATAGATGAGAAGGTCTCCATTTATTCATCTTGCTTACAAATGAAGTTGTTTTTAGGCCTTGAAAACGATATGAATGGTAACATGATCATCCTGCAACTATTTCTTCTTCTCAGTGACAAATCGCGAGATCATAGGTTTGGGGGGATTGTAGCAAAATATGCAAACTGCAAATGCCAATACCAAACAAATTCGGAAGAAAGAGGAAACGAGAGCCAATACCCTTAACCCCCCCCCCCCCCCCCCCCCCCCCCCCCCCCCCCCCCCCCCAAAAAACCGAATGTAGTCAGAGCCATGCTACAGTCCGCCCATCCTATACTTTCTCTCCCTTCTCCTTTTTCCACCTCCTCTCATCCGCCCATTTCAAATTCCCAGCATACTCTGAGGCCTGTCCTGTTTCTTCCCCAGCACTTAGAACCGATGTGAAGTGCGGTTTCCCTACGCCCCAATCCATTTTCGTATCACAACCTCCCGTGTCGTACATTACGTATGGCACTAAACGTAATATCCGCAGATTCATTCCAACATCCCCAAATTACTCACAGACATAACAATATAACTTCCACCGCGTCATGTACCCTTATTGATCTCCCATGCAACCTCTGCATATATTGAATGCAATGCAATGTGCATGTAAATGTAACAGGCGGCCGAACCAACTCGATGAGGACCGCATATCATGTCATGTAAACGTCCGATTTTCACTGTCGAGTTCGTATCGCGTTATCTTAAAGTGGTTATTCAGACATGTAGTGCAGGTGCCGCAAACATTTCCGGATGAACCGTATCCGTATCAATATATGCACCGGATGGTGCTGTCAATGGGGAAATGGTGAGATGTATTATCCTATTGCTGCTGTAGGTATCTTCTCGTAAACAGTAAGCTTACACCTTTTGCGCATGGTTTTGATATTTTCTTAGATCATATGTTTCCTGCTGTGCATATAAACCACAAGTGCCACGTTCAGGGTCTTCATCTCCTTTGCATGGTAGTCGGACATACATCGAACCATCTCTTGTGTCACGGAATGGAAATTTGGAGTAAAGCCATTGTCCGTTGCTCGCACATCATTTCTTTTCCACATGTCTTCCTCTATGTATAAGTATCTAGATTTATATATGTATGACACTATCCGGTGGCTGAGGTTTCCGACATGTCGAGGATACGTATGAGTTATATATTGTGCAAATGGTAAAACAATTGTTTACTCGTAAGCAGTAGTTCTCAATGTTTGATCTCAATTCTGCGTGAAGTCTTGATGTCAGTGAAAGGGGAAGCGAATGGTGAATATGAATCAAGGAGTGGTTATACACTATTTGGTATGAAAGTAAACTCGACTGCTATTCGTTTTCTAGCGGAAAGGTCTGGCGCAGGAAGTCGTTTGCAATCACACATGTTGCAAAGGCTCCGCAGCAAAGAAAGTCTGAATAGGCTATTCGAGCTGCAGCTATAAAGTCTCATAGCGATTTACAGATCAATACCGGCACATGTCGAATACCCTCTCGCATCAGAAGAGCAAGCACTCAAAATTCCATAGATTTAGCATCTCGAATAAAGGTTGAAAAAACACAACTTTTGAATATTTTCTTAAAGTTCTCAAAGTTATTTTACATACCCTATTTATCTAGTTTAGATATTGATTGATTAATCTTGGAATTGGACAGCTTTCAGTATGTATTTTAATGCAATTTTGCTTGAAATATTGGAAATGCATTTCCTTCTTTTCAGACATGCAACAAACCTTTTTGAGTAGAAGATGATTCGCTATTGCGACTAAGTATCACGTGAGAGGCATGTGATTGGGTTAGAGATGACCTCGCTCGCTCAGCGAAGTCAGCCCTTTGGATAAATTCCTCAACCTTTCGTTCTATTTTGGTTTTCGAGACAGGGATTTTTGAACTTCTCATTTACAGATATGCAACAGAACCCTTCAAAGTTAAATCTGATTAGGGAAGTGAAGCATGAATTTAATAGAATCATCTGCCCAATGGATATGGCTCAGATGTAATCTTGCCAGTCAAGGTTACTTACTTATTTATTATATGGCCTATTGAACTTTCAGTGATCCAAAACTCAATTTTCTGCCAAAATGAATTCTTAGATATGCAACAAAACTTTTAGAGTGGGCTCTGATTGGTTGATGGGGATCAGATGGTATGAATGTGCAAATTAGATGGGATGGTTTCTTCAGAGAATGGTAGATGGCCGGTAGAAATGTGAATGTACGGTATTCTTAGTTTGAGTGAAAAGTGAAGTACAGTAGTCATCAGGTGTATGTCTAAAAACAGTCTTAGACTATCACCTAACTCATTATATCTAACTAATGCATATGGGATTCCATTGTAGTTGAACGCCAAAACTCTATCTGGCTTTATCCCACGCCCCTTTCTTCCTTTCCCTGCCGCCCCGATCCCAACCTCAATTCCAGGATCATTCAATTCAATGCAAACAATGGTACAGGACTATATACTACTCCAGCACAACCTATGACAAACCGACAAGATTAGAGTAAGGAGTTCATTTTTTCTACCTAATCATCTAAATCATCTCTCTATATTAACGTTTCGTTTCGTATGTAATATCATATCGCTTCATAGTCCTCCATTTATTACGCCCCAATCAATCCAATCCATAGAACCCTTCTTTCAAACATAAACTTGCTCATTACCCATACCAGAAAATTCGTAGACAAAATGATCGCGACATTTCAATCATCGGAGGAATTCCAGAAGGAGGAGTTCAAATACCTCCTTCTACCTCCATCAGATCTCACAGTCTTAGATCATTCAATCCATGCTTCCCTAGCAAAAGAAACTAACAACCTTCTCCTTGAACGTCATGTTCTCTTCTGCCTCCCAATTAATGGCTCCTTCCTCCTCCAGCCCTTGACACCCCGTATCCAGATCCGCTTCTAGACTACTCACAAACTTGGTCTTGTAGATAATCTTGTGTCCAAGATAGGCCACCGCAAACAAAATCAAGCTAATATACGCCACGAAAAACCCCTGAACATCAAACTCTGGTATCCACGCAGTAAATCCTTGTGTTAAAATGATAAGTACCGTGAAACCTAACCCGTACCAAGCAAACCACGGTTGCCAAAGCGCTTTGTATGGTAAACGATCGCGGCTGATTCCTCGGGCCTTGAGCGCATTCATGAACGCAATATGACAACCGCAAATGCAAGCCCAGCTGATGAATCCAGCGACCGAGGATATGTTTTGTAGCCATTCAAACGCAGTGCCACCTCCTGCACTCTCGTTCATAAACGCTAGGAGACCAAACGCGGCTGAAAATGCAACGGCATAGTACGGAACTCCAGATTTGCTAGTCTTCAAGAAAAATCTCGGGGCGCATTGGCCTTCGGCGAGACCGACGAGGATTCGAGATCCTGAGTAAACATTCGAGTTTGCGGCACTCAAAACAACGAAAAGGAGGACTGCATTGATAAGACCAGGGAGTGTCTTGATACCGGCTAATTTTGCTGCAATGACAAATGGACTAGCCGCTGCGTCTGAACCTCCAGATAATAATTGCGGGTTATCGTATGGAACCAATAATCCGATGAAAAAGATCGTACCAACGAAGAAAAATAGGATTCGGAAGAAGGTCTTGCGAATAGCGGCTGGCACGTTTTTGCGCGGGTTTTCGGTTTCTCCTGCTGCGATACCAACCAATTCGGTTCCTTGGTATGAAAATCCGGCTTGGATAAGTACCGCCCAAAATCCGACGAATTTGGCGACTGGGTTCTCGGGGTTAATGAGATATGGTGCGAATGCGCCTGGATGGCCCCAGTTGTGGAATCCGAGATAGCCTTGCTTGCCTGCTCCAGCATCGATGCAGATTCCAAAGATGAGGAAACCGAGCACGGTAATGACCTTGATAAGTGAGAACCAAAATTCAATTTCACCAAAAAAGCTGACAGGGAGAAAATTGACGCCGGTGATTACGAGCCAGAAGACGCCGATAAAGATGCCAATGTTAAGTTGAGGAGCCCAGTATTGGATGATGAGACCAGTAGCTGTGAGTTCGAGAGCGTAGGTAATGGCCCAGGAGAACCAGTAGATCCATCCCATGGCAAATCCAAGTGAGGGATCGATGAATCGTGCTGCGTAAAGAGTAAATGCACCAGGAATAGGCATGAAGGTCGCCATTTCTCCAAGAGACATCATGACGCTGTAGACAAGGGTACCCACGAAGGCGTATGCGATGAGAGCACCTGCTGGGCCGGATGAGGCGATTGCGGATCCAGATCCTATGAAAAGACCAGTGCCGATTGTTCCACCTGATAACATCATTAGTACTTCAGTCCTCTATCCCATCATCTCTCACTGGCTATTTCGTAATAGATAGCATCGCGAAGTGGTGGCAACCCATAGACTTAACGAACCAATAGCAATCATCTGTAAATGTCTACTCTTCAACCTCCTCTGAAGTTCCGGCCCACTGCCCACCTGAATCGCCTTTTCCGGATCCTGCGACGAATGTCCCGAAGCCGAATCTTTTTTGTCGGCCTTGGTTGCTGCCTGAATGGTATCCATTTCCGGATGTGGAGCCATGTTGACCAAAAATGCGCGTGCGCGAGTTTTCCGACGTTTCTAAACGTAACACTTTCCTCCAAATTCCAAGGTGCGTTTGTTTTCCTGCCACCGAATGCTCTTCCTGCAGCTACTGCTTATAGTATCGTTGTCCTTCTCCGATCCAGTGACTCAACAGTAAAGACTGAAACTGAAAACCTCGACGATTTCAAACTACGTCGAAAGGTTACAGTAACAGGCAATCTGTGAAACTCCTAACTCTCTCTTCCCGTCAAATTCACCACAGCACGTCCGTCTAGCAATTCCAAAACAGTCCCAAATATCAGACAATTCACACGCAACAAATAAGAAATAGTCGAGAAATATTAACAAGAAAGAGTGTATTCATGGGATTATGAGAAGATTGACATCAGAAGGAGGAGTCAACCATATAATAAAAATCGGTCAAGCCAGAGAAATTTGTGCGAGCTAGTGCCATGGCTCTTCCGGCCTAGCATCTGCCCATAATTTCATCAAAACCCATCTTTTCAGATAAGACCTGTCCTTCTGACTGGTAGCCTTTTAACTCCAACATAATACTACTCTGTCAAAACCGATCTGACCCCGAAAACTTCTATTGATAATCTGTGTTGAGAAAGGCCGTTCCCTGTTCTGTACTGATGTATAAATTTCATATTTCTCAATACGCATCATATTGCTAAAAATGAAAAAATTTGCTGCTGCTTACCGAATGCACTATCCTTAACACAGCTAGCGAATGAACTTTATGAAAGCAGAGTGCCGGTAATCAACTTTTTGACCAACCAAATCAGTTGGTTTCTCTAGTCATAAACTCACCGAAATTGAATATCCCATAGGAAATAAACAGCCCTTAGATCTAGATGTCAATTTTGACTTCAGAATAATTCCTGGTTGTTGATATACACTTTTTATTGAAAATTCAAGCTCTTAAAACCACTTCGGAAAACACAGCCGAGTGAGCTTATCTTGGCAACTTGCTTTTCCGAATATCTGATCATGCCATGCTACGGTCAATCATTTCTGGAGGGGTACGGAGTATATCACCGTTAAACAGTGAAAATCGAAGAGGGAAGTTTATCACGTTATAAGCATATGCCTCCAATGAACCTTCAATATCCGATTCTGCATGCATAGAACCCTATTACCCTGAAATGCATAGGTCACCACTTGAATCGGGAAGCCAATTTACATAAACCATCTAGTTGGCTAAGATTTTCACGTTAGAGCCTTGTCTGTTTTTGAAAATTTTAATTGTGGAGTTTGAACAAGCTGCGGTGCTCTAAGTACCGTAAGGGTCGGCCTCTTCCTAGCTTGGAGTGCCATTTTCATGGCTGCGGATGTACTCGGATGTACGTACAGGTTTGCCATCCTGCTAAACATTGGGAGGTCTTCACACATTTGGGTGCTGAAGACATGCCGTCTCAGAACGATAATTTAAAGATTCAACTGAAACCTCCTACACATGAATAATGATGTAGATGCACAAAGCCATCAGATTATTCGGTGTAAACATCAGATCCACAATGTGACCAATCAAAATCATATTAACAGACCGCCCTCTTGGTTTCCTCCATTCCTTCCCACCACAGTTCCGCCTTCTTCCCTCTAAAATTTTCATCAGCCACTTTTGTCATCTCTCGTACAACGACATCCTCGCCACCTACACAAAATTCTCCCCCAAAACTTAATGCATAATTTCTGGAATTTAACCCCACCACTCCCGCTGCATCCAACACCCTTAGCTTTCACACCGGAAATACTAACACGGCGATTTAACTCAATTCGGTGGAGGCGTCGTCTATCCTCCGGGAACAATCATGTTATTTTGATCGTAATTTATTATTACTGTCATCCTTTGGCATCGGGTTGTATATTGAAATTGCTTTCAACGAACTTAATGGGTAGGGGTGATTGTGAATGAGGTAGTTTAGTTGATTCATTCTGTGTAGGTATCTGGAGATTTGATTCGCCCCTTCATCGAGCCTCGGCTAATGTTTGACCAATCTTATCGCAGTCGCAATATGAATTGTATTGAATCACGTGATCTATCGAATTATGAAAGTCGGGATCATAGAATGCATCTAACAATAATTGATCTCTGCCGCCAAAGGCGTAGTTAGGTGCTCTTGGGGTTGTTAAACACTTTTCTTCTTGTATTAAATTTTGTTTGTAAGAGGTGCAATAGCTTATGTAAGGCGCAATAGGAATGGGCGCAATGGGAAATGAAGTGGTATCTCGATAAAAAAATAAAATCCTCCTGCGCGCATCAACAATTTAAGTCGCAATGGCTCTGATAATCTCTTGGTACCCTAGATCACAAAGTCGCAATGGCAGACACGTCGTATTGAATTCGCATCAAATCATCAATCATGATCTTTAAAGTAATCATAACCCAAACCTCAGGTTTATGACTTGTTCTCAACCTTCTCCTGCCTCGAGTCGCGGTCCAACGAATTTCTGAGTGAGTCTTCGTCGGCGGCCTCGATGACAGGACCAGTGTAGAACTTCTTGCCGGAAATATACCAGTAGACGGTGGAAAATACTAGAATCAATCCCAGGAAGGCGATGGCGTAGTTCATGTTGAGGGCAGTCACTGGTCGCTCGGTCGGGAGAATGAAGATGATACTGGCAAACACGGTCCAGATACAGGCCCATGCATTGATAGCAGTACTGAATTTACCCAAATGCCATGGGCCTGGCTCGAACTGGCCAAACATAAGTTTGCAGACAATTGGGATGCAATAACTCCAGTCTAAAGCGATGGCGCAAACGTTGAAGACTCCAGAAATAGCAGTGTACGATCCAAGACCGATAAGGTTGATAGCAATGCAGAGGGCAACGGAAATCCACACAGCTGCAATGGGCGTTCCAGTCATAGGCAAGATTTGTGTCCAGGCTTTGGAAAATGGTACAAGCTTATCACGGGAGAAAGCAAAAACGGTTCGTGCCAATGATTGCTAGATTTATTGTCAGCCCATTTTTGCACGAGGCGAAGGGGAACTTATAACCTACCATGGCAGTGAAACACACAAACTCAAGAATAATGAATCCACAGACGGTATAGAAAATAGCGCCTGCCTTTCCAAGACTGTTGAAGAAAAGTTGAGCGACTGGTTGTCCAATAGTTGTGCCAAGAATATCAGTTGGGTCACCCATGCAGAAACAAAGTACAATGTTGAAAAGGAACCCAGCAATGTAGGTGAAAAGCATGGCCAAGGAGATAGCCCAGGGTGCCTTCTTTTCTGGCTCAGAGATTCTAATATATCCATTAGCCCAAATGACTTGGAAGGGGACGCATTACATACTCTTCAGTGATGTGAGCCGTGGCATCATAATCGGTCATGGTCCACGAAACGGAAAGGAAACCGAACAAGAAACTGAATCCAATAGGAGTCCAACCAGAGGATGATTGAACGTCGGTAAATACGTAGGTAGCATCATGTTTGTTCGGGGTTTTTACCAAAAGAGCAATGCAGCATGATACCAAGACAAGAACATGGAAGATAACGTAGCTCTTGGTCATCTTTTCCATCCAATAGGTAGAGAGAGAATTGACCAACCCAGTAAGGACCATCAGACCTGCCATTACACCGACTGTCGTATTTGCAGTGATGACGTAGTCAAAATCTTTTCCAATCGCGACAGCGGCGAGCAGCATCTGAGATGCACCGTATTGAGAAGAGGCAACACCAGCGACCTGTCCAAGTAGATTCAACCAGCCAGTAACCCAACTGAGAGATGGAACCCAGACTTGTGGTACGAGTCGCGAGATCGTGAAGTATAAACCGCCGGATGTAGGGTACGCAGAGACCAGCTCAGCAACAGAAAGCTAATATGGAATTAGTAAACTGATTTGAAAGGGGTGCTGAAATGTTGATTGAAAAAGACTCACGGCAATACACATGCAACCAGCACCAGATATCAGCCAACACCAGACGGCTGCAGCAGATCCACCAGACATTATTGGGTAGGAGAAAGTAGTCATGGTGGTGGCAAACAATCCACTGATCGAGACGGCGAAAGAGAATGTCGAGAGGTATCCAAATTCTCTCTTGAAAACAGGTTTATATCCAAATTGAGCGGCGAGTTGCGCATCAGCATCAGGTCCTTCCTCCATGCCAACGACGTTTCTTCTGTGTAATTCTCCTTGGTTGGTATTGGATTCGAACATCCCACCGGATGAAGTATTGTGGTCCGCCATGTTGATCGTTGTATTCTATTGTAGGTATATTGGATATCTTTTTATCTATACAGGTCCGATCCGTCCCAATTCGAGTAATGAGTGAATTCCGAAATCTTGAGAAAAGTCAAAGAATGGAGGGGAGCGTCTCTATATAACAACATTATTAGTAGCCAAAAAATTGTATGAGCGTTTGCCGTGTTCCAAATACTTTAGCAGGATTACTGGGTCTTGGCTAAACTCAAAAAGATATTTAGTTCCAATACAAGCGGCGAAAGTTAGCAAAATAGTTAGAGCCTTGCATTTACGTAACAGTGGGAAATGGTTGATACATTTGTCTTATCGAAATAACATCTTACCTGCGTGCGCAGCTTGTGGTGTGGTCTTAATGCACCAGTAGTTGCTAGGATTTTTGGGAAGTCACCAAGAAAGTAAGCGCGAGTCGTCGTGGAGACGGTCGGTCGACTGCAGCACGCGGGCAACTTTTGGATGGGGAGTGGAAATGGATGGAGACGAATGCATCATCTCGCATAGGAAACCGGGCATGGGAGTGAAGGCGCAGAGACAGGCTGGAAATGGACAAACCTCGGTGGTGCCGTGAGGGACTTCCCTTGTAGATATCACCAAAGACCACAAGTTATACCAGGTAGATTGGGGGATAGCAGATACTCTGCTTGGCTTCTGGAGCTTGAGGGCTTGACAATATCTACTAGATTGAAGGAATGAAGAGTACTGAAGGTGGTAAAACGAAGGGTACGAGTAATAAGCCAGAGTGTATTTCCCACATGTAAGCGGGAATAGGGAAATGATAGACAGTTAACAGATTTGACAGAAACTTTTCCAATTCCAATTGACTTTTTTTTTGCCATTTTTCAGATGGTAAGATAGATAATTGGATAATCGAGTAACCTCTGGATAAAGTTTGGCATAAGTCGTATTAATGTGGAGGTATGATGTTACAGGGGGAATTGCTGTGGATTTCTAATGGATCTTAATATGGTCCAAGCATGTGTTTCATTGGTTAGTTCTTGCTCTTCAAATTTCCATTTGCTTGGTTTTGGTTTGTCTGTCGATATTTCTACTCCGTATAGTATCTATACTCCTCTATCAATCAAGTTTTAATCAACAAGCCAACATTGAACCAACCAAATTCCAACCACCAGTATTATATAGTAAGATATATCAAATGAAGTTTTTCTAACCCCTCGAGAGCGTCACCCCTTGTATTTGCTCTCATGAGTCTTTGGTTGAATTTAGCTTCCTCCCATTTCTGAGAGTCTTCTCTTTCTTTTTTTTGTCTCTCATTCTCGCGTCTTGGAAAACTGCAAGATAAATCCATTCAATGTTAGTTGTTCATCCTTTCATCCTTCACCACTGCATTTTGAGGTTGGCATTATTATATTACTCCAGTATCGTGGATACCTAAATGCGGAGTTGTCCTTACTTCATCACAAATATTACTGGAATAGGTATACCGGTAGTGGATCGGAACCAGAGGGGAGAATTTTCGAAACGAACGTCTTGGCACTTGCATTACAATCGTAGGAACAAATAAAGATTCCGGAGATTCTTCGCATTAAATTTACAACAAGCTCGAATTTCATCGCACCTTTACTGTTAACCTTACATAAACTTTCACAATATCTAATCTAGATCTAGACATTCGTCGTTCACTTCCCCGACTCGTGAATGGATCCAGCCTTACACTACCATATTTGAGATATTTCCGCGCGCCCCCAGGTATCTTAAGCATTGACACCAGGCTGGCATGTACAGATAACACCCACATTATGGGCCTGCTGAGGGGCCTGATATCGCTGATATTGATATCTATCAACGCCCCTGTGATAGATAGGATAATTGAGACATTGATCTAGACTCTATCTAATCGAGGTTGAATTTACTCAGATTGGCATATTTCTCCCTGATAACATATCTTAATGATTGACAGGAGTTGCTGTCTATCATCGGCCTGGGTAATAAGAAATCATCGATTGGATGAAGAAAAGCTAGCTTTCGAATCATTCAGTGAAGATTAACTCGAGTGTTTGAAGCATTCTTTCATTGGTATGTATCAATATCCCGAACTTACAATCTCCACCCAGGAACGTTACTTTGTACCTGCTTTACCATCTGGGAAGACATTCCTATCAATAGACTCTGGTTCCATATTCTCCAATTTGAAGTCTTTGCTAGTCCTCTGCAGGTTCAGGTCTAACTCTACATGAAGTCATGCGTCAAATTAGCCTACATAGGTTGTGGCTACTCTCCATATAATCCTAATCTTGCTATCTACTTTCACACCCCTACATTTGTATTAAGCCAAATATAACTCACGCCCGAACTTCACGCAGAGCATTGAGGAAGTAAAGTATGGGAATCGGATTGGAGATAAACTTGATCACGTGTATATCACGTGTGGATACCGCTGTGGGTCACCTCATATCCCCAAACAAAGAACGCTCAACTGCAACCCAGTAGAATATCTGTGTACACTTACGGAGTTCTACGTCAGTTCAAGTGCCAGGAAACACGAATCGCTGTAGTACCCCTCTCACGCTAAATTTTTACTTTCATTTAAGCCTCATAGTTCTTTGTCATTTTTCATGTGACAGCTCCGATCCTCGAGCAAAATAGCGCCGCGGACCCCTAGCCTAGCGACATATTTGGCAGTTCTGAGGTTGACTGACATGCCACTAATATTGGCATCAACATCGTTCAAAACTATGACATTAGCTACAAAATAAGGTCCCTACATGTCAGTATGAACAACTAATATTACAACCTCATCCTAAAACAAACCACTAACATTTCATTCTGCAACCTGATAGGCGCTGACACATGATGGGCGGACAATTATTCTATCTTAATACACTGACAGTACCTTATCCACACAAATGCAAAAACACAATACTTCCGATCATATTACTCGTGTCATATTAGTATAATGAACCTCTTTTTTCCCTGTACGTCATACGAGTCCTTGGCCAAATAAATTCCTCCTGGTGTCTACGGTAATTATGGTTGAAAAATATTTGACAGCGGCTGATATTTTATGCTCCTTTCAAACCAGCTTGATGCTAAATACTAGATGTAGAAGACTCTCAATTTTTTTAAAAAGAATGGACATGGCTCATGGGGTCGCTGGCAATTGACTAAAGTGGGCAAACATGAATACCTGTCAAATATAGACTGAATCCTAATGTCTATAATACTGTCTACTTATAGATTGACTGTACTTATCACGTCACGTTAACAAATAACGCTAGAGGGATATACTCTACGTCGAACCTACCGAAAAGCCACCCACCCTTTCTCCTTGAATAAACCGCCTCGAGAAATCCATGCCTCTCTGTTGGTATTAACTTGATGGGTTAAAGTTACAAGTACTTAAACTTGTGTTATAATAATTATCGTTGCCTTCATTCTTCGACATATGTAATGCAGAGCTATAAAACAGTCCTCGAGGAGCCAGTGCGACTAATTCGTACAGCTCCTCAATGTCATATGATTCATTTCCCGACACTCTACTTGCCACCATCTCTTTTTCACCCCCACCATCAGCATTCCCTTCCGATCCAGATCAATAAGATATCCCCTCCCGCCAAAATCTCAATGCCTGCCTCATTTCCTCTTTCCCTTTCCCTTAACGCTTTAGGTATCATTGGAATTTATTGCCAAGAAATCAAATTACCTTATGCGCTTTGGGCAAGAAATATAGGGGTCGAGTAGCAGGAGGTAATGATCTGGGAACCGGGGATTATCTAGGAAATTCTTGGAATGTGGTTTAGGGGAGGAATTGGAAGTTAGAATGGGAGGAAGACTAACATGCGGGATAGGCGCTCGATGGAGTACCGAAGGATGGAAGACCGTTAATTAGGATCGGGAGAATTTGGGCGCGCCAGTTAATATACATAAGGAAATGGGTGTAGGATCGGAGCGAGAGAATAGCTGCATGGGTGTGCCGGTGCTGGTTGGAGGCGTGTAAGTTATTACGGGGCTGGACTTCACAATTTCAAGGAGGTTATAGGGGGTAGAGGGGCCGGAGATCAACGCTTTGGGAAGATAGGGGCTTGCCAGTCTACGGAAAGGTATTATGTTTTTTGAATGTATTGTTTGAAATATTGGAGAATTTTCTGAAAAGGGAATCTTACATTCATGTTCATATTTTTGGGGAAATAAAATGCCAAAATGGTTTCGGGCACCTTGTTCGAAAGATGTGAATGCAACGGAGTTGGCAAGTGTACCGACAGAAAACCATCCATGTAGTACTATTCTACTTCCGTGTATTTTATGTTTCAGGAAACTTTTGAGAATAGTGAAGAGTAGTTTATTTCTTACACATACCAGCGTATTTACGAACATGAGTCGCCGTGGCTCCCTTGTGAACCAGGCACTTCGGGTACAAAGCGATGGTCGATCCTGACTGTGATAAATCCATTTCCTCGAACAAGCTGTATCTGCTTCGGTTTGATATCTTCTCGACTGTACAAGGTATGATCTCCGCCATGTATCATGAGTACTGAAGGTCTTTAGCTTACTGTCTCGTCAAAGCTTCATGGTATTCATCATATAACTCACCGACATGTTTTCTTACCCCATTACTTCGAAAATTGAATTTTAATAAAGATCTACACCAAGCCTACGCGCCTCAAGAATTCTATACTTGAGAGTTTCGCACTTAAATCTCTATCTAGGCATCCTGATAACAAAATCCATATTCTCCTGATCCTCATGAACAGGGTAATAATCCTCAATCCGTCAAATGTCAGAGGTCTAAGAAACGTGTCGAAATTCAGCTAGTCTTATAATATACTTTTAAAAGCATTCATCAGCCTAAACATGTGTTCGTCCACCTTCGAAGACCCAGAAGCCGAATAAGAGACCAAATAGTAAGCCAGCCTAAAATATAGAACGGTCAAATTCTGCGGGCGAGTCGCACGAGTCGCACCGACGGATCTTTCTAGCACTTTTACTAGCGGAGCTTTAATTTAGAGATTTTCTCTTCAGGAAGGTTTTGGAATATCTTGACTTAATCTGTAATCTCTCGGGACAACTACTGCGGAGAAGAACAGCTGCATGTATAGTGAGGACTTGATATACAGTCGGCAAACTTTAATTGAATCTCATGTCGTCTCTGACCTTTCTCAAGTCGAGTTCCAGCCTGGCTGGCTTGAGAGCGGTGAGAACATGGCGATTTCATGAAATAATCCTTCGCGTATCTGTAGGCCATCTTCCTTGAGCCGCAAGGACTTTCAAAGACTATCTACTAATAAGAACTAGGAAGTTTTAGTTAATATATACAGCTGCTGTGTCCTCGAGCGCTGAGTGTAGCCAATGACGATGTTTTGACCGATCGTCAAATATCATCTTTGAACATGATGAAGTGAGCTCGTGCTTCTTCACAAGTCAGAAAGCAGAGTATCAAAATGGAATACATACATAATCCTTCCCCCTAAATTTTTACATATTTCATGCTATGCTGAGCTATCCACGTGCCCACTGTAACGTCAATTTAATAAGAGCGAAGATGGGAAGGGAAGGTGCATCAGCGATGCTGGGTTGCAGCAGAGGCGTGACCTGAGCCTCTCGTTCCTCACGATATTCTAGTCAGGTAGCCGGCAGTAGCGGCGCTATTGTGTAGCTAGAGCACCACCTGCCGAAGTGGTATTCAGGAAGGAAAAGTTATAGCGAAATTTCTTGAAATAATTGTGCTGCGAATATTAACATTGAAGATAAAAATCCAAAGAATCAGCTAGTAGTGCTCAAGAGATTTCGGGTACAAGAACACGGAGTAGATGCTGGAAAGAGAACTATCGATGCTGCCCTAGTAAGCCATGAAATCAACAGTAGGTTATGCAGGAAGAACAACATACTACTCATTCCGGACCCAGATGTTTACATGTTGCTTTTTTTTGGATGCAGAAGCTCCGTGGAACTGCTGCCTCATTATCTCGTAACCTTGCATCAATGACAGTTCTGATTGAATCTGAGGACAGTAGCCAATCAGTAGCACTTAGTACTGCTTGAATAAGATCTATCCAAAATATTACATCGGGCTGACTACGCGTCTCCCAGTATGAATGAGCTACGACGCCATTTAGCGCATAGTGAATCGGCTTCTTAGAGCACTATACTAGACTGAAACCCGCATCAGCCAAGTGGTTGAAATAGATTTCTACGCCGATACAACCAAGTGAGAGTAAGACGTGGTATTCCAAACTTTTGAGCGGCAAGAACCATATTTTAAAAGACCATATGAAGCATTGAAATATTGCTAATGCGTATAGGCGATCAATCTACCTTGCTCATCCCAGAATCTAAACAACTCCAAAGTTTATAAAGTTTAAAGGAACCAGGTGATACTTATAGCGATGCAGTTGGAAATGGTTGCTGACCTTACTACTGGATGAATTCTGAAAAATCAAACTTGAAGGAACTAAGCTTTCATAATCAGCAAGACGACAAGGGCATTGATCATGAGTTCCCTTGTATATGACTGTTGTTTAGATAACTGAGATACATCCTGTATAACTGTCCTAGCCTCCTTGTGTGTTAAGATTTACGAGCAAATGCAGCGTCAAGATGTCTCATTGGATTTTGAAGACTTTGATAAAGCACAGTAGACAACTTCGTGATGCGCTAGGTTCTACCCATGCTAAGAAAAAGCAAATTTAGGTTCGACCCTGGCCACTAGGCTAGGCTCTGGACCCAAAACCCTTGGCGTTGTTACCCCACGCCTCCATATTTTTGACCTGTGCACAGTCTTTATGCCGTCATGCGGCGTGATAACAGCTATTGCAAGATTTGATGGAAGCTTAAATGTTAAAAGATTTAGAGAATCTTATGGCGGCAATGTGCTTGTACATAGGCCTACGCTGCAACGAGTACAATCCTGACCCAGCAGTGCATCGCTGGTATTCTCATGGGACGAAATAACACGAAACATGTTGTCTGTTGGGAAAATAATAGGTGGACGAGTCTCATTGAGGGGCTATCAATGTTGAGGCTTCTATTGGTTATTTGATACGAGATGGTCAATCCGAGCCAATAGCTAGTACCACTTGATATATATGTAAGTATGTGTCTGAACGATTGCTGAGATTCTGAAATTACTTTTGAAGCCTCAATAGCCGCAATACCGGCGAAATATTTCACTCAAACTAAAATACAAGATGGGTTCCATTGGAGATCTTGAACTTGCGTTTGCCAAAATAACGGAGGTGGCTAAAACTGCTGATGAATCCATACGCAAGCATCTGATCAATCAACTTCAAAAAACAGCTGTATCTATCGAGACTTCTGGTGAAAGTATTCAGCGACTTATTTATCTGGTTAATATTCATGTTACGACTTCGAGTGTTAAAATTGCGATTGGCTGATGGCGTGTCTACAAGGCGATTCAACCCTCACTTTGCCGTGCAGGCAATGATCTCAATCTCTTCGAAATTCTAGCTGATAATGGTGGCCCAATGACTACAATCGAATTAGCAGAGAAAACTAAATGTGACCATTTACTCTTAAGTATGACTTTACCCAGTAAAATGATATACAAAGCTCTAACAACTGTAGGTCAAATTTTGAGGTTTTTGGCATCAACGGATATCGTAACAGAAGTAGGAAAAGACACCTTTATAGCGGACAATTTCACGAAGGCACTTGCCAAACCTGGCCCCAAAGCTGGAATGAACCACACGTAAGTATTTCCATCTAATCGAAGATACAAACGTTGAAATGGTCCACCAATAGCTTTGATTCAGTCGGCCCAGCATATCAAACATTGCCAGAATTCTTTAGGGCTACTAAGTACCAGAATCCTTCAGATGATTCATACACAGCATTCCATATGGGATATCACACCGACCTCCCATCGTTCGACTGGTTCCAGAAGAATCCAGATAAGCTTGGCTTCTTCATGGAATGGATGACTGCTTAACGAGAAGGAATGGATGTTTGGTTGGACTTATTCCCATTCGAGGAATATGTCAAAAACCTTGATCCAAGTCGTGCAATGTTTGTTGACGTTGGTGGTGGGATTGGACATAAGTGCCTGGAACTCAAAACTAGATTTCCTCTACTTCAAGGTCAAATCATTCTTGAAGATCTTCCAGTGACTTTGTAGCACGCATTGTTAATAGATGGGGTTAAAGCTTTACCACAAGACCTTTTCACACCCCAACAATTCAAGAGTAGGTGCTTCGATAACGCAACTATGTATTCATAGACAATACTAACTTGCAATTAGATGCCAAATTCTACTATATGCGCAACGTGAGTAATTTCCTTTCTTATAACCATCGGCGCTAGTCAACTAACATGTATACCGTATATTCTACACGATTGGCCAGATGATATGTGCAATATCATCTTAACTCATCTCCGTGAAGCAATGGGCCCGGATTCTGCTATCTTAATTGACGAAATGGTTCTCCCCAACACAGGCACCAGTTCCCAAGCCATGAGCATAGATTTCACAATGATGGCCGCTCTATCTGCAATGGAACGTACTCAGAGCCAATTGGAGAAGTTATTGGATTCGGCATGTTTAAAGGTGGTAAAAATTTATACTTATACCAAGTCCTTGAGAGATAGTGTTCAAGTGGTTGTGGCGAAGTAGATAGTTGACCTGCACAATGGTACAGTGAAAAAAGAAACAGATTTCTGGATTGGATGATGGGTGTATCGAGCGAGATAGTCCATAGGTTATGAAATGATCAGTGGCATTTATCATGAGACAGAATCGATAGTTAACGATATCGATCGCGATATAGGTAAGGTATTGATAAATGGAAAGGGATATTTAAGGTTCATCGTGTGTATTAGAAAACGGCAGAATTTTCAGGCGGTAAGAAATATTTTGTAGTGCGGTCGCATGCTTGAAACATAATCTTATGATTTTCTTTGTACCACCAATTGCAACGTCCTTGTCATTCTCACCAGTATTCTTACCAGTATCCCCAATTTGATACTTTTCGCTCTCATGTAAATCGTTGAAGACTGCAAGTCCAGATCAATTGAATCAATATTCAAGAGGGGTGACATATGACCTGCACAAGAGTTGAACATAATCAATTCTTGTAGTATCTTATCAGCTGCCCAGTGGTACTTTGCTCGAGCTCCGTTTGAAGATGTTACATGGATTTCAACGTTATGTTAGCAAATTTAAACGGAGAATCCCACAAGAATAAGTCGGTGAACTGGTTGTTGCTTGTGGTATGTGACCGGTGAGCTGCTACTGTACTTTTAGATACAGGTTTTGCAAGCTATGAAGCCACAAAGGTGGGCACATTCCTCATTGCTTCCATTCATTAACAGTGTTGGAGAAGTGAGGAATGTGGGTTAAACTTATAACAATAGTGAATCCACCGGATAGTTTTGAGGGGCTTGTTCTTCATTTTGACTTTCGGATCAACTCATTCCAAAGTTTCTTGACACTGCCAGTAATCACGGAAATCGCAGTCGAAGTAAACAAAAGCAGAAACATGAGTCGACATCCTATAAGAGATGCTGTTAGTGGAATTATCGGGCTCGGAACGGACGCATATGCCTCTTACAAAGAGAAGAAATCCAATTCAAGAAATAACGAGTCGAGAGCGAGAACCCCAGAAAGAAAAGGAGAAGAGGAGGAGGAAGGGGAAGAGGAAGAGGAGAGGGGAGAGGCTTCAGCTAATCCATCAGACAGACCTGTAAATATAATCGATACTTATGGATACGAGAGTTATGATGAAGATGATGAAGGAGATTGGGTTCGTGATGATACACAAGCCGAGCTATCTCTATACAATCAAGAGACAATTGATGGCCCTGAGAGTGTAAAGCAAATAGTGGGCGACTTCTCGAAACAACATCCCGATTCATCTTCGAGTCGGCCAAACATCAAACAAGGGTTACCCGTTCCAGTCATTATTCCAGAACGAAGACCAGGATCTAAGCATCGAGGGTTCGTGAGGGCCTATGCTCCAGTTTTGAACGATTGTGGTATAAATCAGGAAACTTTTATGGATTTTCTCGTGGGATTCGAGGCTTCTATAAAAGTATGAGATTCCATGTGTTAGACTATGGGATGATATATAATGGCTAACAAATTAATCAGGCATCACCGCATTTTCATGTAATTAATTTGGCTGTGGCTGCAAGTGTCATGGCCGAAGGACTCGCTGTAGCACCTAGTATCATTGTCCATGTCGCTGCATTTGCAGTTCATACCAGTATTGAATTTGGTAGAAGGGTATATATGTCAAAAGAGTACGTTAATTACAGATCCACTTGTTGTAAAGCTGGGAGGTATGAATCTAATTCTACCCCCTAGGCAGAATGAATATCTCGACGGGATGAACGCGAAATTATTCAAACCTCATGGACTTTATGCTATGCTCATGACTTGGAAACCGGCTCACTCTTCGTCTTCCCAAACTCTTGTCTCTACTGTTGATATGAACAACAAGATAGTCACATCTGTAGCTGCCCGTGAGGCTTCCGGTCGCAGCAGTCTTCGTTCTACTAGCGGTAAGACAGTCGGGCAACCGCAAATGCCAGAAAGTGCCGAGTTAGTCTTCCCATTGTTGGAGACAGCAAGTGATGAGCAAAAAGAAAATGCAATGAAAAACGCAGGTGTGTGGTTTGGGGAATGGAGGGACAAGAGAAGCACGGCAAAATTTGTATGTCCTCCACATCCTAAGATAACAGTTGTATATCACAATAACGCTGGATGGAATTATATCTGATTTCATGTGATTAGACATATGAAAACCCTTCAACAACTTTAGCAGTCAATGCCGGCGAGCTAGAGGCGCCTTCGTCACGCTGGGCCGATCCCTCTCATCCTGTCAATCAAGGAGGAATTATCGGAGTATTGTCTGGTGGCCACCTAGGTCGGGCTGCAAGGAAAGAGAGAAGACGAGAGAGGAAAGGATTGCCGAAGGATGAAAAGCCCCAACCTCATAGAACTGGTATTTTAAGGACCGCAAAAAGAAAGCTTCACGAGGTAAGTTCTACGATTATCAAAAACTGGTTTTATAATCGTTCCAATGCTCACATGGTAATAGGATGTGTTGTATCTCATGATTGTCAATATGCCCTCTAACGAGGAAATGAGAATTGTTGCTAACATGGCGAAGAAAAAAAAGGCTTAATTTTCAAACTATTTTTGCTTTCATATGTCCCTGTTTGTAGCATCATTCATGCGATTTCTTCTAGAGTTTAAAAATTGTCGTTCAATCCAACTTTTGGTTGATTCTGTGACAGCTGTATGATATTATCATTTGACTTGTGTCCACTAATCCTATACAGCCTGAGGTTTCAGAGCTTTAGCAGAGAGTCTTATGACGAAATTAGAATTTGTTTTACAAGACTGTGAATTTCATGGTATACCGGAAACCTATTGTTCCAACAAAGCTTGGGATATACTAGTATCGAGTGCATCTACCCGCTCCTCCATGTCCTCCATGCAACTCTCGATACCACAAAGTTTGCATGTTCTCCCTTGTTCTTTCCCTGAAAACCCTGCTCTTTCTAAGCCTTCATCTTTATTGCTATTTCCTCATCATCAAGAAATTTCAACTCAATTTTTCTCTCCTCATGTTCATCCGCACCCCTTTGAACTTTGTTATTGCATTGCTGTGTATTATCATTACTAAGAAATTGTGTTAACTTGGTTACTTGCCATGTTAGCAACACCTTCGCATTCTCTCATCCCAAAATACCAGTCAGACATCCCATTTCGTCCTATCAACATATTCCCAATTGATGAGTCTTCATGCAGAAGAAACGTGGATATTGTTTATTCGGGAAAAGTCTGGAGTCTTTTAGCATAAAGCTTTTCAATGAGCTGCTCAAGATCTTACGCTTCGATCATTTCTCCTTCATTGGTCATGGCTTGTAGCGTGATCAATATGTATTTCTATGGAGAGGCCAAAAAAGCTTCTAGATAAGGGCTACTATTGAGGAAAGAACAGTATAAGTCTTTGTTAGAATCCATTCGGATCCCAAATTATTCCTTCTCTCTGAATCTGAAGCAATCACTCTGGGCGCCGGAACCCCTGACTTTTGTGCCCGCTCCATTTTTCAACAGTTCAATCAATGTTTCGTAGTCTTCCCGTAGATGATATCGAACGCTCAGGTAATCAACTCTCTCTTTCTGTTCTTCTTTTCTATATTCCATTCTTATTTGCTGATAGGTAAGTACCTTGTATACTTTTCCCAATGCTGTTCTTGAATCAAAGGATACAGTGCAGGGTATATTAGGCCGCAAACCCAAGCAATCGAGTTCAAGCACACGCAATCTTTCTATTTTTGGCTTAGATGATGAACAGGGCACTTCCCAAAGTGTTGAATATCTGGAATAGGAAGATAGAGCCATGATATATGAGGTAGAGCATGAAAATGGAATAGGGGATTGTGCAGAGGTGGCATTGAGCGTGACAGTGGTGTTTACAGATAATTCTCGAACCTCACTGCTTTTGGGAAATTGGGAACTGAGTACACCTTCGGCTGGATAGAAATCTCCTTGCTCTACAATCTTTACTTACAGAGCTCAATAATGGGAAGATTGTGAGTAATATGCGGTAGTTGGGAAAGGACAATTATATGATACAACAGGAGAGAAAGAAACAAACCATTGCATTTCGTAGAAATACTCGGCCTTTTATTTTTGAGGCCTGCTGGGCCGAGATTATAGGCAGTGAGTATATAAGATGCTCTCGCTACGAGCCCAAGGCTATGGGTTTCACATGCTTTGGAATTATTTGGATCACAATCATGCAGATGTAAGCTTAAGCACATCTGAATTATTATGTTCAAGGATTTGATTTACAATTAAAGGTCAAATAAGATTTGGGATTGAGGGGTTATTTGAAAGTTTCAATCATTTTCACGTTTGACAGCTTCGAACATTTTGTCTTTGTTCGAGGATAGAAAAGTTTGGAAGAGATTGTAATGTAGTACTGGAGAAACTTGCACCATATATTTAATAATAAATGATATTGTGAAATTAAATTTCAATATTATTCTACAGAAATGTTTGGGGCTATCCACTTCTACCCCTAATTACAAACTCAGCTGACCGAATAATACCTCCGGGGTCAAAAGATCACACATACTAATAAAGAACACAATTCAATTAACTGCCGACCCAGCAGCGGAAGCAAAGCTCTTTTGGACTAAAATTCTCTCCTCGGGATAGTCAGGATACTTTTGAGATTCCAAATCCCTTGCCCCTTCTGTAACAACCGAAGTTGGTCCATCCTCATGCCAAGGCGCTTTCTCAGAATGTGGAGTTGGTAAATTGTTGGATTGGGAATCGGATGAATGTTTTCGGAATAAGGAACTGTTTTTGCTGCGGATTGAGAATATGGAACGAACGCTACCAATCATGCTGTCGAGGTTGCGGCCGCCGCGTAGGAGTGGGGCAAGTGTGGGAAGACAGGCGGTTATGGTGGAAGCGTAGGCTTCGATATGTGCCCAGAGGTAGACTTCTTCGTCGAGCTCTAGATACCGATGTTAGGTTGTGATCATAGGAATGGGAGATCTGCACAGAAGTAAAGGTGTGATACTTACTGAGATCAGGTGTACTTGTTCCGAATAGCTTCTGGGAGTAGTAAAGTCTGATGCAAGATGAAATGAGGCAGCTATAATTGTTTAGTGTTGGTAACTAGCTGTATTTTAGGTAGGATTCTAGGGGGTTCTTACAAGCCACCAAGAAGGAAGACGCCAGAAACGTAAAATTTCTTGTCCGTTGCCATGTGCAGACCCTTGATAACTGGAAAAGGAAGACTCAAAACTGCCAGATCTAGAAAGATATCTACAGCCGCACAAGCGATGACAAGATTTGGGACATCAAGAACGAATTGGGTGCCGATTAGCTCTGGTGGCGTGTTCCAATAAGATGCAACGGGGTGAGCCGAGAAGAGGAAAAGCTAGAGGAGAGTTGTTAGTATGCTTAGTGCGCCCTAAAAGTGATGAATACCTACGAAGAATGACAAGATCATATACAGCGAGATCATACCCAGTACGGTATTTGCACAGACATTGAAAGTTCGACTGGTAAAGATTCGTTTATAGAATACAACCACCGATACCTTGATCAATCCATACACAAAATGACAGATCAGGGTATCCGCGAACTGAATTTCAAAGAATCGCTCAATGTTGGGGAAACTCAAGGTCGATAGATGAACTCCCCGAATTCCAGTCGCCGCTGCATATATACATTCAACGCATAGCGCAATTGAGCATACCTTATCAGGAAATGATGTGTTAGTGAGATATTCGGTAGTAATTGGACCGTTTGAGTGAACATACCAAGCAAAATAAAATCAACCAATCGTCCGCTTGTAAGGCCAGCTTACTTCTCTTCCTCGCGTAGAATCTTAAGGACACGATGATCGTTGCGAAGAATGCGAGAATAACATTTGCGACGACGCCACCGATAGCAACTTCTGGGATTGACATAATTTCGAGTGAGTAAAATTCAAGTGTCTTTTGCTTTTTTCAAAGTATCACGAACTAGATTTGAGTTCCACTTGAGAGTGTAAGACACCTATGGACTTGAGTGTGGGGATGTTTTCATATATATGACTGGAACGACGCCGACGAACTTTGTACTACATTCTTATTGGCATTTGCCATTAATCTCGAATCATGGCTAGGTACATGCAGAATCTTGAGGGAGATAAAGGTGGAAATGGCTGAGCTGGAAGGTTCTTCCAGAAATCCAAGCTCGGAGTCCACGTTTCTATTACATGACGCTTTCCGTGACTCAATATTTGAGGCGCTGTTATATTCATATAGACAGGGTAGAAATGAAGTTCTAATTATGTAGCCAAGCCTTTTGCGTAACTCCACTTATACTGTCAGGCTTGTTGCTGGTGATAGACTCAAGGTATTCTATTTTCGGATTGCGCAATTTCATTTCCATTATATGCAATAGACTTAAACTTCATGATCCTTTATCAATCTCTTCTCATTGAATCTTTCCGCATCTTTCTATCTTTCCTCATGCTTTCATCTGCTCCCCCAAGAACTCTCTCATATTCATCCAATAGTATGCACTCTTTCATCTCGCGTGGAACCATAAGCACATATGTGCCAATTTTCGCGAACCAATAATTTCTTCTTCTTATCTCTCTCCAATAAATATTCGTGTGAGCCGTCAATACCATCTCGTCTCATATTCTCAAATGCCGTGCAACATTGCAACCCTACCAATGGCTATGAATCGCTAACTTCAAACTTTATCTGTACGACAGACAGCACATGTTTCCTCTCATCTGTCCCTCATTTATTTCAAGCCTGATTCTGGCTTTTCATGGCTGGGAAAATGGGAGTCATACGACTCGTACAGGAATATGAGGCGGATAAGGTGATTCAGAAAACTGGCAATAACAATATGTGCGACCGGTGAATTGGCAGCTCTAGTGGTTAAAGGTGCTTATGGGATGTTACTTCCGGACGGGCTGGAAATGGATTATGGGACCCTCCTTTCTTCGGGGATTTCAAAGCGTCCCGTAGATATTAATCCCCGATGTATGGCTCATTATTTAGGTAGCTGTCAAGAAGAGTTTGGCTTAAGCCTCTTTTCTTCATTGCTGAGAAATATATTATGGCAGTAAACGAAGGGGATCTTGAGTATTGGATTTTGCTACCCAGGTATACGGAGATTATGTGTGTTTGAAGATGGAAATCCAAGGATGTGATGGTGTTTGATCATTATATACTGGTAAGATTTGGGTTATACATGTACAACCACCCAAAAGTCCAAGACGATGAAGTTTGCAGGAAGTTGTACCATGAACATCTAGCTCTTGCTTGAAACCGTGGTGCGTAATTCCGGCGCATGAGATATGTCGCAATTAGACGACGTATAGTAATGTTTCCTTAGCATGATTAGGCTGCTAATAACACCCACGCCGTCTCCGAATTCCTGCATATTCCGTGCCGCTCTTCTACATTAGGGCCATATGTTGGCACTTTAGAACTCCATTATGGAATGTTTGAACATTTTTAGTCTTTCTATACTTTAGCACTGCTTCTCGAGCATTTATATCCTTCTATGAAAAATAATAGTCAGGTTACACACGAATTTCCTTGCATTACTTGAAGCCATGTGGTTTCTACTACTCACCAGGAACCCACTCTATACCAAACTCGCTAACAGTCTTGAATTAGAGACAAAGGATCATGAAACTACTAGACAGGCAGAGAGAAAGACAAGATGGAATGTCCTATTGCTTCTCGCTTTTTCAATCGCGTCTGGTACATTAGGATTTGTCTTTGCCAGAGTCCTGGAAAGGCAATCGGTTGTTTCTGGCCTTGCAGGACCTAAGTGTATATCACACCTATTCTGCCCCTTTTAGTGGCGTAAAGCTGATATTACCTTCATAGTTACAAAGCAACTGACAACCTTCTCCTACAATCGTGATTTCTCCTACCCTCCATCAAATACCACAGAGATTGCTTGGAATGGACTGTTTCCAGGTAAAGGAAACGGGGGATTTTTCAATCATCCATATGCAGAAGGAGAGAGAGCCACGCTGAGTGTTTTGCATCAGCTGCATTGTTTGGTAGGAAAGATACTTCCCAATTTCTCTGAACAATAATCCATTTATTCTTTGGGCTTGTCATCTTGCCGTTCCATTCATAGTTCTGGATGCTGTTTCATCCCTTCATGGATTCATGAGCTCGGAGAATTGATGGGAAGAATAGGATGGAATACGCCACATATATTACCTCAACAATGATGCTGCAACAACAGGGAAAATAATTTCCGAGGAAAAGCTAGAGCCTCATATGAAAAGGGGCCATATGAGGCATTGTATTGATTTTTTAAGGCAGTCATTGATGTGCTGTGGAGATACTAGTATAGAGAAGGTTGATTCTAAGCTAAAAGTAAGTCCATGATTGCTTTCTTCTAAAGCACACCCCTTTTGAAAACTACAGTGCTCAAAGTTAGAATTATAAGATAGGAAGAATGGTGACATAGGTGTTTTGTCAAATTTGCTAATGGGGAAAGTAAATCAGGGCGTAACGGGCTGGGGAACTGAGCATATGTGTACGAACTGGGAGGACTTGCAGAAGTGGGTTGAGGGGAGATCAAGACTGAATCACGAATGAAGAGTAGTAGAAATGGGAAATTTTCAAATATGAGTAGGCATGAAATTAGATTGTTGATGACCGAGAAGTTGAGTGCGCTTGTTTGTTGTATTATTTGTAAAAAGAGAAAAACAGTGACATGATTTTGAGTGGCAGTTTGAATTTGAGGATCGGATCAAGATTTAAGAGTTATAGGCTGCCTGTAATATACAAATAGTCGAAGGATTGAAATTTGTGATTAGAGCTCTTGTTCGTTGGCGACTCCAGATAGATTGTTAAGACAGTTTGCAGGGAGTATCACCATAAGTGTTGAAATCCTATCAAAAACTTTGTGGACCGATGACAATTATAGCACCAAAAAGGGAGATGAAAAGTATGTTTCATCAAAATCGTTATACTTGACATCTTACATCACTTATCCATATTAACTTTACAACAGTGTCGAACTCCATCCCGATCATGCATCTGGCTTCAATCTAGGATTCACCAGCGCAGCCATTTCTTCTGATCCCACAACACGATCTGCGAGAGATTCTATCAATACATCCCAGTCGACGCACCGATGTTCTGTCGATTTGACATGTGGTTGTGGTTTTGATAATTTGTCCCATCCAAAAGTTATCAGCGTTGTGTCTCCCTGACACATTACTGCATTGCGTAGAACATCGAAGCAGTGATCTGATGGTTATGTCAACACTATTGTACTAGGAGGAAAAGGGAAAAGGAACTGTTGAATAGTAGCTACCTGCATGGATATCCCAGTGCTCTATTGTTGGATCTGTGATATTGGGGTAATAATAATCTCTATAATTCCAACGTCGGAGCATTTTCTGCCTTCTTATTAGTTACATGTTGAACTTAGTTATCATGGCAGAACTTTCTATGCAATGTAGCTGATGATGAGCTCCAATCCATGCCATATGTCCCCCACCTTCCGGTAGCAAAATGGACTTCTGGTTACTTTTCTCTAATTCCTCTGTTGTAACTCGAATATTCATGTTGCTCAACAGATCATGCCATGCTTGGTCTACAGCGTCGCTTGGTGGTCCAGCGTATGGTGATGATGGAAGATCGAGAGGGGTAACGGGCAAAAACTGAATCTTCAAGCCAGGTATTGCTAAGGATATCAGGTGTGTCAGAAACTGGTTGTGATGGAGATATAGTGGAGCATACGATGGACTGAAGTCGATACATCTACGGCCGAACGACGTAAGAAGAAGAGGAAAATGATGCTGTACGCAACTATGAGTGAAATATGGAACAGGATGGCCCGCCAATGTATGTTTGAGTCGTTAGACCTTTTTCTAAGAACTTCACTTTCTGATCTTTCTTCATCAGACAAAAATGATTTAAATTCCGACGACATTTTGTTGAGACGAGGTATGTTGGATCTTGGTGATGATCCAAGCAAGTGAATTGCGCGAATCACTGTAATTTTAACCCAGGTATATCGGCGAGTCAAAGCCATCGTCATGAGATGAACGCATTGAATTCGGGACGGTTACCTAAAGTGAATCGTATAATTGTCTTGGTAGACTTCAGTACTCACCTATACAGCCAAGAACCCTATCAGAAAATCCCACACCTGATGACATCCCCGCAGCTGATTGGGGAAATATTGATATTGAAATATTCTCGTCTAATTGAGGATTAACGCACAAGCAGCTGAAAGCGATAGTATCCAATAAAATGAACATACCGAGCGCAAATTAGGTCAAATACTAAAAGAGAAGTCTGAGAATTTTGGAAATTTAAATGTCCAGCACTTGTGCAACCAAGTTTCGAATAAATCTGATGGGGAAACCGATAAGGCTTTTTCCAGAAAAGGGGAAGATGTTACCAACTAGATATTAACCTTGATCAATCAATATATATTGACACCCTCATAGGGTATATAACGAGGAAACTATACTCGGTACTTATGCATGTGGAAGGCGAAGCTTTCTACCCCTTATCATCATCCAATATCTGATATCTTTCGGACGAACTGATTACAATATGACTATAATCACCAACATTCCGAGTACAAAATGATCGACTAGACCCATCATATATTCTTTCAGACACCAAAAACACTCCAACCTCCACGAACAGGAATAAAAACACAGCAAAATGCACGTCGCTCTTTACCAAATGATAGTCTTAGGTTTTGGGCTCATGGCTATTGCTGCCCCTCTCGGCCATTTCGGTAAGTCATACAGAGCACCCATCTGATATCTTACCTGGCTAACATCAATGGTTGAAGATGATTCCGCTATTCGCGCCACAGGTTGGTGAAAAAGATCTTTCAACTACGAAGCAAAATTGCGCTAAACCTCATTACAGATGGTGATGAATACGTTAGATGGCCTGATAATGGTGTGGATGAGAATGGTCTTCTCGTAGCAGCTTATCAAGGAACGGAAAAGGTGTAGAAGTGGGTAGCTTAGAGAAAGTTATTTCGTGTTGGAGCGGTCTCAATGAAGCTGGGCGATAAGGATAATTATCGAAAGATGGTGGCTTGTACTTCTATGGTTTTTTTGGTGTTATGATGGATGATAACGCGCGATTGAGAATTTCATGCACGTTGAGCTTTCCGGAAATTTGCGCTCAGGGCTTTTTGCTTATATAGGCTAGTGTAACCAATCACTTCTCGGAAACTTTCATACACTACCATGCCCTCTGAACTAGATTGCGTGCCCAATTGGATTGATTGTTATCCCAAGCCCAAGTTAGTTTGGTAGCCAATGAATGGTATATTAAAATTTGCCGGATATTTTGTCAAATCTCTACCCATTTCCGTTTGTCAAACCTGTAAAGTTGTGATTATGCACACAGAAAAGCCTTATACATACAAGAGCATCTATTAAATTCAAATTAAGGATAGATTATGAGCCATGTCATCTCTATTGATACTTATGCTATGGCTGGTCGCCCTCATCATCTGTGATTTTCTTATCACTATATGGAGACTCAGAAAACGAATACCTGCAGGGTGTTTACCACCTCCAGAGATACCCCGCGTTAAACCTCTGTTCGGCTTGGATCTATTTAGAGAATCTATAAAGATGAGGAACCAGCACAGGATGTTAGAAACAAACGCAAAACATCATGAGATATATGGCAAGACATTTCAGGCTCTTCGTCTTGGTCGAACCACCATTTACACGGCTGATCCAGACAATCTCACAGCTGTGTTTGGCACAAACTGGAAAGAATGGGGTACGGGGAGAGCCAATGCCATGGAGCCTTTTTGCGGTCCAGGGTTTGTGACAAGAGAAGGAGAGGAATGGCGGGCTTATCGAACTTTGTTTGCTTCAACTTTGAATGAAGCCAACGCTGTCAATTTGCATCTTCTGAGCAAGGCTTACAAGCAGTACATGAAAGAGCTCCCATCAAATGGAGAATCCGTGGATCTGGCTCCAATTTTCGATAAATTGGTAAGTTGCGTTCCAAGTTCAAGCTACATATAAATTAACCCGCGGTAGTTTCTAGATCTATCACTTCAGTTTTTATTCGGTGAGGGCCTTTCAAAGTTGTATTCAGCAGAATCGCCAGTGAACATGCATACTTTTGAGAATGCATTCGATACCGCACAAGGTTGGATGGGTATTCGATTGGCGTTTGGCAGGTTTGGTCACGGTGTCTCTGTATTCAGTCAGAGATGGGAAGAATCATGCAAGATAGTACACTGTCTTGTGGATTACCACATAAGAAAATCCTTTGAGAGATTGAACATTTCGAAGTCTGACAGTTCCGTTCCTAGTCTTCTTGCAAACCTAAGAATGCGAGGAAAAAGCCCGATAGAAATTCGCTCACAAATAATTCAAGGTATGCTAGTAACGCAAGATACGACGGGAATCGTATTGAGTAACACTATTTTCCTTTTATCAAGAGATCCAGAAATTTGGTCACGACTTAGAGAGGAAGTTGCCGGGATGGGCCCAGTTGAAGACTGGAGGGCACCGGATCTCAAAAATTTGAAACTTCTTCACAATTGTATCAAAGAATGTAAGTTCCTATTTTCCTCATGAAGTCCCAATTTATAATCACTAAAAGATATAGCTCTCCGCATCTATCCTCTGTTCCATGCAAATGGTCGCGTAGCTACTACCGATACGACTCTCCCAACAGGTGGTGGCCCTGATGGTACAGCACCAATATTCATCCCAACTGGCACAAGGGTCAGCACAAACTTCTATGCACTTCATAGAGATAAAGCAGTATTTGGAGAAGACATCAATACATTCAACCCAGACCGATGGAATTTCATCTCCCCAAGTAGTTGGGAGTTCATGCCATTCAGTCACGGTCCTCGCAGCTGCGCTGGTCGACACAAAGCTTTAGGGGAGGCTTCATATATCATTGCTAGAATGGTAGTAGAATTTAAGAGAATAGAAAGTCGTGATGATAGGCCTTGGACTGAAAATGTAAAATTGGTGGTGAAGAATGGAAATGGTTGTCATGTAGCGGTACGCCCTGCATAGTAGAAAATTCTATGCCAACTGTAAGATTCTATGAGCACAAATCTTTCAGTTACTTATTGGCGCATGTGTTGAACGAACGGAAATTCTGGAAGATAGTAAAAAAATCCCCTTTACTTTTCATGTAGAGGAAATCAATATGACTGGTGTTAGTGCACACAAAAAAATCAGCTCAATTATTACCATTCAGATAACCAAGTATTTAATCCTAATCGTAAAGTGACCGTGGGACTATCCCATAAACCAAGAGATTAAAAGCTTCAGGTACTCGTGGAAGTCATTCTTTGATCTTGACACTGTTCCCGCAGATCCTTCCTGGGGAAAGCAATTCGTTCTTTTTGATACCCTTTCATATATGGCATCCGAAGCAAGTGCATGAACGTTGTAAGGCTTTCATGCCGTCAATTTAGTCGGAAGGCATCTTATCCTGGAAAATCAGCCTTGTAATATGTTTGCAATCTTCTGTACGGTGAATTTCATGAAGATAAGACGGGCTTACAAGTCATACCGATTTGCCGGACAACAAGTGAAACCTAAACTTACTGCAGCGAGGTAACGAGAGACAGCCATGGCTACATTGGCCCACGGAATATCTTGGTAACTGACCGTTATAATGTTGACAACATCTACAAATATTATACTTGACTGCATTGAAATCTGACGTAATATCTTACAGGTCTTGACTTTGGCGTAGTGCGTCTGTTTTGCATTAATGCTTGATTTTATTGCTATCGGCCGAAAGGAGAGCTCAAAAACAGTTCTGGTACCAGCAATATTAGTTAGAGCCCCGATCTTATAAGGGAGCTAATCATAATTCTTCAAGTCGAAAATGAATCATAAAAAACTGATTATCAATTTCGCGTCTTGTGTTCAACAATTGTGACAAGTACAAATTTTCAATCTTTCAAACAAAATCAGGAACCAAAGATCTTTTATAATCGGGCCGCGCTCCAGAACATTAGAGAATACCATACATATTTTGAAAGACTTCATCTTTAGAGACACATCAGCTTAGCCTAACTGATCCATGAGAAATCATACATATATTGACTCCTCCACTATACTGGGAAGTGAGAGAAGAATGGCTACAACCAAATATTTGCAGGGTCCAAACAGACTCTCTCTAAAAAATCCATTCAGTCTAAGCATTTTCAGAAATTACGCGATAAGCCTATCCGAAATAGTTGCGGTTGCTGACTATCTTGGCACGCCCCTTCGCCTAGTATTGTGGGGGTACCGATCTACATGCCACACGCTCAACGCTCTCAAGCGAGGCTTGATTTAGAGGTCAGCGTTCATGAGACGAAATTTTAGCCTATAGATAATACAGAAGTATAGTAAAGAAATATAATTAGACAGAAATTTGACAGAAATTCCACAACTGCCCTATTTTCTAAACCAAATCCACATAGTCCCTCCACCCTCTAATCCACTCCCATCTTCCAGGCAATCCCCAAGATCTCTTCTCACTACTGGTACTGCTGCTATAACTCTGACTCTTAGTACTACTAAAACTCTCACTGGTATTTTCCGAGGAACTAGAACTCTCGTCCCCATCAGAACCACCCACTTCTCCTCCAGTCCCAGTAACAGCTACGCATTGATCAGAATTAACCCTAATGCCATTCGTCAACAAAGCTGCTCCCGCAGCCGCTAACTCATCTTGACCCTGAGCTGAAGGTACCTGTCCTACATATGCATTGAAGTTGTAGTTTCCACATCCGCAAAGCTTTGTGACATTACGGGGACTCGTTTCTTGCAGCACTTTCTGGCCACCTCTCCAGAGTCCAAAAATCTGACTTCCAACTCCCATCGGCACTGTAAATGCATTTATACCTTGTACGCCATTGAATTGGAATGCGGCACCTCCTGAAACCACAGTCACATTTCCAGAAGAAGTGAGGAATGAAGTCACGAAAATGGAATCCGTTTCAGTTTCCCAACCATTGGGTTTGCCGTGGAAATAATCACCGGATGAGTTAGATGCGTCGAGCATAGTTGTATCAGTGGCGTCGCAGTTGAGAGAGAGAGGATTGGGTCGGTACCAGTAAATTATGATGTCTTTGGTTATATATTTCGAGGCATCGGAGGCACCGGCGTGGAATGCGCGGATAAAAGGAGTTGCTAGAGTGAGCCATCCTCGATGGGGCCTGTTTTAATCAGCATTGACATCCAAAACGAGAAAATCTGGTTAGAATAGCAACGATAATCTTACATATCATTTGTCCATTTTGAATTCCCATCATCAGTATGCGGAGAAGACAATGGACCCACGTAATGACTTTCGCCTATAAATAAGTTAGCATGCAACCCACATGAAGGGTTCCGTGGCGATCGAACTCACCATAATCATTCCAACTAACAACCTCCACAAACCTAGCCCCTAAGCCCAACAATTCGTGCCATCTTTGCACCCATTGGCCCTCTGCAGGAAAGACCCAGTTCTTACTATAAGCCACCTCGGAGCCATAATGCGTCGAGAACCACGGACTAGCAGGCGCTATATAATCCTTCCCTTTCAAACCATTCATATACGCAACATCGCCATCGCGAACAGTGAAATTCGCTGATGAAGAAGGTGCTTTGTTGGCTCCATTATTTGGCCATCCCATCCAATTAAACGCAGCATCTACTTCTGCAAATTTAGCTGAGCCAGGACTGAAGTTTGGGGCAAAGAAAATTGGTACCCCAGCTTTTGCTCGCAAATTTGATACATTAAGCGCATCGCCTATGAAAGTCGATACAAAAACTTTATTATCAACAGTCAATTGAGCAGAACTATTTGCATATTTTGCGATCTTAGTGCCAACAGCAGCGGATGAAGTAGTCGGGTCCCAGGAATTGAAGTCAAAAGAAATGAACACTTTCATATGGTTGGTGGCTGCAGATGCATATGCATAGTCGAGTTGAATATCTGTAAAATCGTCGGTGCCGATATTGAGAGCAAATGCATCAATACCGGCACTCCGGGCTAGAACCATGTCGGTATCATAGTCGGAGGAGCTGCCGCGGTTACCTACTATGCCAACCTTTGATTGTCAAATATTGTTTATCAATCGAAGGGGGGATGAAATACCATAAAATGAGCAAAAACATAGCGACTGGGAGAGATATGATTGCCTCCATTTCTGGATGAGGGATCAGCGGCAACAAGTTGGATAGAATTGATTAGTGTTAGAAGCCATGGAATTGTCTTCAAAAAGAAATTATCCGCCTGCATTGTGTGGTTCATTAATCGTTTTTCATATATCAGAATCCAGAGTCTCGAATTATGTGTTGAATAACCAGTAGGTTTACCTTCAGAGGTCCACAGTTAAAGGTATCTCATAGTGATGTGACATTAAATGCTGGAAATATCAACAAAGAATTATACAAATTCTATCAGGATTCGATATCTCTTTGTATGGGAGCATTTACAAATTATAACAGGAATGTTAGTCCTTTGTCTGATGTATTGAGCGAAATCTCAGGAAAGTATCATGAGGAAAAACAATGAAGTGACAACGACGATAGTTGTGTATATACACCAGTTTCAAATACCCGAAATTTTCTATTTTTCCAAACATTTAAATACTCATAGATGAGGGCCAGCAATACCAAGCACAGCTCAGCAATGTGCTGAAATATTGACGTGCCTGCTGGAATTTCGATTTGGGAAATTAATCACCTCATTCTTCAATAATCTAAGAACAAAATGATCATGATCAGCAAGCTCACAGTAGAAAGCAATTGCATGTTTCTCCAGGATTTCTATGTCGAGGCAATGAATGATGTTAACAAAATCAGCATTTTTGCCATCGTAAATGGGCTCAAGGCATCACTCGTGCTAGAACAACAACAAAAAATCTATTGATACCCAATAAACTAACTATTGAATATCAGGATCATATCTGACCAATTCAATTTCCCGAAGAGAGGATGGATAGGGCAATTGCACAATCTGCAACGTGATAAAGAGGGATAGGAGTAACTTCGCAACTGTCAAGCTCAGAAAAAAGATGGTAATTCTACAACCATAAAGCTCGGATGAAAAGTATCAGTCTAGAAATGCAATAATACAATACCCAAGCCCACCTTTTTGATCCATATCACCTGACATCAGGACCACCCGCCCCAGAAAGGGATCTGACCGCAATACCCTCATCACCCAATGCAGCGCACGACACAATGCTTTGAGTTCACGTCTAAACACCGCGACCCAAGCGATGCGAGACAGTTCCCCTGCACTCGCAACACATAAAAACCAAAGTAAATTTTCGCACGTGAATTGCCGAAGAGATACCCCTATAACAACACTGCACGGGATATAAAACGTCCGATCCGCACTATTAAAGAATCCCATATTTCTGTATTTCTGTATCCCGTCTTTAATAGGAGTGCCAAAATAGATTTCACCGTTCAGAACTAAGATTGATATCGATTAATATTTACCCGAAACACAATCGAATCCAAATTAATCACGCAGCCAAGGAACACCAATCATACTCACCATCTCACCATAAACTAAAATATGAATGAAATCCAACCCCTCATAACATCCATCCCCTTCAAACTCTCTGAAATAAATGAGATTCTAAGAAAAGGGCCCGCGCTATCCTATTTCAACGCTTTAAGCCTGGGACTAAAAAGTAGCGATCTATGTTCGACGATAAATAAAACTGTTGCGATATATGAGGTAAAAGCCCTTTATTCTTTTCTTCACAATATTCACAGCCTACAAATTCCAGCAACACCACTGCAAGATCCCCAGCCAAGTTATCAACCAATCAACTAGTCAACCAACCCACTAAATTAATAATCAGGAAGGTTTTATCCCAACCGAGTCAGAAGCAGAGATTCTGCTCGAAGCAATGACCAAAATAGTTGAGCTGACGGAGAGTCAACTCTATTTATTGGTGGATATGAAACCGGTATTCGATAAATTATGGGTAGCTGGTAAGTGCCGAGTTCCGAGCCTTGAAAACAATTTGATGAGTCGCAAATGCTTGCTTTCTCACTGTGTTCATCTTTTCACTGCCTTTCCTGTTTACAACATATCGCCCAAACATGTGGAAATTAACTAAACATTTCTGTTCAGGGTTGGCAAAGAAAGACACCGTGAGTTTGGGGATCGCAAGTGCGAACTTATCAGGGGCCATGATCAAAGTAGTTCCTGAACAGATGAAAGATCAAAGTCAGGCCTTGGAAAATAGGAGAAAGGTTGCATTCGGTAGAGTTTTGGCTGCATATGGAAACGAGAAAGATGTGGAAGAAGTGGAGGGCTAAGGTTTTCAGTGAAAGGAGTTCTAAGTAAAATACAGAACATAGAATATTTCTTCTAACTTTGATTATCTATTTGATTGAGTCATATACTTTATACGATATATAAACTCATATATCAATCTTCTCAAATATAAATTCGAATTCTTTCTCATCGCATTTCACTTGAAACTCTTCTTTAACTCCTGGTCCGCACGCAGCAGATCCAACACCAGCAGCTTCTGCATCTAATCTCCACAGAATATTCTTTTCTTTTACCAAGTCTCTTGGATATCTAGCCTTCTGCAATGCAGCTGGTGAATATCTAGTAGCAGCCCATTGGAAGGTGGTTGGATTCCCAGATGAACTAGCCCTGACTCCTACTCCAGAAGAATCGGTCATTTTTACCCACCTGGTACTAGTTCGATTTCCATTTTCCTGAGGAACATCATATGGAGTGTGTAATTGATCAATATCAGCCGAGTATATACCAAGCTTCTGCGAAGAGCATTTATCAGCATATGATTCTCCTGGTCCAATGCCAAACCATTCGGAATTATCGAGATCATCGCGCAGTTTGACATCTAAGCCGACTCTGGGTAGATTACTTGGCATATAACCAGTGGGTTTGAGGTGCACCTTGATTTTCAGCGACCCTGTAGATGATACTTGATATGTAATTGTAGATTCAAATCCCCAGTTCAAAATTGGAGGCGAAATATATGTTTTGGCAGTAAAAGTAACTTGATCTTCGCTGGTCTCCACGTCCAAAGACCGAAGCTGCGATGTCATAGCATCCAGACCATATCGCTTATAATAGAGGGAGTCAAAAGGAACATCATTGTCCGTTGATGCACGCCAGAAACCAGGTCTTATCGAGGATATTGGTATTTCGGTTGACTTCAAAGTAGCCGAAGCGGTAAAATTCCACTGTGACAAATTACCACGAATTGCGTCGAATGAAAACGAAAAATCTGAGCCCGTGACCCTGTACTCCGTTCTAGACGAGGAAACATTAAGACGGCACACATTCTTAGGGAGAACGTGGGAAATCAGATCTCTACTTGGGCTTAAGAGCCGCTGTTGCATCCACGCAAGCTCATGGCCAGCATCAGCCCAAGCCGTCGGAAACTTTTGTTGAAAGGTGACTGTGATCCATTGTTCTTCAGTCTTTCCCTTTTCAGAGAGAGCAGATGGCAATGGTATTGAAGATGATTTTCCTGGAAGAATATCCGGAAGTACCAAATCTCCAGATTTCAATATTTTCCGGCTTCAAAAAGTTAGCACATGCAGCTTTTCTGGTTTTTAGATAATAACGAACCTGTTTCCGAATGATTCAATCTTATAAGACGCAATGACATGATCAAGTCCTATAAAATCATAGCCATTGGCAATTGTTATCTTATCGCCTTCAACCCAAGCACGAATTGGCGCAATAACTTTTTTAAGCTCTGTCAAGCCAGGTGTAGGTGTGTGGTCACTATAGCACAAGCCATCCATGACAAATGTACCATCATTTGGAACATCACCAAAATCACCACCATATGCGTAAAATCCTTCTTTTTCTGGTTCTGTTTTTCCAGAGTCCGTGATTTGCCCACTCCCAAATCCACCCACCTTGAAGTCTTTCATATTTACGAAAAGCTGCTTGATAATCTTCTAAGCCTCCAGGCCCATTTCCCATAGCATGGGCATATTCGCAAAGTACAATAGGCTTATCAAAAGAACCATTAGATACGCCAGTAGTCTCTGCATGTTTGATAAGCACATCTACTGGTGGGTACATGTACGAGAACATGTCCGCAGATACCGCTTTAGCATCACCTTCATAATGAATCAATCGACTAGGGTCAACTGATTTTGCAAATTCGTACATTGCCTTGTGATTCTGGCCATAAAATGCTTCATTGCCGAGAGACCACAAGATGATTGAAGGATGGTTCTTATCCCGATGCACAAGTTGTGTCATTCGATCAATGTATGCATCACGCCAAGCCTCATTATCAGAAGTGAACTTTGCAGCTTGCGGAAACGTCAGTTTCTTACGTTCTTCGTAAGGTATTGATTCTGGAATATCGGCTGGGTATGCAATGGCATCATAGAATCCATGACACTCCAAATCTGCCTCATCCATTACCCACAGCCCAAGCTCATCACACAGATCGTATATTCCCGGGTGTGATGGATAATGGGAACAGCGAAGAGCGTTGATATTATGCTGTTTCATTAATAGCAAGTCTTCTTTGATGAAAGATAATGGTACTGCACGCCCAAACTGTGGATGATGATCATGTCGATTGGTGCCGTTGAAGAGAATCGCTTTTCCATTTACTGTGATAAGACCGTTCTTGAGTTCCACGGAACGAAAACCAACATTTTGGTAGATTGTATGAGTAGTCTGGTTATTGATATAGATAGAGATTTCAATTTCGTATAAGTATGGCGTCTCAGCAGTCCATTTTTTAGGCTGTGATACCGACAAATTCAATGAAAGCTTCGTAGATTCTGACTCAAAATATTTGGAACCATGTGATATTATCTCATTATCGTTGGAAATATCGCGAAGTGTGAGCTTAACTTCACCAGATGATGGCACAAGTAAGTCTAGAGCCACTTCCAAAGTAGCATCAGTATAGCTTTTGTCGAGCTTGGGTGTGATAAAATAATCATCTATTCGCCCGGCTGTAGGAAATGATAAAAGATTCACATCTCTGAATATGCCTAGCATCATAATCTGTTAGTCCATGCTTGACAGTCCCGTTTCCTTTCTCAAAAAAAGAACATACCAGACAACCACCATTGATCTTGGTCCTCAATATATGATCCATCGCACCATTGGTATACGCGAACCCAGACTTCATTTGCACCTCCTCGGTTGACAAAGGATGAAATATCAAACTCCGCCGGATTTCTGGATCCTTGGGAATACCCAACAAATTCACCATTGACCCAGACATGAAAAGCGCTGTCTACACCATCAAATCTCAATCGTAATTGTGAAGATCCATCCCATGATGTTGGGACATGGAACGATCTGCGATACGTTCCTGTGGGATTTTCAGTTGGGACGTGGGGAGGGCAAACGGGGAAAGGAAAAATTGTATTTGTATATTGAGGTTGTCCATGGCCCTGAAGTTGCCAATGCCCTGGAACAGTTATATCTCCCCATTCTATTTCATCTTCTGGAAAGGATTCCATCATTTTGTTCCCGATAGCTGAGACATTTAAATATCCCTCCTTAGCATCTGAATCTGAGGTGGGTTTGTTTGATTGAGGGGGAAGTGGTGCATGCTTCGGTGTTGGGGCATAATGAAAGTCCCATGTACCATTCAACAGAAGGGAGGAGGGAGGAATATAGTATGATCTCGCTGGGAGTCGGTTTCGTTGGAAAATCTTCTCATTGCAAATATCTGAATCCGACGCCATGATGATGGTGGTACTTCAGCCGTGAACAATACCCGTGAGTATTGAAAACGCGATGAGTATGTATCATGAATGAATTTAAAGACTGCTTCTGGCATTTATTATACTTTAGCCGCCCCATCAAAGAAGATATCATGACTGGATGCCCATCTTCGCCCGAGTTGCGAATTGCCTGATGCTTGCACATACTAGGAACCCATCATTACCCAAAGAGCTAGCAAACAAAGGCACATGAATTGACAGGTGACAAGTCGCCAGAATCGGGGATATGTCTTCCGAGAGCCAGTCTACAATAGAACAAAACATCATCTTATTGTCGTATCATCGTGAAGGGTTTGAAGTTGAACTGGCTTGGTTGCTAAGAATGAGGGGTAGTTGGAGTGAAGGTTGGGGGAACACTGGGGAAATTTTTGTCTCGGCTCCGTGTTCCCCGAGATCCCTGCTTTCTAAATTATGAAAAACATGAGATCATGGCTCTCGATGTTTTTGCGAACCAACCCACTTTCAATCCGACTTCTACCTTGCATCTCATGTTTTAAATGTTGATTCACGTTGAATGCTTATTGGTTGCTGAATGCTCGCCGCAATACTCTCTCGTCTTCCCCAGGATGTAAATCCGGGGTACTTACGAGGGCTTCAAGCCTCATATGCCTGAAGCCTCCGGAATATAGCCAGATATGAACTGCTGCCATTCTTAGATGTGGTGAGAGATCAAGTACGACGTGAACGCTCATGATCAATAACAAGACCAATGATGGCAATTTTCTCAGAAGAGAGTGACAGGCCTCGGAGTATAAATTACTCTCCTGAGCTGCTGATGAGATAATGAAGAGGTGAACAACACAGTCATCTAGAGCTTTCTCTTCAATCGCTACAACCCCATTCAATTTTCTGTACTTCCGACTGACATTCATCCAAAATGACCAAAAAGGCCTTGCAGAATGTTGACTTGCACAAAACAGTATCGGAGGGCAGCGTTGGTGAGGCAGTCCTACTTGCGCATGATGCCGAAGGATTGAAGCCCAATCCGTTTACCTTGAGCCTGATTCGCCTTTATGGCTGTCTGATGGTGGCATATCTGTGTGGATGTTTGAATGGATTCGATGGTTCTTTGATGGGTGGTCTCAATGCCATGAAGACATACCAACCGGTATTTTCATATGTAAGAATCCCAATTATATTATATGTATGGTATCATCTGGTGTTGCTATAGTGTAACAGAAATCAGAAGGTCTGGTACCTTGATCTCTGATTCCAGATATACAATCTCCTTGGGAAAATGGTTTCATGGTAACTAATCAGGTTGATAAGGAATTCTGCAGGGTCTTCGGCGGGCCTTGTGTTTGCCATGTACAATATAGGTTCAATCCCTGCCGTGTTCTTTACAGGTCCTATCAATGACAATTTTGGTAGACGAAGGGGCATGGTCACAGGTGCTGCTTTGGTAATTATAGGCACGTGTGTTCAAGCTCCTTCAACAAATCGTGGCATGTTTCTTGCTGGTCGGTTTATTCTTGGATTTGGTGTGAGTTTTTGCTGCGTTAGCGCTCCTTGTTATGTGAGTGAGATGGCTGTAAGTTCAATCATAAGTAAAGTCATCGCCTTGACTAATGTTTCTAGCATCCTGCATGGAGAGGCACACTCACTGGATTATACAATACTACTTGGTACGTGAAATTTTCTCCCATCAATATCGATGATATTGAACAACACAGGTATATTGGATCAATTGTTGCTAGTTGGGTTGTATATGGATGCCGAACAATCGATGGTGATGCTAGTTGGAGAATTCCTATTTGGTGCCAGTTGATTTCTTCCGGGATCGTTGCTCCCGGTGTCTGGTGGTTACCAGAATCTCCTCGGTGGTTGATAGCACAAGACAATACCGACGAAGCCATTAGAGTTTTGGCTCGATACCATGGAGAGGGTTCGAGAGATCACCCAATGGTTACTTTACAGCTCAAAGAGATGCAACAGCAGATTGGTCTCAATGATTCTGATAAAAGATGGTGGGACTATTCTGAGCTTATCAAAACTCATTCTGCACGCCGCCGGTTTATTTGTGTATTCGGAATGGCCACATTTGATCAGTTGAGCGGAAACTCAGTTACCAGTTATTATTTGCCAGAGATGTTGCTCAATGCTGGAATCGTTTCCGAGGAAAGAAAGCTTCTGATGAACGGAATCTACTCTCCCATTTGCTTTGTTGGGGCGATTGCTGGAGCAAGATATACTGATAACTGGGGCCACCGGCCACTTTTACTCTACTCTATTTTATTTTGCTCGGCCTGCTTTGCAATAATCACTGGAACCTCTAAGTTGGCCACTCACGACACAAGCAATGTGACTGCGGCAAACACGGTTATTGCGTTTATTTATATATTCGGGTTTGTCTTTTCGTTTGGGTGGACTGCATTACAGAGCATGTACATTGCAGAGACCCTGCCAACTTCAACCAGAGCAAAAGATACAGCAGTTGGCAACTTTTCTTCCTCGGTCGCAAGCACAATCATTCAGTACAGTTCCGGCCCAGCATTCCAAAAATATTCACTACTACTTTTACCTCGTATTTGTCTTTTGGGATTTGATTGAAGCTGCAATTATTTATTTCTATTTCCCAGAAACCAAAGACAGAACCCTGGAAGAGTTGGCTGAAGTATTTGAGGCACCGAATCCAGTTAAAAGGAGTTTGGAAAAGAGGGATGCAACGACAGTCCTCAGAACACTCAAGTTTGATACAACGATTGAGAAAGGTGAAGTTTAAGGGAATGATACCGGTATATCTCTTGAATTGGAAGTAGGCTTAGGAAGCTCGGAAACTGTAGTTAAGTTGATACCTTATTAGTATGCATATAATTCTCGTTCACTTATTAGTAGTTATTCATATGATCTTCGACCAGTTGTTGATACTCAGATGATCTCCAAGTACTTATTGATATCCAAGGACATCTAACAACATGCTTGTAATATGTATCAATACGAACCTACCAAGAGAACTTGACTACCTATAATCGTATTCACTAAACCTCAAAGTACCTAGGCGACAAGGACAAATTAGGCTGCCCATATTTAATGCATGCAACCCCTAAAGTGACCACACTCACTACCCCTTCATCACCCCACATCTTACAACTTTTCTTTCTAACCACAAAAGAAGATTTCTCACAGAGATCTTTTGATCATGTTCAGTCATTTTCTTTCAAGATGAATGAAGAAAGAGCCGTACCAATCATTGAAATATGGATACGAGATCTTTTAACAGACTTGCTCGTTCTTTTGTAATTTAATACCCTTTGCCGAATCCCCCGATTCTTAATTGTACTGCAGAATTGAGAGAAGTTGGTGTGGCGTGTGAGAGTTGTGATGTCGACCGGAGATCCTGCCCCACGTATAAGACGGCGGGCAGCTCATGCAGTATGAACCTCGATCGATTGTTGCATGGAACATGGTTAACCAGTTACACAGTGTGATGTTTGTCGTTTGAGAAAAATCAGGTGATTGTCTTCCGCCTGAAGGTTGTCTATATACTGAAGATTGTATCGCAGATGCGACGGATACAATCCATGTGCCACATGTATAGCGACAGATCAGGATTGCTCTTATGGAATTGATGTCAATCCGTCAGTCATCACCCAATCTTCAGGATATGTATTTTTCTAACATGGTAGTATTCTCAGTCGAGGCAAAAATGACTCGATTTTGGAGGGCGTCGCCCGCATTGAGAGATACCTGCAGGACATGAATGCAATGATTGTATGTGATCTATAACGCTTCATGCCAATAATAGCGACATTCCATGGCTTACATTTGTTATAGGCTTCATCACCTGGTTTTATGAATCACCCCTTCTCCAATGATCACAACTCAGGCTCACCTCAAACTGTATATTCAGGAGGGGCTACGATTGCATCACCATTACTGCCACAACAGACATCCAGACCTCGTCACTTATCCTTTCATGATGAACAAAGTGTTCATAATGCAGTCTTATCTTCGTTTCATACTTCGGCAACAGAGTCCATTCTGTCATGGCAATTGTTCGATGTTTTTCCCTCCATCAAACAAAATTACACTTCTATTTTTCACTTGGAACAAGCAATTATGCCAATCGCTAGCAGATTGTCTACTCTAAATCCTTACATAGTAAGTCCAGAGTTGGATCATATTCTTGAATCATTTCAAACAAACGTGAACTTCTGGTACCCTGTTATGTCAAATAACAAAAGAAATCAACTCCGGATGCACATTCTACTGCGGAAATTAGAGCAACCAACAACTTTATCAGTGTTGGCTCTATTGATGATAGCATTGGGTTGCGCAAGCCAATCGATTGTCAATATTGCCGTTCAAAGGGACTTGACGCCAGACGAGATTGATTATTACAAGGGACGGAAGCTCATGGCAGATGTATGTTTCGATGAGGTTTTGAAGAAATTATACATTCCGCATACTGAGATGAGCTCTAACGCTGTTCAATGCCTTTTCTACACTGCGTAAGTATCCCCTTCTTTCAGCATAAATAATAAGTATTAATTACACATTCCAGAGTATATTTCGCATTCTCCCAACGACCCCTTCAAGCATGGGAGTACATTAATGCAAGCGCAGCAAAGTGTCGACTGCTTTTATCTTATCACTCATCGGGTGAATCAGCCGAGGATATTGAATGCTTAAGACGTATATTCTGGTCGTGTTATATTCTTGAGAGGTGAGCATAAAGCTATCACGCAAAATCTTTTCAATTAGTCAATTAACCAATATAAGTGACTATCTAGCCGAGCTATCTGGTCTTCCTGAATCTGGTGTTGCATCGATCGAATCGACAATTCCTCTACCAGGAAACTATAACACACATGGCGCACAAGTAGACGAAGAACACTCATCGCTGTATTTCCTAGCTTGTATATCAATGCGTCGACTTCTGAATCGCGTCCACAACCTCCTGTATGCTAAAGAAACAGGGGCAAGTCTTGATGATGCACGATTTCCATTTATAGTAGAAGAATTGGATCATCAACTCGAAGAATGGCGAGATTTCCTCCCCCCAGCCTTGCAATTTATGGTAGATACACAACCTGCTCAAGGTCAACACGCAGGATTTTTGAGGCAGCGATATTTGACCTGCAGAAGTGTGATTTATCGACCTTACTTGACATTGGTTCTCACAAATCACTCTCAGGATATCAAGGTGGTACCAAACGTGCTCGAGAAATGTCGAAATTGTCTCAATGCCTGCCTCCTTCACATTGTCAATCTACGAGGATTTGCACACACAGTTATGATGGATACTTGGATATGTTCCTTATCGTATGGAGTCCTTCTCTTGCCCTCCTTGCCGCTGAATCTCTAACATTGCCACAGGATGACTGGCGCAATGCTCATTCTCTTAGCAGCTTCTCGTGTCCCATATCTCCGCAACCTACTCGGTCAAGACGTCACAAATATCGGATCGCATCTTCAGACATTAATCAAGAGATGGGTTCAGATTCCGGGGGATAATCGCTCGCCGAGTATTGAACAGAGTCTGAGGATGATTGGTGAAATTGATGTGTTTCTACATCAGGAATTTCTTCCGAAAAAAGGAGATTAGGGAATCTCACACTTGGATCTTGATGAACTTTCACCACTGAGGTCCATGGATATTATTATGATGTTTTTTCTCAACCTTGTCAGTTGAAAGATCTTGCGAGTCTGGTCACCGAACACTATAAATTCCGGGATACATAGTGAATAAGTCATAAATCCTGCTTTCAACACACAAAAGGTTTCACAATGCCCCTCCCCGCAACCCCCTTACTCAGCCCATCAAAACCCACCATCTACCTTCAAATCTCCAACATACCAAAAACATGCCTTTGAGCTCTACACCATTATCCAGAGCCTTATCCCAACTCTCTCACGTATACTATCGCAATGCCTATTCTTACTCAATATATTTCTGGAATATATAGCTAGCCTGCCAGCAATTTGCCCCCACGGAAATCTCTTGTGGATGCATGATTGCCTGTTTACTTTTACAACGAAATGATATCGATAATCGAAATTTCATTTCAGAATATACACTATTCTCATAACCATATTGGAAAGGGATTTGCCAAAACATGGCATGTCTGTTTGAGGGTCATACGACTCGACTTGTGAATATGCCGACAGCGGTTTATGAATGCTATCTTTGAATTGAGTATATAGATATGAGCAAGCCCTGTAGACCCATTTGTCAACGTTAACGAGTGTATGTTTATTCCACCATCGCACTCATGCATATATGCTCTGTTCTCCATCGCATACTCATTTCCTTCATCGTTCCCCTAATCCCCAGCCTCTCATACTCTGATGTTACGCCCTTACTTCACAGAATTCTGTGACTAATTAGGAGGGATTGAATTGATGGCGATGGCGATGGCGATAGCGATAGCGATAGAAACCCAACAGTTAATGAGTGGAGAAATTACTAGCATTGTTAATGATGAATTAACCATGATTGAGACTCGATTGATTGCAGTCCTCGACATTTGTTTTACAGTAGACGGCTTTGTGACTTTCTTCCCGGAGAAAAAAAAAGGAATTCAACTCTCAAAAAGTAGCTCTTGGGTAACAATTCCAAAATTGTCGGCTCCATTTTATCAGTATTGGAAATTTTCATAGAAAACAGAAATACCCAAATTACTGCCAATGCATCTAAGAATGCCGTCTAGTAGAATCCATAGGACTAAGAGATCTTCACGGCCGTGGTCATGAATGCTGAAAATGTTGGACTAGCTAATTGACCAAAATTCAAGGCTTAGTAAGAGTAGGTGAAGACACTACGCCCCCGACATAAGAAGAGTAAATTAAAAAGTTTCCGCGGTCAAGAATACCAGCTGTGGTTTCAAAGGATCCGGCGAGTATCCTGGAAGCTAATAAGAGGTGCGTATTTGTGCAGTATCATGCATATTGCTCATGCCATCTTCTTATTCTCAACTCCATACGAATTTGCCTTTGGTGATGAGATTGATTGCTCAGCGAGACCACTGGCACAACTTGCCGATAGTGCGAGACATTGCGGACGACACGAATCATTTTATTTTTGGCCCATTCTAGTCTCATATTGGGTGTATGATGTGTGAATTTGGTGGGCAGTTATCAATGGATCACGAGTCACCACTCGGATGCGGAAAAAGAGTAAATATACCCTCATCACGCGTATCTTCGTTGAAGCGAGCTCACGTCCTCTTGTGAATACTCCTCGATTGAACTTCTCACGTTTCTATTGTTAACCAGCACATACCGATCAGCGGTAGGTGTAGCATTTGTCGACCGGAAGGTATGGGTTTTGATAATAGTGATGGAAATTTCAACAGGAAAGGAAGACAAATAAAAAAGCCAAGCGTTTTCCCCAATTGCATATTCACCGTTGCTCCCTTAAATCCCGAGATAGTCGTGACCCATATACATGAACTTATCATCATCGTAGTTCATCCGATGATAACGTGAGAGCGCGCGTCGTCACGAGTCATCCGATCAAGTTCTGATAACCACTTGGCATCTAGATAAAAGTGGATATCTGTCAATGGATCATCATCTGCTTCCCCTTTTTCATTCTCTTGAAATTGTGTTACGCTTGCATCTAGAGTGGTTGCATGAAATCATTGAGCCAGACTATTGATGACCAAACATTCTTCGACGGCCGTCAAAAAGCTTGTTTGTTGATTCTGTCGGAAAAGGGAGAAATATAGTCAAGGATGGATGCTTGATAACCTTATATGTCGGAAAAGCGGTGATGAAGAAGTTGATTTTACATCCGAAGATCCGTAAAAAGAATCGTTTTTCGTGCATAACCTTAAGTTTTGCCTCACGTGTTTCCGTATAAATCTTTGTGCTCAACTATTTGAAGTCGTATGTTGACACATATTACAAATGGAGATTCTAATTTAAATTTTTGGTTAGATCTTACATGATAATTGACTCGATCAGGGAATGAATGCATAGCTTGTGTTTGCTGAGAAGTATTTACACCTTCACGCGTCAATACCGGAAATTTTCCACCCTGCTGAAAAGTCAACAAACAGCATCTAAAGCTCCGAGGAATAATAACGACACCTTTTTGTTGCCAAATAGACATCTTAGACGATGTTACCATCAACACCCTACCCTCCTGCAGGCACAGGATACTGGGGCCCTGTGACATCCACGATAAATTGGTGCGAAGAAGCGCGTAGCCCTCAATCTTCATCGTTAAATTTCCCTCACCACTGCTAACTTCATGTGCAGGACTACTACGCCACAATCTATTCAGCTGAAATCGTGAACACAATCACGAATTTGATGTTTGTGATTCTGGCTTGGAAAGGAATCGCTAGTTGTGTTAGATATGGACATGACGCCGTGTTTCTCGTGGGCTTTATAAGCTATCTAGTTATTGGGGTGGGGAGCATGCTTTTCCATTCTACTTTGATTTGTACTTCCCCTTCTCCCATCTTTATGCATTGAAAGATTAAGAATGATTAACATGCCTTAGATCCCATGCAGCTCCTTGATGAATTGGCTATGATCTATTTGATGTGTATCTTAGTGTACGCAGTCTTTTCACACCGCAAATCACCTCTGGCTCGTATTCTCATAGCTCTCTCTGTTATCGGACTAGCTGTTTTCATTACACTGTACTATCATTATCTTCAAGACCCAGTATTCCATCAGAATATGTTCGCCTTGCTCACGACAGTGGTTGTACTTCGGAGTATGTGGATTATGGAGAGTCTACTCAATCCAACTCGTCGTGAAAAAGACGGTAAGATTGATGCGGTAGAGCAGAAAAGAAGAGATCAGAGGGATGAGGAAATTTTGAGAAAGATGTGGCGTATGAATTATATCGGATTGAGTTATGTAGCTCTTGCCTTTGGGATTTGGAATTTGGATAATATCTATTGTGGGGCAATTAGAAGGTGGAGGAGGGAAATCGGACTACCTTGGGGTATTTTGCTGGAGGGTCATGGATGGTGGTGAGTAGTGTCTTGTATGTGACTTTCATTCAGGGGAAGACTAATGAATACAGGCATATTCTAACTGGCATCGCGGCGTATAATAACCTTATTTTGGCAATTTGGCTGCGGTATTGCCGCGACGGAAAACAAGATCTCGTAGAATTGGATTGGCCTTCGACTTTCACTTCTATGCCGGTTGTGGTTGGAGTCAAGTCGCAAAGAAAGGAGCTATGAGTGGGACAACTCTTGTCGGTCATGTCTAGAATATCAGCGAGCACTTTGTTTCGTGCTAGGATATCACAAAACTACTGCAAAATGCTCTTCGCATAATCATGAGATGCATACTTGCAGGTTATATTCTTGGCCAAAGAAGGAAGGAAGTGGTCACTTCCTATTTGACAATATATTCTTCGGCGCCATTGTTAGCTAAAGCACAAACTCTATTCTCTCTTCTTGCTTCATTGTTCCCTCTGGCATTTACCTCTCTATCTCACTATCAAGCAAATGAATTCATCGTTCTGAATAGCCCTATTATTTCTCTTCATCTGTCAGCTCATCATCAGCTGATCCACAGAACAACTTCTTAAGCTTCAATACCATGTACCAGCACTTTTCCTACCAATTTCAAATGATGTCAGTTTCCAAAGCATATTCTGGAGATCCCACGGATTCATGGAATCTGCTAGTATTTCGTTATAGTCGTGCAAGTACATGCGCATGATACAGAAAAATTGAATAGAGCATAATATTGCCATGGCTTCAAATGGCAGTGCCCTATTCGTCTCCATCCCAGGTGCCAAAGAATTTCTGAATTCCAATAAACTCGTCGAGAGAATACTTGCTGCAGGACCCGAAAATAGTGGAACAAATTCCTCGTGTGTATCGATATCATATCGTTTGCAGAAATGCAGAAGCTCGTTGTATCGGGCAAGGACCATTTCAAGGGAGCCAGGGTTGCGAGAGAAAATGGACGAACGTAAGGTGGAAGATGGTGAAATGTTAGGTTCCTCCTCCTTTGACTCTTTGGAAATCTCACAAAGATTGGTTGGGCATGGAGCTAAGCCGTGTGTCAAAGGGGTATAGCACTACAGACGACTCTCTGCTGATCCTAAATGGCGGAACTAGCGTAACCAGTTGGAGGCAAGTAGATATGCTCCACCTTGAAGCACAGTATCCTAATTTTTGGGGTTGCATAAAATGATTTGGGATTGCTATGATCTGCAGGAAAAACTTCAAGAATATCGGATGGTCGGGCAAGGAGAATCGACCAAGAATACACCCATTTTCCTTGAAGATATCAAAAGATCCCTTGGAAGTACTGCAAAAATATATTGTACGGTCGAGTGGCTTGTATGATCTGTTGCGCAAGCAAAGTATGGCCTTGGTATCATTTGGACCATGGCCAGGCATGTCGAGAATTTCGTGAGTGCCGACCACGGTAGGCATTGAATGCATGGATAAGACAATCAATTGACCATCAGAATCCGGAGGCGAAGCAGCTAATTTGCATTTTTGATGGATATTTTCTGACATGTTCTCGAATTTAAGTATTTCAGTGACATCCAAATAAAAGGTTTCTCTGACAGTACACCTTGCCAAGTATAAATCGTAAGCCTTTCCATCGTTGCGGTGTATTCCCCATTAGGTATCAGGATTTCAAACTTTGAACCGCGTGATATATCACTTAAAGCACTAGCAATCGCAAAGTTGTTTGATGTATTACCGATCATGAAACCTGCGGGTCCAAAAACGATACCACGTCCACGATGCCATGGCGTACTATAAGCAAGTAGCTGAGCTGGTAGAATAATTTCCCTCTTCCAAAGAAGAACTCTGATACGCATCAATAAGGGAGATTCGGATGAGAAGCTGTTATATGCTATCTCATCTAGTGAAACAGGAGGCCAATTTTGGGTTCAAAAATTTCTTAGCCCTTGGAACTTTATCTGCGGGACTTGTATGGTTGGCGGTAGAAGGTATTTTACTTTCGATCAAGTGCACCGCAAGATCAATAGCCTGAGGTAGATGAAGATGATGGGGCATTCACGAGGAAGGGATTTGGAGAGCGTCCGATTCGATGTGAAAAGAGGTGTCAAACAAGGTGGGAGGGCAGTTGTCAAAATTGAAATGACATTCGTCCGTCAATGTGCACTTTGCGTATCAGGGCTCCCAAGCGTCATGAATTTTTGAAGGCCCACACACAGGGAGTTGGCCATAATGTCGAGCGATCCCCAACCTGTAATAACTCAGTGTAAGAGTCGACATGTGGGTAACTATAACCTTGAAGAGATGGAGGGCTAGCCGAGAGATAATTCAACATCTCAGAGCAGTTAGAGCGGTTTGCCGTAAATTTGTAGGCATACCCATATTCCAGGTTATCTACCAAGATTTCATAGACTTCCAACTAGGGGCATTGCAGATTCACCTTGGTCGAAAGGTAAAATGGGGAAAATAACGGAAAACGATATTCTCGGTATGATTAGATGAGTTTAATACTGACCAGAGTCTTTGATTAGAGGAAGGTGGTCTTAATATACTTGTCTATTTCTCTGAGGTATTTGAGCGTTCAATCTCCAAAGGACAGTTTCCTGAAGGTATTACCCCTTTATAGTGTTGCCATTATTTCCCGTATTCGGTATACGGGCCAATATAGTGGTATATATAACTTTTTAAAAAAGATATTTATGTGTAATTAGTATTGAATTATATATCACTGAAAATACTCAATACTGTAATAATATTAAATACTATCAGGGATATACTGAAATTTTGGAATATGATCTAAAATGCTTATTTCATGTTCTAATTAGGTATAGAATGTTCATTCTACATAGAAGTTCAATATTTCAATATATTTCTAATAATATTGCATTTTATTATACTTATTAAAGTATATATAATGTTATATTGTACATACAGAAATGATAACTAAAAGTCAAATATCAGCTCCCGTTTCACTGGCGTATACTAATGGCAACACTGCCTCTTTATCTCTGGAATAGACGGAACGTCATCTCATACAACGCTTGGTGAATTCCTTCAACACCGATGATTTATCATGCACTTAACAACAGAACAATGTAACAATAACTATCCAAGGCTATAGATATTCAGAACTATAACAGAAACCCGCCACCAATCGAAGCAAAGAACCACGAATCTCTCCATGCCCTTTTGCAAAATGCAGAAAACTCAGAATAGTACATCTCAAACGTAGCCATCAACATCATTGATCATTTAGGTAGTTTCATGTTTCAATATCTACAATCCTCAATAATCCAACACATCATCTACTTCATCAAAGGTCCCAATATGTCCTTGTATCAAACAATCATTCTACATACAACGAAGTTCCACGATTAGGCATTCTTGTTTGAGAAGCTGGCGCAGGCATGCACTTTGGGGTTTTTTAGAGGGATCTAATAATGTTTACATGTGTATTCTCATGATTCTTATGATTTTAGCTGGGGTATTCTTCGGTAGTCATGTACTATGGAACTGGATTCTATTAAAGGGGGAAATTCTGTGATTTTTTGGGAGTATGAGGGTGTGAGGGTTGGGGAATATGAGAATATGAGAATATGGTTAAATCCAAAACAATGCCAATAACTAATGAGAGCCACTTCAACTAATCATCAACACCAACCACTGAATAGCAAAATACATAATCTTCATCATCATCATTCCTCTCAGAGAACATAGTCGGACTGTATTCTCTTCGTCAAATCCTCAACCTTAAACCCTAAGTTCATCCCTCAATTAATAGTAACAGCAATATAAGACCTAAGACCAGTGGTTCTCTACTGCTGCTCTTCTCGTCATTATCGTTAATCCAGTTTGTTTGAGATATCTTCAACCACAACACAACATACCTACGTTGTATTTGTTTCTCTCCATCTTTCTTTCCCGTCCAATATCATAATTAACGGTAAGTGACGCACATCATAAAGATTGAAAAAAATATATTTATACTATAAATATCGAAATTATCTTACTTTTATACTACCTAGATTATATATTAGAGTAGAATAGAATTGAATCTAATCTAGGATTTGTTGAAAAGTGTAGAGTCTGCGTTTATATTGTAGATTCTACTTGTTATTATATTTCTTTTTATATTATATAATCTACCTCTCATCATATTCCACTCCTTCATCAAAGAATCTACCTTCAGACTAAAGATTCTATCCTCCACTACATTCCCCTCTTATATTACATTTCTTCATTGCAGAATCCATCTTCATACTATACACAGATTTTTCCTTTCCCTATGAATACTACCCTTATATTATAAATTCTATTTTTCACCTCCTTCATTATACATTCTACCCTCCGCCATATTCTACTCGTCTAATACAAAGTCCCTCCTCTTTCGTTGATCCCAAACTCTACCTCTTATTTTATAATTTTTTATTTCGAAAGTTTACAAATCTCCCTTCCTCTCTCCATTCACGACAAAACAGTAATAACCCATCGTGCATTTCAACAATATAAGTGAATAATTTCCCTTCTTATGATTCAATACTATGCCTTTAGTATATAGGGTATAATCTTGTACTCTTATAATTCTATAACTTCAAAATTACCACTATTAATCAACGAGTTTCATTTACATACAAGGTTAACTCATCACACCAGCCAGCAACATCGATACCCCCTGATTAACATTTCGGTACGAAGAAAGGAAGCGATTTCTCCTGGTTGGTACTCGCTAAGGATAGAAGGAATAGGAATATTTAGAGCTTTGTCCCTAAGTATAAATAATCTTTGTTTATTGTTGATAGAATAGTCAAATAGAAAGAAAGGAAAGAAGGACAGAAAGAAGGAAAGAAAGAAAGAAAGAATATAAAATGTAAAATATAAATCCATATGTGTATATATATATATATATATGTAGAATGTAAAGTAAGATATCTTAAGAAAGACATTGATAGCCATGAGAAATACTTAGGAATCTAAAGTTAAATTTGAAGTAGTATAAAAGAATGAAAAGAAGAAGAAGAATACAGTAAAACCTTAATACAATAATATCCCCCTCATCCCAATACTCCCCATCATACTCCCTACGAATCTTCGATATATAGGAAATAATAAAGTCTCCCCATCCATTCATCCCTGCCTACCACGTATCTTTACATCCCAGAAGAAACTATTCCGAATTCTCAAGTCTTAAATACATAGGTTAATATCTCTCTCTCCTCTCGTCTCTCCTTTCTCCTCTATCATCCTTCCTTCCTCCCTCATATAATAAACATCCTTCCTCCAAATCCCCATACCCTTCATTACCCATCTAACAACCAATAACTAACAACCAACGATTAACAACTAGCTACACCATGCACCACCCAAACCCCCAACAAACCCATTAATCCTAATCCCAATCCTCAGCCCACAAAATCTCAGAACCCAAATCATCCCACCTTTCATCTTCCATTTCATCTCTCATCTCATCTCCCATCCTATAAATCAACACCCACTCAATACCCAAAACAACATCCCCTCCACCTAAATAGCTATACAACAATACCCCCCTAAGTAGCTATAAGTACCAAGAAAAAACATCCACCCCAGATAAAAAAGAAAGAAAAAAAAAACAACAGACACAAATACGAATACATACAAACCTCAAAATCCACTTCATTATCTATAACCAATATGCAAAATTTAAGGGATGATGTGCTGATGTTGAGGTTGTATTTATATCTTCATATATTCATACACAGCTACCGAAAAAATAACAATAACCTAAAAGAAAACCATCCAGAATCTTAAGACGGCATATTTCCATTTCCGACCTACCTACGGAGTATCTATCTACCTACCTACCCACCTACCCCAAATTTACACTCCCCCACCATTCCCTCCTAATTTCTTTTATTCTCGCTTCCCCTTGTATCGACTCTCTCCTTTTCTTTTCTTTTCTTTCTCTCTATTCACTTATATATGAATGTTTGGATAGATAGATAGATAGATAGATAGATCAATAAATAGATGAATGAAATTAACTCAAAGCTCCTACAATATCATCATCATCATCATCATCATCATCATAATTTTCATTCTTTCCCCTGCAGCTAGCGAACTCGATATATATACCTATATAAACCATTTACTAACCATCCATATCTCCACTCCCCTCTAATCCTTTCAAAGTCTTCCATATATATATATATATATCTCCCTCTTTTCGATACCCAGACTCTTTTTTCCTTCCTCCTCCTCTCCCATCCATCCATCGCCCTTCTTCCCCCCTTCCCCAACCTCCCCGCCGTTCATCCACCCCCAAAACATCACAATATTCATTAAACGATATATCAAATTATACATTGAAATAAACTCATTTATGTAGATACAAATCTGATATATATACCCCTCCGCCCCTTTCCTCTCTCCCCTTCTCCCCTTCTCCCCTCCTCTCCCCTCCCATCTATCCATCCATCCATCCATCCATTCATCCATCCATTCATCCATTCATCCATTCATCCATCCATTCATCCATTCATCCACCCAAAGAAAACCAAAACCAAAACCTCTCATTCTCGATTTTCATACAACCACCTAATACCTATCTTTAGCCCAGTAGCCAAATAGCCAAATATCCAAATAGCTAAATAGCCAAGTAAAAAAAAAAATACATCAACATCAATATCAAATCAAATCAACATCAAATAAATACATCTATTCTATATAAAAACAAAAAATTCTCATTCTATACTTTCATATAGCTCCCTATCTACAGCGAAAGTATATCAATATCAAATCAACATGTCTGTTCCATGTAGCAACAAAATTTCTCATTTAAATAATCATATCTCTTTCTCAAAAAGAGATTGTCACTTTCATCTCAACCCCTCTCCGCTCCTCTCCTCTCAACCAAGTAATCCCTTATCCGCCCCCCCGTTCAACACCGGGTGTCTATTCCCCCCATCACCATGTCCACTATCCTCTTCAAACATATATCTCTCCAGCCTCTGAGTCACCCTTCCACACCAAGGGTCTACATACTTTGTCCACGCATTGGCCAATGCATATAAAATGACAAACCAGAGGACCAGCATCGTATACCATCTAAATCTTCCACACATACGGAGGACTCCTTTGACCGTCTCCCCCTTCTCGTTGACTTCATCGGCGGGCATTGAAACACCATATAACATCCAAATCAAGAGAGTTCTCAATAACGTTCCATGAATCAGGTACACTGCGAAACTATTCTTTCCAAACCAAAGTAAATGACGGTTTGAAAGGAAATCTTTACACAGCGGGGAAAAGTGGATACCGAGAGCAATGAGATCGAGACCGATACCGGAATAATAACGTGGGATGTCAGGATCATGGGGGAAGATCCAAAGTGAGAGGGTATGAAGTGATTGAGACCATGGTTGAAGTTCCGGTTTACCTTCGGGGTATGATGCGAAGAATAAACCGAGAATTATGAGAGCGGGAGTTAAGTATAGGCGTGGCCATCTAACAGTGGCGAGCCATTGAGTATGTGGTGGATGTTGTGATAGATCGGATAAGAAAGTTCCAAAGAAGAATTGCATTCCAAATGCAGCTAGGGAAAATTAGTGTTGCGATGGTGGAAGGAATAGAACAAACGGATAGGAAAGGTTGGGTTAATAAAAAAAAGGAGAAAACTTACAGTCATTCGAAATATAAAAGTAAACAAATAAAGCCATACTCGTCATCATCCTATATCTTGGTTTCATCCCACCGGTTCCTAACATAAACACATAAACCAACATGGCTCCTTTTAATAATGGCAACAACGTCCATTGATTTCCATCGTAAATGTTCCAACCCCGCGTCCACGTCGTAATTAGATGATACAACAAACTTTTAATGGCATCACCAAAATAAGGCGTAATATCCGGAGAAGTAGCTTCAATCCACCAACTATCGCATCGTTTCGCAACATGATATATGCCAAATTGGCATAAGAACCAGATGATAGTTGTAGCAATGGTGGTCGGTAAGACTAAACGAGGAACTCTGCGAAATGCTGATCTGGATATGGTTGTAAAGCAAGCCGATTGATTTCCCGCACGACATTGACGAATGGGCTTGAGCGCGCAGACATAACCGGTAACGAGAGAAAAGATTGTCACACCAATTCGACCTTGGGGTAAAATTCGAAGGATAGGAAGCTGAAGGAGTCTAGGTTTAAGACCCTCGCCGGAACTAGGTAAAAAGAGATCACCATCAAAGGCGCGAGCTATATGAGTAGCGACTACTAGTAGGGAGGCGATTCCTCTCAGGCCCTAAGTTGCGAGGTGAGTAATTGAGGAAATTGAATGAAAAGGAGGGGAGGGGAAGGGCGTGAAATTGGTAAAAGGAAGAATGATAATGATGATGACCATAATGATAAGAAAAACCACAAAAGAGAGAAGAACATACATCAACCCATTTAACATTTTCATGCTTAGCCGTCATGATTTCTGGTTAGACTGATTGAAGAATAACCTATTTAAATCGAGAGCTTCACCCTCTTACAACCGCATATACATTCGATATACTTCTCCTTTCAATATATGAGATGAAAAGAAAGAGATCAAAATTGCAGGTCTCTCGAATTGAAGGAACTCCTTTCCTCTTGTACCCTTTTCGTTCCTTCTCTTCTCTTTCCTTTTTCCCTTTCCTTTCCTTTCCTATCCTTTCCTTTCCTTTCCTGTCGATATGCCGTCCTATGCCTTTCCCCAGTATTTCTTCCTACCAATAGAGTGAGGTAAAATGGCAGGTATTTCTTCTACCCAGGTATGCCAAGCATAGAAGTATAAGATGATGATGTGTGCGCGGAACGAATGATCAAAAGAGTGAGTGGGAGAATGAATGGGTACGAAGTGGTGAAATAACAAGTGAGAAAGTGAGGAAGTGATATAAAATGAAGATGAAAATGGATGAAAATGAATATGAAAATGAATATGAATATAATCAATGATTGAAGATCCAATCCAGTCCAATCGAATCTACAGTCACTTGGAAGCTGGAATATCAAACAAGAAGAGAACAAGCAATCAATATCCCAAAAGAATGAAGAGGTAGTTGAAAGAAGGTGAGTGTATGTTGTGTACGGAGGAGAACTCGAGGATGTAAGTGAGGTGAGACGAAGGATAGGATGTGGTGAAATATATTATAACAGTTGCATGAGGGAGAGGTGAAGATAAATATTCAATAGGCTAATGATATAATTGGAAGAAATCAATGGATCTTTACCTATCAAGGTAATGATTTGGGATGGAATGAGAGGAAGAAGAGGGATGAATCAATGAATCAATGAATCAATGAATCAATGCATCAATGAATAAATTAATAAATTAATAAATTAATAAATTAATAAATTAATAAATTAATAAATTAATAAATTAATAAATTAATAAATTAATAAATTAATAAATTAATAAATTAATAAACCAATCAATCAATTAATCAAATTAATCCTCCTCTGTTTTGTTCTGCGCTGCTTCGTTAAATTCAATTGTAACCCATTTAAAGATCTTCCAGAACATCCTTTACTCCAGATACAAGTAGTGCGTAACACTTCAATAAGCGGAAACAAGCATATTAAGGAAACATGCATGATTAGATGACGAATATCAAAGATGGAATTATAAGAATTATGGGAGTTAGAGGAATTTATATGAATTATATGAGTTGGACCAATCATATTAACTACAGTGATTATGATAATTATAGGAATTATAGGAATTATAGGAATTATATCAATTATATCAACTATAGTAATCATCTCAATCATACTAATCATCTCAATCATACCAATCATCTCATCCTTTACCTACTCTTCAATCATGATTCTTTCCTCAAACGTTAATGGATTCAATTAATTCCATTCATCCAATCATTCCATTCATTCAATTGATATTCATGAATGGAAAATCTTTTAATTTATTTAAATCTTCTTTTCAATATTTTTGAGTTGGGAAGATGTCATCGATGACTTCTGGAAAGCTTATCGTCTCTGGATGGAATATGGTCAGGTGTTTGATGGGATGGGATGTCCGGAATAGGTATATATGGATGGGTATAATATAGATATATGTAGATATATATATGGATATACGAGTAAATACTGGGTATATCCTACATATTGTGTGGTAGAGTTTATCTGGCTTTCTAATGATATATATAATATATTGAGCGAAAAGAATATTGTCATGCTCTCATAGATTCATACTCATACTCATACTCATACACATACACATACTCATACGCATACTCTCATACACTCATACTCTCATACTCATACGCATACTCTCATACAAAACAATAAATATTCAAAACCCATATCCCAAATCTAAACCTTTTAAATACATCCATGGATATATACAACATCTTATACACTTACACTCCCTTACACTCACACTCACACTCACACTCACACTCACACTCACACTCACTCTCACACTCACACGCAAACCCATCCATTCATCCACCCACCCACCATCCACACCCAAACACACTTCCGACATCCGACTTGGGGTTTCTGATATAGTTTCAATCCGGCGATACAAACGAAGCTTAACAATTCCCAATCCTCATGGTAGCTCCAAGCTCCAAGCTCCAAGAATCTTGATCCCCCTAATACGCACCACCCCCAACCCTAGCACACTTCACACACTGCACACAACCAATCCCACAGCACCATCCCACCCACCGCATACGATTCATCCTCTCCTCCCGACCAATTTAACCTTCGCAATACCCGTTCCAGACTTATACTTTGCCTTTAGATTGATGAAACCCATAGTTGGTTCTTGGTATCCTTGGGTTTCTTGGCAGGAGGTGGGTGGATTGGTGGGTAAGCGGGTTTGGATTGTGGCCGGGGGTTGGAGTAGGGGGGTGAGTTTAGGTGAAGTGAAGAGTGAAGAGAGAGAGTGAGAAGTGAAGAGTGAGAAGTGAAGAGTAAGAAGTGAAGATTAAGAAGTGAAGATTAAAGATTAAAGATTAAAGACTAAAGACTAAAGATTAAAGACTAAATATTAAATATCAAAGATTAAAAATCAAAAGTACACACATATACATACACAACATCCAAAATCCATCCAACCACCCAAATCCCATCAAAACACCCCCAAATCTAATACTCCTCCCTCACTCACACCCAAAAACAACAACAACAACAACAACAACAACAACAACAACAACAACAAAAACAAAAACAAAAACAAAAATCCCACCAATCCAATATTATCCCGTTCTACAGAGCACACATCCCCAAACCCAAGCAAGTTCCTTCACAAAACACAGAGCACAAGCAGACACAATACAATACAATACAAGCCACCCATCCACGGCACTCACCCAACACCAAAGTCTAGGGTACCTACTCACCAAGTACAGTACGAGATCTACCTCCAATTGCAACCAGTACAAGTCCCTCGATCAATTCTACCCAAAGCATAGTACGACCGCACCCCTGGTTATCGAGGCGGAGAAGTATACTATCCCGGCATAGCATGTTATCGCATTATATAGCTTAGCACAGTACTACAGTACTACAGTACAACACCAAGCACCCCCATCTCACAGCTAAACCCAACGCGGCAAAGGGTTGGATTGGGGAGGGGATAGAATGGAATAGAAGGATAAATAGTTATTATAAGCATAGAATGTAGAATGGAGAATGGAGATAATAGAGTATGAAGAATGGAAAATAAAGAATAGAGTAGCATTGTTTCATACTCTATACTCATCTATAGTATAGTAAGGATAGTAAGGATAGTATAGTAGTAAATGTAGTAGAGTACAGTAGAGTATAGTAAGTATAGTATACAATATAGTAGAGTATAATAGAGTACAGTATAGTAAGTATAGTAAATATAGTATGGTAAGTATAGTAAGTATTGTTTTCTATAATCTATATTGCACTCGTATATCGAAGTACATCTACTCATTCAATTACTTATTCACTATTCTCCTTCTTCTTCATCTTTCTCCCCTCTTCCTTCCCTTCAAAACCCCTCTCCTATCTTTTCCCACCTCCCAAATCCCCATCCCCATCCCATCCCATTCCCATCCCCAACCAACAAACCCAAATTCCTCACACATGCATCTCCCGCATCATCGACTTTTCTTATAGATTTCCCTATTCTGCTCTATTCTATTCCATTCTGCTTTATTATGTTTGCTCTATTCTACTACCTATTCTAAAACGTAGGTAAGACGCTCGATGGCTAAAACGCTAGATAGTTAATTTGTTGGTGCTGGAGTGTTGTTTGGGTTGAATTGTATTATAGGGGGATGGTAGTATAGTATGGTATAGTATAGTATAGTATAGTATAATGGTTTGGATTGAATTGTATTGTTTTGTAATAGATTGGGATATAGTATAATAGATTGGCTTATATTGCAATTATTTGGTCTATACCATACTAACAAGTTTATCAGAAATCAAGCCTTTAAAACTTGAAAGACAGAGTAAAAGATATATCCTATCGCTAACGCTTTTCGCATATTTGAATATATGAATTGAAAAGTTAAAGAATAGAGAAAGGGTTTGCTTTCTTGTAGTTATTTTCCTTTCTTTCTTTCTTTTATATACTTATTTGTTAACTTATTCATTAATTCATCAACTAACTCATCTATCCCAATCCTATTTTTATCACCATCCATACAATCAACCATCTGAACCCTCACCTCTAAAATCTACCCCAACCCAAACCCAAACCCCTATCCAAACAAAGCCCCTATACTACTATTACTACCACCACCATCCAAAACAATACAACCCACTCTATAATCAAGAATCCATAATCCAGAATCCAAGAATCAAAATCCAATCCTCAGATAAATACTTGCCGTAACCTAATCTGCATCTTCATTTTTACTTCTTTATTTTCTCCTAATCCCCATCCCATCCCATCCCATCCCATCCCATCCCATCCCATCCCATCCCATCCCATCCCATCCCATCCCATCCCATCCCATCCCATCCCATCCCATCCTCATCCCCATCCCCATCCTAATCTTAATCCTAAGCTCAATCATAACTAATGATAAAGAATTAATAATCACAATCTTCCTACCAAACCACCCGTCACCCATCCCAAATCCCGGAACGATTCCACCCACCCCTGCCATTCACCACGTACGCCTCTCACCTCATACCCACTCTACCTTCAACCGCCAAGTCCAGCCAAGAAAGCCAAGTCTCGCCAAGTCTGGATAGTTCTAGCCTTGTAGAGGGAAGGTCGGTTATTTGGGGGGCGGCATTGTATTGGTGGGTGTTTGTATATACGAAGGTCGTGGGTATAAAGAATGATTTATATTTGTTTGGTGGATGTTATGTTTTTTATTGTGTTTATTGTGTTTATTGTGTTGTGTGTATTGTATTGTATCAATACAACATCTATTGAATGCGTATATAAAATATATCACTATAGAGAAAAATAAGTAATTATCTATAGTCATATCAAATAAAGTATCACTCGCTCGCTACCCACTCTACACAACGCCACGCTACCGGCAAGTCCTGCAAGTTACGCAACCGAAAACCATTGATATGGTAGCCCTGGAGGTATCTGGTACGGTACGGAGTATATAGATTATCTACCCACAGAACAGGTACCATATAATAAATACACACAGTCCAGTTCAGCCCAATACCACCTCCCACCTCCCACCTCCCTACTCTTAATCTTCGGCTTCGGCATGAGAATGAGAATTAAAGTTGGAATTAGAATGGGAGGTCCTGTTACTGTTGATCCATCACTGCCACCGCTACGACCAAAACTACCACGATAATCACACTACCGCACCATGCCGCGCCAGTCCTGGTATTCAAATCGACCCAGCGCCCATCCGCCCATCAAATCAATCTGTCAGATATACATTAGCGATCTACATTAGCGATCTACATTAGCGATCTACAGTCTCTCGTCGCGTGGGACTTACGGTAGGTACGCTACGTAAGTCCGTCGGTTGGGAAGTAAGAAGTCCCATCTCATCTCGTGTTCCCCTGAGTTTTATCTGGGATGGAGGGTTTGTGGCTGGGAGGTCCTCCGTATTCTTCTACTGTCAATCGCATCCCGAACCCCAAACCCCATAATGCTAGTAGTTGAGTGAGGGAGGAAGTAGCGTTAACGCGTAACCGTCACCCTTCCATTTACCATGGATCAATCCACCGATCAATCTGCACTCTTGTTGCTTTTCGGGTCCGAGGTAATCAGGTGTTTATGGGTTAGTTGGTGTGAATCCGTCTTTTGGTTGGTTTCATGTGTTGATTTCATTCCTTGGCTTATTTAATGGGTTTGTTTGGGCTTATTAAGTGGATGGATAGATGTTATGTCCTATACGGAGGATTACCATCTCAATTACAATTTCCATCTCTGTTTTCACCCTCTAATCATTCTGTATCACAATCGCATCGTATGATGGCGTAGTGTATTGAAATACATCATATACATACATACTCGATAGACCGATAAACACGTCAATTCCGTAGGCAAATAAACCTACTTAACAATTCCATTCAATCAATAGATTATACACCGATCCGCCTCCCTTGATAAATCATTCAAAGCCCATTGTTATATGATAGTATACGTAAATTACGATAAATGACTCTTAGACCTTTGAAAATAGAAAAAAGATTCTTCTATGCTAGGATAATATAGAATCTATGATACATAAATCTCTGGCTAATTATAATATATAAAATCTATTCAAAAAGTATAGAATCTACTTTTATACCATACATTTTACTTTCCGCTATGTTCTACCTTTCCTACAATCTACCCTCCGATTATAGAATGTATCTTCCGCCTTCTTTCACTGTAGATTCCACCCTCCGCCATATGGCACTCCTCTACCATAGAATCTACCATTTAATACTATAAAATCTATATAGCACAATAGTAAACATCTTCGATTCTTAAACAAAATAACTTTCTACATTGTATATCGTATAATCTCTATTATCTTTCCTCTCCTCTCCTCTCCTCTCCTCTCCTCTCCTCTCCTCTCCTCTCCTCTCCTTTCCTCCCCTTTCCTCTCTTCCCCTCAAAACTCAAACTAAACTCCATCCATTCCATCAGCATACTTAATTACATAGGGTAGATAGATGAGGGGATACACAAATAATCTAATGATTTTCCTCTCTTCTCTCTCTCCCTCTTCTCTCAAAAATCATACACGCACATATACTCACTCCCAAGCTTTTGAAATCCTGAATTTTACAAAATCCCATCCTCCTTCTTTCATTTCTATCTCCTGCTTCATTCATTCACCTCATTATTGTGTTCTATTGTAATAGTATCTAACCTAACTTAATTATTGATAATTTATCCTTCTTCCCTCTTCTCTCTTCCCTGACATCATTCTTTCTCACCATATCCCATTCTCAAAATCATATTATCTCGCCGCTTATTCTATAACTTAACCAGATTTGATATGAGTATCAATTCTGATGATTTGATTGGAAGAATGGTGGCCGCGTTGTGTTTTTGATATTAGATATATAATTTACTAGATCCATACGTATATTATGTAAATAGGGAAAACATCATCACTATAGAATAGATAATGATAGGTAATTCTGGATTCTTTTCTCACGGGGGGTTTCTATACGTACGCAGTGCGGAGATGGGTGGGATGGTTGTGGCGGGGTTGTATTTGAGGGTTAGAAGGGGTGTTGGATGGGTGGGAGAGAGGGGAATTGGGAGGGGGGTTGGGGTTGAGGCTTGGGGAATAGGAAGTGGGAAATGGAAAGTGGGAAAGGGAGTAGCTTTTACCTGTTCATCTCAGTTAAGTATCTACCTTGGTACAGGAGATAGGTTGGCGATTTCATTATTGAAGCGAAGGGTGAAGAAATTAAGCGACTCCGCTGGTATGGCTATTTATTGATTGAGGCTCTTTTGGTTCAGTTTCGTTTGTTTGTCAAAATTTGCGATGAGAGGAGAAACCCTGGTTTTTCTTTTTTTGTAAAGGCTGGACGGTAATTTTAGTGGTGATGAATTGTGCTAGGTAGATATAATCAATGAGGGAGAATGTAAGATGTGGGAGAGATGGTTTGAGGTTGGGAGAATGGAAGGCAAAATGGCTGTATAATTGGGATGTTATTATTATCTTCAATTCGATCAAATTGGCTTTATTAACATCTTTTGGATATATCTCTTCTCACAGGAGAACTGGTTTTGATACTTTTGTTTGGATCCCAGGTCGAGTTTTTGGTTGATGAGTTTTCGATATCAACGTTCTTAATCTTGTTCTTTGTTGATATTGCTTCCTCTGAGTCTCGCAATACTCGCTGCAGGAATACTATGGTTCAGAAGTATTCGGGTTGACTCCTAACCTCCTCAAATGCCCATCTGTGACTTGATTTAATATCGCCTTTGGTGACCTCTGTGTAGTGCGATGTTGAGAGTAATCGACACTTTGGCTTCGTCTTGTGTGTATTGTAATGCCCGAACGGCTCGTAGCATGATGCTGCATGTCGTAACTTAGCTCGCAGTTTCAAAATTAAAATTACGGGGCATATTGCAGATGCAGATGTAATTCCTGAGTACGATAAGTGATGCTCAGCTCTTGATTGAGTTATAATTGTACAAACTCATAGTGACCTTGATCCTGAGATTCAAAACCGATGTATATGATGGAGGGGGATAGGGGCAGTAAGTATCGGCAGTGTGTTCTTGATTTCGACGTACAGTTTCTTGCTCGAGTCAAATCAAGCCAAGGTCCTAGATATCTTGAACGGGCTTACTTTCTGCGTTGCGCTCTGAATATGGATTCTCAATGACTAGACGGCCGAAGATCAAAAGCTCAATATGATCTGAGCATGGCGTGCGAAACTTCTTCCTCTTTGGCCTGGATCTCATAACCCTTCCCTCCTCTGAAAATCCACAGTTTGTGAGAAGTACAGATCCCATGGTCTATTGATATAGGCATATCCATGTAGCATCCGATCTTACACTTATTGAGGAACTAGTACTTCTCGATTATAAATTTGGTGATGATCAAGGAGTAGTCATAATTAAGCTCGGCTCTGAGTTGACTTTATGGACTTTCCGAGGCATTGTGTTGAGTTTAGATTGAATCTCTCGGTTGAAGATTTGTCGTCGTATTTGTACAATAAGGAAGTCATTTTATTCAGTAGATAGACTTGTGGTTGGCGGTATGGATTTCTTGGCTATAATTTGTGCTATGCGTATCCCCGGTATTTGGTGACGGTGTTGGCTACATCGCTTAGGGCTCGTAGAGAGAGGTGTGCAGAAGTGTGGGGTATGGTAGCGAAAGGGCATCGGACTTGGTATCTGTGACTTATTTCGAGCCTTGTGGAGAGTCGAGAATTGAGGGAGCTAGTTTATAATGTTAGATGCTTTTTGCAGTATTTCGAGGAGAGGTTCCTACCCAGGTGGCATCACTATTATGCTAGAGAGTAATCAGGGTTGTGGAAAAAGGTGTATGACCTCTCGGTTAGATAGGTATTGAATTGGAGAGAAATGCGAGCTTCTGGACTTAATGCTGGGGTTGTTGCTGGGCTTGGATACTTGAGTTGACTATTTGTAGTGGAATTGACTGAGGGATGAGGCTCCGGTAAGGTAGGATGTATAGCACATATTGTTTTGGTCAATGGGACTAAACTTCTTAGAGCCTTGACTTGTACGAAGTTTGCGAACTTCTGACAATCTAGCTGACGCAACTAGATCTCTGCTTGGCGTTTCGAACTTACAGTTGTAGAAATATGAGGACTCGTAATGGTAGAGGGAGAGCGACCGTTAATATGGGAGATTTTGTTGGAGTTTCAAGGATCTCAAGCTGCGAGAATTCTGCAAAGTTCTGGGAAGTTAATTGATGCGGTTGGCTCCTTCGCTTGCTACTTCGTATGGTCTGTGTAAGGCATAGTATATCAAGACAGAAGTCGTTGACTTATCAGAGCTCTAAATTTTCCCCAACTGTTTGAACTCTTGGAAAACTTAATACCGCAACTAGATGTATTGATTAGTTCGAGGTAAAAAGTAGCCGAACTTGATACCGTAGCATAGGATAAAAGTAGATAGGAGTTTTGGTAGAGGCTGGCTGACTTCTCGGGTCTGTGTCGAGTTCTCAGAGCTGTGCGAACTTTCGAGAATCTGGGTAGCTTGAGGAGGCGGTTGTCCCCCTGGTTTGCCGCCTCGGGTGGAAGGGAGGGAAGTATCAGGGAGGAGACGTTATAGCTGAGATTTGTTAATCTCTGAGAGCTGCTTAAAAACTACAGACAATGCGAGCCCCTGAGAAGCTCGGCAAGTTGAAAGGCAATTCGATCTCTCTTTTGGCAGTTCGGAGGGAAATTCGTATAAGTGTGGTATTGCAGTATAAGGTTCAAGAAACAGACGTGATGGGAAGAAGGGTTTGATTTTTCAAAAGTCTTGAACTGTGCAAGTTGCGCCGACTTCTATGAAGCTTGGTGAGGCGATTGGATCATTTGTTCGGCATTTTCGAGTGAGCTTCGCTAGAAATTGACATCGTGATATCATGTTGTATGGTAAGTGACTGTTGCAAGAGAACGTGGTAGACTTAAAAGTTCTTTCGAATCGTATGAGCTCTTTGAGAACTTGATTAAACCCCATGGTTGGACCTTCGAGTATGATTCGTATAAGTATAACATTGGGGTAGAGGATAAATGGGCATTTGACTAGAATCTGATTTTCTTATTAGCTAGGTTTTATGGAATCATTTGGTTTGTGCGAACTCTCAAAAGTCTTTCGGGGCTAACCAACATTCTCAATTAAGATGTTCAGTGCTCGAGTAATTGGGGCATCTTAGTATCAACTTATCATAGTGTAGACCAAATACGCACCAAAGGAAAACTCATTGACTTCTCACCTGTATTTCAAGCTATGCGGACTTCAAGTTTATATTATACTGATAGTAATTCCCATTTGTAGCTCTCAGCAGAATTCATATAGCCAGCCATGGATGCAGAATATAATCTTGTAGTTTGAATTGGTATTGGTATTTAACAAAATTGGAAAAACTGGCTCCTATAAGTTATAACTGGCTGGAGCTGAGAAGTAGATACAAATATCTCACTCGTTAGAAATCTAATATCAAAACTAGTTCCTTTGATCACTGGGCATTTCATCGTAGAGCCAGTAGGTTTTGTTTGTTCACTCAGAATCACTCTCACGTAGTCATCACATCATATCTCAGTCATTATAATATCCAAAAGACTCTTCTAGCAGCCTTGTTTCATGTCCTCATCAGAAATCATCGGCCCTTTCAATTTTTCTTATCTCCGACATCTCCCCGACTACTTTCAAAAACTTCTGACTTGATATTTCAGGCTTCTTTGCTAAGAACCTATCAAAAGTTACAATAAAGTCCCTGCCGCCTTTAGATTCTTCTTTCAAGTTTTTATTATCTGAAGAATCTGAGGTCGTCCCCCACCCGGCACTTTCCAGACAAGCTAATTTCCGGATTTCTTCAAGATTTCAAGTTCACTGGAAGCGAGAATGTCGTCCGATGTCTAGACATAAACAATAGAAGCTAAAATTGGGTTTTCATTCACAAACCTAGGATATCGAAAGGAAGTGAGTCATTCACCCTGCAAACAATGCCAAGCCATGCAGAGTTTTCCTTTGGGTCATGGAGATGTGGAAAAAGGTATAGTATTCAAGCCAAACTTAGTACTTGTGCCGTTCGGTGAATGACTGATAAATTGAGGGGTATGATGGTTTCAATAATATTGATATGAAAGATTCTCACGGTCTTTTTGTTGGCCAATTTTGATTCAGAGTTGCAAGTTAAATAATATAAAAGGCCATTGACCGATTTAGACGCGCATTAGCGCTTAATTAGACTTAATAATAGATTTTAATAGCTGGGAAGCTTCACTTGTGGTGTTAAATCTGAGTCTTTAATTCACAGAGTGATAACTTGGAAAACTTGTAATTGATAGACGTTATTTAGTGACCTAAATACTGGTGTGAATGGCAGGAAGCTCGTGATGAGTAACATTGAAATAGAAATATAAGTTTAAGTGAAATCAAACTACTCTATGATGAATTATTAGTGATAATGTTAGAACTAATTTGGGTTATATTACAGATAATTGAATGATTTGAAGGCCTGTTGAAGCAATCAGGTCTTCGTAGTTGAATTGAGGGGTGATCAGAGCTACGATAATAAAAATCAGCTACACAGTGAGTCAATATATGAGTTAGACGCGTTTAGATGCTTCTATTGGTCTCTATTATATATTCAATTTTCCTTCAGAGGGCATGGAAGGTTTTGTAACGTTGAATTAAAGCCTTACTGTGGGTCATTTCATCATTTAGACGCGCATACAATCATCTTTTAACCTTAACCATTGATTTAAAGGAGAGAGAAAGCCTCATTGAAAATACCTGAAGACAGGGAGAGATTTTAGATGGAATTAAGATACTTCATGAAGCTCTAGAGTGAATGATAAAATTGATCATTAAGGGGTCAATTCAAATACAATATGGATGATTGAGGGGATCATAGCTTACTAGAATTCCAATTGCATGGCAGGATGATTTATGGGATATTAAAGACTCTGCTGTATCTATTATTTACAAGATGATAGGCCATTGGGCGGTTAGCATACTTAAAACCGTTTTAATCTTCATTAGTTAATGATTTGAGAGTTCTATATGCTATGTTAAACAAAACTGAAGCGAAATCACAGTTTTGAAAAGAAAATCAAGATATATATAGATACTAACATGCGGTGAATGATTGACAAGATCCTTAAAAGGTCGATTGGGGCTTTATCATTGGTTGTCTGGTGCCTCTGAAGTATTTCCAAGCAATAATATTGACCTTTGAGATATTTAGATGCAGATTAAAGCCTTCATTGGCCCCAATAGGCCATTTAAACGGCAGAAAACGCCGAGGGAATGACAGGGAAGCCTTTATTGAGCAAATTTGGGGCTGAGCTAACGTTTTAGCTTGCTGAAAGTTTATTTAATAGGGTCTTACTCAAGCTAAGTATTTCAATTGTAAATAACTTCCTCTTCCTTTTTCCTACACCCTCCCCCTCTTCTTTAGATTGACTTCTGTCCTTAAAGGACATACAATACAAATACAATACTCAATAAGACTGAATCCTTTCAAGTTATCTTGTGTTTACAAAAGATTCTTATCTTCCCTCAAGCAATTGTCTTGATTAGTTCTTCTCGATCTACCCTCCTCACCCCTCCTTCGATGTTCTATCCTTCAAATCAACGTCCAACATCCTTCATTTACAAAAGCCTACTCATTGAATGTCGGTATAAACGTCTAATATCCTCCACCTATCACCTATCTCAAATATCCATCGAACCACCGTCTACTTGAATAACAATGGATCCTAATCAACAATATACTGGTGGTGGAGGATGGCCTGGTGGAGCTTGGAACCCAGCTCAACAAGGCTATAACCAACAAAACTGGCAACCCCAGCAACCCCAGCAGATCCAACAGCCCCAGCACCAACAGCCTCAGCTACCCCCTGCTACTCAATACAGCCCTCAGCCTTCCCCTGAACTGTTCTGTTGCGAGTCTTGCCAGCGAGTTGCTGTTCCTCCTACTCAGAGTATACATGCATATACGACGCGTTTAGCCTTCTTCGTTAATCATGCCATGCATCCTACTGTTGCTACCTATGCACAGCCTCACAATCGTCAACTTCACCATGCATTTTTTGATATGCTACCGTTGTCAACTGTTATTACAAGTACTGGTAGTCACGGTGGCCATGGTCAAGTCAACCATATTCAACAACATCAAGGTCAACAACGTCAGGGTCAACAGCATCAAGGCCAACAGCATCAAGGTCAACAGTATAAAGGTCATCAACAATCGCTTCAACAACAGATCCCAACTGGACCAATGAATGGCACTCATTACAGCGCTGCCACCACCAACATCAACGGTGACTATCAACGAGGACCTAATCAACATGTCTTTTTGCATCAAGGAGGCTATCAATCCAGTGATGGTTATGCTCAGCATGACTATCAACCACAACGTGCTAGTCAGAACATTGCCTCGAATAATCAGCATCCTCAAACAGTATTGGGGCCAATCATGTTTAATGGTTCTTCCTATGGAATTGATCCTTCTATCCCTATCCCTTTACCTAACTTTCTTCGACCTATATCTCAATTGAACGTTAAGTTCCGCCTCGAGCGCTACCGACTCGAACCTCCTATTGCTAATTTTACGTACGGAAGTCCTGCCCTTGGTCCCTATCAACCTCAGCCACCATTCAATCCTCCATATCAGGCCAATACAATCTCGATTAATACCAATACTCCTCGTGCCAGGGAGAGTATGGAGCTCATATGGTACTTCTGGCCAGTCCAACTTGAGATCCCTCTTTGGGCTCGTGGCCAGAATATTGAAACTAGTGCACCAGAGATTGCTGATCGCCTTGTTCGTGAGGGTATGCAGATGATCAATGGAGAACGTTGGGCGTTCATTGATGATCGGGAAGATCGTGAAGGCTTATGGCATAAGCGACGCTCCTACAAGGTGCTGGAGTGTCCTGTTCATCAAATGCTCTGGAAGGTCACCGTCTTCGTTCGCCGTGGATATTAGGAAATTTTATGGGGTTTTCTCAATGATCTGCTTTGGATCTTGATTTCTCAGGGTGTGAGGTCTAGAAAGTCTATCCAGAACTCCCTCCCTATCCTCATGGGAAGGGGGCTTTGTAGCTTCTTCATGGATCTATTTCACTGGTGCTACGGATCTTCTTATGCATTTATGACGTCACGCATACCCCTCTTCTACTTTTCTTCATGAATACTAGACAATTTCGACTTTTACTGCGTGGTTTTTACTTCTTGCTCACACTTTACGGCTTGTTTAACATCTTCTGCTCTATGCATACCTTGTTCCTGCTGTTAGTGCATGAGTTCCAACTTACTTTCTACATCTTTCTGGCATATCAGGCGTTCTATGCCATGGTTTCCTTTCATACATCCACATTTTAGGCCCTTTTCACTCATTTTTCTCATGAGTTCGGTCAATTCTAGTAATCTCTACACTAGGTGGAATGCATGAATTGATACTCTTTTTACTTATTTGATTAGCTGCATCGAAGATTAGTATGCTAGTTTCGTTAGCTATGAATACCATAGAATAGGCCATAGATAGTAATAACAAGCATTTTTGACTTATACAACTTCTTCTGTGCATGTAATATGATATACGTTTGAGTGTAATCTTTGACGGAATGAAACTTATGATATAAGACTGTGATACACATTTGGTCTCTGGACTTTCTACTTTATAGACGTATATTTTATGTATTGGCTATACTGTTTTACATTATTCAATTACTTATATAAGATGCTGGTCCTAAGGCTCTGTCCCGTTGAGCTTTTATACTTCGCAAATGAACATTTCTTGATTAGGTTTCATCATCGATGTCCTTATAGTTTATTACTAAAGCAATGTCTCGCTCTCATCTATCCTCTAAAAGAACTAAACCTAGTTCTCAATTCTAATACTTTTAGGTCTCTCTATTGTGTCTAATACTTCTAGCACATCTAATACGTCTAATTGGTCTAGTATGTCTAATTGATCGAGTATGTCTATTTCGTCTATTTCGTCTATTTCGTCTAGTTCGTCTAGTTCGTCTAGTTTGTCTAATACGCTTGATTATAATAAACTAGTCATTTCATATAGCTTTCATTTCTAATCGTTTATCATTAAACTATTAATATAGTAATTATTCTATTTACATTTTTGAATTGAGAAGTACTATCTTGGTATCTAAACTAATAATCCTTAATTCAACTAATCATTATTAAGCAATATCTATTATTCTTTAAGATTTACTAGATTAAACTTCTTTAACATTATTTTAATATAGTCTCTAAAGTACCCAGTAATACGATTAATGAGATAATAGTATTAATTCCTCTAAATATTCTCTATCAACCTCATGTTATCCTCTAAGGCTTGTTGGGTTGAACTTATAGGTAAGGGCTTTGTTTTAGTACTTTGAATCACCAGAACTAAGGACTTTAAGATTAGTATATAATATTCATTCAAAACTATTCTTATAGTGTTATATGTTTATTCTAAGTAGATGTAATTAATCTTATTAATAATGATTCGGAATTAGGAATTCAGTTTACTTAGGTTATTATATATAAGATAAGTACCTTCTATTCATTAAATATTATTTTAATAGTATAGACCCTAACATCTAATCTACTTAGCTAAACTTTATTAATATCATTTTGTAATTAGAACTTTGATTAATATTTAGCACGGCCTATAAAATTCCTATTTTAAGTTTGTTCTATTCCATTTAGATAATATATATAGTATCATTTAAGCTCGATTAAATAAAATGCTAATTCTATACTTTATATATTAGTACTTTATAGAATTAATCACGGAGCTCCTAAGAATAGTATCTTAGACTCATATAATAATATTTATTTAATGCTTATTATTATTATCTTTATTAGAATAGAAATAGTTTGAAAAATGAACCTCCCCTCTAAGGAGATCCATTTTTTGGAGTAGAAGGCTCTAAAACAGCAGCGAGCATAGCTCGCCCCCAATTATTATTATCTTTATTAGAATAGAAAAAGGTTTATTGTACTAGCATTCCGCATAGTACGATATATATAGCATATATTCATTTCCAACAAAAATAATATGGAATCTAAAATCATTTTCAGATCATTTTCGAAATATTCTTAAAATATTTTTTTAAAAAGTTTCAAAAATATTTAGAAAAATAACTCTAAGATTTAATAATATATTAATAATAGTTTTTCTTGAATTTTTAAGTCTCCTACCCTAATTTCCGGCCACCCCTCATTTTCAGTACTTTTTTCACAAAAAGTAGTTATGTTAAGGAATTAATAATTTTTGTCACGATTAACGACGAAAGGATGCCCGGTCCTAATGGGACGGATATGTGCAGTCCCTACACATACCCGATCACGTATATGTAGCTATATATAACATTGTCGTGATAATCACGTGATGCGCTAGGCTTCGCGCTAACGCCTCGGCATTCTATCTAGTCGTCGTTCCATAGCATTAGATAGTGATCCTTAGAGCAATAACAACGTATTTATGATATACCCATTATTCCCTTTCACCTTTCACCAGGTTAAACCAACAAATATAAACAGATGGCTATTTTTCTGGCTTCTTTAGTTATAGATTCTAAGGATACTTTTGACCCTGTTCATTAAGCTCTTATACGGCATTCACGTCACAACTTTATAATAAACGAAATTATTGCAAACGATTTTATAGTTATACATTTGAAATTAATGTCGCTTATTCGTAACGAGGATATCGATTTATACATGGCTCATTCTGCAAATCCACTATATACCTTTCGAAAATATTTCATACTCGATGTTCAAAATTGTTCTTGAAGTTTTATAGAACGGTAGCTAAAAAAGAAGGATGTGCAGAATTCAAAAGCTAACTGTTATATACTGTCTTTAGTAATATGCAATTCATGAATGATTATAGAATTATTCTCACGAATCTAATACTCTCCATTATGATGGAATCTATATGGATATCAAAATGACTAATCATATCACTGTACGAGATGCGTGCGAATCACTCCTAAAAATAGCCTGAAATTGTACTACTAGACTAATTGCTAATCATGCTCACAGAATCTAGACAAGTATCAATTCCTGCGAAGGAATTTCTTCCCAAAACTTCACCCCACCAAGGTCTCTATTTTCAGAGTACCAGATTCCTAACTTCTCGTATTCATTGTTCATTCCAGGCACGGGTCTAATAAGGATACCAAGCATGACTTCCTGATCGGTGAGGTCGTAACTTTGAAACATAAAGTCCTGATCAAGAGAAGTTCTGGAAACTAATAGCAGTGACAATTGGTCCACCGGTCCCCGAGGATATCCATCGTCGTGAAGAGCGGAATAGTAGTCCCAGTCCAGAAATATATGGGCAATGTATTTATCGTTCTCTGACCACAGAATGTAATTAAACACAATGGTTAAGAATTTGTAATACTCCTCGTTATTCTTGATTCTGACCCGGCCATGCTCACACATGGGCGGCTTGAAGAGTTTCCCACGAATTGAAAGCCGACCCGTCGATACACGGCCGTATGGATTTTCTCTCGCAGTCAGAATCTCTGCATGATTTAGGGTGAATTCTGATGAGTATTTTACATCTTCACCTATTCCACTGATCCAGATTATCTTGTAAGGACGGCAGGCCCAGCTCCAAGAAGGTGCAATGTATTTTGTGCCAGGTGGCTTGTAATACTTATCAAATTCCAACCAGGAAGGTGTAGTCCAGAGAAGCCCTTTATGTAAGTCAGATTCCCAAAGACCAGCCAGATACCTCTGGCTCGGAAATCGATCGCATATAGTTCTTGTAAGAGCAGAAATGGCAGGAAATCTGTCTTGTTCAAAACAAAGCTTTCGTTTCGTATATTCACCCACCAAGTTGTAACATTCACTAAGCGTCTGTTCAAGGGTGCTCTCGAAATTGAAATAGGTTTTGCGAGAGAATCCGGTGCCGTCTGCAGCTTCACATAGTTTTCCGGCACTCATGTATACCATCCGCTTCCCGAAATATAGCTTTCGAGGTGAGAGCTGATCTTCTTGGAATGTCCAGCCTCTCTTGGCCCACGCAGCATCCCCAAAATCAGCATTTGAGGGGTCATCAGGAGGCCCGATTGGCTTGCCACTGGCCTCGCTAAATATTTTGAGGTTTTCACACGGCGGAAATAACATCCGAAGGTAAAGATTTCCTGAGATAGACTCGTTTAATTCGGACCTGAAATTAATTTGCATCGTGGGCGGAGCATAGACTGGTTCAAGAAACCCACTCAAGCAAGAATCTCCTTCGATGACGCACAGTGTAAGGAAGCTATTTGAGTATATATGCGACATTGAAAAGGACTCTTTGTTCCAATCTTCCTCGCTTCCCTGAATAATGCATAGAGCATCAACCCAGAGGTATCTAATGCCCAGGCAACGGCATACCTGGATCGCATCCGAAATCGTTTTTGGCACATTCACCAGTTGGATTTCTAACAGGTGTGAGTTCAGAGTATCATAGGTAGTCTTGAGCTGCAGTTTTGTGTCAGAGTTAGTACCCCAACAATAACTTAATGCTGCATATCTTTTTTGGGTTGGATCCAGTTTACTGATATCGGGGTCACTTTTTGTGATAACTAGTCGTAGGCCTGAGGAGCAATCAGCCTCCAAGTCAAGTAATCGTGTTGGCAAAAATTCTTGATGAATGTTACTTTCAATAGGCTTCTCTTGTAAAGCACGGCCGATGAGTGCCTTGATGCGATCCAAAGTGGGAGCAGATAGTCTCTCATTTGCTACAGGCAAGCGGCCAAGAGTAAACCACTTTGCACAAGGATCTAAGACTCAAATCAGAAAGTTATCTTTTACATCTCTATATCGATTGAGATGGAATTGAGAAAGAGGGGAGGAGGGGAGACGATATGACTTCTTACCAGAAGCATCCGTACAAAAGTTATAATGTAATGACTTTTTAATGTTTTCACCTCCGGAATTGACTGTCAAATAAACGTATAGTGCATCCAGCCATGCCCTTGGATCATTTTCATGGCGTTTGGGATAAGTTTCAAAACCCCGTAACTGGTATGTGACTTCTGTAATCACGATTTCCGTTGGGTTCGCCCCTTTCTTTGCACACGATTCTTCTTTATCCAAGGTTTCATCCTGCAAATTGGCAGAAATTAGATCATCACGAAGAACTTTGCAAAACGCACAGCCTTGGTGTGCAGTTGCAGTGAGTCCTGGAAGATTGGGGAGGAGATCACTCCTTTTGTAACCAAGCTTCAACTCAGATCTCGGGAGAACTTCTGGTTCTTTTGGATTGAAACCAGAGGCTGCCCTCAATCCTTTACGTAACTCCAACAGTTTTGTTCCTTTATCTGCCTCCATTGCTTCCGTTACTTCCACTTCTCCAAAGTCCACATAAGGGTTGCCATTTTGGTCGTGCTGCATTCGTCCGCCATGCTGCAAATCTTTTAGCTCAAGAACTTTGCAGTATTTGCAGGGACGGTCAAGAATGAGAAAATGATTGTTCGTAGTCATTTTTGCTGTGGGATCCATTTGCATATCTCCTTAATAAGTTATCGTTGGCAAAATTCCCTTTCTTTCTGAGCTAGAAGTTGCTCTTAAGCTTAGATAGAAAAATTGTCACATTGCTCTTACTTTTCATGAGTAGATAAACATTTTTGTATGTTCATTGCTGGTTGGCTCTGATATTCCCCACTGTGTAGCCACAAAGTCACTATTCTACCAATCTAGTTTGGCCAGCAGTTGATGAGTTCTGGTAATCTAAGCTTTGCCAAAAAAAAGTTTTCCTGACTCCGAAACCAGGATTCACGTTAAAGATAGATATGCATCAGTCAGGGATTTGTGCAAATTCAGCACATATACTTCGTATAGTCTAATACAACTAACTATTCTAATATAAGCCCCCTACCCCACATTTGAGCCGCCCCCCATCTTAGCCACCCTTCCACATCAAAAAGGGTCATTTTTAACGTATCAAGAGAGATTCTTAAAGATAGACCATAAACTCCAATGAAAGTTTACAAAGGTTTTGTTTTTATATATAAAATTCAACGGTGAATTGGTCTCATGCCATAAAGTGTGGAAAGGATTATTCTTATGCCACTAAAATCGATATCATTTTACTTTTATACAACCTAGATTCTTTACTAAAATGAGATGGATTCGATTATAATATGTATTCAAAAATATAGCATCTACTCTTATATGGATTGCAGTATTATTGATTCTATTATTCTACCATAAATTCTATTGTCCACTTTTCATTATAGAATCTCCCCTTAATATACCATAGATTCTACCATCTTATACTATAGAATCTCTATAGCATAATAATAAAATAGGTTGGATTTTTGTGGTATGAAAGGAATTTTTCTAATTTTCATCGTATGAGAGTGATTTACCGTAAATAGATGGGTAATACTAATTCATAATAGTTGATACTGAAATAAGAATAATGGAAATAACACACCAAATATATAATTGACTTTTCTCGAAAAGATAGGAATTCGCAGAGCGCAGAGATTCTATATTACTAGAGCCGTGACACTTGTTTTTTTAAGGAGTTCTGATGATTCATTTTCATTTCAACTAACGTTTCGTTTAATATAGAACTGATAATAACAAGCGCTTTTTTCCTCAACTTAGAAAATCCATTACCACATCCCATTTCTCACTACATGTACCATCTTCCTCATGATAAAAAATTAAAAAAAAACTAATAGTATACAACCAATTTCTACTCTTTCATGTAGATTGCAAGCCCTTTCTGTATTTAGAGCCAATTTAGCGTTACTAGCCCCTTTCGCCAAACTCTTGCTGGGAGAGGCCAAGGGTCTCGTCTAACAATGCTGTGCTCATTCCATCTATAACAAAAGAAATACCTGAAGACAATTCATTCAATATATTAGGATTCGGTTATAAGTTTTCAATAATCAAACTCCATTCATAATCACTCAGGTTCTGTTTCCATATCCTCAAGCGACTAGTAATCGCCACGCTTTCCCTTCTCCAAAGTACACGTACAAAGCCCCTGGAATTGCCGAGCCTCTGTAAGATCATCTAACGGCGAACATTTCTACCTGTGCTATCTTACCATATAGAACAGTTCCTTCCCAATAACTTCCTCATAGATTTCACAGTCACGTTATTGTTATACATTCAACTTTTATTTTACATAAAATTATTCATTCTCAACTTTGGAACAATATTTCAATTCTGCTAAATCATGTAGCTTTGTTTAAAATCGTGCCCCCCTTGAAGCACATTTTCTGAGGATAACTTCCAACCAATAATCGTGGTATAAGAACCTCGTGTCATTAGTAATTAGTCACGATACCAGTTATACGATAAGCTCCATTACTCCACAAACCTCTTATTCTTTGCTGCTCAATACCTCTACCAAGTTTTGAAGGGTATGATTCAATCATATCTTCAGTTTATTATTAATTATATACCCTTCAAAGTAGGGTAGCTACCTCTTCCAACCGTGTGTAACGACTTTTCCCATCATAGTTAAGGGATGAAAAGTTTCCTTGTGGGCTCCGCTGAAGATTTGAGAGCAATGGGAAGGGATATAGACACCTATAATTCAAAGAGGAAGAACAGTCTGGGATGTTGTTGTTGTTGAACTCCAGATGCATACGAGGATGTAAGCTCATTCCGGCGTGGATCAACAGCTGCCAAGACATGGTTCATACCGTGACGCTCCCGCTCATTTCGCCTATTGCTTGTGATATTTCATCTGCCAAATAGGCACTGGTTCACGAGCTTAAAGTTTCACGACGATATGAAAGCAATGCAAGATATCTCTTTTCTCACTTTTTTATCTTTGTAGATTGTTGCTGTTACATTGGTACCAGGAGTGTTGGGCTTTACCTCACATGGTTCTCCAGGAGTACCATTGTCATGGATGGATAATTATGATTTAAGTGATCTCTCATAATATCGTTGCATTATAAATGGCGCTTAATTTTATTTTAGGAGGCATATTAATACATTTGATACTCGTTATAGCCAATATGACTTGCCACTGTTCTTCAATAACGACATGTTCGTGTTGTTTCAAGTAATCACAACAGTCACGGTACAATTGTTTCTTTTGATGAATGATGTGAACTGGCCATGCCCAGGATTAATCCACGCAATGATTGGTGCAGGACAGTAATCAAAATCAATGCTTAAAAATGACGACTCACTAATTGGCTACATTGAATCTATCTGAGTCGATCCACTCTTCAACACTGATTGATTGAAATCTCGGATCTCATGTGAGATTCACTATTGTACTACATCTTTTTGGTCCAAGGGTTTCATTTCAGACGCTGGATCCTTTGGATAGTTGGGTACAATAAGCAAATTCTAAAATAATCATGCTCATCAATCAATAAGGATTAATGGTCCTCAGGATTCCACTGACGTAGTTCTCACGTTTGTCTTGTCCCTACCTGCCACGCTCCCCTGGCGACTACCATCGTTGTGTTCAATTTCTCTCGTGACACCTTCCATGGCCTCCCTTTTTTGTCTCCTATCAAAGTATTCCACGACCGGAAGCCAAGCCGTCATAGCAATTGCCCCGCCAAGGCCCATTCTATACCCCAACTTAAACCTCGGTGCACTCGTAGTCTTCACAAATACCTGATTCCACCACGCTCCTTGAGCCGCCCCAATACTATTCAAACTAGCCACCACAATTGCTCTCTCTTCCGCATCTCTAGAACAGACTTCATTAGTCCATGATACGATGATAGGAGTTGTGGCTTGGATTGTGCCGGCTAACCAAAAGGCAAAGTACTTGACCCCCTTGGGGACAAACCAAGCCACAAGAATGGCTTCGGCAGTTATGTTGCAGAAGTCTATGAGCAGAAGAGAGGGAAGCCGGTTTTGAGTGTAGTCATTGTAGATTCCGGATCCGATCATATAGATTATCGAAATGGCGGAATAGACGGTAGGGAGGTTGTTAATTTGGGGAATGGAGTACGTCTCCTCGGTTTTGAGCCAAAGGGTCATAGTTGAGGTGGTTGGTGCTTGATAGAAAAAGTAGTAGAGTGAGAAAGTAATATTCTAACCGTGTATTAGGAGGATATAGTAAGAGGTTAATTTTGATGGAAGAGCTTACCATGATCCAGAATCTCCATCTACCAAGAACTCTTTTGAATATTGGAAGGTCTAACTTCCCAACTGGTGCTCCCTTTTCTAATGCTAGCCTTTCCACTGCTAATTCCTTCTCTCTATATGTCATCCACCATGATTTGTCTTTGGAAGTGATTGGATCAGGTATGAAGATTATTCCAAAGACTAGAAGGGGTAATGAAATTACAAAATCTGAAATCATCTTGTTAACAAGATGGTCTTGTAGTAATTGAGAGTTGTCCTCCGAACCAATGATGAAAAGCCATCTCCACCCTGCTAGACCCGAAGCACCGTTCATACTAGTGTAAATGCCCGCTTGAATATACCCAGAGAATATAGTAGCTGCAATCCCTGAAGCTGCGAAGAAACCGCTACGTTTGTTGATTTCATGATTGCGATACCACGATCCAATCATGAAGTGCAGTCCTTTGATGCGGTTAGCACTGAGCAAAACACAATTCAATTTTACACTTACCCGGCCAGCATGTAGCTTCCACCATTCCATTGAAAAATCTCATGACATATATTTGCTCCACACTTTTGACCTTGTATAAAAATAAATCCAGCAAACTCCAGATAAATTCTGCTCATGGTAAATAATACCTTGGGCTGATTTTTGTAAGCAGGATATTGCTAGGAATCTGACCTACAATGTATCCAATTTGATAGTACGTATTGAACCAATTAAGCTCATTTCCATTGAGGGTGAGATCCTCTTTCATTTCAGACACATATGCATTGGCAACATTGTTGCGATCAAGATTTTTGCAGAAAAATGATAGACAACAATAAGTAAGAAGGCAGAAATCCAGCTTTTGAACAAATTTGACCTCTTCTACGGGAGTTCCAGGCCGATTCAACCAAAAAAATTTGTTTGATTTGGCTTTCACGGATGGGACACTGCCTAGTCCTTCAAATTCATGAGTTTGCATCTTTCGATTCCGAAGGATATGATGGTTGAAACGGTCTATCTCTATATTCCCGATAGATCACCTATATCAATTATATATGATCTTATGTTGCATCCAATCACCGAAACGACCAAACAGAGAAGATCATTGCGACAGCAATCACTCGAGTCCGCCAGACCATTAGTTGAATGAAGAAGATATGATAAGCATTTGCTCTGGAGAAAGACTTGAGTCTCAAAGTATTCATGCAACTCGAGTAGTAACATATCCGGATTGGAATATTGATAGCTGCTGCAGAGATATATATTTTGGGTAGTATCAAGAGCGGGGTTGAAGGGTATCACTCAAAGCAAACATTTGCTTGTGATTATTGGCCTACCAATGATCGGCCGATCCACCTGTGCTGAAATTTGGGATTTTATCTTATGAGGAGAATATTGCGTCAGAATTGAAGTAACTGGGGGGTATATGGCCGCGAGATAGCCTGCATCAAAAGTCAAACCAAAAAGATATTTGAAGTAGGCCGACCAATTAATTAAGTCCTTCAATAGTTAGATACTGTTCAACTTTATTGCTGTATCAGAGAATTCATTGAATGCACTTTTACTATGACTTCTCACGAATTCTCACACTCATCTCCTATCAAGATCATTGGTGCAGGGGTCTTCGGGCTTTCAACGTGCGTCTCATAACTCTGAGTCATGCTCCCAGGCTTACTATGCCTATAGCTAGCTATCGAAGAAAAATGCTGACAAGAGCATAGGGGCCTGTATCTTTCCAAGGCTGGTTATACAGACATCACAATCTTTGACTACCAGCCATACCACGAAAATGAATATTCAACCACAAACGGTGCGGATGCGGCATCCGCAGATTTCAACAAAGTCATGCGTATGAGTTATGGGAGTGATATTATGTACCAGCGATTAGCGATGGAAGGTGTGAAGATATGGAATGAATGGAATGAGCAATTATCGAAAACGCCAAATTCCGAACTGCCAAAAGGACTCTCGTCCGATGACAAACTTTGGGAAAACTGTGGATTTTTACGATTGAGTGAAGATGATGTATTGAGTGATCATGAACTTACGACTTTGGTAAGCCTCACCAACGAAGGTTTGAGAGACACGCAGTATATTCTTGGCAACGTCGAGGATGAAAACCGTGCTCGAGACAGCTTTCGCCGGTTCGACCAGAAGTTCGATGCTCTGAAGCGAAAGGAGAAGGGGCAAGCCTTACGTGGGGTTTTTGATAGCACGGCTGGGTTTTTAAGGGCAAGTAAGGCATGTTTGTGGGCGATGCATTTAGCACGAAAATCCGGGGTGAAATTTGTCATTGGTGAAAATGGGAGACTAGCCTCTCTGATCAAAGAAAGCGATGGGAAAGTTGTTGGAGTCAAAACAGCAGATGGCGTATCACATCGAGCTGAGCTCGTGATTATTGCTGGTAAGTCATATTGGTACCCACCTTACTTTCCATGTTTTGATCGAAGGTACTAATTCCAGCAGCTGGATCCTGGACACCCTCTCTTCTGCCTTCCGTGCGAAGAATACTGGAAGCTACAGCAGGAAGCGTGGCATATATACAGATCCCCAAGTCGCGGCAAGATCTCTGGACAAGATTTGCACCTGAAAACTTTCCTGTTTTTTCTTTTGGCGGTTGGGGTTCAGGGGCGGGCTTGGGTGGCTTTCCTCGGACTGAGACGGGTATTATCAAAATCGGTTTCCGAGGTAAGAAATACACCAATTACGATCAGCTTCCTAGCGATGATAGAAAATACATGGAGCCCGTTAGTGTTCCCAAGACCAGATATAGCCCAGAAGTGGAGACCAGAATTACAAAAGAGGCATTGAATATCATCAAAGGATTTATTGCATCGAATCTTCCAGAATTGGTCCCATTTGGAATCTCAGGTGTGAGAAATTGTTGGTATACAGATTCGCTGGATAACGATTTTCTGATATCTAGAGTGCCGACTCAAGATGGACTTATGGTATGTTCCGGAGGAAGTGGACATGGTTTCAAGTTTCTGCCAATCTTGGGCCGAGAGGTTGTACGCATCATAGAAAGTCGTAGATTTAATGATCTTAATGAATATGGACAAAGGTGGCAATGGCGTGATAAGAAGGTTGGTGATGCGCGTAATGGTCTGGAGGATGGTGTGAATGGCCCAAGAGTTTGGAGCAAGATGGAGCTAATTAGTGATGATGATCTTCAGTTCAACGTCGATTATGATGAACAATCAACCTTATGAGCATCAATTGGGCATTCTGAGTGTTTCCTGTTGTTCGAAATAGTCTAGATTAGTGGGGGTTAACCGTTGAACTGCATATCTCAACGTTTGGTCAAGTTTCGTGTCGTCGAAAGGAAAAGTTTTACCAAACTGCACTCCTTCGAGAGGAAGAAAGAATTCTGGGGGGAGCATCCAGATTCTGCAGACATGAATAGTTCTCTTCTATAGTCACCTTTTCCACAATCTGAATTGTCTCCTCGACAATTTTTCTTGTAAATTTGGCCAGCCAAGTCGCTTGTAGCGTTTTGTGAGATTGTGGTTATTTTATATATCTACCTATAGAATATCCCAAGATTCGATATTGCGCATTGCGTTGAAAGTTTGCAAAATACTTTATTTTATGAATGTAAAGTATGGCCTAGCACAATATCCAATATATATTTCAAGAAGACGATAGGCTGCATGAGGTAACGAGATCTACATTGTATGTGCATGTATCGTGGTATCAACCAGCTTCTCAATTTCTCCTAACGTCGGGAACCGAATGTTGCTATCGCCGTGGCGAGTTTTGCGATTGTGATTCCACTACTCGTGCCCTTGAATCTTGGCTCGTTTATGCCCCTGGTAGTTACCCGACCTTGCTAGACATTGAGATCGGTTACCGTTCTTACGTATACCTTTTCGCGATAAACTTTCTTTCCTCCTTACAGGATGTGAAAAACATTTTCAAAACATTTAATGAAACCCATGAGATAAAATATCAAAAAAGATGAGTGGCATGTAGCCAGAGGATCCTAAGATCAAACCTCTACCCAAGCGCCAGTATTGAAATGACAAAATTCCGACATCTTGACTTCGCCGTATCGCTCCTTCCTTGCCCTGACAATCTAACTTCTTGTATTCTATCAGGCCTTTCGGTTCCTTCGATACATTTTCTCTTTACTCATATATCGCGACTTCTCACACTTTCACCCAATCCTCATCATGATCTATTACAGCCGCCTCTTCCTCATTTTGGTCTTATCTCACCTCCCCAAGTCCCTGGAGTGTCATCCGAATCTTCCTTCTCCTCCTCCTCCTCCTCCTCAATATTGTATTCAATCTGCAAAAAGAGATGCTTCCAAACTCATGGCTCAAAGCCATCGTTCCCCTGCGACTCACCATGCGAAAAGGGTCATGATCACAAGGAAGCCAAAGAACGTCTCGTGTCACCCCATTTGATCTCTCGACTATCCAATTATCCGACTCAAAACATCGATCAAATATTGGTGGTATCTTAAATGCAGCATCACTCTCAGGATCTAGGATTTCCTTACCAGTTGCCACATTTCATAGCCGAATGAAATCATTGTGACCATCAGGGTTACGACCAATCTGCTTGTTGTCTAGAGAAATTTTAAGAGATCCATTCATGTCGGAAACATGTGAAGATGTTTGCACTCGTTGTAATAATTCAAAAAAGCGTGCAAATTCCAAGTCTTAATCACACTATAAAACCTTATAGCTACTCTTTTACTATTCGGCGAAAATGCTGTCGAGGTAATAGACCATGAATGACCTACGAGTGTCTGCAACCTTGAGTTGCCTGCCATGTCCCAAAGATAAATCGTTGATTTCATTGAATCTGCAATTATCTAACCATTTTGTGAAGATAAAATTTCTGAAATCTGGTCTGTTTTTAACATATGATAAGACTCAGCATAAGGCTTTTGACTGTATTTGTGGTCACTATGTTCTCAAAACATCTGTAGAATGTTGATATCAGTTCCACTAAACTTCCAACCTGAGTATGGCAACTCCCACAACTTCATTTGCAGAAGCCGTCGTGGAGGACAACACGCCTGAGGCTTCAATACATCACGGATTCGAGGTCTAATACTCCCCCCAACGTTAACCCCAACCGGATTCCTCGACTCCTATCCATTCTTTGCGATTTTTACGCCCACATATACTCTCTTCAATAGCACAAACATCTATCTACTCCATGCTTACTCTTCGTCCTCGCAATTCATATGGCTACCAAACATATGCCCGCTTTCCTCTTCGTATACTCTTAAGCATAACACACTTCAGTAACATCTTTAATCCAGTATCCACAATTTTCATATGCCCTTATCAGTATAGTACTTGATGAGACATTGTTACATTGCCCGCGTGCCTTAACGCTTGAACGGAGTCAGAAGGCCATTTCACAATTGGTTTTACATCTGCAATATGGTATATCGGATACATACTAATTGATGGGGTTTACTACTGGTTGGTTTATCACTTTTAATATACATCGGCACAGGCAGGTATTCCCATGTGATTCCCATGGAGCATACTATGGAACATAAACCTTTGTAGCGGTACTTTGTTTTATGATGCACGACCACATCACCTCGGTTGAGACGTGAATTTATCACGTCAAAACATTTTTCTGTCCCATCTTCTAGACCTAATAACGCCTGGTTCTGATTAAGAACCAGTTAGTTTTCAAATTGCCGTTCAAGAGTGCTAGAGGGCGCATACGTCTCCTCCTAACAGAAAAGAAAAGGCCCCAAAATGATCGGTAAGCATCATAGAAAATAGATTAATTTGAATACTCTCTAATCGGTATTATTTTGTAGCCAGGCAAAGAAAGCCCGGGTTTCTGCTGTCTGCACTCGTTTCAAGGCCAAGTTCCGCCGGCATCGACCAGAGACCCCGGCCATAGCCCCGAGAGTTTTCACACCGGAGACAACAAATGTCACAAATCCTGGTGACCGAAATGGAATTTCGCTAGGCCCGGATACCTAAGAAACGCTGGTGCCGGATACCAAAAAAAGGCTGGTAGACCAAAAAAAGTCTGGCTGAAAAAGTTCCCGGAGTGACCATGCAGATTTCCAAAGCAGAACCGGTGATTAATGAGGATTGTAAAGAAGGTTCCAAATTGCAGACCAGAAACCTATGGAACGAGGCATTTTTGTCCCTCAAATCCCATGAACAGAACCAGTTGACAAAGATTCTTGGTGATGGACAAGAGTTTTCAGTGTTCACCAAGCCCGACTTTGCGAGCCTCAAAGCCGAGGTTCAACTAAAGCATGATCAATGTGAAATGGAGTCCTAGGGAATCTCTGTTGGGGATAATGACCTGCTAATTAGGGACTTTGCTGCAAAGTCTGCTGCATGGCTGCAGAAACTTGGAGGTGCAGTTATGCCGTTTGCGCCAGCCACGGTATCTGCCCCGTGGGGCTTGATTAAAGGCATTTTACAAACATCTATTAGCTACGATTAGCAAATGCTTTCCTGGCTTGTAAACATGGATGAGGTACTCAGAGTTGTGTACTACGGCCAGATCTATGAGTCGGTCTATACCGTTAAGACAACTGACAATGATATGCTGCGAGCTCTTCAAGTCGAACTGCATGGTATATACCAAAGCACCTTAGAGTTGATTCTATACACTAATAACCAACTATCTGGTGGCACAAGGAAGAATGTTGTTGAAGCTATTTTTAATCCTGATAGTGCATATGACTTTTTGGGTCGCCTAAAAGCTCGACATATCGGCCTGGATCATGCCGTTGGGTTGTGTGAAATTTACCGCTGTGCAAAAGCAGATAGTCGCTTATGGGAGGCAGTAGTCACCCTCAGCGAGCACATCGCACAGCTTAGGAAGCAGATCGATACCTACTACCAAGCAACAGAGAGCGCGATGATGAACGATATTCTGGACACAATATCTACTATTCCATATACAACCCAACACCAAGGATACCAAGAAAAGTCGACTACTAATACATGCGAATGGCTGTTGGAAGATGAAAGATTCTGTGAATGGGAAAGTAGTGGATGCTCTGGGCTATTTTAGCTTTGAGGTACAGGTACGTTTTCAGCGTTCCTTTATAAAACAGTCCTGCTGATAAATTATAGCTGGAGTTGGGAAAAGCTTCCCGATATCCAAGGTCGTCGACCACCTAAAACAAAAGATGAATAGAACCCTAAATAAAGAGTGCCTTGCATTCTTCTATTGTCGCAGGACCCGGGGTGAAGAATTACGCAGCAACCCATTGTCGGTCCTTCAAAGTTTCTTACAACAGCTCGCGTGTCATTTTAACAAGCCAGAATTGATGCAATTAGGCTTGGTTGAAGCCTTCAACCATATTAAAAAAGAGAAAGGCAGCTTCAATCGATCCATATGTGAATCTTTGCTCTTGGACTCATTTGATTTATACCCATGCACAACCTTGGTCATCGATGCACTGGATGAATGTGACCCCGCATTGAGAGGCGAGCTTATTAAATTTCTTAACATTGCAATGAATCGGGTTTCGGTGCCAGTCAAAATATTCATCGCCAGTCGTCCTGATGATGATATCAAAAGAGCATTTGTCTCAAAACAAAAAAAATTTATTGACGCCAAGATGTCTGAGGATGATATGCTTCTGTTCATTGATCTGAGGCTCCAAAGCATGATGAAGAATAACCCTGCGATTGAAAAGCTGAAAGAAGAAATTTCTCAGCAACTTTTCGAAAAATGTATGGAATGTAAGACTTCTTGAACCCCTAGCTGAAAGAAATTCGAGCAATACTGATTAGTGTTAAGAGGTTTTAATGGACCCATCTTCAACTGTAACAGTTGAGAACCTGTCGAACCGAACATTCTATCAGGGCCCGGCTAAAATCGCTCCCTTCTGGCCTGAAGGAGGCGTACGATGACATCTACGTTCGTATCAAAAAGCAGGATGACCTCGCCGCAACAATTTTGAAACGTGCTGTCATGTGGGTTATGTGTGCTGCTAAGCCATTGACCAGCGATGAGATCTTATCCGCAATTCGGATTGACGGCAATAAAGATAGCTTCTAAGTTTCAGAAAAGATCACTCAAGACGACCTTCTCTTCTTTTGCCAGCATCTCCTTGTTGTCGACAATATGGGCTTATGGAAAGTGTCCCATCTCTCAATCATAGAGTATTTCGAGCAGGAGTACTGAACCCTTCTCGATGCCCACTTATATGCTGGCAATGCTTGCCTTTTATTCCTTCTTGACATGCCCGAGCGGTATGAAGATATCGAATCTGATGACGGAGCAGAGAAATCAGAGGATACAGCAAAAAGCAAATCGAGGGCACTCGGCTTACATGCTGATTTCCGACGATATGTTTTTTGGCATTGGTTCATCCACGCACAAGCCCAGAATAGGCGTCCGGTATCCCAAATTATTTCGATGAAAACGCGGCTGGTAAAATTCATCGGTTCTCCTACCAGGGGCAGCGTTCGATATAAGTCTTGGCTCCAACGCATTTATAACTTTGGCGTTGAACCAGAAATGTCACCACATTCAGAAACTGGGTATTTCCTAAAATCCCCATATGATTTACCGATTTTTCTAGCATGTCGATTGGGTATTTATACCGCGTTGGGGGATTGGTGGGATGATCTTGACGGTTGCCTTGAAGAAGTTGATCGAGTGGGACGTGGCTTAGTTGAACTTGCTACCCGCGCAAAATATTATCCACTATGCAAACGACTCTTAGATGCAGGAGCTTCAGTAGACAAGGGTAATCCAGGCACTAGTATTTCCAGTGCTATCGATAGTCGTAACCTAGAACTTGTTCAGCTTGTATACGAGAAGAATCAGCTTCACTGGGACTATCTGATTCAGCATGATACATTCAAACGAGCGCTATATCTTACCTTCAGTAGTGGCAGCTATGAAATTGGTCGATATATGATTTCTGATAGGAGGCTTAATGTGAACATGCATGTTCCTGATTATAGAAATCTCATTGGTGCAAGCGTCGAAAGTAACGACCCAAAAATGCTCGACTTCTTGATCAATCGTAGTGCAAATGTCGAGGCCTATGTGGATGGAGAATTTGGGATTGTTCTTGAAAAAGCTGCTCATGAAGGAAATCTGAGCATAGTAAAATGCCTCATCAGCAGAGGTACTGAAATCAATCTTCTATTAAAACATGGATCTTATGGAAGTGCGCTCGCTGCTGCAGTTGCTAACGATGCAAAAGATAACTTGGATATTGTTAAGTATCTTATTGAACGTAGCGCTAATATAAATCTTCCACTTAAATGTGGAAAGTATGGAGGTGCACTTGCCGATGCTACTAGTCTTGCTGCTACTAGTTCTGCTTATTATTCAGAAGATACTTTAAATGTTGTTAAGTATCTTATTGAACGTGGTGCTGAAATCAATCTTCTATTAAAATGTGGATATTATGGAAATACGCTCGCTGCTGCTGCTACTGCTGATAATCAAACAAATAGCTCAAATGTTATTAAGTATCTTATTGAATTTGGTGCTAATATAAATATTATGTTAGAATGTGGATATTTTGGAAATGCACTTACTGCTGCTGCTTCTGTTTATTGTATTGATTATAATACAGAAAATAGATGCAATATTGTCAAGTATCTTATTGAGCATGGTGCTGATATGAATCTTCCAGTAAATTGTGGAAATTATGGAAGTGCACTTGCTGCTGCTGTCTTCTCACCGAAAGAGCTAGATATTGTCAGATATCTTGTGGAATGCGGTGCTGAGACCAATCTTCTGCTGGAATATGGGGAGTTTGGTAGTGCACTTACGGCTGGAGCATACTATAGCCACTTGGAATGTGTTAATTTCTTGATCAGTAAAGGTGCATTAGTAAATCTCAAGGTGAATAGAAAAAGATTTCCAATGCTCTAGAGGCTGCAGAGGTTATGCTATCTAGAGAAGATATGGAGAGGTAGGGGGGTTTTTTTTAGAGCAGATATCGATCTGAAAAATTCAAAGGAAGAAGCTTCAAAGTTTCTTCGCTCTTTAATAACTGCTGCTGGCGCGCCATCTACATCTCGTTGATATTTCACGTCATGTGCATCGGTTTATGTCGTCCAATCAAGCTACACAGCCCGGCTTGTAATTAGGTCGAGCTAATGCATTTTTCATATCGATACAAGATACAAAAGTTCAAGCTTAATATATCTGTACACTGTCATATTTGGATTCAGCAAATGGACATTCGAAGTTTCAGTAGCTCGGGCTGACGGGCAACTAAAATGCTGTTTGCAGCTCGCATTCGCAGGGTGCAATGATTCATTAACCATTTTTCAGCTGAAGAATTAGAGCAAAACAATTTTAGTTAATATCATTTGAACTGTCTCATAACCAAAACCGAGCTAATCCAATTTCTAATTCCCTTCTTCGAATGCAATATCATGGATCCTATTGAATTGGCTGTTGGAGACTGGTCTAATATCTTCTGACAAGACAGTCGCTCTGCCCATATGAACATTCATAGCTCGAAGTTTCAAGAAGCATCAACAGTCTACAGGCAGAAAACTCAAATGGGCCTTAAAGATAAAACGAAGTCTACGTTCCAAGTTCAACAATTTGGAATCTTGGTTCAAAAGTTGCGTAAATTAGTTCCAACGGATAAATCATCTATTATGTCTAATGAAAACTCTCATAAAGTGGTAGAAAGTATATTTCTCACTCCAATTTTGATGAGTTTTGTAGACATATTATAGAAGAATCCAATTAACAAATCCAATGGCAGGAAATGTTAAGACATATTGAAGGTATAATCTATACCTGATATCGATAAATGGCTCGAGGTAGCTTATACCAAAGATATTTATGGTAAATCTCATCTGAAAAGATTAAACGGTGCTTGCGTTTGGGCTAATTAATCTATCTGTACTGTATCTCAAAGCAGAATCCTGAAATCGCAGATGTCAGAAGCCACCACAAGTGTGCTATCCGCGGCCGGTGAAAAGATGGGTGACTTTGCGCCAGCGCGGAGGCTTGAGCATAAGGAAATTAATATGCCTGCTATTGCATTCGGGAGTCGAATTATTCCATCCGAAGATCCATAGGCAACCATCCTTCTATCTGGTGAAAATATAACATGTTCTACTGTATTCGAATGGCCTTCAAGTATCTGCATGCCAGATATCCAGTATGATCGTTCTCTTGAAACTTCATGGATCCAGTTAGGAATACGTTCTTGAACCCTCTTTCCAATGATATTCTTTTCTGTGGCAAAGAAAGGGGTCGAAGATTATATCTACAGTGGGGGCTCCTCTATCTCCGATTTGTTGTAAGATACGAACTTCAGAGCATTCTAAATAAAGGTGTAAAGTTCACAGTGTCACTTGCGCTTCATGATTTATCAGCAATTTCAGAAGGAAAAGAAAGATCAAACGAATGATGATAGAAAGCACTTACTGAGATATGAGATTGCAAATCCTTGATTGCAATGATACCCTCTGGGGGAAGCTTTTCCATCAAGCTGATAACTTCCAGCGAATAAAGAAAATGCTTTGATAGAAAGCTATGAAGATTTCCATTGTCGTACCGCTAGACATTGCCTCTGTGACGATGTTTCATTCAGTGACAGCATGAGTACTCGACGTGACGCAGATACTCCAAGCTTTTTTTTCTCATTGATCTGATTAAGACAAGTCCCAGGCTTCACCTGACATGCATTCATTTTCAACTTCTCCATAATTATCAAGCAGTTTTTGATAAATTTCTTGCGGAATCATTGTTCTTAGAATCCGAAGGCTCGCATTTTGACATATTCCTGAAAAGATCTGGTCAAATAGAGTGACCAAAGGGGATTGTGGCTGCTGCAAAAGTGATTATATAAAGTCAACATTGACACAATGAAATTTGCAACGAGAATTAAGCAGCATGTCGAGAAATGCGCAAGAATCTTAGAAAGTGTGAAGATTGATGAGGAAGGAATAAGGATCGTGGGCAGAGCGAAAAGCGCCGAGTCCAGAGCGGCTTTCAGATACTTTCTTTTCAAGAAAACGCAATGGTCAACAAAAATGCATTGAAACTGCGACTAGAATGTATTAGAGGCGTAATTAATAGGCGGGATGCTTCGAAGGTGGTGTATTAATAATGAATGGAGAAACAAAATTGACCACCTGAGTTGGCTATGGTATGTTTGAGGTTTGCAATGCTTATACCGACTTGAACGTCACTAGTATTGATCATACCGATCTCTGACTTTTTCAAAGGACACAGCAATACTAATGCAGTGTATATATTGACAGGCCTTTCCAGCTGAAATTTCGGCATGTTGAACAAAATTCGATTACACATATTATCCAGTCTTTTTGCTGGCTATGTATCGACAGATTCTGCAGTCGATAGCCTTCTCCAAAACTTCTAGATTGTTTCTCAGTTTGCTGACTGTCAAAGCAGCCCAAAAGAATATACCATCTACACGACCAAGTATAAGCTCCTTGAGGTAGTTTCCAAACTCCGCAACAATGCTGATTCTATAGATGCTGCTTGATACAAATGACTCAAGATCTTTAGCTATTTTTCCATTCTATTCTCGATTCAAGTCAATGCATGGCTCCCCTTTTTGAGTGTCTCTTTCTGTTCGACTCCGTTTCTCTCATACATTTCTGCAAGCTTTATTCGGAGAAGTCCAAGAGACCTTTCATCACACTCATCAAGTCTGTCGAAGAAAAATATCGTTCACCTGAGCATAGACTTAAATATTTGCTACAAATCTTCCAAATGATAATTGCTAACAAGATCGTCATTATTCCGATGCTTGATGTCGAACTCCCTCAAAACATCGTCATGGAAGTCTCCACTTGCATCCATAAGTTTTCGTAGAGGACTTCGAAGCATACATAAGGCTGTGTTGCGTTTAGGATCGCTACGTGAGCAATAGTAGTCCAATATCAAGGTTTAGGCTGGTTGTTGAAATCGCATTCTTAGCCATATACATAGAAAGCTACGTCTTGCCTTTTCCAGACCGCCATGTATCCAAGAAAAATTCCAAAGCCGCCAGTACAGCTTTGTTTTGATTTCTAGACTTGTGTGACACATTTATGCTATTTGCAGTTGGTCTCGACTGGATTATCATTTCAAGTGCATAAACTTCCTCGTTCGCCATCGGGGTGCTTAAGAAATATGCTTTACAATATGCATACTGCTACCCTGACATTCTCTAATCACTATTAGGGTCCACAAAAATCATTTTGGGCCAACAAAAATAGAATATATTTCTTTTCAATGATTGCATTCGGGAGTTGGATGGTCATATTGCCCACGATTGAACCATTAATTGAACATTTCGACTGTCTGCCAAGCTGTTCCTACTGACTATATAGGAGGAGTATTCAGAAGCCATTTAATATGGGAATTTAAAATTGAGGAAGATAACTTTTGCGAGGAGTTAAATCGCCCCCAAAAACAGGAAGTTGTCCACTTGCAAATCCCCCACATCGCTTATGCCCAGCCACAGCCGCCGGTATACACTGGTGTACCAATGGATAAGGATTGAGGTTCGTTATGGAGAAAAATATTGCAGCTACTCTTCAGACAAGACTCATGTGGTTTCAACTGATACAACAACTGTTGCTACTGAAAAAAGAGGATACCCATAGCACATGAAGTCCCATAGGTCTATCATCCAGGATTGTACCTTGTCGCTTACGGATGAAAGTATAAATAAATGTATGCTGGGATTCAACGGGTATCAATATAATTGAATGAGGGTCCTAAATGATTTGATATCGTTGCTTGTCCGCCATCTGAAAATGCAGCATATTAGCCGTCGGCTATTTAAGGTTACAGCTAAAAATGCGCATTGACACAGTTCGCTGCGCCTATAAAACATGATACAACGCATCATTTACAAGGAAGCATACAATGATTCAATCCTGTTCCTTCAAGTTGCACATAGATCAAGACAACAGGAGGCGCTGGTCAATCTGATGGAGAGATTCAACCGTCCAAAGTCGAATCTAGGTATGAAGATCGGTCAATCTTTATATAAATTACTAACAGATATTAGCTATAGAAGACAATGGCTTGGTGCACACTACCAGAAGTGACCTTACACCAAGAACGGATAACCATAACCTAAAGAAATCACATCCAAAAGACGCAAACTCAACTGCCAGCCGAACCATACTAAGAAATGTTGCCAAAGAACAAGCCTTTCAGATCAATGGGCCCATTGGAGAACGGGGATGGCGGGAAGTCACGCAATTGGAGATTTGTGATAACGAAGCTACTGGAAGCAGCATACAGATCAATCATGCTGTTTCCGAAGAGGTATTTCTTCAGTTATTGGCACAAAAAGATCGAAGTAAGATAAAAGCTTAACATGATATGGCGATCATTTAGCAGCTTGTTACAGATCTTGTGTTTGTATTGGTGATTGCTCTTGCGCAGTGGGCGAAATAAGGTTATTACTGTCAATATTTGATGTGTATGATATTATTATGTGTATATCTAATAGAACATATTGGCATGAACAGTAGAAGTTAAGCTGGCCAGCCTCCAAGCTAGTACTAGCGCCACATGTGATTCTACCAATTTCACATCATCTCAGATTGGCCATGAAGTACAGAACCCATATACGATACCCAGAGATTCCACGGCATACATGTACAGTAGCCCTCCACTTGTATTCACCGCTTCCAGAAATACATCAAAAACATCACTATGCTATGTTTCCAATCAGCAAAATATATTATTCAAAGGAGCATAGGAGAATCACACAGGTATCTTGATCATATAGCTTTTTGTTGAAGTTATAGTAAAAGGTTGAATATCATATGGATAATCAAGAATGAAATCATCAGGCGTATAGCACGAATGGGTTTAACTGTAATTACAGAATTGTGTTCCATCACCAAATTCCTTTCATACTATGAAAATCGATATCATGACTTTTATGCCATCTAGATTCTAATTGCATTAAACAAGATAGATTCTACCCTCCGCCATATACCACCTTCCATCATAAATTCTACACTATGAAATCCACACAGCGCTCAAGTAAAATACTGTCAACCCTAGCCCTATAACCCCTAATCCTCAACCCTTGAGGACATCCGAGTAATTCACCTTATAACATTATCAAACAACTAACCAACAAACAAAAAAATCCATAACTAATATCTTTCAAAATAAGGCTCAAATCCAAAAGGCAGAATATATGGTAACTATTTAGTATAAAAACAGATGTCTAATCCCTATAACATTCATGATAATTATAATCACAATATTGATTATACCATAGAAGATATATAAGGTATAAATGGCATAGAAGCTAGTATATATAGAAGAATAGATGATTGATCAATCATAAAATCATAAAGGTGGTTTCTATAATAGATATTTCTGCAATCGGTCTGGCCTTGGGAAGTTGGGATTGGAGTATCGATTTTACTTTTACTAGGACTATGTATGTATGTATGTATGTATGTGTGTATGTATGTATGTATGTATGTATGTATATGTACAGGATTCATGAATAAAAGATTCACAGATCCGATATCAAGATTTCTCAAGATAAAAACAGAGTCTACAAAGAAAATGCGGGGACTATATAATTTATAGTTTGTAATATATACTCTATCAAACACTATCCCATAACTAATCAATCTTCACAAGGAAATAGCAGGAAAGAATAGCGGGGTATTAAAGTTTTAGATTCCCCTTCAGTTCTCTCAACTGCTAATAAGCATGCATCAACTTCCCGCTATGTGACAATTCGAACAAGACGACCTTGCAAACTTCCAGGTCTGGAGAACTAATACCTCTCGATGGGAATCTGGTGGTATGGCTCTGTCCGCGGGTAATCAATCAGGACTTGGGATTATGCGTCTGGGTTTGGGGGGAAGGAGCCGCTTGCAATTGTGAGATTGATATTCCTATTCATGCGGATCTGATGATATAGGTATAGGTATAGGTATAAGTCTGCAACATGATGGAAGGATGGTGATTGAAGTCTTGACTGAAAACTCTGTTCTAGTTCCCGAAAAATCACAGCCCGGCAAACTTGTCGCTGCCCGGCCGCTAAGATTCGCTGTGCGTGAGATATGGATTGTTGCATGTTAGTGGGTGAGAGGAAAAGTGAGTGAGTGAGTGGAACTATCCATCCAATATCAATATATAATCACAAGTTCTACCCCAATCTTCAGTTTCGAGTCTCTAGATTCCAGTCTCCAGTCTCTAGATTCCAGCCCAAACCACAAATACAAACACAACACCCATCAAGCAAAAATCCCACCTCACCCTTTATCCAAACAACCCAAAGACCAATCAAAACCCCCAACAATTCCATCCCCCAATTATCAAAAAAGCGGAACTCCCTTTCCAAAACAATAAAATATCTGAATTTTTGTTACAAAAAAGATCAGAAAAATCCTCCTATACAAACATCACTCAAACCCAGCCCCAAACCAATATCCGAACCACACCATGCGACACAGAACATCTAAACACACCTTCCCTCCGATCTATATCAAACATCCTCTATCCAGTATTCACAAACCTTAACGCCATCGATTCAGGTACCGCAGTATCTTCATATCTTGTGTTATATAACTTGTGTTGGGTTTCGTGGGGAGGTCCGGGGTATGGAGTATGCGTGTTTGATCGAGGAACGGAGGGCATGTAATTGCAAGGGTTAGGGGGTAGCTATTGAGGGGTAGCGACTGAAGGGGTTTTGGTTGTTGATCTATAGGTTGTATTGTGTTATTATAGTGGGGATTAGGGTTAGCGCATAATAATGGGGAAGGGTGTTTGGTTTTTGGGGGTAGGGTTTGTGGGGAGGTAGATTGGTGGTGGTGATAGTGGTTTGGTTTAGTGCGGGGGGGGGGGGAGTTTGGTATATGGATATAGATATGGATATATTGATATGGGAGAATGATGGATAGATTGTTGGATGAGTATTCTGTATACGTAGCGGTTATTATATCATACCATATTATCACATCATATCAGCATCAAAGAGCACGATACAAACCAAACCTCGGATATATATTTTCGAACAAATCGGTAGATGCATGCGATCCTTACTCTGCACGAGAAAAGGGTAGAGACAGAGAGAGAAAGAGAGAGAGATCTGCCGCCACGGGTGCAACTTTCGCATTTACGAAACGCGTTAGCGTTCGGCGATCTTCGCGCAATCCATGGTGCGTGACATCAGATCCGCTCCCGTCTTGGTGATTACTTCATCGATGGGATCGTTCGCTGCGGCATTAACCTATCTCATTAATGGAATGCAAGATAGGGTTTGTCCTGCCGCACATGATCAGGAATGCGAAAATTAAACTCTTCACTAGGGATCAATGGTACGGCGTGCATGTGGTGAGTTGACGTTTTCGAAATCCCGTCCGTGATGTAAGACATGTGAATAACACAACTCTAAATGTGTCGAGGCAGCTCGTCGGAAAATATCGAGCGTGATGGGAAATGACTGGGTGTCATTTTGAATTCTGATCCACCAGTGATCCTTCCTCCATCCTTCAATGCCGTGGCGTCAATTGACATCTACAGTTACGTGGTGAACCCTTCGGCTCAAAATCGTAAGGTTGCTGCCGATCCAAGGATGAAGAGAAGGGAATGGTCGAGAACCAATCAATAGCATGGTCTTCTACGTACGGAATGCTCCGCCACAGATCCATCGGTGGTAAAGAAGTCTTGGGTCGTATTGAATGCATGGCGGATGTTTGGAGGTGCAGACAAACAAGGATAATATGGTTCGATTGCAATTCGATGATATTTTTACTTTCCACGTGCAAGCAAAGTTATCCAGTATGTACGTACGGGTGCAGGTTGGTTTATCAAAGGATGTATGTATCTTATTAGTGCATTGGTGCTACTGTATATCTATATGCAGAAAAAATAGGGGCGTGCTGGATCCAACCGATATGGTACGGTTATCTGCGAGGAAAGCGCGGGACATGTTGATGTCAATATCAATATGAATATCAATACTAATACCAATATCAATATCAATATCAATATCAATATCAATATCAATATCAAATGATTCGAAGCTTTGATCTCGAGAGTAGAGAGGATGAGATTATGTTGAAAAAAAAAAAAACCTAGTACCCAGTCGTCCTAGCATTGAACAAGCTGAGTACAGTGTGAAGAGATGAAACATCGTTCTATTGAAAGCTTGGTCCAACCGATCTCAATTCAATTTCGTTTTTTTAAAAGTAGATAATCCAATCCGGTAAGATCTTAGCAGAAAGGTGTGATCAGTATCCCACCCGCGGCACACCGCCTCTTCTTTCCGCGAAGACCACGTCGTACAAACTGGTTACACTCATGTCTTCTGTGTCTGTACTTGACGTCCAACCGCAGAGATATCCTAAGGGACGATCCTCCTTGACACATTGAATTGCACACGGGGAGGTGAGGTTGCACGTCCATGGCCCCTCTCGTCTCTAAAACTGCAATCGATGTCACCATGACATCCGAACCAATCTTTTTCCACGTCGAATGTTGGCGGTGGTTGGGTCCTTTCGCTGGTCCCTTCGCTGGCCCCCTCATCATGCATGCAAGCTGCAGTTTCGTGGTCCTGTCTCCGTACCGTACCGTACGGCGTACAGAGATTTACGAACTACGGTGCTGTGCCCACCTAGATCCTGCAGAGACTGTATCTCCTTTTTTAAAGTTTTTCGGTTTGGGGAATGCACTCATTCCAGCAAATTAAAAATGGAGCGACTTCATGGGTTCCCCAGGCCATGTTTGTAGAAACGTGAGGTTTGAAATTTTACAGGCATTGTTAGTCGTTTGTTCAATATGCAGATGGATGATGTTCCTCTTTGGGTCGGAGGACAAGTATATACCTAGATGCTGTTGATGGATGTAGATATATTGAAGCACTTTTGAGTACGGAAACCTTGATCATTACTTGGCACTGGGTATGGAGGGATAGATAGGTGGGTGGTGTGTTTTTGAATATGGATGATAGATTGATTTGATATATTAAGACTGAGAGTTATGTTGAAGATGGTTGATTTGTTGTGTGTTTTACGATGATATGAATTTATATGTAGATAGGTATTGTGTATATATATAATAGACGTATATAAATAGGTATTGTGGATATATATGTATATGTATATCTATATACACAGGTAGATACATATACATATATACATCCTAATATAATACAATGTAACACCTTTCTCGTTCCCCGGACATCAATCATACTGGTAGCCCTGGAGATTCGTACATATACATTCATTCATACCTTCATTCATTCATTCATACCTTCATTTCATACCTTCATATCCTTCATTTTAGAACAGCATGGGCAAGAATTGATATTGATGATACGACATTATACGACTGCACAGTACTCCGTACATATGGAACCATGAATCAAAAACGGAAATGAATTGTAAATCATTCAAAGTTAATTAATCTCTTCATCGTAAGAGCAATATTGCAAGAACAATATCGTAACAACAAGACATGTAATCAGAAACATGCATCCCTTGATCCAACAGGTGAAGGGAAGATGTTGATTTAAGTAACATCTTTCTTTCAAAAGTATATTGTCTTTGTTGGTTTTGTCTGCCTGTACTCCGTCGTACTCCCCGCCGTACCGTAGCGATAGATATCGATTCGATACCCCTTCATCCGTCACGGGACAAGTCTCTTCTTTTCTCTTTTTGGATCTCCCAATTTCCCATTGTTTCCCGTTACGAACCCTTGAAGAAAGGTTGGAAAGGTTGGAAAGTTTGGAACCCTTGGGACCCTTTACCAGAAAGGTCCACCAGTGGACTTTAAAGCGTTAAATATCTCAAATCCCAGTACTGGTGGTCGCCATTGTATCGGTGTCGGATAGCTACAGGATCATATATCTCAACAGCCTAGGTATCAAGGTATCTTCGAGAGGGAGAGGAGGATGAAGGGGAGGATTACTTACTGACTGACTACTTCGGTACTTGTTGCAGTTGTTGTATTTGTGGTGCTTGTGGTACTTGTTGTACTTACTTACAATATCGAGATTAGAAGAGAGAGTTTGTAGAGTGTAAAAGCGACAAGAACTATCAAACGAAACCAAATCCAATTAAACCTAATATTAATATATGTGCATATACAATCTATACAATATCTATATATTTATATACACACTCCGTACATTCATATATACATCTATATATACGTGTATTGTATATATGAATATATACAATACTATATACTCCGTACATTGATATATATTATATACAATACTAAAAAGACTCATCGACAATCATTCTAACCTGACATCCTTCATCATTCATCCATTCATCCATTCATCATCCATCATCCATCACCCTTCACCCTCCACCCTCCACCCTCCACCCTCCACCCATCCATCATCCATCCATCTCCCAGCCGGACTGTCATCAATCAACCATTACAATAACTATCCATTACCATCCGGAGTCCTATCTATTTTCTACCATACTACCCTTCAACCCTTCACTCACAACCAGGTACCACCCACACATATCCTTGATTCTCCGCTATTGCGAACGGATCCCAATACCCACTCACCACTTACTACTCACTACTCACTACTCATTACTCACTACCTCCCATCTACTCGCTCCTCGCTCCTCGCTCCTCTTACCTCGCAATCATCCTTTCATTTGCAATTGTCCGATGACAGTCAATCAGGCAATCGGATAGCAAGGAAAGGAAACGAAGGGAAAAGGAAATTATCTTCCCTTAATTGCCCTTTGACCTTCTCATCTTATCAATTATCATATGCCGATCTTTATCTATTCCGTTCCTCGATTCTTCAATTCCTCATTTCCTACCTAGTGCCTACCAATTCCCTCCGAGGAAATAAACTCTCTTCTGTACAAACAAAGTATTGACTGTAATACCGACACAAACAAACTTTCTTCAACATTTCGCCTTGTTTTGAAAAAACTAAACAAAAAAAGAGACTCAATCACATCAACCTCTGCCGATATATCCTGCATCAAAACATATCCTAGTACCGAAACTAAGTATACCTTGATATTTATTACCTACGGACAAATCATCGCACGAGCCTGACGAGCGGGAAGAATTCTTTGCCCAAGAAATTTAAAATACGGCAGTCAATTGAATGCTTCGCATCGGTAGAAGGTTTGCGCGCATTTGCACCTGCAATACAATATCGACCCTTTCGTATTGATCTAGGCTACAGTTGCATTCAAGGTGGATCAGGACCAGGAACAAGTTTGCAGCACCACTATATTATCTTTTAAAACGAACTTACAATACTTCATGACGACTCAGCTGCAATTGTGGCTGCCATGCATACCGTCGAGAATATGCCGAATGCACCGACGAAGCGACTCGGCGTTGACCTGAATGTTGATACTGGCTACAAAGGGAAAGGAAGAAGCAGCAGCATATCTCCACCCCAGACACCAGAGGCGCAGGCTCCCAGCAAAGATATTATTACTCCAGCGAGCCGGGCGCTTAATGCACGGAATGGGTCCGGCCAGTCATTTTTAGATGACATTACACAAGTTGATCCTTCCAGCAAAGAAACCGATCCTGAGCATGTACGAAATAACCGGGATTCTCACGACCTTTCCCTTTCCCCCCGACAAGTGACCCGCGACTCATTGGTAGATCATATGCTACTTTCTTTAGACCGCTTCTCGTTTGGACAGGAAGATTTTAGTTTGCGCAATCCTACACTGGACGAAAATCGATTGTATTCGTCCTTTGGTGATGACGAACCATATCAATCGCCTCAGAACTTCGCAGCTCGGGGTGGCAGAGGGCACGCTTATTCCTACAGTTCTGACTACGACCCTACGGACGACTCGAGTCGTTATTCGGACAAGATCTGCCGCCGCCGAAGAAGTAATAGCAGTTCCAATTTTCAAACTGGCCTAGCTAGGGTCAATAGCGTACGCAACGAGATCGGCGGATCGCTCAGAGGGCCTCCAATACAACATCGCGGAGGGAGAAAGAACACCGTTAGCAGTGTGGGAAGCAGTGCGAACAGTTTCGACCTTGGGTACGCACAGATTACAGGCAGTCAGAGGTGGGCGCATGGTTTGGCAGGAAGGTCTTCAAGTTTTGATTACGGCAGTGATCATCAAGCAACTTCTCCATTGTCCATGGCAAGGCAGATGAATATGAATGTTCCGGAGGCTTCGCCATACGATTACGACGCAGCTCCCACCCCTACCGTTCCTGGCGGTCCACGACGTCCGCGGCCGACATCCCCAATTCTGGTTTCGCGACCCGATCCCACCGTCATCGCTTCTCCGATGGAGAAATTAGAAAGGAAAAGAAGTGCAAAGTCCTCCAAGAGCGCATACAAATCAAGAGGCTTTACAAATCCTGCCAGGCATGAATATGGCTTGAATGATCGCAGTAAAGAATTGCCACCCATGCCAGCCTTCATGAAAGAGCAATCTTCCCCGTCTAGTGGGGGGTGTTCAAAAACGAAAGATTCCCCTCAAGCTGCGCAGCCTGCAATCCAAGCGCCCAAGGAAAGACCTGGCTTTTTTCGACGGGTTTTCGGTTCTGCGAGGAACAATAATGTTGCGGCACCCGAAGCACCACCATCGCACGGTTCCACTGCTACGCCTACTGAAACGGCGGATCATCCAGGTAGCAAAAGTCACATCGCTAACCAAATGAAGTCTAACAACGTAGTACCTCGAGAAAATCCGCAATCCCCCAAAGAACCCCCACATGTAATTACCAAAAAGCCATCATCGTTCTTCCGCCGGCGCAAGAAGTCCGTGTCCGAGGCTGAACCTGTTCCCGTCCCTCCAATGCCAATGCCATCCATACAACATGAACCACACAAATTGCGACCAGATGTTTCAGACTTGCAGCCCGAGGCGAGTCCTGTGAGTAGTCTTCGTCAAGTTATGAATCCATATCTACACAGCTCCGGAAGACCTCCAATTGAGGCTCATCTGCCCAGGGCTAGCCTCGACCGGAAAATCAATGACATTTCCGATGATTTTGAATGTCGACGCAGTGCAAGGGGATTTTCTCCCGATTACGAACCAGATCCGAATGCCACCATCAGACAAATTCCTCCTTCGAAACCAGCATCATCGCATGCCGGGGATAGCCGACAGCCATCGTATTCCTCCATCAAACAGCCACGGAGATCTGCAAGTACCAACTTGGCGCTACCTGGTCGATTCGATGGACAAGCCACAGAGGATCGTGAAACCTTTTTTCAAGGTCCTACCGAGAACAGTCGTGACGCAAAATCCAAGGTGGAAGCCACGAAAGATGTACCGGGTGGTACATTGTTACCAAGTCCGGTGGTTTCTGGTCCCTCTCCTTCAGTGGTGAGGGATATGGCCCTGGTTGCGGAATATGAACGAGTACATTCAAAACGTTCTCCAACGGCTTCTAAAGTCTCACCGAAACTCGAACCAAAGATAGCAGAGCCGCCTTTGGATTCGCCTCAGAGTACTGTGGATTCTAAGACTAGTCAGGAACTCCCAATAGCTCCTGCCAAAGAGGACGATTGGGTGGTTCTTACTCCTTCCAAGTCGGAATTTCCAGAGAAAGATCGTGTTTGGTTGGAACCTGGATCATCGGAAGAAGATTTGCCATCAACCAATACCTTGAAACCCATACGCGCAAACTCGATTACAGCTACAGCATCTACTGATACAATCTACAAATCGGCTGTTAGTCTTCCACTCTTACAAGTTGAGGGACAAGAAGAGGGTCCGCCTTCTAGCCCTCCTCTTATGTCTGACACGGAAGACATTGTGGCATTTGAATACCCAGACTCTGAAGGAATTGAGGACATGCAACCTACAGAAGAAGATCAACTTAGAGCGCAGAAGATTTACGATGGCAATGAGGATTTCATTCAAAAAGAAAAGGCCACTGCATGGATGGGAGATGAGGGAGCTGATAGAGCGAGAACTCTGAAAGCTTACATGAGCCTTTATTACTTTACGAATCTTAATATACTTGCTTCGATGCGTGTAATTTGTGGTAGACTGGTGCTTAAGGGTGAAAGTCAACAGGTTGATCGAATATTAGAGGCTTTCTCGAAGAGATGGTGTCAAAGTAATCCCAATCATGGTTTTAAAACTATAGGTGAGTTTATGAAACTACTCGAGTTGTACTAGACTAATATGTTTAGATGTCGTGCATACAATTTGCTACTCTGTTCTTCTGCTTAACACACAGATTTGCATCTTGCCGACATTGAACAAAAAATGACTCGTAGTCAATTCATCAAGAATACAATGCCTACTATTCGACGAAGTGTAGCAGAATCCGCGCATGAGTTTGAGCCCAGCAGGCCTACAGTACTTCCTGGGAAAAGCTCCGCTTTTGATGACCCTAGCATCAATGATGAAAACTCCGATACTATATCGATTGAAGTTTTCGAACGACCTTCTTGGAGATCCTCTTTCAAGCCTGCACCTCGTCAAGATCCTGATAATCCAAATGCTCCCACACCTTTGGATTATGATACTCCCATGGACGATTGTGGCCCCTTGGTCAAGGCACCTTTCCGTGGGACTTTGCGCACATGGGAAGTACAGGTTGAAATCGTTCTTAAGGATTTTTACAATTCTATTCGAAACGATCGTCTTCCACTATTCGGTGCCATTGACAGGTCACAAATGCCGGCTTCATCATCTAGCACCCTTTCAGTGTTTACCAATGGTATGCTGCGCCGTTCTCCCAGTGTTTTGAGCAAAGCTCCATCAGAATCGGCAAGTTATATTCGTGGAAGAACAGCAGAGACTGTACGCACAAATGGAAAATGGAGCAACAAAACTAGATCTAGACCTCGTCTATATCCCAACTCTGGCTTGGGATCCAGCAGAACTAGTTTGGATGATCAATCCTCTATGTGGAGTCCTTCAGTGTCATCTAGTACCTGGAGCAAATATTCTCTTGGCAAACAAGCCTCCATGTCTGTTGATTCTCTTGGATCAGTGTTCCAAGGGGATTACCAACAATCTATCGGATTCGCTAATGCACTTAGTCAAGCAATTATTCGTGAGGAGACGGTTCACAGTTCAGGTAGTCGAGGTAGTGATCATGAAGAACTTCGCGTTGCACCTCTCCTCGATGATGAATCTTTAGAGCTTGCTGGTGCGCCATGGGCAAAGGAGGGTATGGTCAAGCATAAACATCACCTTGAAGCTCTTGACAAGAAATCAAAGGATCGTAATTGGAACGAAACGTTTGCTGTTATAGAAAAGGGCTATATGAGCTTGTTTTCGTTTTCCACGAAGAGTCTACGACACAAAGCTAAGGGCAAATCTAGTGGTGAAGTTTTCGGTGGTGGAAATTGGCAAGAAAATGCCGAAAATCTTGGCTCATTTTTACTTCGACAAACTATCGCTAGTGCACTACCATCACCAGGGTACTCCAAAGCTCGTCCTCATGTCTGGGCACTTTCTTTACCCACGGGAGCTGTACATCTTTTCCAAGTAGGTACAGCGGATATTGTGAAAGAATTTGTGACAACGGCCAATTACTGGAGTGCTCGCTTATCAAACCATCCTCTCATCGGTGGTATCAGCAATATCGAGTACGGCTGGTCTGATGACATCGTCAATAATGCCCTGGTGACTGCGATTAACGAACAAAACAATAGACCATCGACTTCTGGTGCTAGACCAAGTATGCAAAGCTCCCTACGATCAAGCTTGGATCATGGTTATGGGGGTGGGATCAGGTCAAGGCTACCAGGTGATAGAATTATCATAAATGACTGGAGTCCTCCAATACAGAGCATGAGGGCTAGTAACTTGATGGAGACGGATCAATTAAGAACATTAACGGCTTATGTTCAGAGTATTGAGGAAGAACTTCAAAAGCATAATTTGTTGAGAAATCCCATGCTTTTGGCCGTACGTTATGACCACTTCCAATCTTTGAATCTTGACTAATTTGAAATAGTACACACCACGTCACCCCAACGCCCAAAAGGCAATGGCCAATTGGGAGAAAAAATCATCATATTTACTTCGTGAAATAGTGAAGTTCACGACGTATATTGATAGTTTGCATGCAGCCGAAATAGGTAGACAAAGAATTTATGCCGAAAGAGCGGCTCATCGAGCTGTTGCAGAGCGAAAGGATGAGGATGAGGAAGCAGGTGATGCTACAGTTACAGGATAAAAGTTGCACAAATTTCATTGTATGAAGAACGATGAAGATACATTATGACGATTATGTATATACGACACGGATCACGCTGCGTTAAAATAACCCCGATACTGTGTTTTCCTAATGGATGAGATTGGGATGATGAATATGGAATGGGAAGGCAGGGAAAGGCAAGGCAAGGCAAGGCAAGGCAAGGAAAGGAAAGGAAAGGAAAGGAAAGAAAAGAAAAGGCGTTTCGCATCATTGTTATTGAGGAACTAGAAGACTTTAATATTCCGACACTATGGGTGGTAATCTTCTTGTTACTACCTTGACTATTTGGCATGGCTTTAGCTTGACTTGGCTTGACTTGACTTTTTAACCGAAATGGGATGTCAAGGCGTTTTTTTTTTTTTTTTTTTCTCTTAAGCATTTTGTAACTCGAGTGTTACATCTTTCGGTTGCAAGTTTTGATTGAAGTTATACCCCGTTTGCAGTTTTCTTTTTGCTTGTCTTTTTTCTTGGATTTTTTTCTTTTGTGGGTGATGGGATGATAGCGGGTAGGTGGATAGGTGGGAGTCACTTGGGCGGTTGGGGGTAGCGAGTAGAGATTGGGAGTGGGGGATGATGGCTCCTGTATCCATGGATATGGATATGTATATATATATATTTTTATTCATTTGTGTGTATATATGTTTATTAAGATTATAGAACAAACCCGAATATACGCTGGTAATATCCCTTTTTTGTGATGAATTTTAAGTATTGGGTGTTGTGCTTTTCGTTGTTTAGTATAGGGTGTTAGGTGTGGGGTGTGGGTGTTGGGTGTGGAATATGGAATAGGGGATAGAGAATATATTAAGCAGAGATTAAAGATTTTAAAGCAAGGCTTTGATCCGTAATGTTATTTGTATGGTTGGCTTTGGTTGATTAATGTTTTTATGGTGTTGGGGTATTGAGGTATTGATGTTTTGAGGGTTTGGGGATGGGGATTTGGGTTTGGGATAGGGGTAGGAGATAATATGAGATTGGGAATGGGATTGGGAATGGGAATGGGGGGTTTGTGGTAAGGATATTTTGGATGGGTGGATGGGTGGATGGTTAGTAGGTTGGTATTGTAGGGTTTAATGGAATGGTAGATAGAGGGGGGTAGAAGGAAAGGGAGAGAGTTTAGATTGTTAGTAGTGAGGTTGATGCGGAGGGTTGGGTTGGGTTGGGTAGGGTAGGGTAATGGATATTTTGGCTTGTAAGTTTGTTGGTTTGTTGCATTTTTGGAGATGGGGGAATTTTGGGGGGGGAAGGTTGGATTGTTAGATGTGTTGGGGTGGATAGGGTGGAATGGTTTATATTTGTATGAATATTTAAGTGAAGAGTTTATGTTTTGTAAAGATTGTATAGTATTTCTAACAACTAAACTTATAATATAGAAGATTATATTTAATAACTATATCTAATCAATGCATCATTTACTATTCGTATATATGTTTAGTAATTATTTACAGATTAGTAGAGATGATTATTTATAGATGCTATTGAATAAAAGTAGTTTTCATAGAGGTTGTATATTTTAAGTAAGGTTCGAGTGATTAGTTTTGTTAGCGAATGTTTAGAATGGTTTTGGGGTTTGATTATAAGGGGCTTAGGGTAAGGAGGTTGGGACGTTGGGAAGGGTGTTAATGTAGTGAGTGATGAATGAAGGCTTTATTTTCTTTTTTGTGGGTTTTTTGGGTTTTTTTGAAGAAAAGGGATTTGGCAGTATAATGGTGGAGTTGTTATATGTTTGAGTGTTGGAGTTTTGGGGTGGTAGAGATTGGTTGGATGATGGGAGTATGTAGATGTGAGGTAGGAAACAAGGAAAAGGTGTATGATTTCTATTTTTGTGCTGGTATTATTGTCGCTTGATTCCAAGGATTAAGGTTCGGGATAATTATTTCATTTTGTATTCAGTGTGAGATTACCCGAGTAGGTTGAAAGGGGTTTACTGATTTGGAAATTAGTGTTGTATTGTTATCTTGAATGACCCAATTAGTAGGGTTATAACAGATATTGGGCTTTAGAGGAAATTGGGGTGAGGAGGAGGAGCAAGATTTAAGGTGAAGGAGGGGTGGTTGATTTATTTACTTATTTTTTATTCACAATAAATATTGAATGTCGATATAGATTATGATATCAATATTCAAACTCAACGAGTTGAGAGTTTACTCTTGTCTTCTAGTGTTCCGCGTGTCATACCCAGTGGGTATCTGGAAATATTGGATTAGAAGTTCAAGAGGAGATATCATCTGAGATGGAAGCTACTGAGGGCAACCTCTTGAGTTTCTTGAAGTAAGAGTGAGAATTCTTCACTACTGAGACAAGATTCATCCTTCTTGGGGTTTGTGGATCTTAGGAGGACTTCAATGTTGTGCCCCATAGCGTTGTGAATTCCATATAGTTTTTGTCAGTTCTTTTTTCTATGCTAAGTTGCTATGTTTCTCGTTCAAGTGCATTTTGTGGAAGATTTTTTCTCGTCCTTGAACTCTTTTCAAGTTGAAAACATGACTTCAAAAACTTGGGATGTATATAGAGCGAACAGATTAAGAGCTGTTATTTGCCATATAAAATCACAACTGTGACGTTCGAATAGAATCAGAATGGCTAAGTGGCATCATCAAATGGAGTAGTTTTGAGCAAGTGTAAGGAAATGGTAAGTAGTCGCAGGTGGTAGAAATCTGTAGCCGCGTGTATTTCTCTAGGAAATCATTAGATTCCCTCCTCTCATATCGTGTCACAAGAGAGAAAATCTCCTTCTTTCACCTTGCTGGACTCAGAATCATGCATAGATATTCACCGCACCTGAATAGTATCAAAGAGAAAAGTAAACTGAAGCCCTTAATCTACCCTAGGGTTGTTGAGAAACATTTATTCTGTTATCATGGCGTTTGAATCTAACGATGAAGTAAGAACAATAATATATGATTTCTATACCAAGTAACATGAAGACCTTCAATTTGAAAATCTCTCGTCAAGATATGCTGACCATATTCTACCCGCGCACTATGTGATGCTGACGTGACTATTGATCTCGATAGCGCTGATGTTGAAATTCTTATATCTCTTGTTATGATTTACTTTCCATTTGTATTTGCAACCTTACCTTGTAGAGAAACAGAGTTTGAAGTAGGCAGCCGAAGATTAATTTAATCACGTTGTAAGATGGTAAATTCTGCCGTACAAAACTTGACTAGTAACTCATTTATGACTGCATATATAGGAAGAAAGTGTCATAGTGAAGTAAATGATACACATGAAATTGATATATGAAACTCTGGTACATGACTAGTATGATTATCTCCTGTAGATTATATAGCAGATTACAGAAGTTACATTCTCAAGGGCTAGTATTTCCTTTCAAATCACCTCAACGTATACATGCCTAGGTAGTTTGAAGATAATCAAGGGAGATAATGTAAAGCGACCTATTGAATATAGCTTCTAAGACGAATTAACGTGCAGAAAACTTTTAAAGTAGGTATTGAAGTGGAAATGCATTATTACGCTCATGAATAACATGCTGAGCAAAGCTATCCCAAAGGCATTAAAATTCCAAATACTATCTTTGTTCAATGATCATTTCAAACAAGAGAGGAGAACTGACGGAGATAACCTTAGGTCTCTTAATTTATACTCAGCGCGCAAGTATTCATTACAATGCTAATGACCTTCAATACAACTTCTTTGTGAGAAGTAGGAAGGTGATAGTCACGTCAGTTCCTAATTCTAATAAATTCCAAAGTCAGAAATACATGAAGTTTAATACACTCAATGAATCAGCACCTCGTGATCCTTTAATTCTGCACTTCTGGTTCCCTCTATGCATCTTATTCACCTGTATAACATATAAAAATGAGGCCATGATGTAGAAAAAATGACTTCAACACTTCTCAGCTACGAATTAAAAGAACCAAGGGCCCAAGATTCTTACGACAACCCATGAACAACCATGCCAGTATTGATGGAAGACTTATATAAAATCTACAGATCCAATAGTGAATCCGATAAAACCCAGCGAAATCCATCCACCAAATTCGCTCTCTCTCAAAAAGTGGGGCAAAAAAGGGGGGCCCAAGCCCTCTCACCCAACCGAAACAAAAAATAGCAAAGGAGAAAAGGGCAAAATTCAGGTGGAGGTGCAAGCACCCCTAGAATCCCAATCAACGACGTACTATAATGAGACTGTGACAAACTGTCCCCTAGTTGCCCCGATTGAGAGGGGCCCGATTACTATGGCGTTGGTGGAGGCGTATACCACTGTACCACGGGGATATGTTTGGTGGAAGAAGGGCGCAAATTTGGAAATATGTATGAGGGGAGATTGTGTGTTATTGGATGGCTTTTTATTTTTGCGAGAGTGTGTTCGGCTGACGTATCTTTGGTTCTAGATATGTTTAAAGTGAGGTTGAAATGTATTCTTGGCTTTCATGTCATTGTTGGTCTTATTGAGGTGATTCAGTAGCACATCTCCAACTGCAATAGCTAAAAATGCGGTTGAGGTAAGAGTTTGAGCCCGTCATGCTGTTCTAAAAGCTAAGAAAATAGGTTCTTCATTGTAATTAAGTCTCATTAAGAACCTTTCAAAGAGTGTAATTCAAACAATCAATGGGATGGTATAAACTTTCTAATGTAGCCAATTTCTGGCATTAATCCGATTCTTAGAAGATTTGATATTACGATCCATTTTACCATCCTGAAATCCTACTTGTGCTGTTTTATAACACAGATATTAGGCCCAGTTCAAAAATTCTCAGCTGAAACGCTTCAGACCCAACCCTGAGCTATAATACAGCTCAACTCCCTTCAATGTCCCAAATAAAACACAAGAGAAGATAGAAAAATATTACAGAATAGGATACAGAACTTCAAGGTTCCCTATGTCGAAATCTTCGAGAGATGAAAGTCGCCTAGCCATGATGAAGGGTTCCATTAATGCCAAAAAACGCGTCTACCATTCCTATAACAATTTCTTTAGGCTATTTCCATCTAATCATATTAACCGCGCGCCTCTTAACTCCTCTCCATTTCCCCCTATCGTAATCTCCCCAGTCCCCATCTCTCCATCTTCCCACAACTTGTCTTCCAACCCAAAGAATATTTCAATGATATCAAACTTTAATGAGACATTATTCTTCCTGCAATTATCTATCCAGTCGTCCATCCATCCATCCACCCATCCAACCAAATCACAAAACCAAACCCCAGTTCTCCCTTCCCTCTCCCCTTTTCATCACCTCCTTTCCTTTTCATCCCTTTCTAACCTTCATACACAAACGAATCTTTCCCCAAATCCTCTCCAAATTACACATAAAAATACCTGCATACACACACCTATATACCCTATATCATGATCAACACCCCCAACTCCTCCTACCTTTAATAATCTATCCCATTCAGAGTACGCACAAATATGTTAAATGAGATGAGATGAATATTCGATTTTATCTTTATCTTTACCTTTACCTTTACCTTCCTCTGCTTTGCCATGCTCTGTTCTACCTTGTACTCTTCCTTTCATTCTCGGTTTGTAATTTTTAGTTTCACCTTAAGTTCTGTATGCAAGGTATTGATACAAGGTGTTTAAACAAGCTTAGTTCGGATACCCATACCTCACACCTCATAACCCTTTTGAAATCTGATCCTCCCCCCTCGAGCTCCCTCCACCTACAAATCACCAAACATCACCAAACACCCCCTCCACTCTCCCAACAAAGAAGAAAAGTCTTAAGCCCTCAAGAAAACAAGAACGAATCACAGTGTCCCTCCACGAAGCCAGTAATCCTCGACAAACCCCCAAAAATTAACCGCCCAGCCAGTATCCTCGAGTGTTTACTATTAATCCAAAATCCCCACTTTCAATCCCGCTCCCAAATCCCCAAACGTCATTTACCCATCTATCACTTATCCAGAAATCCCATCGCTCTCCTCATACCCCCTCGCTAATCCTTTTAACGCCCTGCTCCATCTTCATCTTCATCTACCCTAAATAACTGTATTACTACTACTAATACTGCTATTATTATTATTCCTACTACTATTCCTATTACTACCATTACCATTACCACTACTACCACCATTCCCACCAACCAAAACCATAAACAGTCTATAAGCGATACAGAATTGTAAATTCAACATACAACATACAAAATACAACATACAAATCTAAAATACCTACTATACCCCTCCATTCTCGCTTCCTCCCTCTCCGCCTCAGTAGCATACTCCCGCCCCTTCACAATGCTGAAACTCTAAACCGGGGTTTTTGAGATATACTTGGTTACATTGTATTACATACTATACACTATACACTACAATTACACAGCAAAATTCAAATCTTCAATACATCATCACCTATATACACATTCACACTCATCCATCAGCTTCATATATACATATATATATAATAATGCATTTCAATTCATATCTTGTCTATCGTACGTAATATGCATAAAATGCTTGCATCGTGATGATACTGTCTGTTTTATCCATTCATCATTGATCATTGATCATTGATCATTGATCATCCACCATAAACCCTAGCAACCACCATCCATCACCCGCTCGACCAAGTATCTCCGCCAACCACTCATCACGCGTGATCAGCATCAATACCACCCCCAGCTCAACTCACGACTCCATGCCACCCCCATCACCCTACCATTCATCCATGCATACATGGAAATCCATCTTCTAGGAATTTTTCCATTCCACATATCCCCTTATCAATGATATATGAATTGATATGAAAAAGTATTCCAAAGAACCAATCTCCATCTACCAATTCTCTTCATCCCTCTTCCGAACCCTCTCTACCTGTCCCATACCTCACAACCAAAATCGATCAACCAATCATCTATTCCCTATCAAGTGCGTCCAACTCCGCTTGCACCGCACTCTTAGTAGCAATCTTCTTAACCTGAGTATCTTCCAACTTCTCACCACCAGCTCTCCTCATCTCCAAATCCTCAATGGCTCTAATTTTCTTTTGTAATCCTCTCTTCTTCTTTGCAGATGGACTACCATCACCCCCTGGACTAGTGACTGACAATTCTGGTGTTGAAAATTGTTGAGTTGGAGTATGTGGTTTTTGACTAGAGTTGATTGACAAGTTCTTGATTCCACCATGGGCAGCTGAACCTCCATTGGGGAAAGCACCTCCATTTTGGCGTTGGTTTTGATGAGGATGAGGGTGTTGGTGAAGGTTGTGAGGACCACCATTCCCATGAGTACGGTGTTGAGATGGAGAGCGGATGTTGTTGTTACTCTTTGAGCGACTACGTTGACGATCTCTTCGATCTGGGCTACGATCACCACCTGGACCTCTGGGTGCATCTGGAGTTCCGGCACCAAGACCACTGGCTTTAGCTTCTGCATCCTTCAATTTCTTTGCTTCACGCTTCTTCTTGTTCTTGAGTGCAGCCTTGGAAAGATTTTCATCGTCAGCACCTGGAACGGAAGCTCCTGGGACGGAGTTTTCAGACAAATCAGCACCTGGGACTTGTCTACGAGATCGACCAAACCCATTTGTGTTTACCATCGAAGTACCATTGCTGACGAAATGAGCAGAGCCACCTTCATCTTCACGTTTGAAGTGGGATGGTGTAGCTTGACCCCGTGCTCCAGGTGGACGATAAGCGCCTGCTGGCTTGGATGGGGTTTTCACCGTACCCAAGTAGGCGACAGCCGATGGATGTGGTTGAGGGATTGGATTCAAAAAATCTCCGGCTGGGAAACTTTCGGGTCGTTGTGGTCTCCAAGTAACGTGGTATAATTCAACCATATCTTCATTGTACATGATTCCACCTGTGACATGCCATAATCGAACACCGTTATCAACTCGTAATCTTGGACTAGTTGTAGCCGTCAAGATGTACTTGCTATCAGGACTCCCATTCGCAAACACTAGGGTTTCCACCTTCGATTGTACAGATCTTCTTATAATCCTTTTCGAGATCGTAGATATCCATTTGACCAGCTAAGTTTCCGAAACCGGCTACCAAAACAAATCGACCAGTAGGAGAAAACAAAATCGTATTTCGAGGACCAAGTTGGAATGTGTGAGTCGCGACGGCTCTTTGATTAAAGATAGTTGTCTTTGCGGGCATGTATCCGTAAATCACACCAAACTCTTTCGAGTTTGGTGACCATGAAACATCATGAATTGGGCCTTCCTTGTCGAGAGTAATTCTAGAATCGAATCCACCATTTGCGCTCAACACATATAGTGTAGTCTCTCCGTAATAACTCTTGTTCGACTTGTCAACATCGGTTTGTGCGAGAACAATCAAGGTTGTACCCAGCTGATTCCATTTCAATTGAACTTTGTCGCCCTTGAAGAATGTCTTTTGTGAAACCGGGGCATTGAATTGAGGTACGTTGAAAACTTTGACGGCAGATGGTTGACCCTAGTTTGATCTGTTAGCTATGTCATCACCTCCAACCTAAACATGACGTACCTTTCGCTCTGGAACAAAAACTGCTACAGAATAGTTGTTTCCAGGAGAAATGGCAAAATCCGCGACACCTTCCACACGAAGCTTATTCCAAACAGTACGTAAATCGCCGCTCTCATAAAACTGGACCTCATTTGTAACATTTCGGGCGCAATATTTCTCATCGAAAGTATATTGAAGGTTCCAACCAGTCTGCGATTTTTGTACGAATCTCCCAACAACCTCCTTCTCGGTCCCGTCCGGTACATCTTCCACCGTACGCCAAATCTTCAGATTCTTGACCGCATCACCATTCTCATCTTTCGAAGGTCTCTCCCAAGTGATGATGTAGGTGCCACGAGGAGAGAAGCCCAACTCGTAGACATTTGGCGTGGGAAGGATAGTGATGACGTGTCCATCAGACGATTTAACAACATTCACCCCGTCATTAGAAGCCCAAGCAAAGTACTGACCGCAAGGCGAATAGGTACAGCAGCGAGAGTTACCTTCGGGTCTCTTGAAACCAGGCAAAGGTTGATAGACGGGTGCGGCATCCAAGATACCAATCCCCTTCAGTGTTCTGTATGCAAAACTGTGTCGGAATTGCCATGGCTAATGAAAGTCACAGTAAAATTCTTTTTCGGTAACAGATTGGATAAAATTGTAAAATCTTCTTTTATCGATCGAAATGTTGGAAGGGAATTGAAGGGATTGGAATCGAGTTATCTTGAATGTCGAGACGATTAACCTTTTTCTTTTGGATAGACTAAAAAGAAGAAAAAGGAAAATTGTCTTGATGAAGATGAATCGAATGAGAGGTTTTTCGAAAAATCTCAAGAATGATGTTGGTTTTCGTTGTGGGTGGGCGGTGACTGTGCGAGAAATTTGTGGAGAAAATAATTGACGTTAATAGGTGGTGGTCAGTTTAATCGATACGGCAGATGGATATAAGGCATAGTTATGAAGCTTTTGATTAGGAATTTGTTAATAATATATATAAAAAGAAAGAATAGTCAAATAAAATAGTAAAAGAATATATAAAATAAAATATTAGGAGATGATTTGTTAATATTTTCTATAAATTCTTTTAGTTAACTTTTCTAATATAATATATATAGTATATATGATTTACTTTATCTTTGTCTTTCTCGTTGAAATTCAACTATATATAGAAGTAGAAGATAATGAATATAATATAGGATTCAACTATAGACTTATCCCAATACTAATAACTAAAGGATCTTCCAAAGACTACCGTTAGAAATTAAGCGCGAATAAAGGAGAGAAGAAGGAGGAGGAGGAGGAGAACAAAGAGGCAATAAAACAAAGCATCTCATATTCTTTGTTTGTCTGAAACTCTCCCATTCCGATACTAGCTTTCCGTAGATGATTATTAGTTTGTCGCTTGTTCCGCTAAGGCTGAATATATACATACACAATTACTAGACTAATACCTAACTAGCCGAGTACCTAATAGATATTCACAACACGAATGATACACGTATACATCTCAGATATACGTGCTACCTACTCGGTATACCAAACAAATCCATACTTTAGATCGATTGACAAGTAGTCACTTTAGTCTGGTTTAATAGTGGGTGACATTCATTGTATTAGATAAAGAATACCCTTCACGTACACTACACTGGGCAAGTCTATAGATAAACTTAGTCACTTGATTAACGAACATCTTTTCTAATCACCTGGTACCTAGTTACACTTGAAGCATTAGACGGGGCTAGACCTACTATGACCTTTGATCGCATACCTGCTAGTGTATTCACATGTAGGAAACTGTTGAAAGCATCATGCGTGTCTAATTCTAAGTGTGTCAATATTATTCTATTTTCTATTCATGGGTATCATCCACTAGTATCTATAAATACATCTGTTTCAAGAATTCATCCATCATCCATCTCTTTCAGTTAGTCATAAGATCATCCACCCCAAACCCCATTAGTATATGCCGTTAATCATTCAACATATTTCCATCCCAATACATTCCTTGGAGCTTTTCTTCGGCCCCCCCGCCTTAAACTAATTTCCCTTCTCCACATCCTTATTATCATGAATGACCCCTCCCTTTGCCGCATCCATCGTCGCCTTCTTCTCGTTCTTTCTCTTCGCTCTTGCAGCTCTCGCATCATTCCTCTCCTGTTCGTCTCTCATTTGCTTAATCAACGGGCTCTTTGCCCGAATCTTCGATCCCCATTTATAAAAGATGAATGGAATTGGAATGAGCAAAACTTGCACTAATCCCAATAAAGTTCCCGCCCATTGCGGTTGAAGCGCACCATACATCGCTGGTCCAGCCAATGGCAATGTTCCTCCAATAATAGATCGGACCATGCTATTTCCCGCCAGTGCGGATGCGGAATAGATACCATAAGAGCCAGCAAGGTAATTCGTTCCATAGATAAAAACCAAGGTATTTCCGGCTCCAAAAGGAATTCCAGCGAGAATCGGCCAAATCCAATGGATAGTGATAGGAACACATGTCCAACTAAACCAAAGCTGCCCAATGGGACACAAAATTGCAGCAATACAAATAACGCTTACTGAAGCTTCGGGTGGAACTTTTCCTGTTTCGGGATCTTTCTTATGAGAATTAATCATTCTGCGAAACAGTGGTTCGGCAACTATTGAAAGCATAGTTCCCAATCCAATTCCTAAGAAAGCGAGACCGGTCTGACCTAAGCTCCATCCACGCATGTCTGTATAGATGATTGGATAGGCGACAAAACAGAGATAGAGAATGCCATAGATGATCTAATTGTGCTGATTAGCTTTAACGGTCCCCATGATAGGATAATTCCAGCTATGCCACTCCAGTACATGGCAGCACTAAAATTGGCAATATCAAGTCATTTAAAAAACTCACAGCAATATATGCATCCCAAAACCAGAGAATTGGTTCGGTAGCGCAAAGTACAAATGGCCGAGAGAGATTGATCTTCAAGATATCATAGACTGAAGACACACATTAGCATCTTAGAAAAAGTTAACATATGAACATTTACTCACAGCTCTTCTTTTGATCGTATCGACACCAATATCGCTCATCGCCCGTCTCTTTACGCATTTTTGCCGCCTTTTTTATTAAAATTGCTGGGGCGTAAGTCTCCTTAACGAATCCGCAAGATATCCAAGCGCATCCGGCAAGTATCATCACAATCCAATTTGTCCATCTCCATCCAAGGTATTCGGCAGCAAACCCGCCAATAAGAGGTCCTGTTACTGGTCCGTTCATTGGTCCAATACTCCAGATACTAAATGCCAAGGCACGATACTCATCATCCGTGATATCTGCAACTGTACCAGGAGAGTTTGATATCATGGCAGCACCTGCAAGCGCACTAGATTTTCTATTAGCATCAGTCGAGGAATAAATCTCAAACTAACATACCCAATAAACCTCACACTCAGAATTTCGCCCAATGACGTGCCTAAAGCACATGGTAGAACCATCAAAGTAAAGAAAGCCATAGATCCAATATAAACTGGTCTCCTACCCCAAATCTCACTCAACGGGGCAAGAACCAAACTTCCAATCGCCAGTCCAAAAAGGTATGTTGTGACACCCAATGTTGCAACTGGTTCACTTGTGATGGAGAATTCTTCCATCATCCCAGGCATGCTCGAAGTATACGATGAACTGTACAAAACCGTAGACCATGTCGCAAAACTCACGGCAAAAATTGTATAAGAACGATACCACAACGGCCAATTTCTCGGATCCTCAGGATCATTTTCTTCAAAATCAACTTCGAATGATGGGTTTCGTGAGCCGGTAGTTGCGTATGATGTACCAGTCTTTGTGTAACTTAATTGGACATGTGCGAGTTGTTCTGCTGCTGTCTCGAGATTTGGAGTGAGAGCTTGCTCAAGCGGAGCTAGAGGATCACTATTGATCGAATCAGAGGATAATGATCTGATAGAAGGCGCGTGCGAGAGAGGAGGGTAAGATTGTTCATCATCTGATAACGAGGATGCGAGGGTTACAGAGGTAGGATTTGAAGATTTATGAATATCCTCTTTCTCGAATTCTATACTGTCCGTCATGGTGAAATGAAATTAAAAAGTAAAAGTTCAATGACGTAAGAGCAAATTTCCTCACTAAGTTTTATCACTCAATGGTTTCAAGGAGGGTGATCAATTTTCTTTCGTACTTTTTTAAAAAACTTCAATACTTTTAGAAATCATTAACAATATAAAAGATGAAATATTAAAGCTACAACCCCATTCTCCAAAGAGAAAAGAAGCATTCATGAAAGGATAGATAACATATTCTATATGAAATGTGGGAATTGGTATCTTTAAAGGTCGAGGTGACGAAGCTACATTAGTCGTTAGCACAGGCAATTTAGTCTAGACCAGTTATCTACAGTATCTACCCTTGGTAGACCGATGATCCATCGCGGACACTAATTCCGCTCGACATTTTTTGAGTTCCTGTCAAAAATGTTCCGATCACAAGAAAAAAAAAGGTACGAAGAGCAAGCATGGGTGAAAAATAAGGAGGGAGTGAAAACTGGTGGCTAAAATGTCATATGTATGGAGTAAGATTGTAAGACGTCTCATGTTCTACAATATTGCACTCCACTTTTGATATAAACTTCACAAACGCCATACAGGATTGTAAAGCTTCACGTGAAGTTATTCAGATTCCCCACTGAGAAAAGCATGAAAAATCATCGTTGTAGTAGCAATAAATCATTGAATATCTTTTTGATGCATTTTGTAGGGGGGAGTGGGAGCTCCGGTGCAATGCAATATGGATAAATATGAATGTATGATGGCGTTATCCAAAGATACAATATCTTTCCGTGTGGCCTTATTGCAGGAGACGGTGTGATGAAGTGGGAGGATCAGCGAGCCAACAACAAGCAAGCTTTGTGCCGATATCCGTTCCAGCCGTCGATTCCAATGTCAAGTCCGCATGCCCGTTCCCTACATTATAGACAGTAAGGATTGAAATGCCCTCCCCTGTCAGTGATAAGGATTTCAACACCACTCAAGAAGAAGAAAGGATTTCCCGGATGACTCAATACCTACCGCACTGTACGCTGTAGGTATGATCAGACCGCGATGATGGACGTCCGTGGCCACGAATACCTAGGTATTTGACGAACCCGAGAAAGAGGGCTTGATCAGAAAGTATGAATACCGTATTGGAAGCCTATGCGAGGCCAAGAGCCTCAGAAGAGATGACACCATACCAAAGCAAAGAGCTTGACATGACAGAAGGGCGTACGGTATCTTTCCTCACCTACCCTACCATTTGCCACCGCTTGAAAGTCGGAAATCATAATTTCATATTGCATGCAGGTGGTATCGATATCGTGGCATCGGTTCTCGGTATAAGCTGATAAGGTTTTCAAATCTTCATATGCATATCGCGAGTACAAAAGCGATTATGTTAAGCCGAGACCCGCAATCAAAGAGCAGGTGATGATCATGATACATGATACTTCGTGCATGCCAGCTGTAAGTATCTAGGTAGGTAGGTAAGTAGTAAGTAGTGCAGCATTTGTTGCATCTACTCGTATAGTTTGGTATTTGATATTTACATCAATATAGTAGAAAGAAATATGTGATTTCCGATGAACTCATTAATTGCTGCGAAAACATACTTTGAGTTGAGGCTCAAATGGAAAGTTTGAAAGTTTCCAAGTTCCTCTTGGCCGGATTAGGCTCGGTAGACCTGTCAGTCACGTGATATAACTTGACGCGACTCAACTTCTCCATCGCAAATTGTTGTCGCGACGGAAGAAGCAATCAAAGACTTCAAAAGCTTCAACAAAACCTCAGAACCCTCCAAATTTTCTCGTGTGGATATGCAATTTATAACAGAGAATTGAAAGTGATTTATTAATCTTGATTAGTTCTTTGTCATCTTCTTCAGAATCATGGCAGCAGGTAGCTTTTCTCATCCAAGGGTTTTTCAAGGAATTCGCAAAATACACAATTGAGGTAACTGCAATCATAACCATTAAGAATTCTTTTTTCTAACATTGATAGTTATGAGTTGCCACATCGCATTCACACTGCCAAGGTGTACCCTTTAACCTCCCCTAATGGATCGACAATAATTTTACAAGGCAATGAAAATGGTGTCAAAATTATATGGAGGGGTGGCAGAGCTTTCAACTTACAGCAGGGAATAGCTCCAAAGGCTGCAAAGACCAACGGTTCGAGTAAAGCTGTCATATCTCTAGACTCGGATGAGGATGAAGCTCCTAACCCACCTTTCGAAGATAAGCCGGAATTTGAAGATGACGAACAGGAGATTGACCCAAGACGACCATATCCCAGTATCTTACAGACCTTGGATTTGCAATTCGGTATCGATGTTCTTCATATCAACCTTTTGCCAAAATCTATACTTAAAGCGGATGGCGCACCCTGGCGAGGAATCGATTCCTTGAAACAAAAAATTGTATTCACGGCAGCCTGCGCTGATAATACTATTCGATTCATCGCACTACCTCTCACACCACCGTCTCCCTTAAGCAAGGGTCGTGATGAATTTAGAAATAATCCTGCGATTGCAAATGTTGGTAATGGGAAATGGGGAGAGACTATGGTGATTTTGACTGGCCATCAAAAAACATCTGATGGAATATCCATGACTGTTGATTTCGAGGGGAAGCAAGCTTCCACGAAAGATGATTCGAATTCTTCAACAGAAACACAAATTATAATTGCTTCCCATTCAAAGGAAATAACTGGGTTGTTACAGTTATGGCGCATACCACTACCAATACCATCTTCATCAACTATGCTACCACCATTCCAATCGATTTATATGCCTTCTCCGGCCGTCGACATATCATTTAACCCATCACTATCAGAACAACATTCAAGTCATTTACTTGTCGCAGATAATCTTGGTACTTGTCGAATCTATAATTATAAACTCTTGGTGAACCCATCTGACGATCCTGAGAGTGTTACTGCTGAGCAAGGATCTTGGCTAATCTCTTTATACCCTGGATTCAAAAATATCAAAAATGATTCTCAGGCATCTCAAAAGACTGCATATCCTGGATTTGGTCGAAAGAGAATCGTGGACGCAAAATGGGTTTATGGTGGTAAGGCTATTATTGTATTGTTGAGTGATGGAGAATGGGGTGTATGGGATATGGATGGAGTAGGACCTGGCGCAAAGAGAGGTGTCCTTGGTCAACAATCTATAAAAGGAGGCTCTCGATCAGATTTTAACCTCACAGGTTATGTTGAAGGGGCGGCTAAATCCAACTCGAAAACTTCAAGTCTCCCACAAATCACCCAATCAAAGTTTGCTCCCATGACCCCGGGAACTCGTAAAACAACCGATTTATTCAGCAACAAGATTCAATCTACAGGTCCAATACGTGGAAGTATTTCAGTACTGGAAGTTCCATCTACAACATCTCATTTAGCTTATGAAGAATCTATACTCTTCTGGCTAGGTGAATCATTCACCCTTATTCCTTCACTCTCGAAATACTGGTCCGCCAATCCTCGTCGAGGTCAATCATCAGCAAATATTTTCAATACATCACCAGGTTCTCGTCCTATCAAATTAGAAAATGTAGATCTACTTGGTGAACGTTGTACTGGTATCGAACAGGCTCCCAAATCCTCATTGTCACCACATAGTCGGACAGAAATTTCAACCGATATTTTTATAATTGGTGAACACAGGTTTACCATGCTTCTAGGTGGAAAACCTATCACTCCAAAACAAAATCAAAATGCATTTGCATTACAATTGGTTCAAAGAGAGGATGAAGATGAAGTTATGACGGAGGATAAAATGATTGATGTTGGAAGTGGGGAGTTGGATGTTAATGATATTGATAGGGCATTGGCGAGGATGGAAAATAATGAAAGATCAGGTGGAAGTTTATTGTTTGGTGCAAAGGGAAGATGGTAGTATATTGAGTGGATGGAGGAATGATGAAGAAGAGAATTATAGATACCCAGTGATGTTTTTGGGGATATAGTCGTATTCCCAGGTTCCTTTTCTTTTGCCTTTTTTCGTTTCCTTCATCTTTCCGGCATATCGATTCGTCATGTCTTTGACGATATCTAACTTACGTGATACTAGATTCCTCTCTTCCATTATTCTTTCCCTCATCACCCTTTTCATACTTTTTCCTCCACTTATCTCTTCCCCATCCCCATCCTCAACCCGCAAGGCAAGGTGGAGTACAAGGCGAGACCCATCCTTGCATCTCTGTAATCCATGCGGAACATCAAGCCCACCCTCACCCCCTCGCCAATCCTTTCATCTTTCCCATTCCTTTTCTCCCGAAATCGACATGGCATTTGAAAGAGCAACGATCTATTGGTACCTATTTCTTTTGATCTCTCCTCTCGAGCAGAGAAGGTTTTCAATCGAATTGTGGAGATTCTTCGTTGTTTTTGAGTGCGGGGTCTGGGTGCTGCAACTCCTTCTACTGCTGTGCGTCGTGTTTTTGTGTGTGTGGTTTTGAGATCGCATGCGTGTGGCGTGGGGCTGATTACGGAGTTGTATATTTTTTGGTTGGGGGTTGTTGAGAGAGGGGTTTTTGAGAGAGGGGGCTTTTGAGGAGAGGGGTTGAGAATGGGAATTGGAGAGGGGGGGTAGAGGGAATGCATGGGGATGGGGAATAGATGGATTGATATGTAATATAATATCATAATTACAACTTACCCCCATACTATACAAAAGATGATAATCTGGAAAGAAAATGAAAATATATTAAGGGGGGGGGAGAGAGAGGCCTTTACTTGAATCATAAAACTCTATTGTTATATCACATATCACATCATACAGAGTATCGAAATTCAGAGCTCCAAGTAACTACCTAGTAATCTAGTAACTAGGTAAACAACCAACTAATTCAATCTAAATCATCGATTCGATCCCCTAATTATCCATCCATCACTCATTCATCCCTTCATCCATCCATTCAAACGAGAAGCAACCAATCAACCAACCAACTAAATTTCTTCAATCCAATCCCTACCATACCTTATCCTACCCTCCAAAATTAGACAAATAAATAAATAGATGATCCTCTGCTACATAGGTAGATGGATAGATAGGTGGATAATCATAAACCCTCCAACCAGTCCTCCAACCAGTCCACATCTACATCCACCCCATACATTCGAATCTCAGAACCCCAAACCCCAAACCCCAAAACCAACATCCTCCATCCAAAACCTAAAAATAACATATCCATGCAAACATCCCTATATCCAAAAAGAGAAATTAAGAAAAGGGGCGCGGGGGGTATTAATTTAAACTAAAAATATGCTAGGATGCGGAAAGATGCTGAAAGAATACTATACTATTTAAAACAAGGAAGGAATTGAGTAATTAGATGATTTATTTTCACTTTCCTATCCCCTTCCTATCCCCTTCCTATTCCCTTCCTATCCCCTCCCATCCCATCCCAATAATCCACAAGAAAAGATAATAACATAGAACATATAAATCGAATTCGAGGATATGAATTTGTAAAGATGGAATCGAATATTCCATACCAGGATTTTCAATTGCTGAACCCCTCCCCCCCCTTTTACTTCCTCCTCGCCAAGCAAACCACCCTACTACCAACCCCACAACCTATCCCATAACCCCCGCCAAAACCCCCATACAAGCCAGATAAACCCCCGCACAAACTAAACCTTCTCTTCTCTGAGAACCCGATCCCCTAATACTACCAAGTACATCACCTATTCCCAACAACCCACTTTGAATCAAAGCCCCTACAATCCCCGAACCCACTAAAAAAACAACCGTCATCCTACCCAGAAACGTTGGGATCGTTGCAAATGTGAGGATTGGGATTAGAATACTGAGAGCGATAGCTAGAGCTAAGGTTGGAAAATCTTCTGCATGAGAAGGGGGCGGAAGTATGGAATTATGAGGTGGGGGAAAGAGTGGAGAGTCGAGTGGGGTGCTGGTGGGTGTTTTTTTGATGGGGTGATCATTGTTGCTGCTGTTTGATGTTGAGGATGAGGATGAGGATGAGTATCTATTACGATGTCTTTGACGGATGAATTGATCTCCGATTTGATGCGATCCTTGACTTCTTGAACTTGATGAATTTGATGCGATGGATATTAGATCGTCTTCCACTCTTGGGTCTAGGAATCTTGTTTCTACTTCGGTTATGGGACGAGTGGTTTGGAGGTAGTGCCGGTAGTGAGATATATCTGGTTGGGAGGCAGGAGGAAGTGATTGGACAGAGTGGAAGGAGTTTAAGGTTTGGTCTAGAAGAAGTTAGTATGGAGGAACATGTGGGGTAATGGGGGAACTAAGGTAGTGAGGAGTGCTGACTATATTGTGCCAATTTATAACCAATCCTTCCCAATATATCAATTTTATGCCATTGCAAATCTCCACCCATTTGTTCACTCGCTCTTCTTGATGCAGGTATGACATCTATCCCTATATTGCCATCACCAGTATGTCTTAACCTTCTTGATTCTGTATCAGCTTTATCAAGTCTTTGTAATTGTTCTTCCAATTCGCTTATTTCATCTTGAAGATGAAGGAGAAGACGATGGTTTAAAGCCTCAAATTTTCGATACATGGGTTTAATACGATCTTCGACTACGGTATCGGAGCCAGAATGAGAAGATGATGATAAACGAGAAGCGAGTAGTTCGTAACCGGTAATTGTAGGATCGATTTGAGAATAAAGTGAGTGTTTAGGTGCATGTGAATTGCGGGGTGTTTCTAGGTCGGAAGGGGAAAGTGGATTACTATCTGTGCGACAATGAGTTTGAGGTTTTGGTGGTCCAAATGATGGAGCTGCTCCGTAATAATTTTGTCTTTGATTAGCGGCAGCTATTTGGGATACTAATTTGATCGATGCATCTTTTGAATTTGTAGTAACTCGTAAGTTGTCTCGACCATGAACACTTCTTTCTGGGGATGTACTCCTATCTGTGTCGATATCGGCTTCTGGAGCCGAAAAATCATCACTATGGAGACTACTTGATACAGAAGAAGGGCCACTTGGATGTTCCTCGGGAGTATGAGGACGTGGAACTGTGATGAAATCTTTATTATCATGATTAATCAACCAGTTGGATGTATCTTTTTGCTTTTCCTCCTTCGCGTCCTTTTCTTCTCCCTCTTCTCCCTCTCTCCTCTTTTCCCTCTCTTCTTCCTCTTCTTCCTCTTCTTCCTCTTCTCTCTCATCTTCTCCATCAGGATCTTGTTGTAAATATGCAAATACATTTGGAGGATATGGTACCGCTGGTGATAAAGATTCTTTTTTAACCTCAGCTTCATTGCCTATAAATGATTGTTTCGTAATGGAAGCTTGAGTTACTGTCGAATTACTTCCACTTGAACTACTTGAATTATTTGTTGTTGCAGTTAAGGAAGTTAAATTCGATATCATAGATGGAGATGTTAATTTTGATCTTGAGTTTGAATCTGCAAGAATCGATTTGTGATCTGGTATACGTTCCTCTTCATCCGAACTTGATGATGACGATGACGATGATGATGATGATGATGAGCTTGGATCCCGGTTCATTTGTGCAGGCGTTTGGCGAAGCCGTTGCCCCTCCGTTCCATTTCCCTTTGAAAATGATCCACTTGGGCGCTTCGCATTTATATTTTTGGCTTTTGGTTTGGACGCTGGCGCAGGATGTCTGCTACCATTTGGAATAGATTTATGCATCTTCCTAGATCTATCTCTTCCCCTGGTAGTATTCAATTTTGTAGATGCGGACGACATGGTGGAATGATGAATAGATTGATGTTGACGATGAGTTATACCACCATTCTGGAATTCTTGTTCGGTACCCCTTACATCGTCCCTTGATTCATCTTCGGAATCTTCGATTATTGATTCAACTGTTGGTACTTTATATCTTGTAGGCATAACTGAGCAGGAATTTACCAAGATTAGTTTCAATTCCTCACTCAAAGATGAGAACAAGAGGAAGAAAAAGCAAAAATCAATCTATTTATTTCATCTTGAAGAGAATGAAATGATTTTGGCAGGGCTGACCTTGAATGAATAACCTTGGGTAGCTATGGTGGACACTAGATACCTAGTTATGGTGTATCAATATCGGATTCGGATAATAATAAGTTGATATGGATGTGCGATGAAGATAAAATGATTCAATGAATTAATACAAATGGATTAAAAGGTTTGATGATGATAAACATGATAATGAAGAGAGAAGATAAGGAGGAGGAAGAAAAGAAGAGAAGAAGAGAAGGGGAAAGAAGTATGAGAATTCAAGAAGGGTTTAAAGAATAATGAATGGTTGATAATGTGATTGATTGATTGAATGATTGATTGTCTATTTCTATGTACTCGGTATATCAATACCCAACATCAGCCAAAACACTTCAGATGGGATCAAACTGGCGCGCGCTTCGATCAAATTAGGCGATGATGATGATGAATGAGATGAATGGGATGAATGGGAGGAGAAGGAGGGAGAGAGAAGTCTTATTAGTTAGGGTAATGGTGTTGTGTTTGATCGAATGCTCAGCTGTTCTTGTGAATGAGGGAAGAAGTGTTTCAAATTATATTTTTCAATAGATGAGGATGTTGGGATGTTGCGATGAATGTCGATATCTTGAGATGTTGGTATATTAATGCATATAAATTGATATTTGGATAGATGATGAATAGTTAGATAGTATTTAAGAAAAGGATGAATATAATAGAATTTACGAAGTATTATAAAGCATATAAAGAGTACAAGAGTCAAAGATCATAATTTTATTATGAGTATAAGAATTAAATCATAGAATAAATACTTTATAATAATAGGGAAAAGACTTTTATATAGAGATAGTTTAATAAATATTCTTATTAGATTTAAATAATAGAATAAATAGAATAAATGAAATAAATATCATATAAATAAGGAAAAGATTCTTATAAGTAAATAATTCAAATATTAATATAACTAACTACTTTAAAAGTATAAAAAAGAGTAAAGAGTTAATAAATACTAGATGTTTCGTATAGAAAACATTAGGTCTTATTATTATTTTTATATATTATTATACTCTTTCCCTTTCTCTTCCTCTCTCCCTTCTAGTCTTTCGCTATATAAATAGAATATATAATTTACTTCTTCTTTACTTAATATTAAATTTCTATTTTTTCCCTTTCTTATATTTTTTATAATTAATACTTTATATATATAATAATTATATATATAATGATATAATGATATTCTATTCCTTAGGTATTCATCTACCTAGTCCTTAATTATGAGATATACTCAATATATATATATATATATATCGATATTATTTGACCAATAGGAAAATCATAATATATATTGCCATGTCCTCGTCGTTCCTATTTGACATCATATCATTTTTATACATCTTCAAACAAAATAAAATTCATCATCGCCATCGTTCAACATCATCCACCTGTGCCCAATGATCTATCTACCAGGTATCTTTCTTACTATATCTCCCTCTCAAATCGGATGCTCGATAATCCTAGAAAACATTTCTTATTACATGCATAAGCCCAAATTCTACCTGACCTGATCCTCTGATCATCAAACTTCTCCCGTAAAATTCCTAAATTCTTCAATTTCTACCTCTTATCAAAAGGTTAACAGATTCTTCAACTCAGAGACCAATTGAAAACTACATGACAATCACCCCTCACCCTCACCCCTCACCCCTCACCCCTCGTTCGTAAGAGGTTCCTCAAGTCTGATGACTAGATTCTCACCCCTCACTCTTCGCAGATATCTGCTTAAAGGTCGAATCAACTCAATAGGTTGTCTTCGTCATAGACCTTTATGTGGTAATCATTTACCATCAATCTACACTTCAAGATCTCGGGCAATACAAGAATTACACACTGACACCGAATCGGCGTCTTCCTCTTCAACGAATCACGCAATTCAAAATTCGTTCAAAGCCGCGCGCAAACAATCGAAAGATGAAGGAACAAAGCGCAATACTGAAAAGTTTACAAAGTCTCGACGAATGGGAGTTGACAGTGGGAATCGAAATACATGCGCAGCTAAATACCGAACGAAAACTTTTCTCCTCTGCAGCCTCCACGATTAATGATATCCCTAATACACATGTCGCATACTTCGATGTCGCCTTACCAGGCTCCATGCCAATATTCCAAAAGGAAACTTTGATACCTGCGATTCGAGGAGCATTGGCTTTGAATTGTAATATTCAAAAAACGAGTCGGTTCGATCGCAAACATTATTTTCACTGGGATCAACCTTCAGGGTATCAGATAACGCAATACTACGAACCATTCGCGAGAGATGGATATATCACATTATATTCGCATGACGGAATTGCAAAGGAAGATGGGGATGAGATACGGATAGGGATTAAACAAGTACAAATGGAGCAAGATACGGCAAAAACCATCTCACAACCCGGGGATATACATCTGTTGGATTTCAATCGTGTGGGCTTACCGTTGATTGAAATTATATCACTACCACAAATCCATCACCCTAGTACCGCAGCTGCATTTGTCCGAAAAGTACAGATGCTGTTAAACTCGGTGGACGCTTGTGTTCTCGGTATGCAATCTGGTGGATTGAGAGCAGATGTTAACGTTTCGGTGAGGAGGAGAACAGAAGAAGGCTCAGGCTATGAATATGCGGGAGTTCAAGGACTTGGTCAACGAACGGAGATCAAGAATTTGAGTAGTTTCAAATCCATCGAAGATGCCATTATAGCAGAACGCGATCGACAAATCTCAGTTCTTGAGGGAGGCGGTGTCATTGAAGGAGAAACTCGAGGATACTCAATCGGAAGTACAGAGACACGAAGACTTCGTGGGAAAGAAGGAGAGGTGGATTATAGATATATGCCAGATCCAGATCTAGCTCCTGTGGTTATTGATGAGAACCTTACACAACATCTCCGTGCTACACTCGGCGTCCTACCCGATGAAGAATTGGAAATCTTGCAATCCGAGTACGGTATTCCGGTCAAAGATGCAATCGATCTAGTGTCTTTAAATGGAGGGGGGCGAGTTGAATATTTTCGAAACGTCGTAGATGTTCTAGCATCATTGAACCCCGATGAACCTCGGACCAAATTGGGAAAATTGGCTAGTAATTGGGTTTTACATGAATTGGGGGCATTGATCTCGGATTCGGTGGAAGAGGACAACCCCTTGCATTTCACAAGTGACGGATCATGCATAATTCCCCATTCTCACATGGCCCACCTCATCCATTACCTGAACGAAGATCAAATTACCGGCAAGACGGCCAAGAAGGTCCTGAAAATACTCCAGGAGAATGCGCAATCGGGACAAGAGCAATCGGTCAAGGATTTAATTGAGCATCACAGTTGGTGGTTGAGGAAGATGGAGATAGCAGAGTATGAGGAATTGGCCAAGAGGATTTGCGAACAGGATTTAGATACGGTAGAGGAGATTTTGGGGGGGAAGGTGGGGAAGGTTAATTTTCTTTTGGGGAAGATGATGAGGGAGGATAAGGAGGGGAGGGTTCAGCCGCTGGTTGCGAGGGAGGTTTTGGGGAGGGTGGTGGAGGGGTTTAGGGTTGGGGGAGAGGTGGATGGTTGATTGATTGATTGAATATTAGAATATATCTATTCACCTTCTTGAGATAATGTTCCTTGTTCTTTACTCCTCGTTTATTCTCTATTCCCTACCTATTATCCCATATCATATTAAACGTATAATCCCTTTCTTCTTTCTTCTTTCTTCTCTTATTCTCTTCACCTCCACATTCTAACACCCTAACCTCATCCCCATCCAATTCCAAAAAAATAAATAAATAAAAAAGCTTTTTTCATATATATATATATATATATATATATATATATATTAATAATTGGAGAGTGGTAGGTCGTTTCTGCATTTGTGTTTTTATTTTGTGTCTATATGGAGGGATTTTATGGGTGGGGAGGGATGGGAATGGGATGGGAAAATTGGTGTTTGATAGTTGATATATAGTTTATAGTTTATAGTTGGTAGTTACTAGTTACTAAAGAACTTTGGAGCAAGTATATGGGGGTTGGGGGTTGGGTAGTATAGGTAGTATAGGTAGTATAGATGGAGGGCTGTTTATGTGTGGATGGATGTATAAAACATGATAGATCGATACAGCAGACTAGAGGTTAGAAATTAGAGATTCAAAGATTGATTAGAGGCATAAATATATTGGATGATAATGATGAGGTTTTGGCTTTTAGGGGGGCGGGAGTTGGGGTTTGAGCGTTTATTGTATTGTGTTGTGTTGTATTGTATTATATTGTATCGATATAGGTTTTGGATGGTTGTGGTTGATATCTTGTTTATGGAGTATTGACTTACTGACTGACTGACTGACTAGCTGGTTGACTGACTGCGTTTTGAGTTTGGGAGTCGTGTCTTTGGTGATGTGCTGTGTTTGTGTTGTGTTTGTGTTTGAGGAGGGGTAAGGGATTTTCGGGGGTGAGGGCTTAGGGTTCGAGGCTGTGTTGTGTTTTGTTGTTTTGGTGTTAGATCTTGATATTTGGTACGGCATAACTAACTAGTCGATTACCTGGTGATGAATATATACTTTTTCTACAGCATCTCAAAAGCTTATATTTAATTTGTAGTTGCTGGGGTTATAATCATTTGGATGGATCAGGCGCGGATATGGAGATATTAGTTTGTTTTTAATCAGTTGGAGAGATATGGGAATGAAGATTCGAATGGTGATATGAGGATAGGAGGATCTGTGGGTAGTCGCATGGTCTGGGGATATAATTTTGGCGATATAGCTACAGTGTAAATGTTGAACATGCAGGCGTGGATATGGTGGATACAGCATTTTCCCCGGTCTGCTTCTGCGTCCTCTTTTAGATGAGGATGTCGTAGTGATAGCTTTGGGGTAATAGAATAACAGTTGCCTTTGTTCATAACATGCAAGTGTTCCCTATATAAAACTGGAAACAATAGCGGAACTTCCACAACTTAGGAAATCCATGTACATAGATAGACCTAACTAGGATGTTAGTGAAGCTTTTATAACCTTTATTGAATCTTCTCTTTGTATCCAAAGTGATTTGATTTGCAATATAATAGATTCCATGGAAATATTTCATCCCGAACAGGAGCTAACATCAGAGTAGTAGAAAGAAGACCATAGCAACTCTGCCTTACCTGCTCAACATAGAGTGACAATACTAGCTCCCTCGGGCTTCTCAACCGTCTCTGACGTCTGAACTTGCGATGGCAATATCTATCTCAAAGTGGGATATCCAAAAATACTACCAATATGGATAAATAGACTCGTAGAACTCTCCACTTGTACATAGAACACATAGAATACATGGATTAAAAACACAAGAAGTCCGTGACTTTCAAAGAGATTCATACACTTGTAATTTCTGACCGTGGCACAAGAAGCCTGCAGTGAAATCATACGAGATGCTATTCTCAACATCTTCCCGTCGTATCCGTAAAAAATAATATAAGTCACACCGATCTAAATAATCAGATGATCCATGGAGTGAACCGTTTATGGAAATAAGCCTTTCAGAGGGGTCGACGGTATTAACCATTGGTTTTTCAAATCCGAGACCGTGTAATGGGAAGTGTCGGTTTGATTTGAATAGACTTCAGGCGAGGATGCGATCTCGTAGATTTCTACCGTGGTTTGATAGCCATTACATTGGCAATCGGGCATTTCAATCCATATGTCTGAAATCCTACTCAAGTGTATTGTAGTTCTAATGAGAGCGTATACGTAAGAACCGAAAGAAAGTCAAGAAAAGTGGTCCATCCTTTCCTCTCATACATTGTGTGATCGAATTTAACTCGGTTGAGACTTCCTACCGAGATAATATCTTCTAAAAACCCAAAACATTCTATTTTCGGAATTTGATATGCCTGGGCCCATTTGAGTTTCACAACCAGATCGTAAAATCTTAAAACACGTCGACACAGCCACATGGTTCATGTGGCTGTGTGGCGTACGTGGCATTCCATTCTACACATGACGTGCAGTTGATGTCAGCGTAAGACTAGCGTCCAAATTGTTTCGCTGTCCAAGTGCCTAGGTAGAAGGTATGATGGTGAGATGTAGTCTCTCGCCAAATACTCTGAATCTTTGGTTCTTGTTCATATCGCAGCTACGAAGAGACGCAGAACTGTTAGAGAAACAGACTCAAGACCAACAATGTCAGAAATCGAGGTTCAACTCTGGAAATCTCCGGAAAACTTGCATGATGAGACGAGAATCCTTAGTGCAAGTGATGCTGGTATGTAGCTTGAAATGTTATCACCCTGTCTTTTCGGTGTTGTTATTCCATTTTGTCGTGTTTCAAAAGATTTGGATTTAACCTTAACCTTACGTAACCCATGAACCAAACAACCAAAACTAACACCGGTACCCAAAAGTCGTGACCGCCCTTCACATAACGAAGTTCCATATATTGACCGCGCTTGATTCTGGGGTCTTGTATATTTTTAGCCATAAAGATGGGAGGGATATAGGGAAGGAGCTTGTAGTGAGGATACGTGAGAGAGGTATTTGGTGTGTGGGGTCTTGGGAGGGATCTGAGGGAGACGAGAGAGAGGAATGGATTGTAGTAGGCGGGACTGGCAGTGAGGATAATTTGGCGATCTGGGGATGGAATGAGAGGGGTAGATTGTGAGTTGACTCTTTTCTCTCTCCATAGAATGCTTGGGAACTGAAGGTCCAAGAACCTCTTGTGAATTTCTTTTAAATCTTATCTGTATTTGGGAAAGATGAGCATTGAACTTAAATATCATCGAAAATTGGTGGTATGTGGCTGATATTCGGTTGGCCGAAAGGCCCTTTGGTAACTGAGAAGTTCTCAGCATGTTTTGGAAGAACCTCGAACGTGGAAGTGAAGATGTGAAAACCGCCCAAACCCTCAAGTAATGTTAATTTTGGAAGAATTCCATGAGTCTGTCACTGTTGAAGCAAGGTCTTCTCTCTTCCTATGTAGCATAGCCTTCAACTTGTCTCGAGTGTATAATCTTGAGAGCTGGTGTTTTCACTTCTATATTGTGGCGGCAGATCATTTCCGTAGTGTGGCATGAGGTTTGGTTGAAGGTTCTGTTGCAATTGTTGAATGACATCCCAGCTGGTAACCCTTCAAGAGCCTCATATATTGCTATAGTATCGCAATAGTGTAATAATACCATCTGTGGTTTCGAGTAGCAGGCGAACTTTGGTGTCGAATGAGATGTCGAATTTTGTACATCAGCCATGAAAGGAGAGGGCTTGACACTCGTCACTAACGGCTGCGCACGCTTTGAATAGCCCTAATTTGTCTCATATGATAGCGTCAGAGCCATGCGAGCTAATATTCTGTCCATAAATGTTTTCATCGCGATCAGTAAGGGGTTCATGCAGAATCAGACGCAGTTCTCAGGCGCTTGACTTTTAATGTCGATGGAAAATTCATTTCTGAATGATTCCATTTTATGGTTCGCTGCAAGTGTTTGATACTGATCAGCTAGTATGCTCGGCTCAATTCTCATGTGTATAGGAGCTGCTGCCAACATCTTTAGTGTTCGGTGACCTTACAAATGTCACCAAGCCAATTCCCTTCAGGGTCTTTTCATAGGAGATGAGACTTATCGTTGAAGTGGCATCAGAACCAAATCTAGATCAATCAGGCCAAGTGGAGTTGAATGAGATGTCGAATGCACTACAAATGCGAAAGTACTTTCCCCGATGCCCCCCGTCATAACAATTGCGACCGTCAGTCAAATACCTCTATTGATTGACAAACAATTTTAACAAATATTCGACGCTCAAGAATCATAATTGAGTTAGAATGTGAATGGTAATGAACGTATATAGGGCCAGCTTAATTTTCTCATCTTTGTCGTCTTTTTCGTCTGAAATTGCCGCATCAAAGGATTTGCTCAGGTCTTCCTTAACTTTGGAGCCTACATGAATTACCTGGCTGGAGTCTCGGCTATCAATCCTTTTGTTCTCAAGCACAGCTCTCTGCATTGGTCCATTTGGGCCATGGTCTTACGTATAGCGAAGGATTCCAGTGGATCCAATAAACACCAATCAATATTTTCTACTTGATGCGATGATAATCTTCACTTCCAAATTCATGGCGAGAAAATTGATTTGAGGTATGATCAATAGATGTTATATTGGTTGTATAATCTCATGTATCAAATTAGTAACTCGTTTTATGCGTTTTGTATTTTCTCTACAATTGCAAGTAATATGATGAGCGAAGGATTGTTGGGCTTAGTCGTTTCTCATCAAGGAGGATCAGCTAGCGAGGCTCACCATTATTCCACAATTTCATAAAATTAAGTATTTTGAAGGATGGATTGAGGCTGACGATATATTTTTTTCGTGGCCTAGAGTTGAAAATCATAAGCTACAAGGTCATACATCAACAGTACGAATCGTCAAAGCTCTGTCAGCAACTACGGTCATATCCGCATCCCGCGATACAACGATCAGGATTTGGGATATCGAAAAAGGGATATGTAGAGCTATTTTGGAAGGTCATACTGCGAATGTCAGATGCTTAGATGTACATGGAAAGATTGCCGTATCTGGTAGTTATGATAATGATGCCAGGATATGGGATTTGGAGAAGATGGTGTGCTTGCATGTGCTAAAAGGCCATCAAAGTAAGATATTCACCGTTGGGGTGAATGGAACGACAGTTGTTACTGGAAGTTTGGATAAAACGGTCAGGGTATGGAATGTAATGACTGGGTAGGTCGCCTCAGGGTTCGTGTATTCCTCCACTATGCTAATCAGACGATTGTTTATATAGAATGTCAGACTGTACTTGAAGATTTTACATCCCTTGTAACATTAGTACAGTTACTTCCGTCTCGTCTTCTGACGGCAGATGCGAGTGGAGTAATTCGTCTATTCGCCAATGAGGGCTATAAGGAGATATGGAAGGTCGAGGCACATCAATACTCGGTTACATCTATGCAACATTATGATTCTAAGATTGCTAGCGGAGGCTCGGATGGAAAAGTCAGAGTATGGGATTCGAGTAATGGTATGCTATTGCAGGAATTAATAAGTAGTACTGCAGTATGGCAGGTGAAGTGGACAGGAAATAGTTTGCTGGCATTAATGTCAAAGGATAGCGACAATGTCAAGAAGGTCATCATGAAGGTCAGTGTAACGGTGTAGAGATTTGAGATTTCAGGTGAGGAGAATCTCCAAGTAGACATTGACTGACTTTTCTCTGTTACAGATTTGGACTGCGAAGCTGTGATTCTGCTGTCGAGCAAGATAATGTTGGTTGTAGGTCGGGTACTCACTCGACATGCAGAGTAAGCGCTAAAATGAGATATACTGAAAAGTTTTGATCATTTGAATGTAGATGGGAAACTTTCAAACCAGGGGAGATGCTTGAGTGTCGGTTCTCTACAACAGGCAACCGTAAAACCATACCGTCATGATGAATAAGGATACTCCCTATATGATACAAACAAATAAAAGGACCAAAATCAAACATTCGGGCCACTGGCCCGGACCGTAAGCCCCATCCAAAATGTTGCGTATACTGTAGTTATCAACAATCTTAACACAAACCTTCAAGTTCTCATGTGGCTTGACGGGTTCCTATAAGAGTTCGAAGCAGTCTCCAATAACTCAACGGGTGTCTAATTAGGCCGTATTACAACTTGTCAACAGCTAACTCCACAAACTCCTCTGGATCTTCCTTATGCCGTGCCTTTATATAGAGTTTTAGACTCGATTGACCACAGCAATGCACTCAGTTGTCCGAGCTTGAATTGTCATTTTGGTCTTGGATCCACTCCTTCCAAGGTTTGTTCTGGAAGTTGGGGGGATCGACATATACTAAGTTTGCCCTCGTAATCTTACAACAACTCAATGTTGGTACTTTTTCGAATTTCTTCATGATCAAAGCCTCCAACAATCTTACTAGAGAAGTATTAGACACGGCATCAGGCAAAATTCTGTCTCCAAATGGATGATTGATTGTCCAAAATTATTATGGTATCATTTCATTTTATCTTATATACTTCACCATGTCATGGACCTTTATTATAAGACAGGAGTCAAGTGGATATTGTACAATGAATCGTACTCGTACATAGAAAGTATCCGAATGTCCGAATGCGAGATCAAAAAATAGGATGGAGAAAAACGAAGATTCTATGGAGATTGTCTAAGAACTTTATCTGCCTTTGTTAGTCTCCACTTCATGCATAATTCAATATTTACATTTCGAAAGAATTTGATTCGGACATATAATGACTATGATTTGTTTCTTTTCATTCCAATGTACGGCATTAGGCATACTAAGCCTCCGTACCCCTGAAGGTTGCATCCTTCGTTACATACTTGACTAAGCCTACGATTGCACAGCGAGCCCTGAAGCATCCTCTCCAACTTCGGCGGAGTAGCACCAGTTTGTCGGATATGATAAAATTACCTTTTGGATTTGGGTTTCACGTCATCTAATCGCTTGCCACCCTATGAGATTGCAACACAAAACGGCTTTTAGTAAGGTCATATAACTCCTCTTCCCCCATCCAACCTACAAGCGACTTAGGGATCCAACCAACAAATTATTAACCCGACCTCTATTTTGGATAAGTGATCGAAAGGAATAACTGGAGAAACAAGAAAAGATGTCGACGTCTTCGAATACTCCAGATCCGCCGGTTCCAGAGAAGAAATCGCGTTGGCCACATTTACCAGGGTTCTACTTTAACGTCGAGTTCAAGGTCTCGACGTCTGATAATGATAAGGGACATGGGGCGTCGCTGAAATACGCATCTAAGAATATGAAGGAAAGGGAGAGAGCCAGAGCGAACACGCATTTGGGTGATACACCAGCACCAATATCAACTCCCAGTCCCCCCCCAGCCAGCCAGGAACCTTGCTATCATCAAGCACCTCAGTCGCAGCTAGGAAGATCTAAAGCTCTGAGGATTAAGACAGATATACCTGGTAGGGGGAGATCTGCACCGGTTACTGTTTACGATAGGGGTTATTCAATAAGTCCAGTTAGCCCTCTGACTCCTGACATCAGTCCAATACAGCAGCAAGCATCGGAAATTCCTGAACAAACCCTTACAGATCATTCAGAACGACCTTTACCGTCGACACCAGGAAGGTTTCGTCTGGGCGGAGATGACTTACCATGGTCAACGCCTTTCTCATATTGGAACGCGGAGCCCGATACATCAGAAAGTGTCGGCCCTACACGAATGAGTATTGAACCCTATCAGTCACCTCCAAGTACCAGACGAAATGAAGACTCTGAATTAGCTGAAGATTTATCGGAACTTCAACAGGCTATGATGACGGTGGATAGTATGGATGGTGATTCCTGGGATCCTTGGAAGTGGAGTAGTGCTGGAAATACGTCAGCAGCACCAAAGAGTATTGGATGGGCTGTGAGTTCGGAAGATGCGTTACAGTCACTGGCAACGCCGTCAACGAACAATCATCCGCCGCCGCCGTATGTGGTTAGTCAGTGGGAACATTCTTCTAGGACGATGGTGGCTGCTGAGAGACCGCGGGGTACAGATTGAGCTGGAGTATTAGGAACTTGAAAGTTTATGGGAACTACTGGGACGAAGGACTCAGGGCATGGGTCTTACGAAATTCGTCATTCGTTACAACATCATCACAAAGGACTAGATGAAAGGGTGTTGATATCTACTGGTCGCTCGCTGAGTATAGCAATCATAAGGTACCAGGTGTAAGATTCACAATGAAAGTACAAGCGGCAACTACGATCTCGAAAAAGGCATATCAATGGGCATCAAAGAACGGCCAGGAATAGTCTACCCTCAAGTTCGCTAGAAGAAATTTTATATAGACGATTGCCACATTCAGCTCGCCACCCGTCACCGTCGTTACGGAAAGTGGCTTACGCATTTCACGATGCGAATCGTTCCGATAGCTTCAACCACACGTACCCGTGTATATACATTCAGAATTCATATTATATATCATATTATATCCTATCGTCACAGACCATCCAGCCAAGTCAGTGGAGCACAAGAGGACTTGACCGTACACTGGAACAAGGCAAAAATAATGGGAAGCGGAATAGAACCTAGACGTCTTGGGGGAGAGGGGGGGGAGAAAAAACCACGGGTAGCGGAGGAAAAACGGACACTTATTATTTGGAATGGTAATTTTTGAGATGGATTTGGGATATCTCGTGGAAGCTGAATATTTAGAGGCAAAAGCTTGTATCATAAGAGAGATATTGCACATAGTAGGAGTGGCTGGAAAATGGAATGCAGCTAGACCTACATTCGGTAGCAGTATTCCAAAAACCGATAGAAAAACGGTATTCCATTATTTATCCCAACAATTCCTAACATATGGGGACCGCGAATAGTCCGCAAGAAGACTATTTCAAGCTTTAGATTCCTCCTCACTTCCTAAACCATCTGAAACTTTGCAACGATCGTGATTCTAGATGTCATCGGATGATCGAATCAAGCGAGGCGAAGTCCCCGTTACCTTGCATTCTTCGTTTGAAACATGTCCGTATGGTGCCGACGGGTCAGTGCTAATTCCCCTGTCCCTGTCTCCAAATGCTTATCACGGTAGTCTCGGCCTTTTAGGTTTCGGACCAGAAAGCCACCTCGGATTTGCCGAGATTGGCCGGCTTGTCCATGATGTCTCGTGGGTAATTGAGTAAAAGTCACTTATAATACCTGGTATCGATGTCATTTTGTGATTCAACGTGGGAGATTTAGGGATGCCTGAGGAAATATATTCTGAACTCTCTCCCAGTCACTAACCGGAAATTGAAAATGACGGCAGAACGAGAAATGAGCTTAAATATATATTCAAGAATGTTTTACCAGTGGCAAGGCGTTCTAGAGTATCCTTGTTTATTGTTTGAAACTGTGTGCTTTTCATTGTCGTTGTAGGTTCTCAGAGAGGGATACTAATTAGTACATAATCTTACTATATTGCTACCCTGGCCCAAGTAGGTCTTTCTCTTAGGGAGGGCAGTTATTCAATGCTTTACTTCCTGGATAGTGTCTTTGTCTGTAATACATTAAGTCGGTTTACTGTCGAGAACGAGATCAGTGGACCGTGAGCTGTTCGTACGCAAACTTGAGATTACCCCGCGATATTAATTCGGCACTTTCTGGGCAATGTTTCGAGTTGAATATCAACGCTGTTGCGAATGGAGTGGGAGATATTTGTCTACATGATCCGAAACTTTATTGAAAGGAGAATAAAGAAAATTGACAGGAGAGAAGAGGAGTCTTGAGAAGGGGAAACGAATTATCATTCAATCGAATATATCTTTCTCCCACAATACTCGCCAAAGAATCTATATTGGAATTTCTTAGCATTGATGGAGCTTCAATTGCAAGAGAAGTTGAGTAAGAGTTCTGGTAGAAGCCCCATCATCAACCGGATGTAAATGCGGTAACTGATAAGTGATGCCTGGCTCACATTAACGGCGCCGCATTGCAACATGGCACTGATATAGAATGGTTCAGATATCCTGCTAAGTTGGTAAATTATTTTAGCTCGGGAGACAAAAGGAATGATTACAGTTAACAGAGAATACCATTTTTCCTTCGCTAATCTCGAATAAGTAAAGGAGATCTATTGTCTTTTCTCAGACGTCACTATCATTATCATTAACCTTTCTCGAACGATGGTAACACCAAATGCAACCTCTCGGTTCAGACGAACGGTCATGAACCCCTCCATGCCAACCCCTTGCTAGTCATTGTATATCCCACCCTGTCCTGTCAGACTAGCCGAAAGAAAGATTAGTACCTAGTAGATACTGCATATTAGCTTTTGATTGGAGAATTAGTTCCGAGCGGGTAGTGGATCTGTGGGGTTGACTGCGAGGCGTATTTTGAGTTTATTATGATGATCGGATATGCCTTCCGCTTGTTGTTTGATTGCTTTGCCATTTTTGGAATGTAATCTGCGATTACATCTGCATCTGTACTTTCATGTGGAGGGTCTTTTACGTCGTGAAATTTCATATTGATTGCTTTGATATAATTTGTGTCTATTATTGGGACCACCAGGTGGACCGCATCCATTCAAAGCTAGGAAACTATTGGCCATGAGTTCTTGGTCGCAAATCTAGACTTTACCTTGGGCTCGCGATAGATGCATGGGAAAGGTACGAGAGGCGATTGCCGCTTGACTTCCGTCTATTGACTGCGAAGTATGTGGTAGATAAGAGAAATATTGCCAATAATACTTTTCTAGTTCTTCAATGGAAGAATGCCGCACGCAATGTATGGCAAACATGATATTTACGATATTGTTAGTCGATGATGTTCTACTCTTAAAACCTCAGATGATATCACCATTTTTTGGAGAACATTTTGAGTAAAGATGAGGTTGTATCTCCTCTTAGAACCAATCAATCGCCGGATCAACTGCTGTGCTCCCATAAGTACAGCAAAACTTATACTACACAAGTGAGGCTGAACATGACACCCCTCTACCCGAGAAGTCTTTATGACTGATTGCAGGATTTATTCAACTCTAAAGACTTCTCTTCTTATTTGAATTATCAACTTTGATCTAGACATTCGTGTAAAGCTATTCAAGTGCTCACAGACATGAAATATGTTTGGGGCACCGGAGGGATTAGCAGGTCTCGCCTTAAGCGCAATCAGCGTTGCCGTCTCAATTACGACCTGTATTGAATGTTATGACATTGTTATTGCTGGAAAGAACTTCAGCGAAGATTTTGAGCAACTGTATACTTTGGTATACCAGGTACTCGCAACATGCAGCTTAGGTAAACCAATTCTTATAGTTCTCCCTCAAGCGTGTTCAATTTGGGCTTTGGAGCAAGGCCGTCGGACTGATCCCTGAACCTAACAATGGGCGCCGTCTCAAGTATAACAAGAATATTGGTAGGCCTGATATTCGACTGGAGGTAGAAAGAACCCTCAATGATATGAAGTCACTGCTAGAAGAGGGTGCGCGAATCGATATGAAATATGGTGAGACATCGGCAACTCAGCACTCAACGCCACAAGGCATGCAGGTCTTCAAGAGTTCCTTCGATCGATTCAAATCTCGAATCAAAACACACTAGAGAGATACCTCTGCTTGGAAAGTGACTTCATGGGCGGTGCACGATGCGTGGAAGTAAAATACACTGCCCTCAACTTCGTAACACGCTCATCTGACTATGATTCGACTTTATCATTTAAGACCGCACGTACAAAACAGTCGAAAGTCATTTGCAATATTCCAGACCCCACTCTACAAGCGCCAGGAGCTTGGCCACAATGATTGTGACCGTTCACGAAGATAATGGACCAAGAAACACATTCTAAGCCGAGCATGACCTGCCAAGGATGTCGCGAAAAAAAAAAATCATAGATGTGTAGTGGATTTTGAAACGTCTTCATACGTCAGATGTATACAAGCTAGAAGGAAGTGTACCTTCTCAGAAAACCATGCCCATGATCTAGCTGGCTTGGTTAAGCTAGTCTCAAGTTTACAATGCTATGGATGGTCTTCCCGCAGATCTATAAACCAATCAATCATCTCAGAATCAAAGTCTCATGTAGGATCTTATCGTGATGACTGGGCTCCACCAGCCACTAAGTTTCTCTTCTGGTGATGCACATTATGGCGATCGTCTTGCTACTATCAAAACCGAAGATACGCAATGTTGGCTCCAAAACTCCGCAGAATTCATTAAAGATGCCCAGGTGGGCCTTGCGGTTTTGAAGAGAATTTTTCTTGACCTTCGCAATGTTTGCCAAGCTAATGTAGCGTTTAACAGCGCTATCTCCGTCAATGATAGTCTTGACACGATATTGGCAAGCATATAATGGCCACCCGAAACGCCGTATGAAGATGGAGTCTGTTGGATTGCTATCAGGATACCTGACCGATACCCTAGCCAACTACCTCTGATGAGATTTAGCACCAAAATTTATCATCCGAACATATTTCCACAAGGAGATGTTTGCTACGCAGACGAAGATCTTCACGGTTCTTCACATCTCCTAAATATGTGGTATTCCGAGCACAAAAGGGAACTCAGCTGGTCAGTTGGATATCTACTACCGCATTATGTGGTCTACTATCATCTCCCGTTTTGGACGACCCCTCGGTACCAGAAATTGCGCTCACCTATCTTGAAAACTATAAAGAATATTGTTCAAATTCCAACCAGAGACCCGATGAGTCACAACTTGTGTTTCTTGAAGATTCGTTTACGGAAAATGATACCCCTGAGTTTTTCAATAATCCTAAAACTGATAAGCCAGACAGCGATTTGGTCAACTTAAGAAATCTACAAACTTCTTTTAGGGAAGATTATGACGCCCAGTGGTACTGATATCGATCTTCTGGGACTTACAGTATAATCTTCCGGGGATACAGTAGGATCTCCAAATCATTAATGCAAGGTCTAAGCACCCAGTAACCCCACACAGGGCCGTCCAGGCTAAAGAATCCGGATTAGCGAATGAGCTGGAGTTAGGCCACTCCTCCGCGTAGGTAATTGAGATCTGAAGCTATAAGAAGCCACTCTAAATTAGCATCAAGTGTGATGAACGAAGAACGCGTTGAATTGCTGAGAATTTATATAATAAATTGATATGTTTCTTTCTGCCTTCCGCATCACAGTACATATTTGCCAGGCATCTAAACCACAGTACAAAATTACCGCAACTAAAAAAGAAAACTAAATTTGCAAGTCTAAGAAAGTTCATGGTCACTTGGGACTCTGTCAAAGAGAAGCCCAAGTTTATACAATCATGCCGCACCTGTTTCGTTTCCCTTCTTCATCTCAGTGATACCTTCCATTTGACGATTTGCACCACCCTGTTCCACACTCCCCACACCATCCTGTTCCCAAAATCCCCTGTGTAAATTCCTCCCCTTACACATCCCATAAATATCAAATGGATCCAAAAATGTAACCCACCACCTCCTCCTGTCTTCATACCCCGTTCCCTCAATCTCCGTCACCCCATCTTTCCCTAAATAGATCTTATTATTCCTCGGAAGAAACCTCATCGGATGTCGCCAATTCAACAAAAAGGTATTACAAGTCATGAGGACAGCTTCAAAAACCCAGAAGAACCATTCATATCGAACAATCGGACTGATGTCTTTAACCTCCAACCCAGCCTCGGGATGAAGATCTGCGATGCTGAAATATTCTACCGTGCGATATATTGTTCTCGTACCGATTAATGCACTCGATATGTATAGTGTGACTAACACATTATTTAAATTACTGGGCAAAAGAGAATGTCTACGACACTTGAGGTGGAAATAAACGGCGAGAAAGACGAATGCTCCAAGGACCCCGAGTTGAAGACATAATGCGGCTTTGAGGAGGGATCTACCGGTCTCTTGAGCAGATTCCGAGAGAGAAGAGTTGGCTACTCGAGAGGCGCCATGGCCGTTGAGGGCTTCGATGACTGCAGAGAGTGCGCCAAAGGTAGTTAGGACGCGGCCGGGGTGGAGGGGTGAATGATAGGGTATATAGTAGAGGATGCGGGAGAGGATGAAGTAGTTTACTAGTTCGTAGATGGGTCTATGAATTATTTACAGTTAACATAAGGTTTTGAGTATACAGGTGGCGATAGAAAGGGGTATACAGAGAGGAAATAGGGTGAAAAAACATACGGTGCAGCGTAAAGTAAGACAATACTCGCGATGTAAATATCTAGATTACTGTAATTGAAAGCACCGATTTCTCTTAGGATAAAACCAGCGAGGTATATTAATGCAGACCATGGAAGTAGACCAGTAACTTTCCAGCATTTGTAGCGGCTACAGAACTATCAGCTTGATATCTCAAAAGTGATGTTGATCTCTGAAAGAAACTGTACATATGACGGAAGTGACATACTAGCATTGATATCCATGCAGAAGCATAGAGATAGCTATCAAAACTGCAAATATGACTGACGCTACTTTGTTCGGTGCGTAAAAATACAAACTATCCTCGACTGTGATCGTGTGAATTAGCTCGGGTATCTGTAATGAGAAACTGTAGAGTACACACACCTGGCTCTCCGTTCTCCATACTGACTATAATTTTGACGTCTGTATTGATTATTACCTTAACGCAAGCAAAGAAGGATTAAGGTTACACAAGAAAAGTACTCGGGTACGTACCTTTCAAAAAGGATTATCAATAGATTTCAAATCGTCACGGTTTTACCAGTGGCACAGACATCCTTCTATATATTTTCCAGAAGCCAGCCTTGTTGCAATAAGATATCAATCTCCCTTGCCTCTCATTCATTAGATATTTGCTGGTCTCACTCAACTATCAGCGCCGTCACCTGACATCAGAGATCTCCTCACATAATCAACTGATGGTTCGCCCAAATACTACAATGGTACTATACCATTGGACATTATTTAACTGCCTAGCAGTGGCCCAGGAACTTGGGGAGGCGAAGTCTCTAGAACTAATGAGGTGTGATACAGCGACGTGATGCGGCTGGAGAAAGGCGTTGAAAAGTTTTCTAGGCATGACGTACATTGTATTACATGAAAATTTGGCTAACCGAAATACGGCAATGTGTATAAGACGGGAAGAATGATATACCGGGAATGGGAAGGAATGTACCAATCATTTTGGAGAAATTATGTTGTCTCAGGCTTTGGCTAAAACTAAAATCACAGGGCCGCACTGCACATTTTCATGAAGTAAAGTCGTTTGAGAAAATAGAACGAATCAATATCTATCAAGCTTGGAATTTTAGCCATTTCCTATGGCTTTTCGTCAGATTTACGACCGTGTACAGTCACCGATACCGTAAGGTACCTCGCTAGGTCTTTCTTCAATTGAAAGAAAAGAGAAGCGGCGCGAATTTCATATTATTTGGATCTCTTATATCCCAATTACCATAAAGACACTATCATCAGTAATCCCAAACGAAGAGCTGATATCCAGGATACCTGTCCCATACTCAAGGGAGCACCTCACTTTTTTAATGAAGTCAGTCGAATCGTATATATCATAAGCCACACCAATGCTCTTTGCAGTGGTGGAATTATCTGGTGTATGAATCCCTGCTAGCGTTGAAGGTAGGCTGAGAGATATTCAAGGGGAAGTCTTCTACACTGATGCCGCAAAGCCTCATATATGTATATGTTTTGGGGAGTATATTTTGTACCAGTTATATCGTGACGTAGCTTTCAAGTTGGTTTCTAATCATTTTCTTGATAAGACTGCCTGGCTAATGCCATATCTCACGCTATCTCCTGATATTCAAGACAATATACAGATAGAGCGGGAGGAGTAAGAGGACTGTCCTGGAAGGGATCCTACAGAATCTTTGCTTTGCCACTAGTCAGAATGTCTTCGATTGTATTTTCTATATGAAACAGAAGCAGGTAGTGATTTCTCATTTTGAAACGAGTGCTGATCTGTTTCCCAGAAGATGTCGAGGATCCTGAAATGGAAAAATCTGCGGCTGTGATGGAAATACAAAAGAATTCGTGTAAGCTCACACGTACTCAGGATTCATGATATGCATATCCTCTTTCAAATGCTAAAGCCCATCACTGGCAGGCGGGAGGTCATCCGAGGTCATTTGATGTCAAATCACTTCCAATGCTTCGAATGTCACAGGCTGAGAAAAAGACGAAATAGGAAGTGCGCCATGGATATAGAACATATAATGAATTACTGGTGCAGAAAGAGAGTATCCGTCACCAATGAGACCAATAAGGGCTGATGTGTAGTGTGAGTTGCATCTCATCCCACAACAAGATTTACTGATCGAAAATCTTGGCTCACCAGGTGGCTATCGCATCTTTGAAATAGGTTACAAGCGTTGATTAATGCAACTAAGGATTTCCTGCATTGATCTGTCACGAAGAGATTGGATTGCAGTGATATTAGCTAGCCATACCATGAGGGCACTGTGCGGCAGAAGATCGTTAGGGTTTTCTCATATCTTCCATAGGCAAAAGTTTTTGGTTTGAGGACCAAAATTGTTCCAAATTCTCATTTGGAAGTCTTTCTGGGAAACATTTTCAAATAATGATTCGAATATAGTGGATCTTTCATGAGATGTTCCGCAGTTTCGATTTTCTAAGGTTGAAGTGGAAGTTGAAGTCAGCTTTGTAGCTATGTTTTGAGCTCGCTCTTGCACTGGCTGAAAGGGTTTGATAAAGAGGCATAGCAAGATTGCTCCTGTTACCCTTTAATACATCTTCAATGCAGCTGATTAAATGATGAGGTGACAGCAAGGTGTTTGAGGGTGATGTGTCGTTAAATTTGAGTTATGTGCCAGCGGGTAGCTATAGATCGTGAGGATGAGCAGGCTAGCGGCCGCGTCATGAAGGGACAGACCATCACGTTTTTGAATGCTTAACCAAGATCTCTATGAAACCATGGGCAGTCCTAAAACTGTTATATGAAACGTTCCTCAATCCAAAAAGTACCTCTTCACACATACACTAGACATAGTCAAAGCCTTGAAAACTCGAATGTTTACTACGAGCCAAGCATCACAAATTATCTCGAACCTGTGATTTATCCCCCGACCTTAACCTTAATAAGCTTAAGGTTACCAACATTATCTGGGAAACCGAAGCTGCAGCTGATTTCCTGATCATGATGCTGTCGGCGCTGAAGACAATTTGCGATACGCCGACTGCCAAACGTTCGAAACATCGTACTAAATATGTGGCACTTTGTCCTACGCCCGCTGGGTGCTAAAATCTTATGCCAAGGGAACAACATAATTGGTCCAAATGATCTGAATTCTGGGGCAATTGCTCTTAGGTATGGCTTTGAGCTGACCACCACCCTTGTAGCATTTCATACTGTAGCCGCCGAGCCTCACACTCAGTATTTTATTGCTTTGGGTGCAGATCTTTCATTGTAAGGAATCATAAAATAGATTATCCGTGTCACTGCTGAATCTAGTTGACTGTTGTAGTCTTCATCTTCTGTGATATGGCAGAGCCAGAGTCGACAGAGCAAAGGAGTGGGCTATTGAAAGTTGAAGATGGGACCAACGTTGTGACCAAGGAAATCCAACAGGTATATCACGTAGGCCTCTTTCTCCATGCTTCAACTAATCAAACGCAGACAAATTCATCCAGTCCAAGCACCATTGAATTTTTGAAGTTTGTTCTCGGAAAACAAATACTCCTAGCTTTCGTGATAGGCCTTTCTTTGACGCTGGCTTGTTTCGGCTTCACATATTGGCTTAGCTTACAGAACCTCACATGTCCTTCATGGGCATTAGAATGCACGGCAATGACCTTCGTGGCAAATCCTCTATCGGATCTTCCTCTAATACAGGGTATCATCAGTTTAGTCCATGGACTTGGTCTTACTTGTCTATTTTTTGTCGCTACTACTATTGCTGAACCTACTCTGTGGCCACTCCTGAGCCGTAATTCTTATACTTTAATCTCAATCGATGTTTACTTACAAGGAATGCGGGGATCTTTGCCCTCAATCATTGGCGCTCTATTTCAAGTCAGAGATCACTTTGCCACGGTCGTGCTTTTGTGCTTGGCTCTTATTGCTGTACTCAGTCAGTTAGATAGAGCTATTATAGGTCAAGTCTATATGCTGCAAAACACTACTCAAACTTACCAGAGCGAGTATCAAAAAGGCGGAGGAATTGGCATCTCTATTCCAGCTTCAAACAGCAATGGACCACTCGCTGATCCAGCAATCAATGGCTTCGCATACTATACTTCTTGGTCCAAAGGTTTATCAATAGAGCCAATGCCAGATTTGAGAGAATTTCTTGTTGATCGCTATAACCTCTCCAGCCTGGATAGTTTCACTATTTTCGGATTGAAAGCACAAAAGAGCGTCAATTGTTCTGGACGGCCACTCACGATTCTGGAAGATTACAGTGCCATTCTCAATGTCACTGCGAAGCCCAGCGATACGTCAGTCTGGATACGAACAGATCCACGTCTCTCATGTTGGATTGATTCATCTGAAATGCTATCTAATATGACCAGCATTACGACGATTATGTTTGCAGCAACAGACGGCTCTGTTGAAGGTGGATCCACGATAAATCATTTGGGGCACAATATCACATCGCTTCAATGTGATGTAAGAACCGAATTGGTCCAATCGACATACCAAGCTGGCTCCGGCGGACCACAAATTACCACACTTTCCAATGCATCATTCCACTCACCTGGAAACAATATCACGGAATTAGCCAACTGGCTCGGCGGTGCAGCCACCACTTTCGGTATAAAGGTATACAACGCTCGCCCTATGTTTGGCGTAGGTCTTACAAATAGCGATCATGGAGAAATAGATCCAACAAAACTACCGCAAGGATATACGACTATTTACGCTCCAGATGGGAATGGATGGGAGATCAACGACTGGTCTCAGACGGCTCTTAAAAATTTCATTAATGTGACTTCTGGAGCTGTCGGACTTGCCATGTCAATGCAGATGACCGATGGGCCAGTTATCATTCATTCCGTCTCCAGCTTCCCAAAACTGAATACAGCAAAGACCTTTCTTCTTCTCTTGCCTACGGGAATCATTCTATTGATAATTGCGTGTCTGGCCGCCGTAAATAGATGGAGTCATAACGTGACTCGTATTCAGAAAATTCGCCTGGCGAGAATACCGGAATGGACTGAGAGTCTACACGGATCTGGGAAGGCAAAGAATAGCAACGGGTTAGTTGATTCTTCGGATGAAAGCGTCAAAGATGTTAGATATAGACTGCAGAAGGAGGATCATGAAGCTTGGCATTTGGAGATGGATTAATGGCATATCCCCCTGATGAACTAACAACTGGAGACTTGGAGAGAGGGGGGAGTGTGCAGATGAAGACCGATCAAAGAATTAACTGGTACTGCAGGAGGATTTACCAACGTATACCTATAAGCATAATTCCGCAATATAATATAGTCAAATATATATTATAAGCAACCTAAGCAACAACCCCTCACCACCACAATCTATTTACAAACCCATAAATAAAAGCCCATCAACCCAACCATAAACCACAAATTAAAATGCAACACCCCATTTCAGCCTCCCTACCCCCTCCTCCCTCTCTATACAAAACATCAGCACCGCAATACCGCATCAAAACTCGAACTTCAAAACTCAGAAGCTAATCCCACACAATCTCCGAAAACCCCCAAAACACTCATCAAGTTCCTTAATACCCCCCAACATTCCCCAAAACTGCCACCGCACCTTACAACAACACCACCAACCCAAAAACACCCCCCTCCCCATCCCTATTCAAAAAAACATAAAGCCCCACTCCTTCACTTCCTGTCGGGAAATGGATCATGTGACTTTTGGGCTGCTGTACGAATAATACGTCTAACCGTATTAGGCGTACTAGCACCTCGAGGACGTCTATAAAGTCGTCCTCCATTCCATAGATTACATAGGAAATAACAACGATGATTATACCAAAAGAGATTTAAGTACTTACACTTTAACTGACCAAGTTAATACCAACACTTCCCCTCCTCCTCAAAACCTTAATCTCAAATCCTATAAACACAAATCTAATTCCTATTACCCATCCATCGCATCAACAATATGCTAATCCCCTCATCTCCGCATCTACAAATATTTACAAAGCATCTTACAAAGCAGCTAGCTAACCAATTAACTAGTTAAGAGATAATTAAGAGTAAAAAAAAGAAGAAGAAAATACAATCCAGTAGGACGAGAAAAAATCTATCTACACAAGTAGTGGGACATAAAGCAGGAACCAAACCAATCTCCGACAAGATATCTTATAGCGGGCTTTAATTGCAAGGAGGAGCTGATATTGGTATTGACATAGGGAGGTGGATATAATGCTTTATAAAAGAATGAGGGAGGGGATTGCTAGAATGGTGGGGGTGGTGGAAGGGGGTATGGCAAACTAAGTAGAGACGGGGATTCTATGAAGCTCTGTGGTGCAGAATAGTATTATCGAAATAGACGAATATCTTGATCATTACAGCACATTCTTATAGATGGCAGGTTTGATTTACATTGAATGGAGTTTGAATTATCTCGACTATTACAGACGTGCCAAAGAAACATAGCTATGTTTGTGTTGTTTTGTTTTGTTTGCGTGTCTCCATTACTCCTTTAGGATACAAAAAGAGGTATCATACGTATCCTATCGTGAACAAAATGATAAAAGAAATAGGAATATAGAGACAGATATGTATCATAAACAGATAGACTTCTATCCATTCATCTGGTTTTGATTTTCCCAACTTGACCCATGCCAGCCAATGCCAGCCCATCCCATACATTTCCTGCCCAGCGCCCCCCCTCAATGGTATAGTACATTATGGTTTTCAACTCCGAAATTTTCCTCAAACAATTCATCCATCCATCATAAATAAATCAAGCAAGCATATCCAATCCCTGGCCATCAGCATGCATATTCTCACTCTCACTCATACCCTCATCCTCTTCCTCCCCCAGAAATCCCAGCCCACTATCGTATCTCCTCTTCTTTTTCTTTCCACTCTCTGCAACACCACCACTTGATCTTCTTCTGGCTAAGTTTGCATCGAGATACTGACCTTTTCTGACAACTGGAGCTTTAACTTGAAGATTGGTTGTAAATTCTCCAGCTTCCGTCTCACTCGACTCATTGCCATCACTCTCTAGATATCCTTTTCCGATATCCAACACACCTGCAATTTGTCTCCTCATTCCTTCGACTGCTTTCTTTCCTCTTCTCTTTTCCTTGTGTACTTGTTCCTTCAATTGCTCTGCAACATTATCGAGATCTTCGTTTTCGGTCTTCAAGTCTGAGTTTTCTTGTCTCAAATTCTCAACCACTTTTTGAGTGTTCTTCAGAATGGATGTTGTTCTCTCAAGCTCTTCCTGAAGCTCTCCTATTCGGTCATCACGTTCAGCTAAATCCTCATCATTTTGACGATCTGAAAGAAATATTTGACCTTCTTTCTCATTGAGGAGATCTTGAAGTTCGGAGGAAGTCTTCAGAGCGGCTGTTAATCTCGTCGATAATTCTCCCACAATCATATTCTTGCCTTCAAGTTCTACGGCGAATGTATCTGCCCTTAATATCTCTCGCTGAAGTTGGTCATCTAGGTTATGGATTTCACGTGTGAAATCATCCTCGGCAATTTTATGCTCCTTTTCGATTCTGTCGACAAGACTTTCCAGTACCGATACTTCATTTCGGTATCCTTCCAATGCATTTTGCAGGCGTGAGTTGGAGATATCGTTTTCTGCGACTTCTTTGCTCATTCGGGAAACAGCTGTCGAAACAGCGGATAACTCTTCCTGTACATCATGTAAGGCATCGATACGAGCGGCCAACCGTTGACGAAGAATGACTTCTTGCTCATGATATTGATCGATCATTTCATCTTGGTTCTTAACCTTCTCGACTAAATTCTTGAGCCGCTCTAGTAGCATGCTGAGGAGTTTGTCATTTGCGAATCTTTCAGTTACTTCTCCGGGGGCAAGGTATTCGAACTCGATTCTTGCGGCACGGAATTGTTCAACAATAATTTTGATGGTTGTTTCAGGATCGGTAGAGAATCCCAGAGATGTTACTTCATTTGAGAGAGCATTGAATGATGCTTCCCTTTCTAGAACTTGAGCTTGGGCAAGAGTGAGAGTTGTGAGAACGGAATCGAGCGCCGAGTCAAGAGTTGAGCAATCATGAGATTGATCCGATGGAATGTATGTCGACAGTTTCCGAGAAATACGATGCTCGTTTTCCTTATTCAGAGCTAAAGCAGAAGTAAGGGTTTTGATTTCTGCCTGCAAGTCATGAAGCTGGGCTTCGAGCTTGTTATTAAGAGGATCTGGAAAGTTGGCTTGTGTCGAACTCGATGCGCAGGAAAGCTTTTGGGAAGATGAATCAGCTATAGTGGCAGGTGGTGAGGGCAACGATATATCATGTAGTGATGACGCAATGTTCGAGTCACCAGCATTGGAGAAAGGGCTATCAAATCTCATCATGTTATGATCGTCACATGGAGAGTTGGTCGCCATATCGGCGTCATCATCCTGTGTATTCAGGCAAAAGTGGTCTCCATCCACACCCATATTCATATTGTGATCATCATCATCGTCGTCATCGAAGTCGAAAGGATCCTGGGTTCCCGTTTGCCAGTCATGGTGAGCATTCGAACGTTCTTCTTTCTGGGACAATTCTGCCTTTAGCTCCTCGATCTCTCTTTCCATTTCCTGAAACCTCTCGGCCATGATAGGATTTGCACGAGCTGATGCGCCCGCCTCGAAGTCTAATTGGCTCGCAGCGTCATGTTCATCTTGGATGCACTGCATTTCATAGTCTTTTTCCTCCAATTCCTTCTTGAGCCGATAAACCTCCGATTTTCTTGCTTTAGCCTCATGTTTTTTCTCCCAAGCTATCTTATTAGTTTCCTCGCTAAGTCGATTTCTCTTCATACGTCTGGTAACTCTGCCATCTAAAACTTGTCGAAGTGGGGCAAATTGCAACTCTCCCGCAAATGGCTCGTTGTCCTGACGACGATTAAGTAGACGTACAGGTGCTGAATGTCGACGATTTGCTTTCGTGGATGAGATGGAAGTCTTTCGAATAAATGGTGTCAAGCCAGAGGGAGATGTTTGAAGCAAGTTCGGTCCTGGATCAGAGAACCTTACCTTCTTCCTAGGTCTTCCTCTTTTGGGTGTTGTAGGAACAGGTATTGATATTTCTATGGTAGAAGCTGGAGAATCCAATCGCGATTGTATCTCTGCCCCATTACAGCTTCTCCTCTTTCTTCTCGAAGAGATAGATTGATATTCCTCCATGGCTATGATTCTATCGTAATCCGCCATACTGTGTAGTGTAAGTACACCGGCCTAGTATGTCGGTCTAGTATGTTTGTTTACCTCGACCAAGACCTAATTTGTTTGTTGTATCGTTGAAAAGCAAAGTAAATGCTGTACAGTTCGGAAGCAATTGTAAGAAAGTTCTTGATGCTTCATAAATCATAAACCAAAATACAAAAGCATGAACTAAGATGCGATATGAGTTGAAGTCATAATAGTAAATGAAAAATATTGTTGATGGTGGGATATTTTGTTTTCACATGCACATGTAATCAATCAATCAATGAAAATGAATCGAATCAAGATAAATTCAATTGTTTACATCCTACCGTATTAGGTTTAGCGTGGTTGCTTTTCCTTTCCTATCAATTACCCCACCTAATAAAAATATGGTTGGATGAGAGAGATGAGTTGAACCAGTTGAACCAGTTGGATGAGTTGGACAAGTTGATTGGTATGAGGTATATCCATGATGTTGCACGACGGGAAAAGTATTATGAGGTATCCATGGATAGCATTGTGTGTTGACTTATGAGTGGAGAGTGAAAAGGATCAAGGTAGTAGAGAATAATCTTGAGGATTCTACTGACTAACTGACTGAAGAGTATCTTATTGATGGAATGGAATGTGTTTGTTCATGAACTGCAGGGCTGCAGCTGGATCCACGATCCTGTTGTTAGGTTGCAATCGTATTAAGACGGTTGTGGGTATTAACAACATGGATGGAGGAGTACTCGTAGAACTTGGAAGCTTTGATAACTCCACCAAATTTCTGACATCCTGACCCTTGTACAGGGTTTTTAAAGGGTATTTCGTTGTTGATGATGTCGACGTCGTCCGAACTGGATAAGGAAGAGAAGAGACGAGACTGGGAGGAGAAGGTTAAGAGAATGATTGAATTCTTCCGTTATGATTTCTCGTTTGGTTTGATAAGCTTTGGTGAATTAGTTTCTAGGGGGGGGTTATTGGGCTGCAATGGGCTGCTGCCAAGTTGTTTCTTGAGTGTATTGCAGCCAAGCTTGTTATAGTACCTGGTTTGGGCGTGCTTACATTTGACATTGGGTACTTGCTTACCTGCAGAAATGATGCACATCTGCTGACTGGAATGTACGCGTAGCTGAATTTTTTAATGTTTTTCGATATCACTACTTCACTACTTCTATTGGAGTAAACACAGACCCATCGTTCACAGGGCTATTTTCATCTAGTCTCCTTTGCCCACATTTTCACTATTTAAACATGCTTCAATAACCACTCCGCAAGTTCCGGTTTTCTATTAGACTTCGATAGAAGTAGGTCTTAACTCCATAACTTTATCTTTGGCAGTTGTAGATTCTTCGACTTCAAAAATCCATATGGTTCGCAAGCCCATATGATTGGGCCAGTGCAGTCAGCCATTTTCATCAATAGCTTGCTTGATTGGTGGATTTGGTGGTTGTTCACTTCTCCCTGTACTCAGGGTTTGAGATGTTCTGAATATTATTCTGTTTCAGGCAGTCCATCCATAATTCTCAAGTGAGCAGTTGAATTTTGATATCAAATTTTGGTTTGGTTATTTTTCTTCTGTGTATGTTGTGGCAACACGTGGACAAGAAAGACGAGGATTTCATACAGAAAATTCGTATAACCTGTGTCCAGCTTGCCGATACTTGAATACGATGGCGTATCCGTAAAAGATTTCATGGAAGCACTGTCATGAGTTTCGATGAGATATGAGCAATTCGCACGTGGCTGGGTTTGATAAGCCTAAAACCCAGTGGCGGAACTCATTGAATATCAAAAGAAGACGAGGATACCAAGCCAGAAGCTCTTATTTGAGACTCCAAACTGTATTTGACAGGTGGCTTCTGGTTAATGACGCTGAATTATCATGGCTCCGTTGTATCTTGTCCTCAAGAAAAGCCTCTCAGATATTGTCACTCCAAAATATTTAACACATTATCTCTATCTGCCGAAATCGTGTGACCTTTCTACATTTGATCATCAATATCTAGTCTGTCAATCCTTAAGCTATCGGTTAATTTCCTATTATCATACCCAGATTCGACAAGTTGTCTCTATTTAGACACCCACAAGTCAGCGCCAAGCGAACGCATAGCCAGTAGAGCATGGTATGGAATGGTCACACGAAATTGGCTAGTTGTACTTGGGTCGCGGCTATACTGCTGTAAAGCATGCCCCTCAAGGCTCTACTCGAGGCAGCGACATATATACCCGCAGATTGTTTGCAGTTAATATCGAGGTTCTTTTATTTCAGCACTTACATTGGAACTTACTCTACCAAACTGCAGACTCCTGGTTTTAATCTCTGGTGGTATCATCGGGTTTTTTCGTGAGTTCTGCTTGTATGAATGTAGGCATAGTTTTGGGGCGGCTTGTTGATTACTTTCGCAGTAGGTCTAAGAGGAATTAGAGCTTTTTTTGTGTATGTGAGAACTAATGGATCTTCCATGGGAGTGGTGATAACTTCAGGCCGCCGATTCATGCATTTTGCAAGACGTATATTCCCCATGCGATAATTCTATTAATTCTGTCCTCAAAACTGCTGCCCCCATCTATCGACTTCAAATCCTTCCATTTCTCCACCGTCATTCGTTAGTCCATACCCCTCATATAAGCTACTAGCGGTTATCACATTACCCATAGTTGGACGGCTATAAACTCTTCTTTTGTCCCCATGCTCGTTTGCTACTTGTACAGACAACGCAACGGTTCTCACCTCATAAATCCTATATATACCAGCATTCGAGAAATGCAAAATATATGCCATCAATACTATCCATCTCAGGCATCAGATCAACGTCGGCTGTACTCTCGGCTCTGATCGATGTTGAAAACTTACCTATAGGATATAATTCCACTGCTACATATACCCCGTGCTTGGAATTGCCAGTGTTTCATGCGAGATGACACATGGATTCGGGTGCTTTGGGATGAGTGGATGTTGTGGCTTGTTAGTTTCTCGCTGGTTGGTGTCTTGACATTTTGGGCAGGAGTGAATTATGTGAAGAAGGTTCTTTAAGGTGTGTGCTTTGGGGTGAGGAGATTCGGGAGTAAGAATTTAAGTTTTACTTGATGGTGTGTTGTTGAATGATCAGAGTATGAGTCATATATATTATCTTTGAAACGCCAGGGACTTTTGAAATCTTAAAAGTATAGATGTTTGAATATAATCTGTCGGTCCAGATGGATTGCATGTTCAAATCAGTTTGATATTCTAAAAAGGTTCAGTTTTCCAAGCGGACCCGATATCTCACATGACTCAGCCGTGGACCACAGTTCCGTACTGGGACCTCTGCAAGGAATCAATCATGAGTCTCTGTGAGCTATATCATTCAAGGAGTGAGAATCAGATGATGGATAATGATTTCAAGGTAGGGCTTTGAGATACGTAGTTCATATAAGATTAGGTACTTCTTGAAGCACGACCTGAATATCTTCTTGGGCAAGCTTTTCGAGGCGGAACTCCCTGCAAACAAAGAAAGTCAATAGAACAAAACCTCTAACTAGAGAAAAAATCAACAGAGTAATCTTATCCTAGAAAAACTCAAGGCCATATACGGTGGTAACTCACTAACCAAAAATTGATAGTCTCACAAAAGAAACCGATCCTTATTACTCCGTGGTCCAGTGGAGCGGCGTTCAAGTACCCTTGTAGCATCAGAGTCGGATGTACTAATAGTTCTAGATTGTTGTTCATCCGGGGTTTCAAGTCCATCTTTTGGAAATGGCTCGTCAGAGCTCACCGCCGCATGTGGCTATCATGAAGCAGCCAATGGTCCTGGGCCCAGAAATTTTACGAAGACCCTGGTTCACGGAGGCCCTGATTCACGAATTGTATGCTATGAGCGGCATGACTTCTTTCCCAGCCGCTGAGCTCTACATCCGAATTCTCTCCCGAGTCCATGGGCATATGCCAGATTGTGAAGAAAGCGAAGAGATGAAAGCTCCAATACATGTGATGCTAAACCACCGTACTGCCAGAATTCATGGTCCAGCAATAAGGCTCTCAGCAATGAGATCTTCAAGCCCTCCCACGGAGCTTGTCCATATTCCGGCGTCAAAGTCGACCGATGAAGTCTGGGACTCTACGAATAATCCACCAGGTGCACCAAGCCCAGCCTCATTCACCTCGTCAATGTCAAGTGTTTCATTACAAAAGGGAAAATCTTCTACATTCTTGCTTTCGGTGAAGCTTAAAGAGGATCGCAACCTTAGATCTTTAGCAGGTCCGTGGCTGACTGGATTAAAGCCATGCCTGTGTCTGCAGAAAGTATCAAGTTCGAGGCGGCTTATAGGAGCTTCTCAACCTTGCTTATTATTTTCATGCCGGGTGCAATTTGGTGTTATTTTAAGCGTCATACTGCCATCACATGCCTAGGCATCGTCACACCGGGGCCTATCATTACACGAAACGAGCTGAATATTGCGGTTAAGGAGAAATTGGCTTTGGAACAGGAGGAAAAGAGAAAACAGCGGCAAAATACAGACGCGGACTGCCATAAACAGCCTTGCCTTGAAGCAGTTCCCTCAAGGAGGTCGTTTGGCTTTGAACTCGATCGCTTCAAAAAAAGATTCCTTCCTTCTGTAGAGAATTCTCTACTTTCAAAAACTGAAAGTAAGGGGCTACCAAAACCAGAAGAAGAAGCTTATAATGCATCCTTAACTCCCTGCAGGACTGTCAAAGTCCCAAGCCACTCTGATTCTATACTTGAGGAACACCCCTCTAGTTCTGAAGGATCTTGCTGCGAGTTATACAGTCCATTCCTCCATTACCCTTCACTTACGTCGTACGCTTCACTTCAACCTTCGTATAACCATATTTCCGAGCAAGTTAGTGGCGAGCTAGAGGGACCAATGATGAAGAGAATACAAAGATAAAGCTCACAGGGACATACAAGGTACCCAAGCGCATAACAAGCCACGATAGCACTAAACCCGGTTGCGAATTGCAGATAGGGCTGGTTCAGGTGTATCACACAGAGTAAGTCGAGCCATCCTTGAAGATTCGAGTTAAAGCTGCTGATAGGAAGGCGATACAGAAAGTTAGACCACGACTATCAATATGTTGCTACATTATCTCTAGGGGTGCATCGTCTTATTATGCTACTTTTGGCTTTCTCATTTCATTCTAGTTTTGCGGTCGCATTAATTTCATTACGAGTTAGAATTGGTTTAGTTATTGGTTTTTGATGGTTTGTTGCAATGGGAATTTTGTCTTTACGTCACGATATCTAATATCTGCTATGATTATTTCATTAATGTGTCTCGGTAACGTGAGTTATATGTTTTTGATGAATGTGCAGGTCATTTTAAATTTTAAAATCAAATATTTATTTATCCCTTGAAGCGAACATAGGAATTCAAGTCTTAGGTTCTTGAGAATTCAAATATCTATCTTCGGGTTTGTATCAAGATTGATAGGAAGAACATGATTATAGTGTAGAATCCAAATACTCCGGGTGGCACACCTCGCTTCATTTTAAGGGGGGAATAGATCAGCGAAATCGGATACATGAAGGAACAATTCAATGTCCTCTTGAGATTCAGACAATGGATAAGCGGCGAATGTATTTGAATTATCTTCGTAAATTGATCTCAATAATTGACCTTGATATCGACCTTTTATAATCCTCCGCGGCGCCACCATATATATATATATAGATCTAGAAAGATAGATACTACTGATCCACCCCCACTTTCCCCATACAATTTCACCCCACCTTCTCTTTGAATTCAGGCTAAACACATATTTACCCCTCCTTCCTCGTAAACATATGACCTCACCAATTTCCGTCTCGTAACAAAAATCTTGACCAACAAAACAACAAAAATCTCTTCAAATCATCTTCAACCTATACTTTCCCATACTTCTTCTACTCTTCAACCATCAAAACACCCGTCAACATGCCACTCGGAGCAGATTTCGAATTCCTCCCCTTGGGAGCCATCATCCAGACGTTCCTTGTCCCCGCCAAAAACGGCAAGTCGTTGAATATCGTCCAATCATTTCCCACAGCGGAGCTCTACCAGAATTACAATCAGCCGTTTTTTGGTGAGACGATTGGGAGGGTGGCGAATCGGATTTCGAATGCTAAGATTGATTCTTTGAATGGGAAATCTTATACTTTGGCGCAGAATAATGGGGCGAATGCGTTGCATGGTGGTGTTAAGGGATGGGGTAAACGTGTTTGGCAGGGCCCGAAATTGGTTGGTCAGAGGGAGATTCCTGGAGTTGAGGGATTGGAGGGAGGTGAGAGTGTGGAGTTTAGGTTGAGGGATGAGGATGGTGAGGAGGGGTATCCGGGTACTTTGGATGTTAGTGTTGTTTATACGACTGGAAAGCAGAAGGTTGGTGGTAAGGAAGTTAGAGTCTTGGGTATTGAATACGAGGTTAAGTTGGTGGATGGTGGAAAGGGGGTTGAGGAGACGGTTGTCAATGTTACCAATCATTCGTGAGTGGCTTAGTTTGTATTTCTCTATGACTAATATTATTTTCGGGAAAGGATCTAATGTTAGTGTCATGACAGGTACTTCAACCTTACTGGAAAATCGACAATTGAAGGCACTCAGGTCACATTATCCACAAACGACTACCTGCCAGTTGATGATGGAGGAATTCCCACTTCAGGACCAAAACCATACGCGAGCATTACACCAAACAAAGAATTCACATTAGGACTCGAGGAACCAAATGTTGATGATTGTTTCATCGTTGATGCGAAATCTGAGTCGATCCCTCTTGATACACGATCTTCGCCTCTCACTACATTAGTGAAGGCTTCTCATCCAGAAACCGGTATCCAATTGGAAGTCTTGAGTACCGAACCTGCATTCCAGTTTTATACTGGAAAGTATATTGATGTACCGGCGGTTGAGGGACTGGAGGCCAGAGGAGCAAGAAGTGGTTTCTGTGTTGAGCCAAGTCGATATGTCAATGCGATTAATGAAGAGAAATGGAAGGGACAAGTATTACTCAAGAAGGGAGAAGTTTATGGAAGTAGGATTGTCTATAAAGGATGGTCCGAGTAAAAGGATCGATATTGAGAAACTATCGGGAGAGGATTCTTGAGGTAGCATTCCATGGGTCAAAAGTTAGTGCGAGCGAGTATTTGATATGAGCCTTGGTCAGTACAATACCATTTGATAGCACAACTCGTATTTCATCTCAATATTGTTCAACGAAATTTATACCAAATGTGTGAAGAATTCGGTCATCCAAAATCAACACATACCTACCGCTACCAGTAATTTAACTCAAAACTCGTTTGCGTTCGAACTACCAAATGAAAATGCCGAGAACGGTCACGTGTATCTATTTTCGATGTTAACTAGAGCTAGAATTTATGTACCTCGGCATCCGGGTCTCGGTGCTAAAGTACTAGAATGCAAGCGGGAAGGTAAATGTTCACATGCCAAAGATACGATCGATGCATCAACCAATAATGTATGAGGAAATTGTAAGACCAAGTTCACGTGAGATGTTTCCGGAAGCCAGGTGATGTGATTTTATATGAAAAGATGGAGAAAATCCGGGGATGAAGAAGTCAAACGGGTAGCTGAGTTAAGCAGAGAAGAAAAGAAACGTATGTGATGTTTGTTTAGAGTGAGATTGAGTGAGATTGAGTGAGTGAGTGAGCGAGGTCAGTGAGTTTACATGTGAAAGAGATCCGTGTGAAATAAGAACAACCCGTGGACCTTGGAAGAGCTGATTGTCAAACAAAAGCAATTGCAGGTAGCTTCCCCGGATAGTCAATCAATAAAGCATCTCGTTCTCCACGCTTCTATTGATTTTACTTTCTATTTCCTATTCACCTCCTTTCTCTTTTTGTCTTCATCTATATAGAATCAATTCACATCTTACATCTGCATTGTACAACGCAGAACCATCGAATACCTACATACAAATCAATCAATCAATCAATCAATCAATCAATCAATCCATCACTCAATCACTCAACCACTCAATCCATTAAGCAAGAAATATGTCCAAGACTTTCAGTCAAAGCGATGTTGCATCGCACAACAAACCCGATGATCTCTACATCATCGTAGATGAAGATGTCTACGACCTCACCAAATTCCAAGATGACCACCCAGGCGGCAAAAAGATTCTTACAAGAGTCGCTGGTAAAGATGCATCGAAACAATTTTGGAAATACCATAATGAAGGTATCCTAAAGAAATACAAGGCGAAGCTTCACGTTGGATCATTGGATACAAAGAAAGCAGCTCCACCAACACCACCTGCTACTCCCCCACCAGCAAAAGAAGCAGTTAAACCACAGGCAGAAAGTGGTGCTGTTGTGCCTGCTCCAACGAATGCTTCAAAAGAGGCTGTGGAGGACTCGGAACCTTTGGATGCGTATGGGGATTTGATTCCATTTGCGGACCCATCGTGGTATCAGGGGGTATGTTTGCCATCTTCTGTGCATCTGCGAATAATGCTAATGGAAATATAGTACCACTCACCTTATTTCAATGAAACGCACGCTGCTCTTCGTGATGAAATTCGCGAATGGGTGTCCGCCGAAATCGAACCCAACGTGGGTGAATGGGACGAGGCTCGTAAAGTCCCCGAGGAAATATATAAACAAATGGGAACGAGAGGATATCTTGCTGGATTGATGGGGATGCATTATCCAACTCAATACACCGATAATAGAATCAAGAGTGTGCCACCCGAGAAATGGGATTTGTTCCACGAGTTGCTCCTTACGGATGAATTGTCGCGTGCGGCAAGTGGTGGATTTGTTTGGAATGTTATCGGAGGGTTCGGAATTGGTTGTCCACCTTTGGTTAAATTTGGAAAGAAACCTTTGGTGGAGAGAATCCTGCCGGGGATCTTGAATGGCGATAAAAGAATTTGCTTGGCTATCACTGAGCCAGATGCGGGTTCTGATGTTGCGAACTTGACTTGTGAGGCCAAGTTGACGGAGGATGGCAAACATTATATTGTTAATGGTGAGAAGAAATGGATTACAAATGGTATTTGGTCCGATTATTTCACTACGGCTGTTAGGACTGGAAAGGAGGGTATGAACGGTGTCAGTGTTCTTCTTATTGAGCGATCGGCTGGTGGTGTTAGTACGAGAAAGATGGATTGTCAAGGTGTTTGGTCTTCCGGAACTACATATATCACATTTGAGGACGTGAAGGTTCCAGTTGAGAACCTTATTGGAAAGGAGAACCAAGGATTCAAAGGTATGTTTCCTCGCCGCCCTCCTCTTGGAGAGTTATTAACAATGCTATAGTCATCATGACAAACTTCAACCACGAAAGAATTGGTATAATCATCCAATGTCTTCGTTTCTCCCGCGTCTGCTATGAAGAATGTGTTAAATATGCACACAAACGTCGTACTTTTGGCAAGAAACTCATTGACCACCCCGTTATCCGTCTCAAGCTGGCTCATATGGCCCGTCAAATTGAAGCCTCCTACTCTTGGCTCGAATCCCTCATTTATCAATGCTCAAAAATGAGTGAGACGGAAGCTATGTTGAGACTGGGTGGACCAATTGCAGGTCTAAAAGCTCAGGCTACCGTAACTTTCGAATTCTGTGCTAGAGAAGCAAGTCAGATTTTTGGAGGTTTAAGTTACAGCCGTGGTGGTCAAGGTGGAAAGGTCGAGAGACTTTATCGGGATGTGAGGGCTTACGCTATTCCGGGTGGTAGTGAGGAGATTATGTTGGATTTGAGCATTAGACAGAGCTTGAGGGTGGGGAAGGCGTTGGGTATGAAATTGTAAGGAAAATAAACAGGATTGGTAATAGATTGTAGTCTCATCATCATCGTAGAAGACAAGATGAACCTTTTGTATATCATCATGCATTTCCTGTTTTGCTTCCAGTATTGGGATTAGGAGAAGGATAGTTTCTAGAAAATTGAAGTACAATTTGCAAATATTGGTTTCTCTTGATGACTGGGTGCAATATCAATGTGGAAGGGCTTCCTAAATAATAAGTACCCCCTTCTTCCAGAGAACTTACTCAAACCACACCTACCGCACCGCACCGCACCTCCCTCTCCCTCCCCCTCTCCCTCTCCCGCAAAGCAATCCAACAACTTTCCAAGCGTTGAAATACATTGCTGAAACCACTTTCACCTATTTGATAAGTATCCAAATCAATCAATCCTTCAAGCCCCAGTTATACAAAGAAAGGTACAACCGCTGAAGAAACTACCAACCTCTCTCTCTCTCTCTCTCTTCCTCACACTATAAACATACATAACACAACACAACACAAAACAACATAATAAATTAAACACGTGATAAAAAACGCCATAACCATATTTGTATTTTGTTGCACATCTACAAAATGAAGTTTATGAAGATGAAATCCTTAGCGCCAATGGGTAAAGTAAATAACAGGTTGTCCACGTTACAATTTGGCATTTGGCGCTAGTGAAGGAGCCCTGCCTCAATTTTTTGTTGCAGATGGATTTTTTAGATATGCAACATTGGAATTTTTATGTTCTTGTTCTTGGGCACGTGATGATATTAGGTACTTGGCTTTTCGGTTTTGTTGCATGTCTAAAAATGGGAAACACAAAAGATATTTCCTTAGCGTCAAATGTTGGCAAATGTCTAGAGTTTGGAAAGTTGAAATTGGGATAAAGGGTGCTAGCAGCTTGAACTTTGTGAAGAGCATTTTCTAGCATTTTTGTAGATGTGCAACATAAGATTTGGAGCTGTTCGAGCACGTGATATATCCACGGTATAAGATTTGTTTTGTTGCATGTCTGAAAAATGGCATTCATTCGTATAGAGACCCTTAGCGTCAAAGATCAGAACGTGTTAAAAAATATCGCAAGTTCAAAATGGAAATTTGGCGCTAAGGATTATCTTCATGTACAAAGCAGAACATCTCATTTTGTAGATATGCAACATTAAACTTTTGGAATGACTTACACGTGATAATCAATCACCGGTAAATTTCAACTTTTCGAGAATTATTAAATACGGTCGAGGGTATGGAATTCTAGCGCATTACTGGAAACTGCCAAAGAACTATGATCTATCATCTCAGTCCGCATTCCCATCTTTTGGTAAATCTGGAATGGAACAGAAAATTTCGAACATGATGTATATAGTACACGTGAAAACATGTCAGCAATTTTTCTGCTTTTTGGTTGCATGTCTCAAAATATCCTTAAATTTTGAGGGGTGCAAGTTGGATATAAGAATTGGCGCTAGTCTCTTGTTTTCAGTCGATGTAACTGTCAAGCTTTAGAAGATTTGGCGCTAAGAGGAGGAGGCACCATGCTAAAGAAGAACCTGCATTTTTGTAGGTGTGCAACAAAACTTTTGAGCGTTTTGATCACGTGATTATCGGGTTGCGACTTTGGCCAGTTCTTACTCGGTAGCTACGACATCTGACTTTCCATTCTACTTCTCTGACCATATTTATATCTACTTCTAAATTAAGATCAAGATCGATAACAGAACCAAGTATAGTATCTTTGTCTGCGTTTCAATCACGGCGTGATTTTGATCGGGTATCTATCTGTCATCAATTGCAAATTATCCCTTTCCATGCCTATGATGGCTTAAATATGGCCTCGGCGCATGAGGATGTTTCGATGCAAGCATATTGCTGCATCGTAACTCATCCGTTCACATGACATGGAATACATTGATAGTATCGACCATTTCTACTCTTGTTCATTCTATCAATTAAGCTGAGGTATATCTCGAGAGTCAGGAGTTCGCCCAAGTGAATTTCAATCGACGAGATTTGAAATGAATATCTTAATCTCAAGCGAGAGGCGAGGCCAAGGAAAAGTACATATTCTATGGAAGCTCATTCAATATGGTCATTCATTGGCTTCTCCTTCATTCTCTACATCGGTGCATTCCGCGTTTCCATTTTCTCTCTCCCTTCACTCGCTTGTGGAAACTAAACAAGAGGAACATTAGTCGGTGACCTATACAAATTTCAATATGCTTAGGAATGCATTTCCATTCCGACATTCAGGTAAAAATACTCCCAACATAACAATAGATCCCAATTAAGCTGAAAAGAAACAAAACAATGGCTATGGTATCACTTGGCCGGAGTCCAGAAGTCTCATAAGTAACCATAAGTAACATAAGAATGTGATCTAATCCCCGCCTCTCAAAAGCTCATTACATCGCATTTTAACCAGTCACTCATTTCTCAATTCAATTTCTTCACCTCTTTCGTTTCTTCATTCATTTGAAAACAGTTCAAAATGGCAACCTCATCACTCATTCTGAGATGCCTCACCATCTTCAGTTTCATAACTAACATCGCAGCACTCACGGGATATCAACTTGAGGAAAGATACAGCGGTAATAACTTTTTTAATGCTTTTAACTTCTTTACCGATGCAGATCCTACACATGGCTTCGTCACGTATGTGAGTGAGAGCGCTGCTTCTCAGCAGGGTCTGATTTCAGTGAGAAGCAATGGGGTTTATATGGGAGTAGATTCTAAGACAGTGTTGAATCCTGGTGGAGCAGGAAGAAATAGTGTGAGGATTGAAAGTAAGAAGAAATGGACTCATGGACTTTTTGTGGCGGATTTGAGTCATATGCCTGGTGGTGCTTGTGGATCATGGCCAGCTAGTAAGTTATCCATTAGAAAGTACGCACACAAAGTGAGCTAATTGGTGCTTTTAGTGTGGACTTTCGGTGATAATTGGCCTTATAACGGCAAGTGATGTAGCGCTCAGGGAACGAATCAACTGTTAATATATATCATAGGGGAGATTGATATCATTGAAGGCGTTAATAGTCAAAATCACAATCTCATGTCTTTACACGCGTTAGTTTTCTTACAGTTAACAACATTACGCCAGAGAAATATTGACTAACACAAACAAATATAGGGGGGGGCATGCTCAGTATCCGGCACAGGACAAACGGGTACCCTCCAAAGCGCCAACTGCAATAACTTTGCCAACCCAGTCGGCGTCGGCTGTGGAATCAGCGATCCAAGTACCAACAGCTATGGTACCGGATTCAACTCAAATGGCGGTGGTATCTATGCCCTGGAATGGACCTCCTCCCACATCCGCATCTATTTCTTCCCAGCCGGCTCGGCACCTGCAGATATCAACGGGCCAAACCCAGATCCAAGTAAATGGGGAACTCCCGTCTCGAACTTTGAAGGTAGCTGTGATATTGACAGTCATTTCAAGGAAAACAAGCTGGTTTTCGATACTACCTTCTGTGGAGATTGGGCCAATGCAGTTTGGTCTAGTGACGGTACTTGTGCGCCAAAGGCAGCTACTTGTACGGATCATGTGGCGAGTAATCCGGGGGCTTTCGCTGATCAGTAAGTTTGCTTTTAGAGATTTTTTATGCTTTGAATATAATTGGAAGTAAATGACTGATGATTTGGAAATAGATATTGGTTGATAAAATCAATCAGCGTCTATCAACTTGGAAATATTGCTAGTCCAGCACCTTCCAGTCCTCCGGTTATAGCACCCCCACCATCTTCCAGTGCTCCATTACCTGCACAACCCTCTCCAGTCGCCCCACAGCCACAAGATCCCCCCGCACCAGCCGTCTCCCCCATCTCTCCAATCCCCCCACCAATCGGCCATCCCCGCCCCCAAACCAACAACAACCCTCTCGCAGATAGCAACCCCATTTTTAGCAAAATCTCCAATTCCATCGGAGGTCTCGGAGACACAGGTAACTGCAACCCCCCTCTCCGTCCCGAACCAGCCTACGATCCCGAATACCCCGACTGTGGCCACGGTGGTAAATGCCCGCTAATACCAGCCTTCACCTGCACAGGAACCCCCAACAATCTCCAAAATCTCATCCCTACTCCCCCCGCCCTCCCAAGCATTCTACCCGCAGGCCAACTCCTTGGCATCGGCTCAGGCGGTCTCCCTGCTCTCAACACCGATATAAATGCGGAGTTGGACGCCGCAAAAAATAAATTCCAGTCGCTTGCTAAACAGGCTGTTGCGTGGAAGAATCCCGATCCGGTAGACGAGACGTCGGCGGGCACGGAGGGCGCGAGTCATGGGATTGTGGCGAAACCGTTCTATCCTGATGAGGCGGGGAATGGCAATGAGACTGCTGGGTCGGCGGCGAGCCCAGCCCCCGTTTTGAGTTTGAGTGGTGCGGATAGTCAGGGAGTGGTGGCTTTTAAAGGGTGTGCTGGGGAATTTGTTACGGGAAGATTATTAGTTTGGGGTGTGGTAGTAGTTATTGGCGGGTTATTTATGATGTAGAGGTTCTTGGGGGGACTGAGATGGATTTTAGGATATTATGCTTTGGATGATAGATTGAATAACTTGATGATTATGGCTATCTTTATGAGTATTGGATTTTGCGGGTTTATGGCATAGGGTATTATTCGTGTTATATAATAGATTTAAGTTTCATAATAAAACTGAATTTGTTCTTTCTACTCCTTTGGGTAGTCCCGATCATGTCTATCTTACACTTATAATTTTTCTTACCGCGCTTTCTTTTTACTGTTTCTTTGAATTTTGACGATGTGCATCAATTCAGACAATTTCTCGTCCTTTGGTATCTTCTTTCGTTTCATCCTTTCACTTCATGCCATCTATATATAGAGCGCTAAAGCTCATGATGAAAAAACCATCACCATTCAGTCCTTACCCGCGCTAACATACTATAAAAGATTTCTTACACTCTGATCTCATTCCCTTTACCTACCATCTCTCCGCCGAATTTCCACAAGATCATCCTGCTGGCCATCATTACCCTCACAAGTTTTACTACCCTCCATAAGTCTTCCCTTTTTTTTCGTGCAGCTCTTTTTTGATATAATTATATTCATTCATTCATCCAATCTCCGGCGAATATCGAATCGAGAATTTGACTATTTTGTGGTTCAATCAGAGACAAAAGATGGATAAGTCTATAAGAAGAGGATCGGGGAAAGTGATGGGTTGGTTAGATTATGCGCCATGATCGCGGGGAATTATCGAGCTGGGACTCGAGATATTACTAAACAACTCATCTTTCGCAGCAATCGACATCTGGGGAGCGGCACAGCGGCTCATACCTAACTTTAGATACGTGTTTGTGTATACATGATTTCTCAATGGGGTGCCTAAATGATTGGATTAAGATTCGAAAGAAGTTGGTGGTGGTGATGGTTGGAGAATCTGACAGAAAACTTGAGCGAGGAGGCGGCTCGCTAAACAATTACTGATTGATTGATTAATTAGGGGTTATTTCATGTTGTGGGGAACGTCATTTGATGTATCACTTATCATTGTATTTTTGGCTTGTTTCTTTGATACTGGCATAAAAAGATAAGAGAGGTGGGATATTTTTAAAAAGATAGATGCGGAGTTTTGATACTCGAATACTATCGCCGACTCTCTTTCTGGTTGCTCTAGGATCTGGATCCTGGGTCACGGCTAGCCCGAGTTATTCATTCAACGATGCGTCTTTCGAATTGAACTTGCAATTGAACATCACATAAGTAGATATAATCAGCGCGTGTTGTGTCCAACAATTTGCTCAAAGTTTGGCTCTGCAGAGATCCCTGGCTACAACCCATTGGTTATAGGATATCGATACTCTTATAGTCATAAATTACGATTGATTAGGTTCCTCTGAACTGGATCGTTTCTTATTACATCAACCAAACTAGATCAGATAGCAATATCTCACCTGGGAAACATCATGAATCGCTAGGTTTTTGATATTTAAGCGTGCGTTTGTGGAAGCTGTATGCGCTATGATATTAAAAGTAACAGCTCGTAAGATCAACAGTGAAGCATTGCGAAACGAAAAATTAACAGTCATCTGAATCTGGATTTAAATCTGCCTTTTGGGTCCCACTGAAAGTGGAGATTGTAGATTTGATGATTTGATGATTCCCAAGTGAATGGTGGTCTGGATATTTGCCATGTTTTGTGCTGGGTTGAAATTGATCCGTTTGATGTTGGAATGAGGTTCTGAGATTGAGAATTGGTCGTAGAGTATGCTTACTTGGAAAATAAAAGGGTGCTAGCGATACTGACTTTTAATTTGTTGTATATTTCGAGGATTTCGCTCATTGAGGACTCTTTTAGTTATGAACTTATGATGTTGAGGAGACTGGGGGGTAAAATTTATCGGATTATGAAGGGGGTACATGGTTTGAGACTAGATCCTCGTTCATTTTGATCAACTATTCGCGGATCAGCGAGGGTGAGCTTGACGATTTCACTGGCTATCATTTTGACTTGTGATAGTTCGAATCCAAAAACAAGTGAGAGGAGAACACGAAGGTTTTGAAAGTGCCAAAATACTCATCCAATACATAGAAACTGATCGAGTAGATATTTACTCGCTCTGTAGTATAGAATGATTATGAGATATCTCCATCAGATATTTTGTCATTAACTATATATTGCATTTTAGTAGGTCTGAAATATGGATGATTAGTCGGTCGAGTATAGTACTACTTTTAAGTAACCGCATATGCAGTGTTTTCATGGAATATGGTAGTCAGAAATGTAGAAAGTGCCAATCAAATCATTTGTTCTTTGATCGTGAAAGCTAGTAACTATTGATCAAAAACCCTGTGTTTTTGAAATTCCTTATATCCCCATTGAGTGAAATTATTGAAAACTATTCATTATCCTGACTAGCATCTACCATAGCATCCATTGGCTGGAATCATCGAAACCTACTGCCTCTTCAAAGCAGAATCCAAAATTTCATGCATCTCCATGATGCTATTCTCTATAATCTCATCTTCTGCATATCCGTCAATATCCATCTCCTTGGGTGTAGTCGAGATGAAGAACTTCTTCGCCGTTTCCAAGTCTTCCGCCGTGACATCTCTAGTCTTCATGTTGCCCTCGCAATCCGACCATTCATTTCCAATCAGCACATAAGGCCCATCCCAATCCAGCGACAGTTTTATAAGTTTCTCTATACTTCGATTTTTCAAGCCAGCAATAAGTGATTCGTCCTCGCACAAGCCAAACAAAGTTGCAACAGTCCAATCCTCTCTATATGTAACACCCGGCTCCAGGTAGTAATTAGAGATCAAGCCTTGGACCCCAACAGCTGTAGTATACGCCCCTGCAGCAAGGATAGCGTCAGGCAGTGGATAATCGTTGGCTCGACATTCATGACAGCCTTCGCAGACTATACAATCTTCGCAAGGAGGAACGCATGGTACCTTGGTCAAAGTGGGACACGGAACCCAACACAATTTGATGGTTCTATGGTTTGGTGGAAAATAAAATGCAAGCTTGTACATATTTGAAGGGCGCGGCTTTACTCTGATAACCCAGGGTATGCATATAGATTTATGCGGTGCCAGACAATAAGTAGAGCAGTAATATTTCGCATCGGGGCATATGCAGGCTAATCCTTCTTGTGCTATCTCTGCGCCGCAAACATCGCATGGAACTGGTCCAGTTAGAGTGAAAACTGTATTGTCTAGTCTTGTAAACTCCGGCATTGTCAGACCTTGAATTTGACAGCAGTCGATCTAGGAGTAATCTTGGATGAGGAGAAGTGATCGAGTAGTAGTTGTATTGCGACGACTTGGAATAATCACCACTACTCCAAAGACGGGCGTTGATGATATGGAATCCGAAGTTGAGGGAGCTTCCCGATTTGGCGGATATTTTATATGTGTAAGAATGAACAGTATAGTCAGAATATGCTTTCGTATATCTGAGTAGATTCTGCTGTGTTTGCTTATGATGGAGTTCCCTAATTCTCAGATACAGCGCAGAATTAGTGAATGATAGTCACAAAAAAAGTTAAGACGACAAGTGTACGATGGAAATAGAAAGCTGAGGAGTTCTTCTTTCTGTCAATTATTAGTGTTTGAGTGCTGGGCAGAGAGCATTTAGCAAAAGTGGATTTGGAATTACAGGAAATTTATAGAAATTGAAGGAGATTCTGGATAGTATTTCATACTACTTGTCTTAATTTTATGAGTCCTGAACTGCGAACATACATCCATTATTTTGACCCGAGAAGCTGGGAGGAAATGGAGGAAATATCGATTTGGACGGATGAATGACACTCTTGTGCATCTTTTTTTGAACAAGGTTATGTAAGGATAATTTCCAAATCGTTAGAGTTCTTGAAGCTGATAAATTATCCGCAAATGACAGCATCATTCTATCTGTCCCGGAATTTAATATTTCATACTCTATGCCAACAGTGCTACTACCTGACTGAGAATCATTCCATACAGTTGCCTCACCCTTCTACCCTTCATTGCTTATCATGACTTTCTCTCCCAAAAGATATTGCCATCCTTTGTCTTGTTGCACCTCCATCACATCATTCCCATTGTTCCTTGATCTCAACTCCCTTAACGCCACCCCGTGGATGTTAATTTAGGATCGCTTGAATCTGAGGTTGAACAATAGAATTTGTATGATTTGGGTAAACGAAAGCTTTCGTGATATGCTAATATTATTGATGGTCTGATTCTGGCTGGACCATTCACCTAAGTCGAAGGTAGGGTAGCATCATACTTCTATCTCATATATCATATATCATATATCATGAAGTCCTGCTATATGTCTTCGGATGAAATGTGTGCCATCAGATTAGAAACTTCCTCAGATTGGCGTTCTGAACCGAACCGGTCCAAGTTATGAGGTCAGCTATCGTGCACAAAATGAATGAAAACGACTGCCAGTAAGATATATGCATTTTTGTTTTGTAATATCAATCCAAAGCAATCGCGCCGTCGTGAATAAGTGACGCCCGGTGACGCCTGCTACCGCAATGTTCTCATGCAAAATCCAGAACATTAGGTTCGGAAGCTCTAATTTTCGCCGTTGGAATTGGCAAGATAAAATCTGAGCCAAGACTTCGAGCATTGTGTTATATCCCTCCCTGGCCATGAAAGTCTTCCTCATATAGATCTGCATAAAGACTAGTATTGGCTCCATCTAATTCGATATCCGTCATGTACTCTGAATACGAGTGATCACTGCTGTCATAATGAGTAGAGGCCATGTATAGAAGAGGTGGATCAGGGTCAGTAAGATAAAGTTCAATCCGGTACTCGAAAAGTCTTCTATCTTCGATGGCCAATGGAGAAGTCAGATCAATATTCAATCGGTCTCTGATATCATCCAGTATCTTGTACATTGGAAGGATATATGCGGCACTTAGTTCAAAGCCAATCTTAAGGCTACCATACACAATATGCCCGAAAATATCTCCATTTTCCGCGTTCATAACTATTGAGCCACTGTCCCCTGGTTGCAATCCACCATCAAGTTGCACCTTCCAGAGTTCTTGTGAAGCACGAATCTGAGGGGTCTGCATGAAAGCGGGTGTTCCGGAAAGACGGCCTATGATAAAACCAACCGAACCAGTTATGGCATAAGTCCCAGTATCTATGGGTACTCTTGGCACTCTTTGTGGGTAGGGTATGATGGCTTTGAAACCATCATTTTGAAAGATCATTTTCTTGGGAGGTCGAGATATTGAATTGTTGAGCTCAACCAAGGTATAGTCAAGATTGTGATCGGAGATGCCTAGGTTCACAACTTTACCTACTGGATTAAGGTCAGTTCGACAACCGTCTCGAATATCCTGCACATCCTCATTACGATGCTTGAATGTATCAATTCCCTGAAGTTTCATTGTCTCTACCTCTTGTCTGCGAGCATATCGGCGGGCATGAAATTCGTCATCGGGAGTTACATGAGGATAGAATTCTGCCTCAGGTGACTTAACTGCAACTTCGCGTGTCTTTTCGTGATCAAACAGTGGATTGGCCAAATGGTTTTCATTTGTAATACCATCTCGCTGATCGCTGCTGGTCTCACCATCTAGGAGGACTGGAATTGTTCCTGAGCCATTGCTTAAACCTTCGGTGAGTGAACTCGCTTCTGATTTATTGCTTAGAGATTTGTTGTATATCGTTAGATCATTTGGGTGAACCAAGGGGGCATGTTCTAGATTTAGACTTCTTATACTTGTCGACTCCATCAGTTGTTCTTCGTCGGAATTTGATAGCATAATCTCTGGACTTAGACTCGCCGCGCTTGTCAGTTCCGTTAATTGTTCATCATCGTAGTCAGTATCCGATTCTTCCTGGATGTCATACTCAAATTCAAAACTCTCATTATCTTGTTGACCTCCCAAAACAGTGCCGAGATAACTCAGCTCAGAGGAATTATCTTGTACTGCATCAGATATATTTGGGAAACCATGAGAAATAGTTGTCGCATATGTTTTATCCGTTGAGCAGAAAATATCTCCCGCTGTCGCTCTCCATAAAGTGAAGCAATCTTGAGAAAATCTACACGCAAAAATATTTTTGGATGTATTATTTGCCTGTCGGTAGACTGGTATGTTCTCTCTGTGTACGCACTGGATTTCCCACGGCCATAATACAGTGGTCGCGTTATCTTGAATAACTGGCAGGATATCAAGTCGAGTCTGAACCTCTGCAGCATCGTCGTGATCAATGCAGAGTTGGTCAATCCAGACTTTTACTGGAGACTCTTCGGACCAAAGGAATTCCAGCATATAGACTATTTCAATAGGGGCTGCATAGGATGTGCCATCTATTATTAAGGAGGTATTGAAACAACTATGATTTGCGAATTTTCCTAATATCACAGTGTACTGAGGTGGTTTGTCTAGCGAAACAGTTACTGAATGGCATTCAATCCTCACCCCTCTCCTTCTAGGAAGAATTTCAAAAGGACAAAAATTTCGCTTCGATGAGTGCACCGAGGATAGTCGATAGTCGCGCAGACAGAATGGTGGTAAATTGATGCTCTCAGAATTTTCCACTAACTTGCATTTTTCAAGTAGAGCGAGGGGAACTAGATGATCAAATTCCGGCGGTCGATCAGCATCTCCAAATCTCACACTAGGAAGCTCGTTCAATATTCCGCTTTTCTCAATCGCATATCGTATTCGCTTTCGACAATTGGCTTCCTTTGAGAAGAACATTATGGTTGGTCTTGCTGTGTCCACCGACCGCCCTATCATATACATGGTCCATATCACTGGACTTGAAACAGGCTCCACGTTCTTTTCGAGATAAGCTTTAATTTCCTTGGAAATCCGATTGAAGTCATCCCGAGCGGGTCCTACAACCTCCCAGCAACTTTTGAGGCCCATTTTCCGACAGAATGTGCCAACAGACTTTTGTGCATCTGGATAATGAGATTTCAGGTGTCTTTTCCATGAATCAAGTACATCCATGGCGTGTAACTATATGTAAAGCAGACTCAAAGATCATACGAAAGCCAAAGCATAACGAAGAAAATCGCTTCTTCCAAGTGCGATCAAACGTCTGAAGAATATATACAGCGAGAACTAGGAGTAAAGTAGGAGTATATGGATTGAAGCGGGCAATGCAGAGTTGTCCTGTAGAAAACCCGCAGAGAGCTGAATTACAAGATTGGTGGCGCAATGCTTCGTGTGACCCTATTTTGAGGGTACAGGTAAAGAGATAAGATATCTCGAGACATCCACGGCTCCATATGAGTATTCCTAATCAAGAACAAGAGCGAACGAAGGTTATCCCAGTCGTGGGGAATATCGCAAACGATTGCAGCTTTGAAGATTAAGAATTCAAACAATTGGCTCTTCAATTTTGCGAAGTTTATTTGAATCATGATCGGTTTGCCGCCGGTTGATGTTTATTTCTCACAAAATATCGGCTCCTAATTTGATGCAAGAATCTTTGAATACCTCCATTAAAACAACATTCGACGATCCCTTGAGCGTCCAGATAAAATGGGCCATTATTGATAGACTTCTAGGGGGTATAGTTACAGGCTCAACACAGATACATAGTACTGTACCAGATCATGAAGCATACTTTAATTATTACACATAACAGTGTAATCAAGCATTACACGATGGAGGGAGACACATCTCAGCTAGAACACCCCATGACATTGTAGAAACGTGGAAGTACTTCAGGAATGGAGTTCCTCGAGAAGATATCATCCGGATCTTGACAGCGAAACTACTTGCTCATAGACAGGCAAGCGATGGAGTTAATTTAGCCAATGGAACAACTAATCTAGCTGCACGACTATGTCTGATGATGGAAGTCGGCGAGTTGAAGTATGGATTCACAGGACGACAACAAAAATTGTGGACCACTGGTTCTCTTTCGGACTTTTTAACGCAGTCTTTCCAATCATCATCTAGACAGAGCGGGGTAGGTCTGGAGAAAGTATTCAATGTTCAAAACCTTAATCGCATTGCTGGGATTGAGATAGAATGGACTTCGAATATGATGGATCACCTTCGGTTGATGAATGATGATAGAAAAGTCTTGATGTTTCATCATGCTTCTTTTTGAAAGTACCAACGCAACAAGTGAGTCAGAGGCGGATAACACACCACTAGCCACAGCTGACTTGGAAAGCTTTATATTTCCAACAGGCTTGATAGAAGAGACAATTCGCAGTCTAGCACTTTTGATTCGTCAAAACTATAAGGACTGTAGAAGATGGTTCAAGAAAGTCAGTGCCTCAGAAGGGATTGATAGAAAAGCTATCCAATGCGGCCGTCTCCAAGCGGAAGATCGACGTATTGAAAAATTCAAATTCTGGGGCGAAAGACTTTCCATATTGAAGGAGGTCTTCGATGAGGCTGAGCCAGGTACCATGTCACAATGGTGGTGTGATAGGAGGGAAAGGGTACAATGGTACACATTCTGGGTGGCGATCTGGGTGCTTGTTTTAACCGTGGTCTTTGGAATCATCCAATCAGTCGAGGGTGCCTTGCAAGTATACAAATCATTCCAACCATCATCATGAAGGTAGTGTGAAGAGGTTTGTGCTATGAGCCCCTGGATCGCTTGTTGGAGTGTAATCCTGGAGTATGATTGGAAGGTGGAAGGCCAATGTCTTCATGTTGCCGAGAAAAAAAACCATTTTAAATTTCAAAGAGCTATACAAAGTTTAAGAGATACTAGAGGCAAAGAATGATTTCCAGGAATGATATTGATATTCTGAAGCTTGGCTCGCTCAGAAAATTCGAGCAATCTTGTAATCAAATCAATGATGGATTCATATTTCATGAATAGGTATGGAAATATTCTCTCAAGCAAATTTAAACGGAGCCCGAGTAGGTATTGTTTGCCCCCACCTATGGCACATGACATTGATTACATAATACCCCACGCCCTCTTGACATTTTCAGTTGTCGTTCTGAGAACAACAGCTGAACATCTCATCACTTTCTATCTACGAATCTTTGAATTGATTTCAAAAGGACGTTCAAAGTTCGAATCTTGAGAAGTTTTGGTACTAATATTGATCGGAGGATTCTGGCGATTAGATTGTCGTCGTGGAGGTGCCCTTCTCTGTTATTTTGGGTTCGTCTTCCTGGAACAATGACGAATTGAGGGGTTGTAGCTATTCTAACTGTATTGACCAGTCAAATTACCCCTGAACCCCTTTAATTCACGTATTACCGACAAGCCTTCAAGATGCCTGCCATGCTCGATGACCCCAGCGCTCCCACAATCTATCGAACCTCGGGTTCCGCACCTTTCCCAGATCCTCACGATACGAACCCCGCACTACCCCCCGATGTGTATCCTCGACAGGTCACCTTACGTGACCGAGTAACGGTCGCTACAATCGTACCTTTTGCGTCCCAAAGTCAAGTTCCCCCCTCGCTTCTCGCATATCTTAGCGACCAGTTCAGAAAAGAGGTAGAATTGGGTGACACGTATCCTATGATTGATGTTATGCCTCAGGAGAAGTTTGCATCATATTGGTTTCAAAACTTCGGTGCAGTAATGCTTCTCGGCAGTCTCGAGTCCGCAAATGAAGTCGTCGAAGGCAAGAACTGGGCTACGGAATGTTTAGGGAGTTATTATATCAAGCCGAACTACCCAGGACGTAGCTCTCACGTCTGCAATGCCGGATTCCTCGTCACAGATGCTGCGCGAGGCAGAGGTGTAGGACGACTATTAGGAGAGAGTTACCTCGACTGGGCCCCACGTCTCGGCTATACGTACTCTGTTTTCAATCTTGTATATGAGACAAATGTAGCTTCTTGTCGCATTTGGGATGCATTAGGCTTCAAACGTATTGGTCGTGTTAAGGGTGCAGGAAACCTCAAAAGCTATCCAGGGCAATTCATCGATGCCATCATATATGGACGGGACTTAGGGCCAGATGGCTCCGACTTCGTGAGTGAAGAACGCTTCGATAAAATCAAATTCTACTTGAAACACAAGGAATATCCATTGGGTGCTGACCGCGCGGAAAAAAGCAGGCTTCGTAGCGCTGCCACACATTACAAGCTATTACCGGATGAAGATAAGCTCATGCTGAAAGGAAAGGAAGTGATTAGCGACCCGCAAAAACAATATGAGATTGCCAGGGGTATACATATATTGCAACATGGAGGAATAAACAAGACCACAGCTATCATTGCCGAGAAATATCATTGGGTCAGAATCAAGGAGACGGTTAGTCTTGTAATTAAGAACTGTGGAGAATGCAAAGATTTGGGGAAAGCACCAGTTGTCAAACCAGAATCCCAAGCCCAGCTAGCTCGCCAACCTACTCCCAAGAAACTAGACGTAGTCGATGCAAATATACTATCTCTACCTGAGCAACATCATCACCTACAACAACAACATCATCAGCATGCTCACCCTTCCAATTTGCAGCTTGACTATCAACAAATTCAACACCACCATCACGACCATCACCACGACCACAGTAGTACATCCGTATCGCCCCAAGTTCTAAACAGAAGATTACCATCCCCCTCTCCCCTTTCCCATCCTAACCCACCCATCCATCACAAACAGCACCAACCACCAATTTCCCAAATGCAGCTTCATCATGCAGAATCCCGTACAAAAGCTCAATCTCAATCTCATTCCCCATCGCACAGACATCCTACAGCAGACTACCTACAAATAGATCCACAAATCATGGATTATACGCATACGCCTCATTCCACACAGCATTTCGAAACACATCATGAACATGATACGAATTCTTTCCAAGCAATGTTGGGGGACAGGGATGCGGATGTAGATGGTGTTGTGGAGGATGAGAGAAGTGTGGTGGATGGAGATATTGATGATATGCTTGTAGATCAAGACGAGGTTGAAGTTGAAGGACAACTTGGGGATCTAGGGACGGTAGAAGACCATAACCTTGTGGGTGATGTGATTAGTAACAAGATGGTAGATGATACGATAGGAAACGAAAGACATAAATCCGACGACGATGTTATGGCTACGGCGAGGGCGGCGCAGGAAATGATCTCAGGGGCGGTCATAGAGGGGAATGTAAGATGAGTGAGGATGAGAGGAGCTCTTCGATATAATGGCTAACCTGGTGGAAGTCACAGTGGGAATAGAAGGGAAAAAGAGGAACAATTTGAAAGCGAGGAACAGTGCTTGCATGAAGCGAATGGCAAACTTCACAATCCATACCACGGGGCACATGCTGGCGACAGATACGGAAGTTATAGATCAATCACACATGATTTCATGGTATCCTATCTAGAACGTTTGAGTATCTTAGCTACTCTAGGACCATATGTGGTTTTTAAGTTGTGTGGATACCATTTTATTATTATGTTAAGAATGCGCCACAATACATGGTACACCAGTGGTATTACATTTTGGATCAGCGGATAGTTTGGATAGAGAATTGGCTTCGCTCTGAATAGTCATCTCGAAGAAGACTGCTTATCAATAAAGGGGATGAAGGTCTCACCGTAAAATATTATACTGCAGATATAGAAATGAGCGAGGGGTGGACTTTTGAATTTTTAAAGCGCAAGCATGTATTTATCATACATCTGGCACTTCTATATCATATCATAGAATGATCATTTACACATCAAAAACTTGTCCTCATCCATCGTGCATATACTCTATTCTCCCCTGCATCATTCATGAATCATGACCCCTCTCTATCATTTACAGTTTACCTTCTTGGCATACCTCTTCCTCTGCCTCTCAATGCTCTCTGTGCTGCTCCCGGAGGTAAACCTCTTTGAGGAGCCTGTGGTTGCGCGCTTTCTTCATTTCTAATTGTCTCATCTACGCTCAAAATCAAACAACTTGCTTCGGTTGCTGCTTGTATGGCGTTAACCTTAACCAAGGCAGGTTCCCAAACGAAAGCCTCCATATTATCTCTGATACCCTCGCCCACGAAATCAACACCAGCCCATACATTTCCTTTTCTGTGTTCCACGCGAAGCTTGTTGAGGATATCTGTAGCATCGAAACCTGCGTTGTCGCATAGTTGACGGGGAATTACCTCAAGGGCCTTGGCGAATGATTTGATGATTGCTTGTTGTTTGTTTCGGATATTGTTATCGGCGTAGTGGTGGAGATAAGCTGATACTTCCATTTCGCAAGCTCCACCTCCAGCAACGATTGTGTTGTTCTTGATGGCGCGCTTGACGATCATAATAGCATCGTGGAGGGAACGTTCTACTTCGGCGATAAATTGCTCGGCACCTCCACGTAGAACTAATGTGCAAGTCTTCGCTGCTGGGCAGTCTTCGAAGAAGTTGAATCGTTCACCACCAATTTGACGCTCCTCAAACGAGCCACAGGTTCCGAGATGCTCAGGGTGGATATCAGAACAAGTAGATTGGATAGATCCTCCAGTTGCTTGGATGATGCGTTCAAGATCATCAGATGCTACACGACCGGCACAGAAAATATCTCTATCGGCAAAATATTGTGTAGCAAGATCACCAATTGGTAACTTAGAAAGGACAATCTTTGCGCCAGTCTTGTATAAAGCTTCCATCTTGTTGTAAATAATTTGCCATTCAGCGTCGACAATAGCTTGATATTCTGAAACTTGCTCAACACGAACCTCTGCATTGTCTTTCTCGGACTTGAGCTCAAGTTCGACGTTTAAGCACACGATTTTAGGGTTCTTGAAAGATTTTGGTTGCTGTTCGAATCCTGCGTATGAGAAAGTCTTTTTGAATGCAACACCGTTGACAAACAACGAGTCGGTAAGGGATCCACCTGGAATTTTCTTCATGCCAATGTGTTTCTCGTTCAAGTCCTCTTGATCTAATGTTAAAACTGCATCAACGACCACTGTATGTTGTTAGCTCTGTCCCACTTCAAAGTCTTGAAGCCATACTCTTTGTGAAGAATCCAGTATTTCTCTTAATCAGCTTACTGCTCATAGCAGTTCCAGCCAACTTTATAAGGGTTTCCCTCTGATTACCCTCACTTGTATTAACAGCGATTTCCTTAATTTTGTTGACAGCCATCGCAGAAGCTCTTCTCAACCCCTTAATGATTGTCTGTGAGCTGACTCCTTGCTCAACATGATCCTTGATCTCCTTCAAAATTTCACCTGCTAAAACAACAACAGAAGTTGTTCCATCTCCTACTTCCGCATCTTGCGATCGAGAGATATCTGTAAGGATTCGTGCCGCGGGGTGAACAACATCAAGTAGCTACATCCAGTCAGTTTAGGAAACACACACTAGCCCGCATATATTTCCCATAAGGAGAGGCTTGCCTTCATCACAGTAGCACCATCATTAGTGATAGTTTGTCGTCCATTTTCATCAACAAGCAGTAAATCCCCACCATATGGTCCCAAAGTACTTCTTATTGTATTCTGAACAGCTAAACAAGCATTGATATTGCTAATAATTTGTCCCTTTCCCTGCGAAGAATCGGTGCCTGCATTGCACACTTGTATCAGTATTCTGTGTCATCAAATCATTATCAGAAATACTGACCCTCTTTCAGCACAATAATCGTTGGAGTCTGGCCACCGAACGACATTTTTGTGATAGAAATTCTTTATGGTACAAATTAGAAAGAAGCCGTAATTACCAAGCAGTCACACTTTTGGGTATGTAAGAGAGCGTTGCTGGGGTGTGAAGAGAACTCTCAAAGCTTCGCTGCCACTACCTGATAATCGTAGTTCAACTTTTTTCGCGTCGCGATTTTGCTATTATATCACTTGTAGGTGACCGCACTAGTTACACGTGAGATTTATTTAGCCACATTTCCTCTGGTCTTTCAGCCACCCCCACTAGACAACCCACTTGCCACACTCCCTGTGAGCTAGCTTCCTGAGTTGCATCTACCAGTGTACCAACGGTCCTGAAGGGAATGACTAGCTCACCGGGAGCAGGTTCCTGGTGTCTCAACTTCGAAGAACGAGAAGTTGGGGATTTGATTTTCCGTGAAATCATCTCGAATCTGAGCGTTGAATGTCTCTTTTAATGACAAAATTCTATTGCTCTATCCATTCAATATCGGAACTTGGAAGATGAGATGGGAACCATCACTAGTTCTTATCACGTTGTCGACTCATCTGATTATCACCGTTGGATTAACACCAAAAGCTCTTTGACCTTGGCATTATCATGGTGATGATGAATGGATAGATCTTATTGATCGATGTTCTCACTGTTCCTTCCCCTAATATTGCTTCACACATTACTTTTTGTATACTGGTGAGCGCTACTGAGACTATATATCTCTGCAAGTCATTCAAGGAGTTCAATCAAGAAGACTGAATTGGTGAAAGACAGTGATAACGTGAGAGTTCCCGACCTTTTAGTGCTGAAGTGGATATCCGGGTAATATATCCAAGGAAGAACACATGGCCAGCGGCTGATTCTGATTCTACCCTGGTGATTTCTTGCCTTTCAAGTGAAGTTAATGGTTATATACTACCCTGTCGCTTATTCTCCTTTGCTCCTTGCGTTGTCGTTCCTTTATCATCTTGGTTATGCGAGTAGTGATAGAAGTTCAGATTTCAACTTTTCTTAACTTTATTTATACTGTTATCTTCTTCCATTTTCAGAGTTACATAAAATGGTAGACGTATATAACGCCAGCTCATCCTGCCCTCCTCTTGGTATCCATAAACTGCCAGTCTCAGTCAACTATAAGTATAGCTTCCTCTTACCCCATATAACTACCTTCTAAGTGGATTTATAATTAAAATCTATCAAAGGCGATGCTCCCCGGAGACCTTCCTGCTACCAAATGTAATTGTAGATATCCGACATCTGTTAGAGATTGTGAATGATGAAACTCACACTTCGCATTTACCATGCAATATACATAAGTTGATGAATCGTAAAAGAATAAAAGCTGGCCCTGGCATGCATTGTTTGCCTACATGAAATCAGTAAGAGAATATCCATGACAAGTTCTTCTGGCCATGGTAACAGACTACGGTGGAAATATTATTCAATCCATAGCGCATCTGTCTACTTACAATATCCCATTTTACTCTTGGTTTTGGAGCGACCATGTAGTACCCACCTTGTTTAGTGAATACACGACACTTAATTATGTTTATCGAAGAGACAATGATATATTCAAGGGGGTATGGAATATTGAAAGACTCGCGATATATTCCTTTTGTTATATTATTAGCATGGCATATAAAATGTAAAGAGGACCAATCTACGAAACCAAAAGAATCTCAAGTTTCGAATGAAAGAGAAACAACAAGCAGAATGATCAACGAAAGTATTACTTTATCAAGTATAGTCTTATAACAATTACATACAAATTTCTCCGATCCAATTTATTCAAACCTACTCCCTCCTCATATTCCCTCCTTGTCTGTCTCTCGCCTCACTTGAATTCCTCCATTTCATCATTCACAGCTCACTCTAGATCTCATTATTTACAACTTGATCTCGATATCGATCTCCTTCAAGCCCTTCGCGCCCAAAAGACCATTGCAGGAACCTACAATTCCACTGACGGCAGTAGTAACTTGCTTGACCAAATCCGACTGACCATCACATTGGACGAGATCAACGAATTCGAGAACTGGGGTGAGAACTGAGCCGAGGAGGTTGTAGACTTCTGTTAATTCGGTGTTGACAGTCTTGAGGGTTGCTAGAGAAGGATTGATGTTAGTTTTGTTTGAGGCCAATGGAATGAACCAAAGCGAAAGAAACAAAACGCAAATGCCATGAGAGAAAGGGAAATAAAAAGAAAAGAGGGAATACATACAGGTCACGAGACCTCCCAAAAGCTTAGTGAGCACCTGAACAATTTGGAAAACAATTGCCTCAACATCATCCAAGATAGCAAGAACCTCCTTCACCTCGGTAACGGCAACCTTGACGACAGAAGGTAAAGTCTTAGCCAAAATATCTTCAAGAGTAGTGGTGAGCACGGTAACAATATCCCCCAAATCCTTGATGATCTCCTCGCCAAGTCCTTTTTGACCAACGGTATTGTTTCCAACAGACTTGATAAGATCTTGGATGGATGAAATGTCTTTAATGACGGTTGTTTTCACGATTTGAACTGAGTTCATAACATCTGCAATGCGGAGAACGGAAATACTGCCGCTTGTGAAATCCGTTGTGAGATCAGTTACAGGAGTAGTTTTATCTGTAAGATCAGTTGTGAGATCGGTTACAGGAATAGTCTTATCTGTGAGATCGGTTGTGAGATCTGTCACAGGAACAGTCTTATCTGTGAGATCTGTTGTAAGATCGGTCACAGGAATTAGTATGTCATCTGCGTGGCCGCCTGTCAGGCTGCCGGGACCTTCAGGTTGCTTTTTGCTAGCGCCTTCTTTAGAGACACTGTTAGCAATTAGATCGGGCTTCAACTCAAAGTTCCGGCCTGGGCCTTCCGGGGTGCCGTATGCCACACTTCTGGCTTCTGGGTTGGAAAGCTGGGGAGCGGCGAATCCAGTTGCAGTGAGGCCAAGTACGGCAACGAGGCTGGCTTTGATTTGCATTCTTAGGATTTTCGTAGAATTAAGGATGGATAATTAGGTGATTATAGAGAATATATTTGAATTTTATTTGTAAAGAACGTGGGGGGGTTTTAATGAAAGTGCAAAGTTGGATTTGTGAAGGAGAGTGCTAGTGATGGGGAAAGTGAGGTGGTATATATACAAGAGCTCGCACAGCTCGCATTGTCAATACGATGTGACGGTGATTTCAAATACTTCTCAAGGCAAAGAAAGTATGAACTTTCGATCCCGGGAGATTTCGATGATAGCAGAGCATGGTGGGTATCCCATGCTTTTCTCTCATCTTTGTGGTCACTGGTCGTCGGGAGCTTATTTCACTAAGAGCACCTACATACATTTCAGTATCCACAAAGATAGAAATCAGTAAAACAAGAAATCAGGTATGATTGTGGATTCTCTCCATCTTCTGATATGCTGGGAAGATGAATAATACAGGAACTAAAAATAAGTACAGTACCCACGAAGACCCCAAAAGCAAACACCAGAAGAGATACAATAATGAAGATCACCAAAGAAACTAAGTCAATAAAATTAATGCACACAAAATAACATCGTATCCAAGATCCTATAAACCATGTAGCTACTCCGACAGGACGACGAAGTTAAACATGCGAATAGACAGAAGGACAGAAACTTCTAAAATTCACTGCCTTTCACAGCATTCTAACCTCCCTATCATCCGAACTTAAGTTTGAAGTCATGAATAAATCTGTTTAAGATGAGGTATGAATGCCAACATGAAAGTGTAAATCCCAACGTCGAAACTACGACTGCCGATTTACCAGATAGGCAACGTGACAGTGCAACCTTGAGTCTAAAATGGCGAAACGTCGTCATTTCTCGAACTGATCTACGCTGTCTATATTACTTTCATTTAAAATTCTTGATAAAGAATGTAAGTTCAGTTCTCTTTGGAATCCGCTAGTAGAGAGGATGTCTTATATAGCCTTTAGATATGTATACAGTAAGGTCAGTTTCCATGCAGTAGCAAGATACTTGGATCATTTCGTATAGTACCGTCCACCTCGTTACAACTCGAGAGATAGGACTTGATAGAAGAATCTATATAACGAATGAGATCTGGTAACCTGGAAACTGAAATCAATCCAACAACCCTATGTCCCCATCAGTGCTTAAGCTCATGGTAATACCGACTAATCAAACCATGTACTTCATGAATACTACACGGACCATGCAACCAGAACACAGGAAAGGGTGGATCTTTCTAGCAAAGAACAAAAGTCCACTTGTATCAAAACCCAAACATTAACCCTAAAAAAACAAGAAAGAAGAGACGAGTTACTAACCTACCAACCGACTCAGAAATTAACAATCAAGGATATCACTCTAGCAAATTTATATCTTGGCCGCTACTAGTCTCAAGCACGAACATTTAAGGTGCGACCTGAATGGGGACCCCTGAATATCTAACCCCTGTCAGTAGCGAATGTCAAATTCTTAGGAGTTCTTGGACAATTGCAAGAGAATTGATCGTATCAAATTGATGTATTGAAGAAATTCAAGTAACTAATGTTGAACAAGTCTAAACACCCGATAGAACTAATTGAAGAAGGAAAAGTTATCTACAATCTAAAAAAGAGAAGACTGACTAGTGAAAGAGAATAACAAAACAACACTATCTACAACACCACTCCAACAATTGTCTGGAAAACAACAAAAAAGCTTATAACAGTATCAAGCAAACCTTCAATCTCACCTATCTATAACTAGTACCCGCAGCGTCCTGCTCAATAATGACCCCCGCCGCCTTCTCGCTAACCATATAAATGGGCACCGCAATATAAAACCCCGGAATCTTGGGAAAAATACTCGCATCCACAACTCTCAACACCCTAGTCCCCCTAACCCTAAGACTGCTATCCAGAACTGCCATCACATCATCATCAGCACCAATAGAATTAGTGCAGGATATATGATGACCCCAAGCTTCATCCTTGATGAATTCCTTGAGTTGTTCTTCTGTAGAAATTTCTGTCCCTGGCCATGATTCGTTAAATGCGCCGTCGAGGGGGACGAAATTATTCATGATTTGACGCGAGAGAATCATGTCTTCATACATCGCTTGGAGATCTTTTTCCCACGCATTATCGGTCAAGGTTCCTTTGTCGAAGTAGTGCACTTGGATTAGAGGTGGATCGAGAGGATCGGATGATCGAAGTGTAACTGTACCAGCCGTATTGCGAGCGTGAGCTTTCAATGTAATCCAAGTCCAGTGTCGAGCATCACCGAGAGCTGGACCGGAATATCCCGGATAATAGCTGTCGAAATTGGCTGGGGCTCCGGAGATAAGAAGATCGGGATCTTGATCTGCGATGCTGGATCGCGCAATAATGGCGACTGGGAGACCTAGGCTAGCGTAGAGCCCAGTATCTGTGGTGTCATTTTGCCATTGTGTTAAGTATGGATCATTGGACATCGTCAGGAAAGTACAGCCGTTAGCGATTGAGTAATCAACGTCGGATTCTGAGATTAGGGTAGTCTCGTAGCGATCTTGAATGTTTGTAGCGACACCTGGGAGATCAACGATAACGGGGATGCCGAATGATTCGAGTTCAGCTCTTGGTTCGACTCCACTAAGCTTGAGAAGTTGAGGACTGTTATATGTTCCACCTGAAACAATAACTCCCTTTCTTGCATTGATACTTCCAGGAATACCTGCACTGGTACCTCCAGATTGTGGATCAGCTCTATATAAGCTCTTTCACTCCAGGAAGTTGATACCAAGAGCTCGAGAGACAGTTTCATTCGAGAATCGAATCTTTGTGACAAATGTATTGAGTTTAAGAGTCAAGTGGTATTTCTTGGATCCATCAGTATTGACTGCGTTCACTGAATCAATGATGAAGTTCCTGGCATCATTTATTGTTCTTACGTCAACGGCAATCAGAATCTGATACAATCCAGTGGAATTAGCCTGCGTAGGTGAAGCACTGTTTGGGTCAAGATTGACGACCTCATTAAAGCCCTCGGCAGTCGCAAATATTGAATCAGAGATATTGCTAGCGAAAGCATCTGCAGCGGAGATAATGATCGAGTTAATTTTTTTGTCTTGAATAATCATAGTCTGGTTAGTTGCCCCTGTGTGAAACAAACCATCGAAACCATGCCCTGGATTATCTTCTGGTAAATAATCGCAATGTTCCATTTTTTCGAAATATCTTCTCATATTGTCTGGAGCCCAAGAATTATCACCGGTGATGTCTTGAATGTATTTCAAATCGCTCTCATATGGATAGATAGAGATCATTGCATTATGATTTGAGCAACGCCAAGAGTTCCAGCTCGGGGTACCAGACACCAAGTGGCTCTACACCTGCTGGAGGGTTCATTCCAACATAATAATCACCATTAGTGGTTTGATAAGTCATTTTAGTATCCATCTTTTGACCTTCAAGATCAGAGTAATGCTGCACAAAGAAGTTCCATCGTTGTGCTTCTATTTCAGTCGATGCAAATTGCAGAACAGGAATTTCCGCAATCAGATCTTCTCCCTGGTCATCTCCAGCCTCGATCAACAAGACTTCACATCCCACGAGAGCTAAATGAGATGCAAGGGATCCGCCACCTGGATCACTCCCAACCACAATGTAGTCAACCTCGCTCGGTATATCTCGCGTAATGTTGGGACGGACATGATTTCGAGACCAGTAATGAGCCTGCTTGGGATTCCTTGGGAAAATTAGTAAGGGATCTCAGCAACTAATAGCTTCTGGGCACTCACAACGCCAACACTGATGAGAACCCTAAAGCCAAGAGACTCAAGGCGCAGAGGTAAATCATAGCTGAGGTCGATCGACGTCAGACTTCGTGTCAAGCAAATAAGGACTTGTTGAACCAAGTGTTCCTTCGAATAGCGTGTAGAATTCTCATATATTGCAATTAAGTTTATCAAATATATCTAGATGAGATATAGCGATCTTCCGTTTCAGAGTGTTAGGAACCTAATGAAGGATATATTGGAACAGTGGCTGTTTGCCACTGTATTTATCGTCGTCGTCCATACAGAAAATCTCAACTTTTGTCAGACTGATATCGAGACCTCCAATTCCAAAGGCTCCTGAACTCCGATTTCCAATCGTCTACTGTCTTCTCAAGTTTTCTAATCACAATACTCATGAACTTAGTGCAAACTTCAGCTTGAGGGAAGATTGTTACGGGACCCCGAATTCGAGTTTGGAAAGTGGTATTGGATATGAAACAAATAAACAAAGATAAATCCGACAAAAATTCGGCGTTTCTTTGCTTCTATGAAATGTCACCAAAAGAAACACCAAGTTCCATAAAACATTGAAGATATAAAAGTCAAAATATTTCGCTAGTGTAATCTTCTCACAAGGCACCTGGGTCTCACGTACACAAGATCGATGTGGGGAGGACTAGGTATAACAGTAAAGAAGGAGAAAGAACCTAGTACGTCCACATGGGTATCATGCAGCCGCTCGTGCAACTGATGCCACTATCGCTGTCACGTACTCTAGGGCACAGCCCGCCCATTGAATCCTCTTCATCATAGGCGCAATAATTTCTTGCTGTCGTGCCCAAATATTTTGAGTTAATTCTCAAAGGATGTTTGACTCAGCAATATTAACCCAGTAGAGGCGTACGTCTATCAGAATCGGTCGGCACGGTTGAGATCCAAATCTCTATCCACATGAGAGCATCTTCTAGATTCGTCAATCATGGGCTACATACTCCATGTCACACGATTACAAGGGGCTAACTCCTACCCTCTGCAGGATTTTCATTCTGTCATATTCCTCTTTCCATTGGCCACTGGGTTAATCTGATGAATCGAGATTAGAAATCTAATTTCTAATTCTTGCCGCAAGTGCTCTGAAAGTTACCATGAACGAAAGGGAAAGTCCATGGGTTCAAGCACGTTTAAGGTCTTTTGGGTAACCAGAACAACTGCCGTGGCTATTCAAATTTTTGAATTCATCTATCACGCATAGAACTTGAGCATTTGCACCATCCCGCTGCAAAGTTGTCCTTGGCGATACTCTAATTTAGTAGGTCCTATATGGTAAGATTGGAATTGTGGCGTTCGGTTGGTTTCTATTCGTCTACTACTCAACACCCCTGTTGCAGTTTGACCAATCCATTCGTGCCGTTGTCAAAATCGATGTGGCATAGATTCCGAATTTAGCTTTGAAATGATAAATTTCGGTTGTATTCCGTTTGAGGGGCAGTATCTTTTGAGAGCTTAAAACGTTACAAATCTTCAGGATGTATTTGTATCTCCTGCATTAGGTTAGCGATGGATGGTTTGATAACGCTGTCTCGCCCGCCCTATCAACTATAGAGACTTAAAAATAGAGTCTTGCAGTTGCCTAAAAGCCACAAATATTACACGAGCTCTGCGTTGTACGATAACGGTATAGAGTTACATAGACATGCCTCAACAAATGCCGGAGTGAAGCTGCCATTGCGTCGCTCATCAGGAAAATAGCATGATATGAACTGTTGTTCAGTGACTGAGCGTGTGAACACTAGCAGACTCGTGGTATCAAAGCATCTGGGGTAGATACAAACTCGGAAGATTCGTCCGCGCTTGGTAACACTTTCATGCGCACATCCTCGAGCTCCCACACCAAAATTTTGTAACTACATCTTGGTGCGGTGTGCATTTGAAGGGTAAGGCTCTCAATATGGGAGTACAAAAATGAAATGGAGAAATGGAGTATGAATACGGCTCTGGGGAGTAGCGTGAAGAGATAATTTGAAGAAAGGGTTGCGTTGCACGGATAATCGTAGCTCTTGTAAAATTTGCCCTTTTACCAAGTTGAATCGACACCAAGACGTTATATTGTACCTGTTACAATCAGGCATTACTCATACGATGCAAAGATAACAAAACCACACAGACGACATGTTCAACTATCAGAAGTTGAGCAATCTATGTTCGCTTGTTTTATCTCTTTGAAAGCTCCAGGGCCAATTCATCACGCCATAGACGAGGCCTACAAATGCTTTACGCCCCATGTGACTATTTTTCAATCCTGGGAATTCGGGACATTGTTTTGATAATATGTCTGTCGAGGCTTGCTTTCATAGCTGCTTGACATTTGCGAAGCTAGTGAGCGTCTGATCCTTTCCCGGCTGAATTATTTCCTTTACTCCCGAATCTTCCTCTAGCTTTTCCCTGCTGTCGAATGCCGATTCCAGACCATGATATTTGTGGATATCCCGAGCTTTTTGTTGCAAATTTGAATTGATCGGAATAAATCTTTAACTAATGGTTCTCGTAATGACCATAACAGTAGTTATGGCATCAGCGCAAAAAGTAGCTCTCAGTTCTTGACCTGAGTCTGAATTTCAATATAGATATTCCAGGAAAAGATTCTATCAGATGATTTTGTATATTGATACTATTAATATGGTTAGGAAGAGCTGAGAATTATCGACCCGGGGTTCGTTTTCGTTATGTATTCCTACCATTCAAGCTCGGAACTGATTTTTGTCCCACATTCGCAAGGCGGCACAGGATTGTAGCGTGGACATAGTGTGGAAGTCGCGTGGTAAATCTCGCATAGGACATCCGAGAATAGATTTTAGGCGGATTTTTGGCGCCATCCGATAGACATGCAGTAAACATGAAGAAGCAAGCACGAGCTGTACGCTGACGGGAGTGGAATGTCGACAAACTAATACTGAAAGGTGCGACATGCAAGAGTCAGACTGACGATAATTGGGCAATGACTCGGTTTGAAATCCAGCTCGGGCTAGAGACATGGCAATGAGCGTAGCTGAGGTTTGACACTGTTCTCCTTTGCCTCTGCTGAGTATCTTCAGATGCAACGAAGGATGCCAACGCAGCCTAGGAAGAACCTGCATTAAACCAATCGAGTTTATCAACAACCAAATCCAAATACCAACTTTGATATGGAGGTCGGAGATCTGTTCTCACGCAGTATCTTTCACCATAAGAAACAATCGGAAGCTTCGACACGGATACTTTTACAGAGCTTTATTTTTAACTAATAATCTTGGATACCCATTCATCCGCTAATTCCAGTCCTTTACATGGCATCACTCACAACGTTTAAAGAATTTAAACTATATATGGGCCCGAGTCGTCAGAAATCCACAAGCCGATACTTTGCGGCCTGGCTTTGCTGACATGCGTAGTATTGGATGATTAAAATCTCAACATTGCCATAGAGGATTTTGAATTTTGGTTTGCTGTCAATCTTGAAATTCATGAAGAGGGTGCTACTACAAGAACTACTGCAAATTCGAGGCACCAGCAGATTGTGCAAAATATCAAAAGAAGTCTTTGTATGAATTCAGGCGGTGATTTATGTCTCGCAATCGCTGAAAGCTTTGTCATTGTCAGGAAAAGTGGAAAATCGTGTTTCATTCTTCATCCACAGACACGATCCGATCCTGTGATCATTTTGATTCGAAAAGCTCTTGGTTTTGGAGTTACTCTTGAAATCTCTTGTTTCTCTTCCAGTTGTCACTCACGAAGGGATGGCTAATTTTAAATAGCTAGCTTTCTAGCAGGCTCCAACAAGACCCTCGTTGAGAGATATCAGACGACAGAGGAAATCATTGGTGTCTAATGTGTCTAAGTCCAACACTAGTCGTCAAGGGCCAGATGGGCGTCAAAACTCGAATAAGACCTCATGGATGAATTTCAGGGGCCAGCGATGTGTCCACTTCGGATGTCAGACCAGAATGAATACCGGCATAGTAGAACTTTATTTGTAGCGATCCACATATACACACACAATATCGTGGGGTGAAAGCAGCAAGGAGGCACAAAGCATAAGGTTAAAATCATGCCAGGATTTTACTTTCTCCGCTGGGGTTGGCATTCTTGTTAATGCAGGGAGAGCTATCGATAATTTCGTTTGATAAAGGTTAAACATGGGCCATACATGTTGTTCTGAAGCATAACTAAAATGCCTATGTAATTGAAGAAATGATGATTGCCATGGATCATATCTGATAGTTCACCACTGGTGGTTCTATTGATATGATAAGGTTGAATTCATTACGAAAGTTGCTTGGACATACAAGATGACAAGGTGTAAGGACGCTAATTGTTAATATTAGTCAGCATATTAGTCAGCATTTCGTATAGCACATTCATCATCCGAAGGCCTATTGAATGCCAACGTTGCACAAAGAACCTCTACTTACTATACACCAAAACATTATGCACATAAGAATCATCTTCATGTCATAAACTTATTATATCATGGAACATGAAACATGAAGCACGAAACATCTTCTCTGGTGTGGTCAGCATGTCATCATGACCAAGTGACAAATACAGTAATAAGATTATGATTGATATATCTCCAATTTCTACTCCACCGAGTCGGGCCAGCATGGAGTTCCGGCGATGCGGCGGTGGTTTCCAAGCAATATTTCGGTCCTTGCGCAAAATTTCATGGAGACCTCAGTGCTTGTAAATGCCGTCCATATAAAGGATTGAAGAATCTCTATACCGAAGTAGAAAAGTCTGCTGATTCGAGTCAGTCGAATGAAGATTATATATATAGTATAGATCAAGAAGAACCAATCCACCATGAAACTTTCCCAAGACATCACATTACCATGTGGTTTGAGCGTACCAAATCGTCTCTGCAAGGTATGGAAAATTCTTCACTTCCTTCAATATTTCCCCCCCGATGCTAATTCAATGTCAAGGGTGCAATGGCCGAGGCAATGTCAGCCACTCACGTGCCTGATGAAAAATTCTTGAAAGCGTATGGCAATTGGGCAGATGGTGGTTGGGGAATGATATTGACTGGTACGTCTTCTGGAAACCACCCTATTCAGAGAACCCTGAGGCAATGGATCTTATGCAGCTCCAATCCTTCAAGAACTTCCTAATTGACTTTCTCGTATGCTAACATCATATATCAGGAAATGTCCAAGTATCATCTAAATACCTAGGAGGCCCCAATGATATAGCAAACACTTCTCAACCAACCGAATCCACCAAAGCCATCTGGAAATCCTGGGCAGCAACTTGTCAAAGGTCCGGAATCCCAACCATCGTTCAAATATGTCACGCAGGCCGTCAATCTCCCCTAATGGCCGGAAACCGAGGCTTTTTCGAAAAACTCATCGCCCCCTCCGCCGTACCATTAAAATTAGGAAATAGTTTCATCGAGCGAGCCGCTGCTGCGTTTGTGTTCGGCACACCACGTGAGTTAAATAGTGATGAGATTTCCGGGCCTGGTGGCATCATTGATGAATTTGTGGCGTGCGCAACACAATCCTTCGAAGCAGGGTTTAAAGGTGTCGAGTTACATGGCGCGTGAGTAACTACTTACTGACTCCTCATTTCGCCTATTGGAGCTTAACACGAAAATCTAGACATGGCTATCTACTAGCACAATTTCTTTCTCCCGAGTCCAACCTCCGAGGTGACGAGTTTGGCGGCACGGCCAAGAAGAGAGCTGAAATTGTGGTGCGCACTATTCATGCCATCAGACAGAAAACAAGTAAAGAATTCTGCATCGGTATCAAGATGAACAGTGTCGATGCCTCCTCCAACGAGTCACTTGCAGACACAATGGAGCAAATCCAGTACATAGTAGACGCCGGCATCGATTTCATCGAGATATCTGGCGGAAACTATGAGAATCCCCGGATGTTGGGAGAATCCACCATATCAGAGAAACCTGCCTCTTCAACCAGTTCCCGCGAGAGTTTCTTCCTCGAATTCGCCAAGAGCGTTCGCGAACGATTTCCTACCGTCATTCTAATGGTTACTGGGGGCTTCCGCACGAGAATCGGCATGGAAGAGGCGCTACAGTCGGGTGGTTGTGATCTGATCGGGATCGCCAGGCCAGCGGCTGTGATCCCAAAATTGCCCATGGAAATTATTCTTAACAAGGATATACCCGATGAGGAAGCAAACATCACTCTTGCGCCTCTGTCCGTACCTTTCTTAGTCCGTCATTCACCTATCAAGCAAGTGGGCGCTGGATTTCAAAGCATGTATTACGCATCACAGATCCAGAGGTTAGCAAAGGGTTTATCACCTATTGATAACAGGGCGTAGAAAAGATCGAAACGGGTAGAAATAAATAGAAGTATATAGACATCAACTATTTAAATATATACAAAGAATTGAATTCAAAGCCATTACACTTTCCATTATCCATAACTACAAACATTTCAATAAACAGGCATAAAACAGCCCCCTAAACACAGCTTCCAGCAATGCTACTGGTGGTGTTCTTCGAGTAAGCACTCAAGCCATTTCCACTGCAGAACAAACCCTTCATGAAAGCTGCAGCCACGGTGTTGGCTCCCGCAGGGCTAGTATGGGTATGGTCGACGGGATAGTAAGAATCCACGACGGTAGCACCGAGCGACTTGTAGATGTTGGCAACATAGGTACCGTGGTCGACGAAGGAAGCGAGGGAGCCGAGGCTGGTGGCGACGGATTTGGCATATCCGGTGAAGCGGGGGGAGGTGTAGGACCAAGTGCCTGATTCCCAGAGGTTGTTTGGGGTGGGGGAGGCGACGACTAAGTGGGCGCCCTTTGCGGTGACGAGTTTACTGAGGAGGTTAGTTGGTTGGGTTTTTGAGAGGATGGGAGGATAAAAAGTACGAACCCAGCTTGTAAAAGGTAGTAGACGTATGTGTAGATAGTCTCTCCAGTTGTAGGAGAGATGCATGTCTCCGAACCACCTCCGAAGCAATCGGTACGATTATTATCAGTTGTGCTCAAAGATCCTCCGTCGTTGTGACCGAACTCGCTGTGAGATGTTAGTACATGCCTTACTCATTATGGTAGAATATCGAGACATACAAAAGAACGTAATCTCCAGCAACAACTTTATCGGCCAAGGCAGCAAATTTTCCCTCGTTCCAGTAGGAGCGTGCAGATCGTCCGGCGACAGCATCGTTCACTACATTGATACCCGTGAAACTGTATTTAAGGTATTCACCGAAACCTAAGCGTAACGTATGTTAGTTGAAGCTTTCTCGTAGCGTACTATGGTATTTGAAATGGAAGAAGGCAGTACGAACCTTGAGTGCTAGATCCACCACCACCAAGAGCCATGGTAGAATCACCAGCCAGATACAAGGTGGGAACGGCGCATGCCTGCGCTGCGAGCGAGGTGATAAGAACTTTGACAGAGGTCTTCATGATGAAAATTATTAAGGTTAAGAAGTCCTGCAGAAGTGAACGATGGTGATTGAGCCAAGCTTTATGATCTTCGAGCAGAGCACCTCTCTTTATATAAAATTTCCTTCAACTTGACTGACGGGGATATAGAGGACTTGACCTTGCATGCACGGCGTTACTTGCCTACATCTCGCTATTCTTCCACCTTCACCTCCTCGCCCCTCAACACATAGCAATTAGCAATTCTCGGCGCCGAGCTTCCTTCTCAATTAATCAAATTGACTTCGGGAATCAACAAGATGCTGCATACTTACGGAGGATAGAACGTGTATACCGACTCCGGAAAATATCCACATATAACCCTCCAGGCAGATTGAATTAACTAAACTCAAAAACCAATTTCCTCCAGCATACCCCTCGTACGATCTCCTCCCGAATCTTCCACCTTGGCTACCCACCAATCCACCGACCCAAAACGCCAAGACGGAAACTTCATCTTGCATGTTAAGCTTATATATCCCTCGCAAATTTGGGTCTCGCAAAAATACCACCAGTCGTGTTAAGAGCGTTCACGGTAGATCTTCGCTCAGAATGGTACAGCGCATGCAGTAATGCTACATTGAGATTACAGATTCTACCCCAGATTTTGCGGAAGATATTCGGAATTTCTGCGCTGGTCCCCTTCTCCATTCTACCAAGCGTCAATAACGAAAGTAGAATGTACTCTCGCTTCTGTGCCTGAATGTGATAAGCAATTACTATCCCCTCCCGTAAATAAATGTTAAAGTATGGATCGGTCTATATAAATCTAAGGGGTAAATTTTATTATTCGATTTTGATTTTGCTAAAGAGTAAGAATGAAAACCTGCTAAATGCTACCCTGCACTGGCTAAAAGACCAAAATCTGGCCTATGCAAGCGATTTCAGCTATTCAGGTGAAGCCAACCAGAAAGGATCCATCGTTTAACGTTTATTCAAGGGGTAGTATGGGTGCAGGGAAGACCCGCTGCCGTTGAAAACACATCCACCAATCATATTTCTCCGTCTCCCACAAGTGCCGGATAAATTTATCTCGGCGGAGGTTCAACGATCACGAGATTCCGGGATCATCGGTTTTGGGGCTGCACGATTGGGGGATTGGGATAGATGGGGGTGGAGGTGGAGGTTCTTGACATATATTTGTGCGCTTGAATGTGAGAGATATGCATATGGTGGCGGGAATGGGGAATGGGGAATGTAGCATTCGAGATGTATGGATGGATGGATGGATGTATACGTATACGCACCACTTGATATGTATATATCTATAGCTACCTCGAAGACACAAAGTTGGCTCTCGAGACGATTATCCTTCATCTGCCCCTGAGGTTGTAACATTGTTTTGAAAATTGCATGTAGTATGACAAGAGTTTCCTATACGATGTAGAATGATATTACATTATTCTAGATCTCTTGGCAATTCACGTATAAACCTTATCAAGGATCTCCACCGTTAAAGTTTGTTGCCCAATTGCAACAGGGTAACTGCAGATGATAAATACTCTGTAATCATAAATTCAGATGAACCCTGAGATTGAATGCGCATCGGGTGCGAGAATAAGAATCAAGTGCATAGACAGTTGTGCTCACGTGGTTCTTTTCCGAGGCTTGGCCTATAACGCATAAATCTCATTCTTTAATGGTCCCAACCTTAGTCTTAAAGACAGATGTTGTGTCCAAGAGGCTGTGTTAAACTGCAAAAGTCTTGAACAATGGGTCTTCCCAACTCAGTCATGTTATCATATAATTAATGGAGCGGCCATCGGACGACTTCGAGATTTCGGGTTCAGTGACACCCACTCTTAATGATGTCCCCAATGAACTCACCGATCTTTTCTATGAGTATTTGTGGTTGACATCACGCTCGAGATGAGAAAGCTTCGCAAGTCGTTCTACTTCTACTGAATTTTCTAGTTGCCACAGCCTAGAAGTATGAAATGAAGTGGTATGGTTCGGTAAGTCTGGGTATTCGTTTGTTGAAAAAAATAGTTTACTCAAGCACTTTCATGTCACATCTCCAAGGTCTATTGAGCTTGGCCGAAGTTGATATCTACATAAAGAAGAATGCCTTCTTTCATAACTAGTGAGCTCAGGTGTTTTCGGTCACGGTGGTATATTCTCGTTTCATTTCGAAGAGCAAAGGATTTCGAAAGAAGCAATTACGGTCACAGCTTGCCTGGGCAGAACTCATGGAAGACAGCAATTGCATTTTATTGATGTCAAATTTGGCTTGATCCTTATTACCAAAATATATGCAGCTGCTGCGGTATGACTCCTTGTCTGAAAATGCTGTCTCAAGCCACAGGATGGCCTTTCATACTCAGGTTCGAAGTGTCGTCTCGAATAACTTTGACCTACCCAATAACAATCCCGCTTGATCTCGAATAAATTCCCAAATACCGCTCAACTTCTCGTCGAATGGTGGTATTGACGAATCAAAGCGACAACCTAGCTTGACGGTGAGGCACGACAACTCGAGGTGCGAAAGTTTATCTGTTGGTATCACCTGGAGTGATGCGAAAAACAATGATGTGGTATCTCATAATACGTTGTTATTGCTCTAAAGGATCACTATCTAAATGCTACGGAACGACGACTAGGTAGAATGTCGAGGCGTTAGCGCGTAGCCTAGCTCGTTACGTGATTTCCCCGACAGTATCTTTGTGGGAAAGAATCAATTCCTTCGAAGTCAGGGATATCAGTTTGTGTCAGATGGTCACAAATTTAATTGTTGGCGGTAGTTTGGATATTGCTAATGGTCACCAAAGATGCAGGGCATTCAAAATTGAGCCTCAACTTTTTAATGTTTCAATTCCTTCTACATTCCGATTTCCACTTTCCGCGTTCCGCTTTTTGGGTTATTCTGATGGATCGGTTGCCTTTGTGTTTTTGGATGTTTTTAAGCCTCTGATGTGATGAGTGGGAAACGAAATTGACTTATGGGATCAGAACCTAATTGGAACTCATAGATAATAAAAGTACTTGGTAGACTTGTGGCAACATAGAATCAAGCTCACTCAAGAATTTCGTAAATTATTGTATCTTGAGTGCTTGAAGAAATGGGGCTGAAAAGTAGAATGGCCCGAGGCTATACAAGATAATAAATGTAGAGTGAGTGTATGGATTTATATAAAGTGTGTGAAGCAGTCGAGCTATCTATATCGGATGATAGTTTCTAAAGATTCAAAGTCAATTTGAATCGCTTGTGGGGTGAAGTTCGACTGACGAGATATACTGCTAGTACCATTCCCCTTTGAACAATGAATGGTAAGCAATAGCGCGGCTCACTTGATCAGATGAAATAGCATACGAGCATATCTTATTGCTGCCCTCCTAGCTTGGAGATCCAGTCAAGTCGACTTCTCTATTTTGGTTCGGTCCCTGGATTTGTTTTTAAAGCCCAACATGGAAAGCTTAAAGACGTAAGTATCTATGAGAACTAACCTCAGAGAGAACAGGGAGAAAAGATCACTTAGACCAAAGAAGATCAATACTTTTGTCTATTTGTTTATTGGAAAGGTTACAGATCTCTCGCTGGTGATGGTGCTTAACATCGATATCTTTCCCGTTCTCTGAATTAGGACCTAACAACCTTGAGGTAGAATCAATCCAAACGCTGCTTTTTGTAAAAATTTCAGGATCGGGTAGATGCATGTAGTGAAGTTCCTTTCCCGCTGTATCACTTTGTCAGAAGAGGTACTTCAAAGTTGTAAAATTCATAGACGAGAACCACAGAAGATGTGCAATTTGCTGAGTCATCATGGGTATACTTTGCCCCGATCCTACTGTGTATGAAATATTACCCTCCTATTGCTTCCTAATCCTCTTTCCGATGCTTCAACAAATTATAATCCGATATCAGGCAGAAGATCTCGAGAAAGACTCAAGTAACATGTGTGGATTTTGCTTCGCGGATCTTGCTCCTTCGCATTGGTGTTCTAAATACGTTTGCAATTGCGGATAGTTTTCGCTGCGAACAAACAAAATTGCCAATGATAATGAAAACTCCTATTCTCTGGTACGGTTCTAGTATAGCATCAGGAAACATCTCGTTCGCAGTCGAACTAATCCGTATCGGATGCCTCCATTACACATGTACTTCTGCATTGCGATCGATGACCTGCCTGCTTAGGTGTGGTTCGCACTGTGGTGATGTTTTCCTCAAAATATACTTAGACAGCTTCCTATTGCCATTTAAGGCCGCAGATCGAAATATATACTTCGATTCAGTGGCATATGTTTGTCACAAGTATTGATTTACGTTTAATTTTCGAATTTGCTCAGCAATGATTATTTGCAACCAGTCGACCGAGATCTTCGTCACTAATTATAAGCATATTCTAATCACACGGAAAATACGTCACATCGTTGCATCTCGGCATCTTCAGTCTGTTGAAACTTGTCCACACAGGATATCTTATGACACCTCTTTGCCAGAGTTGGCTTCTTTTTCAGTTTTTTGGCAATCTGCCACCTGAACTCCGGGCTCATATTTGGGCATTGGCTTTCCTTGAACCTCATATGGTAGAGCTCGAACTTGTACCTTTCATGAATATAGATTCAAGCCCGCTGCCCCCATTGCTTCAATGGAATTTGCGAAACAAGACCCCGCATCCTCTTCTCTCGACTTGTATTGAATCCAGGGAAGAGGTTTTCAAGTGGTACCGTTCATTTGGGTATTCGAGATTCCAATCGCTTCCTATCAATTTTTCGATCGATTCATTATTTCTCCGGAATCTCGACTTTGGTTCTGGTCAAGACTGTTGGCCACCACTCGTGAGTTCTGGTCATAGAGTACCCCTGCTGAGCACTTTTGAGGGCGTAGAAAGTTTAGCAATCTCTCGAGAATCAATTTTGGATGCCGATTGTGAAGCAGAAAATATTATCCGCTGTTGGTTTCCGAATCTCTGTTTACTCCTAGTTACTCTCAGACTTCATCCCCAGGACGAACTCTCTTTGAACCCCCAGTTGCAAATTTTTCAGCATTCAGAAGATGATGGTTACATTTCGATTTTTGGTTCCGCATCATCGACATGTTATTGGGACGCGGTGTATGCGTCAAGGGTAAAAGCAAATTTGCAAAGACGATTTGCGAGGCAGGAAAGGATTCACAAGAATTATATTGCGCCGATTGTGAAGGTCGTGAGCGTCCGGACGCTTTCAAGCCATGGTGGTATCTAAAGGCCTTTTATCTGGCTGCTACAAACTTCTATAGCACCATGTTGCGCGAAGAATATCGGTGTAATTTTGGGAGTTTCTCATTAGAACACGCAGAGTTATTCACGAATGATTACCATACCAAAGGAGACGGCAATTTTCAGCATATATATACATACATGATGGAAAGATTTCGCACCGGCAGCATTTACTTCTGTAAGGTAATACAAGCCTTGTCAGCGCCTGTTTCATTACCAACGGGGGCCATGAATTGGATATGTCTCAAAAAAAAAGGGTATCAACCAACAGGGATCGTGCATTAGCCACCTTATCTCAATCCTTATCCATATTACAACCAAACTACCGGGAACTCCTATGATTTCTGATAGGTACGTTCTGTGCAAAGAGTGATCACTTTGCAGCAAAACCCTGCTGCAGAATAGTCTCAAACTATTGAAGCCTTCTGAATACCCTCAAGGGGTTTTGAGAAGCAACTAGTTGGCCTTTGAGATGTCACTGAATCCATTTTTGCTGCTCCTTCAAATTTTTCATAAAAAAAAAGCAAGCAAGTCAAGTGTGACCAACTTTCAACTGTTCTCCATTTCTATTATGTTTGACTATCTTGCAAGTCAATATATAGTCGTGTTTCTTCGCACGTTTTTAGATGCGATGGCTACCCCAAACGCCGCGTACTTATCAACACCCTTCCACCACAAAACGTTCACCACATTTATATTTCACCATCATAAAGTCGCCGAACTACTTTCTCACACGATTGGTGGCTAGAGCATCTATTAACCTAATTGGTTGATCCTCACAAGATCTTGCCGCCGTGACTAGTCAATATCCCTACATAGTTTACACTTAAGCACGCTCACGCCTTACCGGTACTTCTTCCAGTTTTGTTATACTCGGTCTTCTTTACTTGACTTTAATTATACTTATCATGAGTATTGTTACACAGATTTACTTAGCTATCATGCCCCGCACAAGCTAAGCCTTACCTCTCTACCTACATAACACTTTCTGTTGACAGAAAAGAACATTCTCAAACATACAAAGTGTCTATTTTCTTAAACATGGCAGCTACTGAAAGCCATCGTACCCAGCTGGCAATCCAACGAGTACCTTTGCTCTCAGGTTTTTACAGTCCGCCTGCAACTCATGAGCATGGCCCCGATACCGCGAAACGCTACGAATCTCTCAAAAGTGTATCGGAATTTATCATAAGCCAAGCCAAAACACCACACCTTCCCGCAGAGTCAAGCTCGTCTACTCGGCCTTCACGCCACCAGCGAGGAAGCAGTATAAATCGCCTTAGTATCTTCAACAAAGTCTTCACCACAACCCCTCCTCCTTCTCCACAGTTTGAAACTACTTCCGTCACTGTCCTCCTTCTACCTCAAGCGGGTACTCGCGCAATTCTTCTTACTCTTCGCACAATTGATATTCGTCTCGAAGGACACAAAGATAACCACCTTTCACACATTCCCGATATGCGATCCTTTTGGGGGGATGGCGATCCCTGGCACGCTCGAATACAAAAGTATTCTCATCTATCCATGATCAAAGATTCCACAGATCATGCTCTAACAGGCACATACATGTTGTTATACACGCCCGAAGGCAACGGATTGGCATTGAACCAACGGTGGAGTGCAGGTGTCAGTGGCGATGCGTGCATTGTGAAGCTCAGCAAGAGCATGTGGGGAAGGGGAGGAGCTGTTGCATATGAGGATATTGACAAAGAGTTCCTAGAAAGTGGACTGTATAGGAAGATGTTGATGGGGCTTTTTGATAATCCATCAAAAGACTCGAAATCAGCTGGTGGTGGTCAGAGCAAAGATTATTGTGAGAAAACTTCGTGAACCGCTCATTAGTATCTCTATGCTCTCTCTGTTTCCATATTCTTCACGTCTGCTTTTTGGGGTGGGGGTGTTATTCGCTAGGTCTTTTTTTTTTCGCCAGATTTAGGAATTATAGTATCGAAATTTGATAGCGGGATGGCATTTGGCATGGCGTTTTGAGGCGACTTCCCGTTGGCATTCTGATAGCTCAACCATCAATAAAGGAAAAGAAGGTGATCTTATCTCTCATGGCCCTCTAGCGTGTATTGATGATTCTGTTTATCTATGAATTTTATCGCCTTGTTTGTATGAACTTATGATAGTGACGTGTGTTAAGCTTAAGAGAAAAAGCTAAAAACTAGCACGCTCAAAGGCCACCGGGCCTTAGCCCTAGCTCCCGGTGAGATACCGGTGAGCCCTTGGCAACCTTTCCGCTTATAACGTGGACATTTATTTACCCTCTTGGCAATATATATATATATATATCCCTTAAATCATTCCCTTAAATACAATCTCTTATTATAATCCATCTTTTACATTGTCTACTTGTAGACTCGTGATCATAATCAGATCATGTCTCTCGGGTGGCACGTCTGGAGATGATTATGGGGATGGTGTGTGTAATTTAGGAAAGATATCAAAATTACTGTATATCCGCTCGCAGTATCGCGTGCAGGGATGAAAGGAAAGTGTTGGGCATGAGTGAGGTGGGACGTTATAGGTCCAGCCGAAACTATAACCATGAATAAAGTCCTGTAGTTGATTCTGAGTCTGGGAGGGCATCAAAGTTTCCAGTCTAATTTGGCTTCATTTTGAGAATTTCGCACAACTCAAGTCGATATATCGTCTTAGAATGCAGTCCTTGTTGTCGCTCATTATACGTTAACACTTCTCTGGCTCTCTCTACGTAGATATTACATGATTCATTTCAACTCTGCACTTTCAGTCCTGACACTTGCCACAAGTTTTTCCAGGGCCGCCTAAATTATATACAGAAATATACAATCTCATAGCCAGACTACCAGGGTTCCCGCTAATAGGTATTTACATCATCACCACATAATACATTCCTCTTTTAACTCAGCAGATCCACCATCTCGACGAGTACCTTGGGTGAACTTAACTAATGCCTTTCGTCGTCCCAGCGGCGATATTCTTACCACGACAATTCTATTAGATTCCAAAACTTTCTCTGCATTCGAAATATTCTCTAGCCCCTCTTCTTCTTTATCCATAGTCCATTTACCAATACAACTTGCATAGTCGCTATCCCAACCACCTTCTCGTCTGCAAGAACTCGAAAGAAAAGCGTGTGCTTTTCGACGGACTGATGGATCACGACATTTACATGCCACCCATAGTAATGGCAGTACCATGACCGTATCGAAGGAAAAAACCCAGCCATGTTCGGCTATGGAATCCCCATACGAGTTGAGGAGTGACTCGGCTAGAGAATTCATTAGCTGGAACTGGTCTATATATTGGTCGTAGTCCATTTTGCTCTCGAATAATGCCGTTTCAAGTAGTAATTTATTGACGATGTGGTGAAGCTTGAGTGATATAGATGCTCGCAGACCATTCGTATCCATTGTCTGACCTGCTGCTTGAGCAAAAGCGTTAAAGACTCTGGACCAGTGGTCAAGCTGAAGAATCAGCTTTCTCTTTTCATCCATGATGGCCTTCACGCTATCAAGATGCAGATTGTTTTCTCTCTCTGTTGTGATTCGGCTACGTTGTTGTGCTGCACTTTGATGATATCTCAAGATGCCCTGAGCCTGGTTTTGTAGGCTTTGCTTTGCTTCATTGAGAGATGAAAGAGAGCCTAGTGTTTTTCATTGGGTTCTAAAATCGATTCTTGTAGATCTTGTTGTCATTTCCATTGCCCATTGAATAGGATTAGTCGGTGATATTGTCGTTGCTTGAATGTCCAAAACGCTGAAGGGAGGAACAAGTTCCGAGAAAATGAACCCCTGAGCCAAGCTTGACTCTGGATGAGTCTCTAGTTTATGATCATTTCTCTCCATCCAGTCGCTTAGGATTTTTAAGCCACTGTTAAGATGATCAAATGCGGCTTGGTAGTTTCCTTGCATCGCCTCAAAGCAGATGAACAGGAGACACGATATCAGAATCACCTCTGGAGTTTCCGGGTAACCTCCATGCGAGAGATGCCCTGTCAGATGTCGTATGGCTTTGTTATTTTGTATCAAAGCGAATCGTTGCTTGGGATAATCAATAGATCCCCCCTCGAGCAATTTTATATCGCCAAACTTGAAGGACTCGTGGTAAGCTCCTAGAGCAATTATTGCATGACGTATGCAATGATCTGAATGACATCTCTGTAGAACTAAGTTGGTCCAAAATTTAGATTCAAAAAAGCCCGCCAGTTCTGGGGCTGTTTTTTCAATGAAAAAATGCAAGCTTCTTTGTTCCTGTTCATCCCCGTTGATACTTGAAGGCATTGTAACTATGCTTGTAGTTGGACTTGTGATTGGGCTTAAACTTGATGAAGGCGCTGTACTGGCCTTTTCTGACTGTGCGGTGCTTGACATTTCCGGACAATCTAAATCATAGCCATCACGTTGACGTCCAGTTTTCGTGCACCAGTGGCACTCAGGTTTCTCTTCTCCACATTTGACACGACGAATTCTATTTCATATCAGTGACCTAGTTTTGAAGCTCTTCTTCTACACTAGTATACCTGGGAATATAAACCAAGGTGGGTTGACTGGCCGACAAGTAAGACATCCGGTTTTGGATTTTGGTCCCCATGCTTTTTTTCTCGCAATCGTAGCCATTCCTCGACCATTTCATACCTTTCAAATAGGTGAAATGGGTAATTGCTCTCTTTGCATTGACTGCGGCCCGACCTCTCGTTCCATCCAAGACATAATACCGGGAACCCATAGCATATATTTCTTATATATTAAGGAATTCATCAACTCATGACTCAAAATCCAGGGAAGTAGCTGTGCCGTAACAAGTTAACACTGATGAGCAATTCTTATATGGCGATGTAGGATAGATCCCTAGATTACAAAAGATTTCAATAATAGAATTCTGCCTCGCACTCCTCACATTCCTCTTGCATGCAATGCGCGTATATTGGTAAGTAATCCACAACCTAAATTATGGTTTCTTCATTGGCTGTTACACGATGTGTAACCACATATTAACTCAGCCTTGCGGCACTCATCACGGAGATATTCTGCTTTAGTCGCGCATCCTGCAGCGGCTGCAACCCTACCGCTTCATCGGGTTTTGAATCTTGGTTGTACTCAGATGAAAACAAATTCCTTGCCTACGTAATTTTGGGTTCGGTTTAGAGTGTTATTTACGTCCACAAGGTAGTAACTGATTATTGCAACTCTTCCAAGAACGTCACTTTACAAATGAAACTATCAGACAGACATTCCCGAACAGATTAGCCAAATAGGAACTGTGGATTGATTCCTTGGCATTAAATATCAAGAACTATGCTGTGTCAGGTCAGTAGACGAGATATGATAGCAACACCTCGCATCCTGCGAACATCTACCAGTTTTAAGACAATAAGAAAGTCCAGATTTCCGTGAATGCCAATCCGATTTTCAGCCCTAGATTTTTGAATGTCAGCAACGGCGGTCAATTGTTCTTCAATAATACCGCAATTGGCTACAAAGGTATACCAGTGCGATAGCGCGCATAGAAGCGCCGCGTAGATACTTTTTTGACTGTTCAGCCTCGAGGTAGCGAATTCTCAACTCGATGATTCGGTTTTATGCGAGATCCGATAAGGCAACTACTTTTGCAGTTACTGGTAAGCTGCATTCGTAGATAACATTAGAATGGGCTGAAACTTCGAGATCTGTCATACAGGTTTGCATTCGTTACAATTCGGGAATGATGGAGCTACAAACGGAATTTGTAGAAGAATGGCTGCTCTACCCCGTGACAGACAGCTAGGGTGAAAAGGGTGAAGATTGTTCGACTTGATACCACTTTTGTAGGTTGATGCAGAGCAATCGGGAAGGCTGAGGAGCTCTCTCGATTGTGACAGAATTTTGGCCTCAGACGATGGTGCTCTGCGAAGGGTGAGTTAGACGGCGCAGTTGCTTTGACAGGCTAGGCTTATGATGCAGGACGATGTCATCATGAAGGATGAGAGGCTGATGTGGCGGTGGCGGTGGCAAGTCATGAGGTTGTGAACATGAAGAGGACATTCATACCATTATTTAAGAAGACGCGAATCGATAAAGGTGTGGTGTTAAATAAGACGCTAACAGTTAATGCTCAAACCAAACGAAGTATCCATATTATAAGATTGGAAGATTGGTGACTTCGTTCAGGCGTGCCACCATGAAAAGAGCGTTCCCATGAGTAACGTTTGATATTGGGATTATATGCTGCAGTGCCTTCGCTGTGTTTGGTCGCACCTTGACCTGGATGCCGTTAAGCTAAATCTCCTCGGAGATTCCTTCGCTCTCTCATATGACAACTTTGAGTATTTAAAACTCTCGCTGATCGCCTTAACAACCAATCTGAACTTGGGCATATTGTCGTTGCTTGTCAACTCTAAATGTGGTATGTGTTTGAAAGGTATGATCTGATCTGATGCTCGGTCGAGAGGTTGATAGATGCTAACCATTTTTTACGAGTAGTCATGATACTCGATCTCAGAACCAGCGTCTACACATAAAATTTCCATGCATTAGAAATAGCTTCGGCTGCCTTTCCAAAAACGGGCATCGTATTGCTGTGTTTTTGAGGATAATAGCCGGTGCTGCGATGTCGTTTGGATGCTTTGGTCGTTAAAGTGGCTAATTGTGCAATCTCAAGGTCCATACTTGGTACGAATGTACCTGCCAAGTGGTGGTAGAGGTTTGGCAAGAAGGTTACTAAATCCGCGTACTCCCTTTGTATCTATCAAATGAACGATGTCAGGCAGGCGTTTGAAAGACGCATTGGTCTGCCATAAGCAATATATTATGTATATAACCTGGAAGTACAACAACAAAATCTCGTCTGATTTGAACGATTCTGATTGTTTGCTTTCTCAGATTCTCACCAATTTAATTTTACTTTTTTATACGTATATCAGCTAAAAAATGCATATATATGCAGATTAATGTTGCTTCAAGAGCCGAAGCTATCCTACTAGAGGAAGTGAATCCCAACTTCCCAAATATATCAGCCAGAATAGTATTGCATTCATTTCCTGAAACTCTTAGGGAAGCTTGCCAAAGTATATCATTTGATATTGTACTCGCCTGTATCCGTGATCCCAGACCTTTCAAGGCTGTGCAGCCATCCGTAGGTAAGGTCACTTGACAATTAACAATTTGACATATCAGAAACGTATCTCATAGCTTTAACAAGCGTGAGGAAATTCAGATTCAATGATCCATCAGATCCAGCATCGAGGATATCTCAAGGTAGGTCAGGATTCAAAGCAATGTTCCAGCTTATTTGTACTAGAAGTGCAACAATCTCTTTCTTTTGAATATTGAATGGGGTATCTTTTAAAATGTTGAGAAGAGTTGTTTGAGGAAAAGAAATAACGCGGGAGCCCGTTTCATGTTCCATTCTCCTTCACTATTTCTTTTTCAAGTCGGTCACTTCGCTCCTTCCATAATCTTCGAAGTTCAAAGCCTACTTCAACAGCGATGAGAACAATAATGATCCACTCTAGATGAATACTATGTTTCTCGCTCATCGTCTCCCGAAGAATTGTTGCAATTTCCTGAGCATAATCCATCTTCTGATTCAAAGTCTTGATCCGTACACCAACATCAAGAGCCCTTCCTACCTGATCATAATACCCCTCCAGACCTAATTCATGACGACTATCCCAAAACAAATCCGGGAGTGAATCTGTAAGCTCAGAATAGTGGTTCAGCCGTGCTCGTAAATCAAGTAGCTCTCCGGTCTTTTGCAACATAAATTGTCGATTAAAAGGTAATCTTGAGCCTCTGGAGAGTAACGTAGGTATGGCTTTAGTAGATTCGAAGTACTTTGACAACATAGTCTCGAGAACCGCAAGTTTTGTTGATCGAGCCAGGCCCGAGGAAAATGCGATCTTCGCAAGAGTTGTATCGACTCGTGAGCTATGGCCAATGTCAACGTTCATGATTCAAGTGAAAAAGATGAGTGAAATATACCTTAAACGTCCCTCACTTGGTGAATCCTTAGTTCCTAGCACAATAATATCTCCTCTTATACTGCTATTCTCCCTCTTGGGGTCTTCCTCGCATTCCAGATCTTCTATCTCAACATCGCCCACATGTGAATCGATAGCGGCTGGTAATAGAGTCTTGGTTGCTAAATCTGTAACTACATCCTCAGGTAAAGACCATGCCACAAGTGAGCCCGACGGGAATACAAATATATCTCCATTGTTGACCCCTCGAGTATGTATAACCTCATCAGATTCGAAGCCTGTTCCGTCGGGATCAATTGAAAACCCATGCGATCGCAAAATCCTGGCTACAGCTTCCATGTCAAAGTGATCTGCCACGGAGATAGCAATAACTCTATTGGTGCCTTCAACATTTTCGGATGTGGCTTCAGGTCGAGTTGTATTCTGCCTGGATCTTTGGGCTTCGACTGCTACTCTCCTCAAACTAGTCTTCCCAGCTGGCGATCGTAAAGGTTTTCTTTTCTGAACTGGCTTTAACTCAGTCGTCGGGTCATCATTGGGAGATGCGATGTCTTGTTGGAGGCTGGCATTAGAAGAGAAGAAATTTCGTTTTCTGGAATGTGGTGTTGGTGCTGAAGCGTGCAGACATCGATAAGGAAGCCGTGAATTGTTTTCACTAATTGGCCGTCTAACTGCGACAGAAGAGAATGAACGATAAAAGGACTTCATGATGATTGTAGACCTTACTAGGCATACAATATAAATTACATAGAAAATTGTCCATGATTGCGGGGATTTGAACCAGATGATGGGGATTACAAAAAAATAAATTTGCTGCCGAAAGCCTAGAACTCGGCTATCTTAAGCTTCTCCAAACTTCAGTGACATTGACGTCGTCGGTGTAGCTACCCCTGCACATCCTTGATAACAACAGCAGATGTAATCGTGAGAGTCTGCCGTCATGGCTGAAGGGTCAGAAGAACAAGGCGACACCAAAAATCTGGATAATGTTGAGTCCAATCAAGGGGGTGAAACTGAGACAGGAGATGATGATGCCACCGTCGAAACTGAATCAGAGGAGGAAGAGGAGGAGGACGAGGATGAGGAGGAGGAGGAAGAGGAAGAGCCCAAGCTGAAATATGCTCGAATGACAAGCCATCTTGGTCCAGTGTATAGAAATGGTGATGCTACAAGTACTTTCCTTGTTGCTGGCGACAAGATGGTGAGTCTCCACCCCAGTTGATTGATTTTCTCTAGCTGATTGTTTTATAGTTTGTTGGTACACACAACGGGAATATTGTATGTCACCGATTGTGCCCATTGCCTGAGAATGTCCTGCTAATATTCCGTACAGCATGTATTGTCGCTGCCTTCGTTTAAATCGATTCGAACCTATCATGCCCACTCAGCTTCGATTACAAGCATTTCTATATCCCCCTTCCCCCCTCCGTTGCCTACAGCAGCCCCTGAAGCTGTGCAAAGGTTCACATCGCGAGTGCATCCAGATGCTCCAAATACGCCTCAAAGAGCCCCATCAATGACATCCCAGGCGTCCACAAATACAGCTCGAAGTCCTGGAGGCCCGACAGTACCGAAAACTCCTTCGAACGCAATATACATTGGAACATCTTCTGTCGACGGTAAAGTCTGCATAGCATCACTTATTGATGTAAAGGATGTGCAGCTGAGAGATTTTGCAAGACCTGTCCAAGCTGTTAGTTTGTCACCGGATTACAAAAATGATCGTACATATATATCAGGAGGGTTGGCTGGCAATCTCGTGCTCACTATTGGCGGCAAGGCAGGGACTAGCTCAACTTCTACAACTACTGGAAGCGCAGCTGCAACTGCTAGTGGTTGGCTAGGAACCATTGGCTTGGGGACACATGCTGGGAAGGATACTGTATTGCACTCCGGAGAAGGCACAATCAATACCATTAAATGGTCTTTATCAGGAAGATATGTTGCATGGAGCAATGAGCATGGCATCAAAATAATGCGGTCACATCTGCAGTTGGAAAGTGCGGATACAGAATCTGCTTGGAAGCGAATTGGGCACATAGCTCGACCAGATGGGGAGCAATGGGAAGATATGGCCAGTGTTTGGAAAGCTAGGGTCGAATGGATAGATGAGAAAACTCTTGAAACGGATGAAGATGATAAATCTCGCGAAGCCTCAACTGCATCTCCTGCTACAGCGAAATTAAGACTTCAGGCCTCGAGAGATAAACTACGAATTGAGAAGCTAGTCATTGGATGGGGAGGCACAGTCTGGATGATTAATGTGCATCCTGGTGGAACTGGGATTGGAAAGAATGTCGGAGAGCCTACAATTGGGAGCGCTGAGATTATTAAGATGTGAGTCGCAATTTAGGTACATACTGTTACAGGCTCGTTCTAACATTATTAGGTTACGGATGGATTGCATTATTTCTGGATTATCGTTATATACCCCAACCTTACTTGTTGTGCTTGCTTATGTTATGCCTGATGAAGATGAAGATCAGGAATTTGCTACACCTAAAGGACACAAATCTCAGCCATCCACAGCGTCAACGGGCAGCGAACCAAGTGGTGGAATACGACGTCGACAAAACGCACTTTCGCCAGAACTTCGTCTCATTGATCTCGGAACATCTCAAGAAGTCGATACCGATGGATTGACGGTCAGCCGTTATGAAAGACTTTCGGCTGGTGATTATCATTTATGCGTGCTGCCTGCAGCTCGAAATCAACCAGTTGTTCAAACATCTCGAGGAACCTTGGAAGCCCTGACTGGAATGGGCAGTGGTATGTGGAATGCTACAATCAATGCTACATCACTGCTCAGCTCCAGTGCAAGTATAATCAGCAACGGGAGTACAGGCGATGCCGATTCGAAACACACCTCTATTCGATCAAAGCTTGTTCCCCATAATCGTGCCTCTGCTGCTCATCCTCACATAACCACACCAGGGATGAAGATATTTATCCAAAGTCCATATGACTGCATCTTAGCTACAAAACGGGATCTTTCGGACCATCTTGCATGGTTGTTAGAGCATGAAAATCACAAAGAGGCTTGGGAATTAATTGATGAGCACCCTGAAGTGATTTCATCATCTCCCGAAAAGCTCTCTGAGATTGGACCAGCAACTCCCGATCAAACGCATTCGAGTAGTGACGACTTCTACGATAACGAAAGCACAACCATCGAATCCGCAAGTCGCTTGATTAACTCTTCCGTGGAAAAGGAGAAGCGCAGAATTGGTGAACTTTGGATTCAATCTTTAATCGAGAACGATGAGTGGACTGCTGCAGGCAGGATATGTGGCAAAGTTCTAGGTACATCTGATCGGTGGGAACATTGGGTCTGGATGTTTGCGGGAAAGGATAAATTCGAAGAAATTACCAACTTTGTACCGACGGTACAAATAACTCCACCACTGCCAACTACAATTTATGAAGTTATATTGGGTCACTACATTACTCACAACTTACCACGAGTCAGGGAATTGCTCGACCAATGGTCGCCCGATTTGTTTGATATCAAGGCCGTAGCAACAGCTCTAGAAAATCAGCTCAAATACCGTGATGTTCGCCAAGACAGTGTAGAAAATGGCGAAACTGGTAGAGATTGGCGAATTGTCATGGAGAGTCTAGGAAAGCTTTACGTTGCTGACGGCCGACCTCGCGAGGCTTTGAAATGTTACATCAAGCTCCAAGATGCAGATGCCGCTATGGGTCTTATCAAACAATATCATTTGGTGGATGCCATAGCGGATGACATACCTAGCCTCATTATGCTCCGCGTCTCAAAAAGTCAACAGCGACATGCTTCAATATCAGAGTTAAAAGAAGCTACCTCTGAAGCTATACAATTACTTGTTGATGAGGCACATCATGGTCTCGTTGGACCTCGAATTGTAGTGGATCAGCTAGAAGAAATGCCAGTGTACCTCTTCTTCTATATTAGCTCGCTTTGGAAAGGTGATGGTATAGATGAAATCCCAGGCGAAAATCGCGATCGATTATTGGCAGAAAGTAGAATGCTCGTAGATGGATTCGCCGATCTAGCTGTACAACTATTCGCAACATATGATCGCGAGCTACTTATGGAGTTTCTCAAATCGTCCACCTTTTATACTTTTGAAAAGGTTTGTGAAACCGCGCATTTTCACTCGATATTCGCTAATTAATCTTTAGGCCACGCTTGAATGTGAAAATCACTCATACATCCCAGAACTCGTGTACCTGTACTCCAAGACTGGTCAAACAAAACGCGCTCTCTATCTCATCATCGATCGTCTAGCAGATGTCTCGCAAGCAATATCATTTGCAAAATCTCAGAATGATGCCGACCTCTGGGATGATCTTCTCGAATACTCTATGGACAAACCAAGATTCATTCGTGGGTTATTGGAAGAAGTAGGAACAGCAATTGATCCAATCCGATTAGTTCGAAAAATACCCGAGGGTCTAGAGATCGAAGGCCTGAGAGAAGGTCTAAGTAGAATGATCAAGGAATACGAAATCCAAGAAAGTATTAGTCAAGGAGTAGCAAGAGTGTTAAGAGGAGAAGTTGCAACGGCCCAAAATACTCTTCGAGCTGGCCAACGTCGTGGTGTCAAATTCGACGTCGTGGAACATGAATTTGAGACAAATAATGAAACTCAACAACTTCCAGAAAAACGAATACAGAAGCATCAGGCTGCACATTGTATAAGTTGCAACTCCGCTTTCTACGAAGGCGAAACGGAGACGTTAGTTGGTTTTGCATGCGGTCATGTGTGGCATCTTTCGCATCTATTGAATTATGGCAAGAACGAAGATGAAATTCGTCAATCCGCGGATGCGGAAAGACATCCTACTTATGATGGGTTTGATGATGGAGATGATGGAGATGATGAGCGTAGATATACGAATGTGCATAGTATCGGGACGAAGGTTACGAGAGCAAGGCTGTTACGGGACAGAATCAGAGGTGGCTGTCCAGTTTGTAAGGAAAAGCGCGATGATGCTTATGCCTGATGCGTTTTGCATGGAATAGGGGTGTCATATCATGGGGAGCCAATGGATGCATGGTTTGGAGTGGAGCATAGCATGGGATGTCAAGTTCAGAATATCATAATATCTATATTTATGGGATGATTGTTCTTTCACAGCGTTTAATTCTTTGCAGGTTTAGGAAAGAAAAGTTGGTCTCCGCCTGGTACTAAAGTGGCGATCCTGACACTCTTAAATTCAAACCCTAGATCGCCAATCTCTAATCTTTTGAACTCACTGGTATACCAATACATCAAAGTGAAACATAGTCCCACAAGAAATGAACACAACTCTAACCCCCCAAAACCAACAGAAGCTCTTTCCAAATTAACGACCAAAAACTTCATCAATAATCTTTAAAAACGAAATAACCGGCCACCACAATCCACTCAATTCATAGGACTCTTCCCATTACGATACAACCACAACCTACTCAAATTCTTCACCTTAAAGTCCTTCTTACTGCGAAACACCCTCGCTCTCCTGCTCTCCCCATCCGTCATCCCATTAGTCAACGTGATCCCCTCCTCCTTCAACGTCGCTCCCTCAAGCGTTCCCTTTTTCTTCCCCGCCCCGCCCGTCTTCCCATTCGCCTTCCCATTCTTCCCGTCCACCTGCGAAACATCACGATCATCCTCTTCCTCCTCATCGCCCGTGGATTCCCCCACATAACTCACCTCCCAATCTTCCCTGCCCAATTTGTCTTCCGGCTTCACGCGCCCCTCGCCTTGCACCACACTGTCCATGAACCCCGAGTCTTCATCTACGCGTTCCCAGTCCCAGCCGCCGGCTAACCCTTTACCATCGCTTTTGATACCGGAGCCGGGGAGGCGTTTGCGGAGAGATTTGGAGAGAGGGAACATGCGGTCGAGGTAGTGTTCTACGAACATGTGGCCACTCTGGATGTGGGGTTAGTATTCTGAGGAGATGGGGGTTTGTGGTAAGATTTTAGATTATGAAGGGGGAGTTTAGCGATACATTACCGAGTGTTGTACGAGGTTGCTCGGTAATAGTATGTGGATGATAGGGGAGAAAATTGATGGGTTGTACTTACATCTTCTACTTCAAACAATCTCCCCATGAAACGTGGTGCGAAAGTGTCGTTACTGTAGTTTTGGTGGTAGTGAAGGACTCCGAATCGAGACACAAAATCGTATGTATGTGCATAGTGTTCAATATGAGGGATTGACTTTCCATTTCCATTTCGGTTCGCGGGAAGTTCTACAGGTCCATTTGAGCTCGTAAATAGCGTATTAATCGTTCTGGTAAGAGAAGTTGCCGGTAAAGATGGGTGAGCCAAGGCGCTTTTCTGGTATGCTAGATGGAGATGCGGGTTGTTAAAATGGTTGGCGGCATTTCCGAATGTGTAGACTTCAAGCTTTTGAAGAAGATCTTGAGGAATCTCGGCGAGGAGCCAGTCAATTATCATACTACCTTCAATTGCACCTTGAGAGTGGAGAACAAAAATTATTCGATTGATGTTGGTGTCGTATAACTTCCCTTTGAGGATGCGGTAGGCAGTGCGGATGTCAGTGCTGGCATAATTGAGGGAGCGTTGGATGAGGCACTCGAACACGTCAAAGATAATACCGTTACTGTGATTTGTTAATAGAGTAGGGGTATACTGATATGCTGGTGTTCCCTACGTTCTGTTGTGAATTCCCAAGACTGGACGGCCAAACGTGAGCGCAAGACGATTGACGGCACATTTAAGCCAGTGACGACTGTCAATCTATCAGTTTATGACAGCAAAAAAATCGTATTTGATGGAATTACCCAACACAAACACCATTCAGAAATATCCATTGCTCGTGAGCGTGTTCGTCCTTTCTTTGAGCATACTCAGGAGCTGATTCGTAAGTTTTCACCAGTCTTGACCCATTCAGAATAAAACAGATGGAGAGGTTAAGCACCCAGAACATTGTAAAGCCTACAGACACTACCCATACGGGCATTAAAATCCAAATGGGAATAGAAAGCAAGAAGCAAAATTGCAAGAGAAATAAAATGACATGTAGAGCAATATTGACCAAATTCCTTGGAGAGGGATATAATTCGCAAAGATCACCAGAACTCGTAGGAGATAGAGGTAAAAAGATATTGGGAATATATCGAAGATTTATGAACGCGGTCCATAAATCTCCCAAGAGCAATTTAATGGGAGAAGCCGTGAAAGATAAAGGGGTAACGAGTTTAGATCCGATTTGCGACGGATAGTATTTGATGGGCGCCATGATTGATCAACTTGCTGAGAAAACGACAGATAGAAGAAAAATGAAGAAGCATGGAGTAACGCGCAGAATAAGAGTTAAAGATTTATGGAATGGTTCATAAAGGATTTGTTGTTGTTTCAGTGAAGGAAGGAATGTGACACGAGAAATTTGGTACCTTTTTGAACAGACAGACTCAATTGGAGGTCAAGTGAATCACCCGACCGAGAGGTGACTTGGCTCTTATGCCTTGACTCGTTATGTACATGACCTTAGCCAGAACTTGAGTAGGAAAGGCTGAAAGTAATTGAAAAGAGCCTTTTCTTGGCTCAGAAGCTGAAGATATTGGCACGTTGTAGCCCTATCAGCATTGGTAGATATATAATGGATAGCTGAAGTGAAAAGGAGCGCCGTCCTTGCCGAGGAACGTTTATGGTTTTAGCTCTAAATAAAGATCTACTATGGATGGTATCAACTGGCAACATATATGAAAACAACATATATTATCGATAACTTTCTGAGTAGAATGTGATACTTCAAATAGAGATGCAGAATAACAAAACTTCATTATCATAATTTCGACTAGTCAGCATTCTTACGTGTTGGTGATCCTCGGATTCACGTCTACGCTGCGTAGAAATCCAATATCTCAATGCTGACTATAATCTTACTCAAACTGTAACGTGATATACTTTTGATCACGAGATGTCTATCAAAATTTCCATCGTCTCTTCTTTCATGATCAATAATTGCTGCTTGAAAAGACCATGGACACTCGTCCTAAATTATGAGTTGACTAGTTTGCAGTATAAACACTTGGCAAGATCTCTTCCCCTCGAAAAAGATACATCAGATTTATGCATCGAGCTCCATCTTCCATCAGTTCCAAAAGCCAACTCATTCTTATAAAGGCGAGGAATGTTATTATTCATAACACTAGGGAGCACAAACAGCATTTCACTTCACACAAACACAAACACGGGGTATTGTTCGTTGAGCACGCATATATTCTCCTCGGCATTTTGAGTCGGGAGATTCTATCCTTTGAATTGAACAAGTTATTATTTACTGCTGTGAGGACATTGGACGTATTCAGACTTTGAACCGGAGAGTAGTCTTATACCAGTTGATAACAGTGATCTAAGTCATTCCCGGGATCAGATATGGAGAGACCAAATCGGCTCCAGCGAATGACAGAATGAAGCATCTGTTTCCCTCGAATAATGTACACATAGGCGAGTGTATTGGAAGCCGTTGAATCGAATTTCCAATCCAGTCTGCGCACCTATTGCGGCAGTGAAGCTGGTTAGGTGGTTGTTTCCGGAGCAGGCAGATTCGTTATTGAATGGCCGTATACGAATAATCAAACGCGAACTCAATCATCTGGTTCCTCGCTGATTTCCACATCATTGACACGGGCTCGATATCTGGTGACCAAAGGTCGATGTCGTATACAAACATTCCCTGGAACTCTATAATGAGGCTACGATCGAAGATTTGGATTTGCTCAAAGAAAATTATTTGCACATGCAACATTGTTCTGCGAATAATTTCAGATTATGGAATGAGAACTACACTTGGTATTATCTTCACCAGCAGCGGCGAGATGAAGTCAATTTATGTAGAATCTTGATTCAAGCACCGGTGATCAAGGAAAGCGTAAGTATCCTGCCTCAACAAAACATATGCTAACTGGGAATCAAAACTTCTCTCAAGTTTGCCTCCACACCTCCATCAGCTCATTGCTAAATAAAATGCCAGGCACTAATGATATCAAGAATCATCTCAAAAGCATTGAAGTGAGGGCTTTTATTCTGTCTAAGTATCCTTTTCAACCACTGAATTAAAGATAAGAAGACATGAAATGAATTACTTCCTGTCCTCATATTCTTCCTATGCCGGCTTTCCTTACTGATCATCATTTACGCGTACTCCTGAAGATTGAATCTAATTTTGCACCTAAAGATCGAGCGTGCACTATTTTCTGAGCTGTTCATTCCGCACCTTCTCTAATTGCTCTCTCTACGATTGCTTTTATTTGTTATCATCAGTGGCTTTGGCGACTTCATGAGTCCGTAGATCCTTTTGCTACCATTTGAGGCGGCGATTCTTTCGTTTGGACTCGTTGCAGTGATCGATTGCATACAACTATTGAGTGACGTTACTCTACCACGATGAGAACTATTAGACGTGAATGTATGAGGGATGCGGGTCATAAAATGCTCGAACTGTGGTCGCTTTTTTTTAGGACTATAGCATTGCTGGGAACCCTAGAGATCTATTGCGAAAAGACATCCGAGAAGAACAAAGTTGATCGAACTGCGTTTTTGTATATTTGCAATATGTTTGCCATCTCCCATGTATTCTTAGAAGGCTGGCAAGGTCGGAAACGTGAGGGTGCAAACGCGTCAATTGAGGTCATTTACTGTATGAAACAGGAAGCCTGCGACTCACCGTAGGCTAACTTGACGTTACTACTGTGATGCCATCCAAGTTCAATGGTCTTTTTAGATATACCTTTGCGACAAACCGAAAAAGCCCTTAAGATCTGGAACTTTAATGTGGAAGCAAAAGCTGCCCTTGCCAGTGTCCACTCTGAACAAAGTCGTCATAAACAAATCATGTCCCTTCTTTCACTTCGTGCCGCTATCAGTAATGTCGGGTACGAGGTAATATAAGTAAGCATGACGCTGAATATTTGGAGTTCGTAGGCCGAGAGGATATGTTGGAGTGGTTGCATGCCATACTAAATGCATCACCTGCCGAGAAACCCTCACAAAAGAGCATCGCGCATATCTTGCGTTCTATCAGGGAAAGAAATAAACTATATAGTTTTAAGGGTGTGTGGTCTAGAGCGATATATGACCATGATTAGAGTGGGGTGTGTATATTGAATGTGCGAAGGTGAGGTGTACAACGCAGTTCAGTGTAAGAAGAGAATTTGTAGAATGATAGTTTGTTGTTTGAGGGAGATTCACAGAATAGAGGTTCGATGTTTGAAATTAATCTGCACGATGAATGTATCCAGGATTCTAGATGGGTTGTAGCTGCAGCACAGAGCGAGAGATAGGACTGGAATGTATTACCACGCAATTTATAACTGAGTATGATGGTGACCTTAAAGTTGCTATTTTTAATTCTTCATAAGCTTAAGAGACAGACTTGTATGACTTCTGTTCATTCCTTAACTCTTGTATTAACGCATACTATCCATCAAACAGGAAGACTTCCATTGTGCGTTATGTGATTGTGCAGTAGTACACGAAAGCATGATCATTCTACAACTCATCATACATATGATCATATATCTACACAACTCTACTATATAAGGTGCCCTAAGTCAGAGTCTTCCATCGAGAGCGCACGGCGTGCAAACAGACTTGTTTGTTCAGGACAAATGCGCTCTCATGGTGGAGTGGTAAAGTCGCCTGGTTCGAAAAAAAAAATCCCCATATCAGAGGGGGTTTCTCCTCCCCCACTTCGAGGTGGGGTAAGGTTTTGCTGGTCTGAACTGCTTTATTAATTTACTATTTGTTTTGTTGGTTCTTGGGGGATTTTTTGCAAGTGCATGAGGAAGATGGACGCTTTTAGATCTTTGAGGAGGAGGAGGAGGAGGAAGCGGGGTGGTGGAGTGGAAAGGGAAGCGAGGTTGAGGTCGACGTCGAGGTCGCGACGACTAAGCGGCGTAATGGAAACTTTGTCTTCATCATTGTCCTGGATGACAATATACCATTGGTGTGATAGCTCCAAGGGTTATATTTTGCACTCAAAGCTTCATGCTTTATGTTTATCTTTTATATTTTTGGTATCCCTAAATTTCAGGGGTGGTGTCGTTTGATGATTTACATCTGCGGGGCCATATCGTTTATACCGTTAAATCTACGGCATTTGTTCGCCATTTCAACCTACAGCCATAGGACATATATGGCCACCCGTCGCACGTGTGGGTAACGAGATAACCCGCCAGAGAAATATGGGATGTCACAATAGATTTTTGCCAGACTGTTTACGATAGAAACGACAATCAAGATCACTTGCGAAAGACAGCGACGGGATCAATAGATACCCAGCTGTGTTATAACCTAGAATCGGCAATTCATCAGGGACATATAAATTGTACGTAATAATGTGCTCTACTTAGAACCGTGAGCGATCTTATACAATGGCGACTAACATCCAAGCTGAGAATGAACGCTGTTCTGCTCTAGGTGCTAGCTACCGTAGGCCGCGGTGCTGAGCCTCAATAATATTACAATCCCCCTAAACGATTTCTCTTTATTCATATGACATTGTTGTTTCGTGATGGCACGGATTTTCTAGTAGGTGTCCCAAGCGCGCGATATACTTTCAAAGTTCGCAAATGAGCGGTCTGAACTTTGAACTTTGAAGTTTTGGAGTAAGATACTTCTTAATGAAACAACATCAGTCAAAAGTTTTCTCTCGAGTGAAATGAAGACATAAAAAAGACTATCTGAGACTTTGAAATTTCAATATGAACTCTATATTTATAACCGCGCATGTTTTTTCGAGTCTGACTTGATCGCGAATTATGAGTTTATGCCACTGGCGCAAAAGCGATAACTACAAGCGTCATATCAATACATATCCACGATTGGTTGGACTTCCGAGCCTGAGCCACCTGGTATATGAAAAACAACTACAATATTTCCTAGCACTTCCGCTTTGGTAGATTGATCGTTATGCAAAAGCAAAAAGGAAAGCGAAAGCGAAAGCAGAAGTAGAAGCAGAAGCAGAAGCAGAAGCAGAAGCAGAAGCAGAAGCAGAAGCAAATGCAAATGCAAAAGCAAAAGCAAAAGCAAAGTTGCAGGATAAATGAAGGCACTTCCAGGTGCTGGCCACGTTTTAATGCAAAGAAAATCCGCAAACAATATACATATTTCACCACGCAGGCCTCCTGTGGTCGATCTTTTTGATCGTCAATTACATGGAATGCACGGATATACACAGTATAATTTATGTCGAAAATGATTCTTCGCAGATCCGGAGACTCTTTCATATTTCACGGAGTGAAGTCGTTGTCCCACGTTGTAATTCTTACTGGTCAAGCAGTAGTGTCCGTAGTGTTATCGATTGTCTCGGAGGAATGTTGGGGAAGTCGTTGTACGAAATAAAACGGTGTGCAATTACTTGGGCCAGACCGTGGTAGTTGCACCCACTGATACTGTACGGTAGTTTGGAAGCCCAAGCTCGAATGAAATGGTAGACAAGGAGGAAAGCTTAAAGGTTAGCAACTAAGTCCACGTCCGGAGGATATAATGATCAGCTAATTCGAGGAGTATAAGAGAAGTGTATCTCTGCCGAATCTTCCGAATGGACATTGGATTGGTTGAGGAGGAAATGCAACTCAAAGCTACTGATCCTGCATACTAATAAGGAAAGAGATCGACTTGAGGCTCAGTGAGTTCAAAAACTCGAAGCGCCAGGACGGAGCCGATGGCGTATTACCCCTGATTATTCTAAACCTCTAATGGATGGTACCTTTTGGTACCTTGTACATCAGATGAAATTTCGGGGCAATCGTTACTACCGAGGCACAGGAACGAGGAAAAGAAAGTATACAGTACGTTTTATATTGAGTTGAAGCATGCAAAATCAATCCACATTCGGCGAATTGGTACATACATATGTACTGCCTCCAGATTAATTTCCAAGAAAGCAATGTATATGAGTTCCATGATATCTATTAGACAAGAGTTTTCGGATCCAGAACGTGAGCACTGGTGGACATAGCAGATCATCGTCTAATCAATCGGCTATCGGATAATCCATTCGGAGGAAGCGAATGTGATGAAATGTATCGTAGAGTAGCCGTTTTGGAAGAATAATGAACAACCTAATTTACCATTAGACGTCAAAACTCAATATTCTCATATCATCAAATTTCAATTAATCCCACTTCTCACCTAAAGCGTTCTTATGCTTACCTCCACAATGTCCACCTCAACAAGATTCGTCTACAGTATCGTTTGGCCGATCCAGTCTGATGGAATCATTCTACATCGGCTGGCTACTGGTGGGCGCAGGGGAGTAATGTAGGTTCCCCTACTTTGACACCCAGCCAAACATTCAGATTTTGTTCTATGCACAAGCCGTCAGCTTATGGAATCCCCGAATGAAATTGCCGGCAAGCAGAACAAGGTATGGGAGACTTGTACGAGCATGCAGGGGTAAGGCGGAGGTGCCACCAATCTCTTCCATATCATTTCCTATCCCATACTGTGGCATACACAAACCTTGCCATTTTCTGACGAACGCCCGCACCAATATGTCAAGGTTCAACAGAACCAACAAATGGAAGCTAACGTATCGTGGATTTCTGGTATTACCTGCATCGCAGTGCATATTTGCCAGTGATGATGGACAAATTCATTTTATTCCAAACAATCTAGAAACGTCTAATGGAAAAATTGTGCAGAAGGCTTACAAGAAAGATACAGCAGTATGGGAAGCAGAGCATGCAAAACCTTTAACGCGCCGCTTATAAGGCTTTTTCAATGTTTCGTTATTCCTGTGAAAATCTTTCTCGCTGATCCGGTTTTCACAGTGGAGATATAGGCATAAGCTACACACAGCATTGCCTAGGTATGTGAGATTTTACGATATGAGTTCATCATACTTTTACTTAATGCCTGAAATAAAATAAAGTAAATGCTTACCTTTTCGCGGTTTGTTCATTTGCTGGCTTTTGTGCTGGCGTGGCCTCGTTCGCTTTCTACTACAGGGAGTAGATATCACTATAACCAACGACCAATAGGGAAGTCAGCTTGAAAGCTCACGCTGTGCCGTTTGAGTTGTGTTGTGGGCGTATGCACTTTGGAAATTTAACCGTAGTTCTCTTCTTGTACGACATTATCTCACCAATACCTTCCTTGCCTACCTTAACCTTGACTTCTACCATTCATCTGCTGCTGCATTACCTACCACCTATCTTTCTTAACCGTTTCGTATACAACATACCACATACATCATACATCATACATCATACAGCTTTGTGTTGACAACCTCAGCCCGATTGAAAATTGTGTTGCAAATTTACATACTTGAATCCCAAATCGATACGGACGACCTACAGTACATATGTAATAATGTCTGTGAGACGGACAAGATCGGTATCTAAGTGGAAAGAAGTCCTAGGCTTCGACGAGGGGTTCTACCCCACATCCGAAACTCCTCCTCCATATCATCGCTATGAATCCCCCGAATCCATCTATGAATCTGTAGGAACTATCAGTCCTACTGTATCCTACTACCATGAGACGCTCGAAGAACTCACTCCCAAATTCCATTATTCCGACGCACCAGAAGTTGTAAACCATACACCATACTACGATGATGCGCCCGAGGTGATAAATACTCCTCTCGATTATACCTATTCAGATGCTCCGGAAGCAGTCATAAAACCTTCAGACGCCCCAGAGGCTGTTAGAAAACCATCAGATGCCCCAGAGGCTGTTGTACAACCACCCACTTCATCTACTTTCTCACAAACTCCAGTATCAGCGATAACGTCAAGATTTAATACTACCACATATCCAAGTCATGTATCAAATATACCATCTCATACTCCAATCAACCCTTCCAAGTCTGGAATCAGATTTCCTCGAGAATTAACCTTTACGAGAAATTCGATATACGATATACTTCTCTCGCCCTCAGCACCAGCACAGGCGACTGATAATCAAAAACCCCTCCCGTCACCACCACCACTATTCTACATAACAATCCACCAATCCACATCTCAAAGCGTTCCCGCTTTCCCACCCCCAAGTAACTTCAATAAACCAGATATAGCACTCCATTCCACCGCCTCACCAACTTCCCCCCTCCTAGCCTTTGCAAGCTTCAACACCGTCACCCTCATAACAGACATAACCACACTCCCTCCACCAACACGACCCCTCTCTCCCCTCACACCTCCCTCTTCCTCATCTCTCCCCTCCAAATCCATCGTGCCACCCCCTACAACCTACAACCTCCCGACATCCCCCGGAGATTCTCTCACATTCGGTGTTCGATCCCAAGGCTACAAGACCGAAAAACTAGTCCCAACAGGTGGAATATTCACCGCTGAGCGTTACGCCTTCTACCATACCTTACCACGAACTTTCGTGAAAGAGAAGTTCGAATGGCGCCAAGTATCCTCATCATCGTCCTCCTCGGCCCCACACGTAGGCGTCTCCTCTATTCCAGAAGAAATGACGTCTAAAAAAGGTGGCGTAAAAATGAAACTCATGCGCTGTTCGACCGGCGAGACAATCGCCGTCTATGTGGGAGTAGGAAACGAGGATTGGGCTGATAAGGACCGGAAGAAGAAGTCGAGGAAGGAGCGAGGAAGGGTCTTGGGAATGATGAGGTGGTTGGAGTTGGAGAGTGGGAGTGCGGGGCTGGGTGATGAGTTTGAGTTGATGGGGGTGATGAGTGTGCTTGGGGTGATGGAGAGGTGGAGGAGGGTTATGAATGTGCAGAAGCAGTTGGGGATGTTTACTTCGTGAGAGGGATGGAGAAAGGAGGAGTTCTTCCCGTTAAGAGCTCAGAGGATAGAGGGTGAAAATGACATACAATAAATGAGAATTGATATAGATGAAGAGGAGAGTGGGTAGTTGATGGTGAGAATTCTGTACATGAGATGGTCGGAACATTAGTCAAGACATTCGGTGGCGAATTTGACATGTATTTAGCACATTATTTTACATTTTAATGTATTTTATGTATCTGTAAATTATAGCTCTGTAGTATTGTATGTCGAAAGGTGTTGTGAGGGAGTTGAGAATGTGAGTATAGTAATGATGAAAAAATATATGATTATACCTATTCTGCTTGCTTGCTATCAATCGAATTCATACCATATAACTCAAAAACTATACAACCACATCCCGAATCAAAAACAAAAAGACTCTCAAAACCGACATCCTCGCCTCAAACCTCCGCAAGGCCTCTCTCCTCCCACCAAATCCCTCAAGAACCTTCAACTTTCTTTCCCCAACATCCTCAACCATCCCTCTACACTTCACCACACCGTAAACCCCGAAGCCTGCCCAGAAGAACCCCCGAGCGCAAAGCCATCCAGCACTAGCCAACATCTAGACCCAACATCCAATCCTCCCCATCCTCATTTCCACAGTAATACGCCAATAACACATCGGCTCCCTTATTCTCCTCCTCCCTGTTTCATATTCCCAAATACCGCCGATCAATCCGTATCTGCATTTTCTACATATCCTATCCTATCCCGTCCAACCCCATGTGTAAACATACAAACCCATCACCATCCAAAATACCAACGACAAAGCAACCCCAATCTAAACCGCAATCTCGATCGCACACATAGGATCTCCACCACACTTGTACCCATTCCCAAACCCATCCACACACTCTCCATACTCAAACACTCAACTGCCTCTCCAACTGACTCTTCAACCAATCGCCCAACTACATTTCCCCCCACATCGAAAAAAAACGAACTCTACGAGTTTACCCCCACCCCGAAAAAAAGAAATTAGAAAAATACCCAAAAGCTACAACCCAAAGAACTCGGAACCACTCATCACGATAAACCAACAATCTCTCTCTCACCCACAAGTTTTCATTTCCATCATACAATGCTTTCGGAACATCGTTTCCCTAGTGTTTATTTTCTCTTTTGCCTTTGTACGTTTTTGGATACTGGATTTGGGTTGTAATTTCACACTAATTTTATGTGGTACACCATAGAGAGTTGGGTTGGAGCGGGCTTCATCTTCAAGATTGGTCTCTTGTATCAAGAATCGCGGTGGCTGCCTCTTACTGGTGATATATACATCAAGGACATTAAAACTGTAAACTCGGGAATCTGTGACTATCTATTTTTCCTCGGCTATCTCTGAATCGATAGAATTTTTTACTTTTATGTCGTACATCCCCTAGCTCTAGCTTGAGGCGTTATATACAACCCATTCTTTATGAAATAGCGATTTAGATTTACATAACATCTTGTCCGGGTATCAGAAATTAACAATTTCGAGTTATTTTCTGTTCAGTAGATTCACAAATCACTGAAGAACTCGCACTAGGTTCCACATGTGCACCTCCTTCAATATAAACTCTAACATCTTCATCGTTTGGCCATGTCCAACCGTCTACACTTTCCACTAATTCTCGAGCTTGATCCTCATAAGATGTTCCATTACAGAAAACCTTGATGGCTGTAAGAGCTCGTCTCAGGAGTTGGTGTCCGTTGCGGCTCCATTGAGCCTGGGTAATTAGATTCTTATGATGAAGCACCATCCACTCAACTATGGCCTTGATGCCATCCAAATCTTCTGCTAAACCCAGAACACGGATGTACGCATGCAGAATAGCACCACTTAGATTGTGGGAGAGATCTGAAAGTTCAAGGCAATTAGTATTTGCTGAAGATAGTTTTGCGAATTCTTCCTTTACAAGGTGAACTCCATCCACAAGCAGTGCCTTTTCGTGCAACTGAAGCGAAGCGAGAATTGCCTTCTCTAAACATCGGCAAATCAACTGAAAGCCTTTGGGATCAAGCTCAAGCCCAGCATCAAAAAAATCTTGCAGTGTGGCAACAGAGATTCTCCAGGAATTAATATCGTCTTGAGGGTCACCAACTATATTAGGGTTAATGACTATACCAGGCCGAGCAAGTACATCAAAGACCGCATACCACGTTGGTCTATACTTCGTCTGACTAGTCCTTATGAGCTCCAGGGTGTGAGACAAAGGATTAATGCCAGACTTCTTGGACCTGGGTAACGTTTGTGGCATTACCGCATCCGCGTTGATATTGTTGATAATATCTAGATTTCTTTCGCGCAGCCCTTTCAAATCTACGAACTTCGAAAAATCTAGGTTTGAAGGAGCTCGTGGTACAACTTTATCCGCACACCTGCAAAGTAAAATAATGAAGGCATGGATAATGCGAGTTTCTGCCGATGTAAATTTTTCCGGCGGATTGGGGTCTTGGCCAATCAGATACTTCAAAAAAATATCGCGCTGTGCACTATGATGGAGATATTTTAGACCATCAGGTATTCCCCTAGCATGACTAACAAGGAAACGTAGGCAGTCACTTTCTGGCCGTACGCCAGATGATATCATGGTTTCATACAAAGAATCAAAGGTTGGTGGTGGCCGAAGCTCCTCCTTGTAAAAGTCGCTGAAATTGTCGCTGTATGGCGGAAGAACTTCTGTGCCCTCACCAGGTAAAACATTTATCATTCGGGTGCGGCCATTTCTTTGATCTTCTGCTTCGATTTTCTCCATCATGGCAAGATAAATCGATGATGTAGGTGTACCACCTTGACGACGATAATTCCTAAAAGCGCTCCAGGCTTCTTGAACATCACGGGTTGCTCTGATTCTTGCACTCCAAACCCGAGGATTTAGAGGACTCAATCTCACTAAAGAACGCAATTTTCGAATATGAGCTTTAGACATCGTCCTAGTATGAATTGTTGGTGTTCCATCATCTTCCAACCCCCCAAGAATGCCAAAGGCATTGGTATGAATACTTGAATTGTACCCGGCTTGTTTCATTTGCCTTATTGCAAAAACGACCCTACTTACATCTTCATCTGAAGATCTTTGGGCATCCATACCATCTTGGTCGACTCTCCAAGGAGGCCAATCTCTTGCCTGGAGCTCAGCCAGTCTTGATTCTCCTTCGGTCTTCTGAGAGGCAAGTAGTACAACCTGCACAGAATGATAACCAAGTCGATCAATAATCAAGGGTGGCTTAGTGCGATTGGCTAAACTCAAGAGAACTCTCTGAGCGTGCCAGTTATGGACCATGGATTTGAGAGGTTCTAGATGGGATGGCAGAGAGAGAACATGAAGTAATTGATTGAGCAATTTAGAGCCTCGGCTATGGGCACGCGGCTCTAGAAAATCCGTCGTAGACCCACGATTGAGATGGTGGAAGAAATATGAAGGAACCATTTGAGATATAGGGTAGACTGCAGAGGGGAGTAAGCGCCGGGCTTGATAAAGGAGGCGATAGATGAGCACTTTAAATGTAGTTCCTTCCATGTTAAGGGATGAAAACGACAGTAAATCATCCGTCTCCTCCCCAAGAAATGACTCGGAGATTCCTGGCCATGAGCCACCATTGCGCGGAGAATTTACCGAGAAAATCTTGGTCCAAGTATAAACTAGAAGCGATCTAAAAGTTTCCACGTGCTGAATATCATGGCGGAGAATTTCCAACAATAAAAATGTCGGCTTTCGTGAAGGCGAAGAAAGGAATCGCTGTGCCTTTTCATCCAAATGCTGCCCTTGGATGATCCAAGCCCATACGACGAGATCGTCCATACTGAAGCCTCGTTTTTTCAAGCCAAGGATCATATCCATAGTCAGAGGGCAACGCTACATTACCTCAAGGTTAGTGGTGTCGACCTATAAAAGTTGATGGACATACTCTAATATGCTGCAATAGAATCGTTGGTAATGCTGATTCTAAGACTTTAGAATCCTTGAACCTTAATTCTTGCCAATATGCTTCCCGCGCATTGTCATCTTGCAAATCTAACCATTTCCCAAGAACCTCAAGACTTGAAGGTCGTAGTGCTTTTTTGTGCCTGTTGCTCTTCCACCCCTTCTTTCCGGGCCGCAAATTTGTTGACGAATAGTTGAACACATCATTCCTCGACTCAGAATGTGCTTTATGGGTAAGTCCAATTGAGCTTTTGCTATTCTGATTTTCAACTTGATCGGAAGACTTGTGCAAAGACTTGTCTTCATCATGCTCGTCCAAATTAGAGTTAGTTGAACTATATCTAGGTAAAAGCAGGTGGCTTTGGCTTGCTCGAACATGTCTTATCTCAATGGGGAGCTATTTGCAGAACGTGTTAGGATCCATTAAATTTCCACATGCTTCTGGAGTGTTATATTGATGCTTACTCCGAATACTGAGGCAATGGATGAAAACCTGGCAAGACGCCATGAGTAGGCATTGCCCAATTTCGAAGGATAGAGGCACGATTGCATCCGTTCATGTTGTACTGTAAAAAAGCTCTGTCCAGGCGAATGCTCAAATAATCAAGGTGCAAATTCAAAGTTGCATTATTGTACTTGGTAGTATCTTCGAGATGAATGTTTTGGTTGAGATATACAAGACGTACTTCCTTCACTGGAAGCAAGGAGAGAAGTGAAGAAAATATAAACACAATGGCAAAGAGGTAGGTGTGTATGTAATAGGTATTGGAAAAGAAAGAAATCACAAAAACAGTCGTTGCATCATGACAAGTGAAGGAAATGGGAATGTGCTGTATGGATTGAGTTTCCTTCCAATTCATTGGAATTCCCTTGTATTGATGAATTGATCGAAAATTATATTGAATGATGACTAATCAATTAGATAATCAATTGGATATTTCACATGACAAGGAAGGAACTTGAATGGGATGTACTAGTCTCTTTGGGCTTAGCTCACTCGATAAAATGAATTCCTGGATGCCTGGTAGCCTGATATCTTCGATCGTTCTGCGCTTAATTTGTCATGTCCGTGCCTTTGGTCTTTGGTCGGTCTTTGCTTTGCCTCTGCTTCATCCTTTCGGAGCCTTGCAAGCAAATATTGATGATTGAGAGACGATAAATAATAGCATCGGCACAGTTCCTGACAATATCAATTCTACCAACAATATTTCCTTTCAAGAAGAAGAAGTAGAGGAAGAAGAAGAAGAAGAAGAAGAAGAAGAAGAAGAAACAAACGTCGTCATTTTATAACTTTTACGAATCATTACTTTTGCGCGTCCAAATTATATTCCTCAAAGTTACTCTTGAATGAAGAAGAATTCCATGACTTTGCTGGGCTGAATTTTGGTTTTCCCCCCCAAAACTTATTCAACTGCTCCTTACCTTACCTTAAAAAGGCATCCCTTTCATCGGTAACACACACATCCCATTTGCGATCGCGACGCGAGAAAGGAAATTCAGAAAACTTTGAACCGACCGCGAGACTTCGTGATGGCCTCGACCAACGGGATTCTCAGTCCCCCCACTCAACCGCATTTAGACATTACACTATCCGCGAAACGAAAACGCGACGATAGCATTAATGGTATCGGTATCGATAATGAATCCAAAATCGCAATTACGAAAGAACAGTCCATCGCTAGCGGGCAAGAGCTTGTTCGAGATTTGATTGATGTGCTCAAAAGGTGAGTTCGACATCTGCATAAACTTTCTTATACTTTCTTTCTCCTACGACAACTCCTTATATAGCATCAATCTAACTCAAACCCTGTACTAATATGGAATTCCCTAGTCATGACCCCTCACCCTCTATCTTGACGAGACCTCTTCCTGAACAGACTTCATCCACCGAACATCAAGTCAAACGGCAGAAGTCTGATGGCGCGACTGATTCACCAACTATCATATCACGCGCTTCAGAAAATAAATATCTCACTATTGATGAGGTTCTCAAAGATATTGATAACGCGGCATCTGATATTATAGAGAGACTACAGTTATCCAATGGCGCGAATCGCAATCAGTACATACCTGTTGCAGCTGGACAATCTGAGCTATCTGTCAAGATTTTGGCCTTCAAGAAGAAAGCTCATGAGCTTGTGCGCAGAGAGAAGGCCGCCGCAGAACTAAAAGCAACCGCGAATAATGGCCAATCAGTCAATACTAACAACTACTTGACCAACAGGAATTTTGGAACCATCGCTAATGCGCCAGTCACTGCTAAGTCTGAAGATAGCAAAGTGGTTCTTACACTCTACGGCAATGCACCGCAACCGAAACAACTATTCTCCAGCTTACAGATTCCAATAAAGTTTGACGGGGAATCAATACATCAGCCTCTTCGTGAAGCCAGCCTGCCAAATGGCATTACGACAACTCAAATCGTTCCCATACAGCCCACGAGCTTTGTTGATGATAAAAAACGCCCACAGACTCTCGGAGAACTGTTTCCAACCCCTCCGAACATCCACCCATTGAAACCCCCTAAAGCTTACAAGAGCTCATTGCCGTCGTCCATCGAAGGATGGCAGCAACCCTTAGTTGCCGATTCACGAAGCGCTTGCTATTCAAAACAGCCAATAACTACTGGGCAGTGGCTTGATTATAGCAATTCCGCATCGCTCAGCCCAGAAAGAAAACGCATTAGGATCGCAGGCTCTGAAGAAAATGCCGAAGCAGGAGGTGACGCAAACGAAATCGATTCTGCAAAGTTAGATGCTTTGTTTCGAAGTGCATATTCAGGGTTTGCGCCAACTAAGGATGATTCCAAAGCTATCGCTCCGGAAAACGTTTTGAATAAAATATGGTGGCAACGTGTCGGTGAAAAGCAATGGGGAGATATGGTTGAAAAGGCCGAGGGGCTTGGCAATGACTTTCCCACGGAACCAAGCACCAACAGCTTAGCTTTCAACGATGTGGAAATGGAGGAGCTTGAGCAAGCAGTCAAGGAAAATCCTGATGCTACAATCGATCCTAACTTGATGTCTACCGATTCGAATCTGGAGAAGACTGCAGAAGAAAGAGATGTTGAAGAGGTACTCCAGGGAATTTCAGAACTGCTAGAGACGCTCAACTCATACCAAAGGCATCGGCATTCCTCTCTTAATGCTATTGCTCGTCCCGTTGGTGTGTACGGGGCGCCAGAAACTCCATTCATGGGAACCCCCACAAAACCTGGTGATTCAGAGATGATAACTTATGAGATCCTCAAATCGCAGCTGGCATTGATGGTTGCCATGTTACCGCCATACGCTGTAGCGAAGTTGAATTCCGATCAATTGTCTGAACTCAGTATTAGCGCGAAGATTGAAGTTCCTTTGACCGATCAGAAAGGTGTCATGGAGGAAGACGAGGTAGCAGCCCGTGCAAAAGTTGCGGCAATGAGCGCAGCTTCGAACACCCGTCCCACTACTAGCTCTTCTTTACATAGAAGCAGTTCTTCTGCCGCTCTTTATGGCAATCAGTACTCGTCTTCGCGACCAGCTCCAACGCCCACTGGACAACACTACCCTACCGCTCAAACCCCAATCCGACCCCCGCCAAGTAATTTGCAACGACCTCCTGCCACTGCGCCTGTTCCCGTTTCGTACGCACAGCGTACTCCATCTGCTCCATCTTATCGTCCAGCTGCATATCCCGGGTCTACCTATCCGCACCAGTTCCGAACCCCAGGTCCAGCAGCGCCTCAATATGCCCAGACAAACGGTCAACAGCAACAGTATCACCATAATACACCTGCTCCTTCTTATACACGCCCTCCAGCTCAACCTTACCAAAGCATCCCACAAGCCACGCCTCAAGCAGTGCGATATCCAAGCCAGCCACAATATGCTGTCCAGCAACAACCAATTCAAAATGGCGCCGCATATCCTCAAGCTTATGGAAATGGAGCACATGTTGGTAGACAGAGCTCCCCTCAAAAGCCAGTCTACAACCAACCAAGCCATCATTCTCAGCCTCAAGGTCGCCCCTCGTACTCAACACCCGCCCCTCCTATCCTACCACCAACTGCCACTAGACACATGCAAGGTCAACTAGCTCAGCCACCTGTCATGAATGGCTCCTCTCAATCACCTCAACCTCAGCCTCAGCCCCAGCCTCAGCCTCAACAAGCTTTACCACCGCAGCAACATCACCAAAACTCCTATAACAACATGAGTACTTTTCTGACCTCGGGTGAGCAGCAAACTATAATTGACCGTCAGCGTGCACAGATTTCTCAGCAGCAAGGGGCCCAGAATCAAGCCCAGAACCAAGCTAGAAATGCCGCTCAAACAGGTGCTATGGGATCTCCACAGCCGCAAATAAATGCAAACAGTGCTGTTGCGGCAGGGCTATAAGATAGTTGGTTCAATGGTGTTTAGGTCGGGATCACATCGAGACAGTCATGACTGGATAATCATAGGATGGTTGGTGCAAATCTTGGGAGGGGAGGACCAAGTCGAGCATTTTTCTTCTTTATGCTTCATGCTTTATGCTTTATGCGTACAAGTACTTTAATTTTCATGGATGGATGGCGTTTGTTGGCAAGATCTAATCAAGGACGGGCATGATAGGGACGTAAAGGGAAGCGATCAGTAATGACTAAATAGATGGTCCATGATCGATACGTGTTCTTATGGTGGTCATATGGCTGTACGTACAGCGTCTAGTCTATTGGAGATGGTATTAAAATGTGTAAGATTATAGATCTTTGATTTCAAATTCTATGAGATAAAATAATTTGCTCATTTGACAGTGACTGTAATCCATGCTACATCAGACTCCCCTTTCCAAAGATTTGTACTACAGTTCAAGATACACCTAACAGTAAGGAATTCTTCAAACCTCAATCTATTCAAATGATCAAAGGTTGAAAACTTGGATTGCACTCAAAAACTCTCTTAATCATGCGTTTGAACAATCATTACCTACCTAGGTCAGGATGATCGTAGTGTAACCACCGATATTACCAAACCGCAAACCAAATTCAAAATTCTGGGGCTTATCAGGCTCTTCGTTATTCTATATACTAACAGTTGGACCAGATTCTACATATAGGAGCTTATAGCACTCTTCAATATTCTAATTCATATTTCAATTAGAGGGTTTCTAATGAAAAGAGCTAACATTTTGTCAGGGTGTGATTTTGAAATATGGTTTGCCTGGCTATCTCGATAGTATGTGTTTTGTACATCGTATTTCATGTATCATTTACGTAGACTTCACCACTGTGTAATTTGTAATTTATACGTAGGCATTATCTTCATTTTGTAGGCCCTTGAACCAAAAATTCTTCCTATACGCAGTAAAGAGTCGAGTATCTCCTAAGACTAAATATACAATCATTGGGTTTTCGTTTTGTTTCCCTTTGCCGTTCCCATCCCTACCGAAGCCCGATCCTTTCCAATATCGCTTATCCAGCGATTTCAATGTTGAACTAAAATACATGCAGTAAACAATACAGTGAAGCTTTATACATTTACAATCCAGGACCTTCAGCACGCGCTCATTAATCTGTGAATTAATCAAGCTCCTGAATAAACCGCCGTGCAACCTCGCCCACACTCGATTCGTTGCTCTACGCTCACATTTCTCCCCGCAATCTTGATCGTTTTCCTGGGTGTGATTTGGAAGCGATGTTCCTCCCTCCTCCCATTTTCCTTTTCGGCTGCTAGATCCAATGGTTGGATATAAACCGGCTGGCTTACATTATTCCTCTTTCCCGTTCCAAGTTGATAGAATTCGTTTCCGCCCCACCATAACACATCGGCGCCCCAATTCGTATCATTGGAACTGGATGATGACGTAGCGTTTAGATGCGTAACATTATTCATTACAGCGGAGGCGTGGGTACTGCCTATGGAAAGGCGCGAAAGACGGATAGGGATTACTGCACGGGCGATCTCGTCGTACTCAAAGAGGCCAGACAGGGCTTTCAGTTTGGTGGGGAGGCCTTGGACATGTGTCCAGCGGCCGTTCCCGAGGGTGCCGTAGATTCCTTGTCCACAGGCCCAGGTATCAGCTGTAATACGGCCGAGATCTATAGGTGTTGTTTCTTCAGATTGGCCAGCGACACGAGTAGCGTCGACTGTAAAGAATGTATTCACGCCGCCGGCAAAGATACCAGTCACGCGAGGAAGTAGATTTGTGCCCTTGTAAAGTCGGTCAATGGGGACTAGGGAGGGGGCGTCAATGGTAGATGATTCGGAGTTGTATTCAAAGCCGAGTTGGCCGACGGAGTTGTCACCAAAGCTGAAGACTCGGCCTTGAGTATCAACTGCGAGAGAATGATAGTCACCAGTGGCAATTTTGGCAATTTCAAATCCTTGAAGTGTACTGATTAAATGAGGTTGGTCGTATCGTCCAGGGGGGCGTGACGTCCATGTTAAACCAGGAACACCGAGTTGGCCTTTGGTAGGATAGTCTTCAGAGCCGGATGCTGCGGAGAAGAGACGTCCTTTGGATGTCAAGAGGAGACAGTGCTCGAGACCGCTACTTATATCATTGACCTTTTCTCCCCAGACCAATTTCTCCGGGGTCAATGTTCGATAGCCAATCGGAGATTTACTACCCCAAAATGGTATCCATGAACTTTCCTGTGGCTTTGGTTCTAACATCTGGTCTGCTTGTGATGCAGCAATTGAGTATACCGTGCCTTTTGAAGAAAGTGCAATAATCCGATCTCGCGATATTGATATCTTGACGAGATCTTTCCCCTTTAGTGTTGGTGATGGGCCCTTGCTATCCGGCGAATATCCCGTCCCCCATTGTAACAAATCACCGTTCTCGGTGATTGCTGCCGCAAAATTGCGATCCAATTTAATATCTCGAATGATTTTTCCATCGAAATATGGTATTCGTCTTGGAGTCTTAATATGTGTTTCTTCAGAATCTGGAGCAACAACTCGACCCGTGTTTGAGCCCCATGCATACACACCCGGGTTCTCCCAACTTCTCTTTACTTGTAAATGCTGAGAACTGATTTGATCTCGATTTTCTTCCTTTGTGCTCGTGTTTTTTCTCTTCTTTTCAAATTGCAGCTCAGCTGGTGTAGGGATCTCTTCGGCATGTAGAGCTGCTGGATAGTTTGATGCGTATAGACCTCCGGCGCATATTGTAAGCGATAACAACAATGCTGCTGACCTTGATCTTGAAGATCTATTCGCAACAGCAACTCGGGAACCACTTATCCCTCCATTGTATCTCTTCTGGAAAGTGGTTGGATGACTGATATGTCGATTTGCTCGTTGGGCAATCGTATTGCATCTTGGTACTAACTTACTTGACAACATCATTGACTACTTATGCTTGTGTCAACAGATGAGACAGGGGTTTTTTATGTTTATGACAATACGTTCGTTAGACTCGCCACTACCCCTCATACCATAAGAAGTTCTCCTCAGCCTCATGCTTCAATGACGAGATGACTTCTAATTAATCCAATAAACATTTAGTAAAATGTAAGCCTTGTGGCCCGTGCCTTTTCCGATAATAAACCGTGTTCCGAATACTATCATAACACTTCAGCCTTATTTGATTGCTTTTGAACTTCACTGTAACTGTAAGGAACCGGTAAAATGTACGAGGATGCGTGGTACAGTTTTGTACCAGAAACACATTCCAAAAAGGAAAATGCCACCCCACAGACATCACAGCATCGCCGCAAAGAGTCTCTTTTGCAGCAAACCAATGTGAGTCTTTCTCGTACTCCGAGAAGTATATATATCGTGCATGTTAATGAGGGTATATAGGGTAACAACCAAATATTGAACCGGCATACCCCAATGCTAGGAATATATGAGGATAAGCCTTTATCAAAAGACCCTCCAAAAGCTACATTGGCAAGAAGAGCAAAATCATATAGCGATTTCTATGAAGTAGCTATGGCATATATAAACAAGGAACCGAATGAAGAGAAGGCACAAAACGAGCGTGATACAGAAGGAGAGAAATTTAGGACTCCTCTCTTTGAGGAGCGATATAGTGCACTTGAGGATGATGTTGTTGATGGAAGTCTCGAGGAATACCAGTATGTATATGCCACCGAAAGCAATCCAGTCAATGCGCTGACTACATGAAGACTATATCTGGATCAACTGATTCTATCTGAACGTCATCTTGACAATCTCCTTAATGATACCTCGGGTGCGCTAGATACACTAGCCACCCTTTCCGAATCCTTCAAAAATGTGGAAGCGCAAACCACAGCTTTCCAAGCTCAATGTGAAGATCTCTTGGAAGAACAAAAGCGCATACGTGAATTGGCAGATGAAGTTGGGACGGATTTGCAATACTATGCTTATCTTGAACCTCTGACTCGACGATTGAATGCCCCTGGTGCTGGAAGATTGGTCAAAAATGGTGACTTCTTGGAAATGCTAGAAAATCTCAATTCTTGTATTGAGTTTATGGATCAGCATGTAGGTTCTGCATTTCATATACCTATATATCAAAGGCTTCGATACTTGGTAGTTCCTTTGTCGAAGTTTGTCAAAATGCCTTTATACATGCTACTTTCGTTGTAATCCATTGTCAGTAATTTTTATACATGATATGCATTGGATCATGGTACAGATACCCTTTATGTTTCTCAGCTGCAACTGCTTGATTCCAGGTGATGGGTCAATTATTGATTATAAGCCAGCCTCTTGAGTTCTCGTGACTAATCATTTGCAGCCAAATTATAAAGATTCGACTGCATACAAAACCCGCTATACATCACTTTTAGATAAAGCCCTAAATCTTGTCCAAGTTGCCTTCTCAAATGCTCTTCGTGAAGTATCGGATGATGCCTCAAAACAGTTGAAGGCGAAGGAACAAACCGAGACAAACCAATATATCTTACTCTATGGCAAGTATGAATCTGCCAGAGAGAGTCTAGGCCTTCCGATCAAACAACTTTTGACCACTGACCAATTTGCTTTTGGGAGAAGAGGGGATATTGACCGAACATCTTACATTCAACAATGGCATAATTTCTATCAACAGTTAGTCGAAGCCTACATAAGATCTCGTGATCCTGTTGGACCTCTTGTTCTTAAAAATCTTCAAAAGTTCGCGACTGCTTCACCTCTCCCCGATAAAGAATTTGAATTATTTGCTAGACGGTGTGTACAGCATGTCTTCGATACATGCCAGAATGAGTTGAAGTTGGCAGCTAAATTCTTTCAAGATGGACCTCTCATGGCAGATTATCCTCCGCCCCCTATTCCGTGGACTATGCCTAGTGTATACCTTGAGAGGTTAGAGGAGAATTGCTTGTCTCATGTCAAGACGCTGCATAACTTCCTTACTCCACATTTGAGCAATGGTAACTTGCATCGGGTTTGCGATATGGTTACTTGGCTTGGTGATACTTTCATCTCAGCAGAGGCACACGAAGATGAGAGTCGCGAGGGGCAGAGATTAGCCGCACAAGTTTTATTGGGGGTATATCTATGGCCATTGGCAGATCAACTTTTTATCACAGAAGCAAGAAAACTTGAGCACTTCAAATCATCTCCAGAAGATCTCAAGATCGTATCTCCTAATTCTGCAAAGCTGTCCAGCGAGAAATTCATTCCAACTAGTGGCTTGCGAGTTGATACAACACTAAAGGCCCCTGAGGAGAATACATCTGTTGAGGCTGGAGTCTCAAATGCATTCCCAACAGTTAAGACGGCAGTTGGTTTACTTGTCTTGTACAATGAGAGCATGCATGAAAGAACGGCAAGTTACTTTATATCTATACCTAATCATGATGGCACTGACATACTTTTACAGCTTAAAAAGGGCGATGTTCTTTACGAGATCGTTCATCAGACTACTGAATCGCTCCAGAGAGCCGCCACGATTATCAAGCGAACATCAAATAACATAATGGATGCACAACTTTTCCTGATCAAGAACCTTATGCTCATAGAGAATCTTTTCATGACACATGAGATCCCAGACTCTATTCGCCAATCGGCCGAACTTGACTTCAACCCTATTTGGGAGACTCTGAAGGAACTCCAATCGCGCCATCAAGTGTTCAATCCTCTTGCATATATAAGGCCAATCATCAAAGGTCAATTACTTCCTGCAGTAGTTGATAAGGTGTTAGATGCAAGAAAGGAATTGGAGAGGGTGCTGGTGCAACAAATCACGGCATTTACCAAGCACTGGCAATCGAGGTTATCGTATAAGGATCCGAAGAAGAGAGATCAAGTCCTCAAGGCTACACAGGAATTGGACGTGTTGTTGGAGAAAGTTTTTGATGAGGAGGCTACAAGGGCCGCACTTTTGCGGATGATAAAAGGTGCTGAGGAGTATTAGGGGGTTGGCGTGGGTAGCTATCACTGCTATACAATATATATCAGATAATTCAAATTCGATAACAAGCTGAAGAAAGATTTTTACATAATCCATTCACCCTTCCTGATTTATGCCCAATCTATATTAGTCATGCAGCTAGAAGTATGCAAAGGTAGAGAGCTCCTAACATCTTGTTAGAATCGTAATCAAGCTCTTATAGAGACGGGAGATCTCATCCAGATGAAACACCCGTTCCGAATTACAGTCAAACGAAAGATATCGAATAGTTTTCTACCCAATCATCCTTATTACTTGTGAACATACTCCCAATAGGCTCCGCCAATTTCCGCAGTCCCCGGTGAGCTTGTCCATCATCACTTCACCGTATCGAACGATGTGGATATACTAACTAATGATTGCTACTTCTAAACCATACGTGAAATACATCGTCGATGTACGGCGTCTCAATTCAGCGACGGTCGATAATTATCACTTGTTTAGTAGGAGTAAAATGATTTTTTGCTTAATGGCCTTGGGGATGCTTGTTCATGGGAATATTTATTTCCCAGGTTAGGAGAGTGTCTATTTAAGCGAATTCTTATTTAAGAGGATAATCGATTGAAACAATACTACTTATCTAAAAGATTGTTAAGTAGAAAAATGTCTATTTAGGAGAGAATACTTGTTTGTAAGATTGGGGAAATGATTGATTAAGAGATTGTTTGATTTATGGTTTGAAAATATCTATTTGAAAGAGTAATTGATTTAGAAAACGTTGACTTAAGAGAACACTAAAATTAGAATTGTCTTTACTTAAAATGATACTTGCTCGCAAGGCTGAAAAAATGATTGATTGAGATTGATTAAGAGATTTCTTATTTATTAGTGATATGAATCTAGAAGAGTATTGTTTTGGAAAGTGTGTATTTATTAGAAGAATACTTATTCAAGAGAGTGATCATTTTAGAAGTGTCCATCCTAACATATATGATGATGTATTAAACAAGTGAAATCAAGATCAACGGTATGAATCTCATTAAATTGATATAGTATTTTTAATCGTAACCTCAAGGCTCCTACCCAGCTCAAGCCCGTTTATCAAAGTCTTTGGGTATGAAACAATTTAAGAATCTAAATTCCTTTCAATCTATGTCCGAGACCAAATCCACTCCAGATGCGCCACCGAAGCCCATGTTTCATTCATTTAGTTCTCCGAAAAAAAAAACCTTACATGTTAATGTCACAATGCCGCCATTTTTCGCAGCGCAATGCCTCATCTGCAATAAGTCGTGTCTCCCGAGTTTGCCCACTATCAGCATTCTGGAACCAAATGAAATATCCTTTGGTTCAATATTTCTCATGAGAAGCCCATGTATTCCTCGCTAGATAAAGCGTACAACCTCCTCCCAGTATCATTGCCCCACTTTCAAGACCCATCACCTAACTGCTTATTGAGCACCTCTGTGCCCTTCTCCATACTCTCCGTCCAGGCTTTGATAGACTTGAGTTGAGTATCAAGTATAGCCTGCCTTCTAACCTCGGCATCGGCGTTTATACGCTTTGATCGTTCAGTAGCTTCGATTTGCAATTCAATGTCACGAAGCTTGCGTTTCTTTTCAACTTCTTCCTTGCGGCGCACTTTGTTGGCTAGATACTTCAAACTGTGTCCCAATTTTTGCGACTCCTCGGGGACTGGATTGGAATCCAGTGGCGGTGAGGTATAAAAGATGATTCGGCCAAATTCATCTGTATGAAATTGCGCTCGAACATCAGCTGGGATGGAAGAATTTGCTGCATCTGGAAGTGTGTAAACTTCGATTGGGCGTGGTGGATTATATGCGTTACCATGCGAGCCATGAGAAACCGAATTGGCTCCACTGACACGGGGCGTACTGCTGTTGTGATAACTTTGGTAGTTGGCTAGTGGGTTTGAATGGTGATGGGTGGTGGTTGGAGTTGCAGTGGCATATTGGTTATAACTAGTCGTTGGCTGATATGATGGAGTTGGTGGAGCCGCTGATGCAGTTCCATGCGAGCTGTAAGAATGAGCATGCTGAGGGGGGGCTGGAGATGCGGATGGACGAGCTTGGGCAAAAGATTGCGTATACGATGGTTGAGCTGAGTGCTGGCTGATCATGGGCGATGCAGTAGCACTTGGAGTTGTTCCAGCCATTGATATGTCTCCTTGCGAATCGAATCGAGGTCTATCAGTTGTAGGCGGGGGGCGTATTGGTTCCGTGTTTGTTAGTGGAGATACAGGAGGTGGGGTGGGTGATGGTGGTGGAGAGTCCTTTATAATGTCAGGTTACGCAAGCTGATACATCCCATGAAAGAAGACTTACATTTTCGCCGCGAGGCAGCTTATGCACAGCGCCGACAATAGGAGGCGCCCCATCTGCACCTTCAGTAGGCTTTGGTGTAGGATCATTTTCTGTGGCATCATCGCGAAGTAGATGCTTGATCGGGCTCGGAAACTTCTTCATTGGCCTTGGAACCTCAAAGAGGTCCATTTCATAGTCTTTCTCCCTAACCTCATCTGGTACACAGCTAGCCCAAGTCTTGATCTTGTTGAGCTTGAATAAAGTTTCATTGTAACGTGCCTCGCAGACATAAATCTCCTTGTTTGCAGGAAAATTACGTGGCCGTCCTTTGAAATATCTCGTGAAAAACATGACAAAGCATCTGTCGACGACATCATCAATCTTGTGGTCAATATAACGACCAGTTTTTACAACTTCATTTTCATAGAAATGCTTGTCATAGCGATGAACTGTTTGTTCGGGTCGTAAATACCAGCAAGCATTAATCCAATCCTGTCCTCCAATATCCCGCCAGGTTCGATATATTTGTCCAACTACGGGTTTCGTAACATCATTAAGATTGGTTAAGTGGATCCAGTCTCCAACCTTCCACACCTCACCTTTGTAAAGTATTTCTGACAAAGGTATTCGTCCATCTTCAGAAGCAAAGTCTTCATCTGGTCTCTGCTTCTCTTGTTCCGCCAAAATCCTAGCTTCGTTCTGAAGGAATACCGCATCGTTGTAAACTTCACTGTCATCCTCATTGAATGCCTTGGCATTTTCAAACATGAGCTCTAAATCTTTGAGAACTTCACCTACATTTCCATACTTCTTGCGCTTTGCCTGTCTCTTAATAAGATCCATTGCCATTGGATTCTTTACTTCTTGGTAATATTCCGGCATGTTAGTCTTATCAGGCAATCTTTCGAATGGTGCAATTTTGAGCTCTCCTCTAGGGTTTTTGAATTTCCTTAATCCTTTCAGGATATTATTTATGCGAGCTTCCATAGGCGTATGCACCTTGGGTGGTCTGCCCCGCTTCTTCTGTCCCTCAGGTATTTCCTTTGTTTCGTCACCACCTTCACGCCTATTCATACTCGAGCGTCTATTTTTGCGTTTATATTTTCGTTTTACACCGTCATCATCAGAGTCGTCTTCATCTTCTTCTTCTTCATCTTCCTCGTCATCCTCCTCCTGTTCTTCATCTTCAGGGCCCGGCGGTGGTGAGTCTTCGACCGGTGGGAGTTCTCCGAGATCAGGCATCTCTGCTTCCTCCGCAGTGATAACCTTTCCATCTACCAATTGTTGCATTTCTTTCTTGAACAATTCCCTTAGCGCAATGGCGTCATGATATGCAGCTGCAGATGGGCGATTATAGACTTGCGCATTGTGAGATATAAGGGCAAAGTCGCGGACAAATTCCTTGAAGTTCTTGTACTGTTTCCTGATGATTTTTTGCTGCGAAAATAATGTATTAGCTTTAATTCCAGTGCATCATAAAAGTAGAAAATACATACTCTAACTGTGCTAAACGCAGTAGGTTCCTTGATCACCTCGAAGTAGTCCGGTAAGAATCTCTTATTGAGCATGCGCTGAAACAATTGTGATATGTCGTAACCACTAGAACAATATTAGCATCTTTTGAAAAACGAATGCGCAAACTCAATTGGCATACTCTTCAGTGCGATAAGCCGTCAACTTATGCACAACCTCATCCATAACAGCATATCCATCTTTTGTAACACCGTCGACCGTAGCAAGAGAGCCCACTGATGCTGGCGCTGTTCCGGTTGCTTTGATTTCTGTGCCTGGCTTTGCAGCTGTTTCTACTTCTGCATCTGGCGCATCGGTCATTTCAACGTCATTGGAAATTACTGGTTCTTCTTTCTTGACAGTCGATTCATCTTGAACCGGTGCCGGTGCAGGCGACTCCATATTAACTTATTTAATCCAGCGACTATATCGCGGGGTTGTGTTGCTAAAGATTTGACGTTTTTGAAGGAAGCTCGAGTAATCGCGTTGAAGCGCGATCCCCACAAACAGCAACGGGAACTTTATCGGGTAAATAATTTGATCATGTGATCAGTGCTTTACTGGTACGAGTAAAGGTTAGAGATAGGTAAGCCGTAAGCCGAAGTGGAGTGAGCTGATGCAGGGTGAACTTGGAGGATCACCAGGACTGTACAGCGAATTCGAAGAGACAAGACATCATTAACAATTACTGTATTCGATTTGCCACAACATTTTATATTGTACTATATAAGGTATGGGATGAGATGATACGAGACTGGCTATTTGAATGATTCAAGAATTAAAGCATTTTCGAATAATCATCATTGCTGGACAACTTTCCAAGAATCTCCATCGAATCCTATACATCCTATACCAACTACCGAATCCTTTCGTCAACCACCCACGTGCCAACGTTAACATACCAAGATTCAAGATGCGGATGCGTATTCGATATCCCGACGGTACTTCCACAATAACTCTTCCTGACGATGCCAAAATAAGTGATCTACTCTCTGAAATCACTTCAGAAACATCACTCAATAATTTCGATATTAAATATGGTTACCCGCCCAAACCACTCCTCCTTTCCCAAAGCGAACCTTCATTACCTCTGAGCAAGTTGGAGGTTAAGTTAAATGGCGAGCAGCTTACCATTAGCTCAAAAGAAGAACGGAAATCTTCTAGGTCGCCGAAATCTACCTTTTCTCAGAAGGCATCTAATCCCCCACAAGTTAAAGATAGACAAACTGTAGAAGAAAAGTCGTTTTCTTTCTCTGGGATGCATGGTGATGTGAATCCAAAATCAGATTCGGCAAAATCAGCACCTCCTGTGTCTCTTTCGCGTAAGAGAGGCATCGATGGCGATGTACCCGAGGTCCCAATCCCAGAACGTGGGGCTACACTAGGTATTTGACTATATTGGCCTTCCACAACCATCATCCATCTTACTGATAATCTTTAGTTCTTCGTGTCATGCCTGATGATAATTCCTGTCTCTTCCGAGCATTTGGAACCGCCGTCCTTCCAGGTGATGACCTCTCCATGCCCGAGCTTCGATCCGTCGTAGCCAGCACTATTCAAGGCAACCCTGAACTTTATAGCAAGGTAGTGTTAGAACAAGAACCTGACGATTATTGTCGTTGGATTCAAACTTCTGATGCCTGGGGTGGTGCTATTGAGATGGGAATTTTGGCCGAGGCGTTTGACATGGAGGTTGTTTGTATTGACGTTCAAGTATGTTGTCTCTTTCTTAGCCTCGGACTTCTAATTTCACATTGGTAACAACAAAATCTCGAATTCCCAAATACTAACCCATCTCCAAGTCTCTCTCCATTCACAAATTCCACGAAAATGCCTCCAAACACCGCTGCATCCTAGTCTATTCTGGAATTCATTATGATCTTTTGGTCCTCTCCCCCACCTCCGTCGGAGGTTCCTCATCCCCTGAAAACGACGTCCGGATCTTTGAAGCATCTGATGACACGATCATAACTAAAGCAGTAGAGCTGTGTTCAAAATTAAAGGAGAAGCATTATTTTACCGATACTGGTGGAATGGCTATTAAATGTAAGGATTGTGGCGTGATTGTCCATGGGGAGACTCAGGCGGCGAGTCATGCACAGCAGATGGGTCATTATAATATGGCCGAGGTGGATACTTGAGATTGTGATTGTGGTTTGGGTTAGAGGAGAGATTGTGGGTGATTAATTAAGCTCATTTGGCTTGCATTGGCCATGAGGATTGGGTTACTAGATGCTCGGATCAAACGCGGACTTTGAGGGTTGAGATAGTTGCCGTTGCATCGAGGATATTATTGACGTGGCACTGGCATAGATCATCATATAACTGGTAATTCGATATGTGACTTGTCATTTTGATGATATGAATGATTTGAGAGCGTGCCATCATGAAATTCGACACCAAATATTAATATCAAACATCAAGGCAAGAATGAATAATACGCCAATGCTCTCCAGGGTTACGGGTTTGTAGTACTGATGATTGATATCTACAGCTCGCATATTTGAGAACTCATTTTTTCGGACCCCTTTCCCGCAGACCAAAATCCTATCCACACTATCCAGGGAACCCTCCTCTGGCCATTTTCCTCGCTCTACCTTCCCTCCTATTATGATTAGCCCTCGAGCTCTTATTTGCCTCCTTCCTCTGCCTGGCCACATCAGTCTCCTTATCACCACTGGTACCTGCCACATTTCCACCACCTCTTCCCCCTCTCCCACCACCTCTCCCTCTTCCTTGCCCCCTAAGTCTTCCTCCTCTACCTCTATCCCCATTTCCATTTCCATCCTCTTCTCCCTCAACGGCTTTCCAGGCCGTACTTTCTAATCTCGTTTGTTCTCCCTTGAAAGTAGCGAATCTTGTTTCCAGTCGTCGCATTTGTCTTGGGTCACGAGAAAGCATTACAGCCCATCCTTCGAGTGCTTCATCTGTCATGCCTGTCTCTTGTCTAATGGCTGCTCTTTCCTTACTTCTTCTAGTGGTTGCATCTCTAGCGAAGATGTCTGGTGATGATTTATATGCTCGGAATAGAGCCTCATCGTGTGTATTCTGTGATGAGTTGTTTTCAAAGTTACGTTCTTCAGGGTTGGTTGAATCTACAGTTCCGCCTACATCGGCAACATCATATGTATCGTCTCTTTCATCGTCATCCGAGTCGAAAGCAGCGAGTGCAGAAAGAATGGCAGCTTTGTTGGGAGCGTTGGAACGATCTTGGAGTACATCATCGGCGGTTTGATCGGGATTGCGACGACCGAAATGCAGACGAGAAGCATCTACTGCAAGTTGATCAAATTCGTCATCATCAAAGATATTACGACGTGTAGGAAGTTGTGGAGGAGTTGAATGAGGTACCAAGTCAGCATGGCTTGAAGATGGTTCGTGAGGAAGTTCCCTATCAATCTTGTTAGAGCAGTGGTTTGGGGAGAACGAGGGCACTTGCAGTTCTTCAGATCGATCGGCTCTATCCAGACTTGGGGGTAAAGATCCTTCCAGAAGATGTGATATAACTTCCTCTGTATTATCATTATATTCTTCAAGCAATTTCACGACAAAGCCTGACCCAAGATCCGGGAACAGATCCTGAATTTGTGATATGAGGCTCATCTGATGAACATGTATATTGCTACTTTCATGATCATCGGCTTCGCCCAGCCCCTTGCCCTTGTTGGGCTTTTTCTTGATAAAGCGAGGTGGTCTTCCGCTGCCTCCAGGTTTACGAAAGCCTTGCAAAGTTGTGATTACAGACTTCGCTCTGTTAGATACCGAGCCACTAGCATCAATTCTTTGTTGAATCTGCTTTAGTACCGGTGTTACTGTGACTAACTCAGCAACCAATGAATCATTCACATTAGTCGGACCCTTCTTGTGTGCCTCAGCCGCAGCATTCAACGAATAAAGTTGGTCGACAAGAGAGGAGAATTTTGGTTTTGGACCTTCTGTAAGTCCAATTATACAGAGATAGGTAGTAGTGACAAGTACCTTGCGTAATGGTGGGTTCATGAGTTTGTAACAACTTATGAGAGCATCCACAAAATCATCCCCTGCCATGAAGAACAAAGCCGCTTCGGGAGAAACGTGTAAAAAGTGATTTAACCGTCTCAGTTGAATTTCAGAGCCTTTGAGATCTCCCTTGAGTCCAGCATCGAGTTCTTCTGTCAATAAGCTCTTGATGCTGCTCAACGAAGCCTCGATTGCCGTAGAGTGCTTGCTCCATGCCAAAGTAGTTACTTTACCCCCCTTTTCCTTCCCATAAACTTTACACACGTCGGCGAGGACTTCCCAACGCAGTAATTGTTCAGGTGTCTTCTCAATGCTTATCATCCGATAGAACAAAAGATATGCTTGTTTGCGAAGTTGCTTAGACTTTGAGGCATCTCCTATCAAGTTCTCGCCATGTGACAGAGCCATTTCAGAAAAATAGGATGCTAGGAAGCTTGGTAGGGATTCATCCTTTGCTGATATCCGAACAAAATCTGGATTCGAAAACGATAGGTGTGCTTCAGTTAAAGAAATCCAGGCATCTAAACAAGTCTCCCATTCTTGGGGTCGCATATTTGACCTCCATGATAGCTTGGGGTATGGAACTAAAGGTGGAAGAACCATTGATTTTGAAGCCATCTTGGATGGGCTGTAAGGGCAATGTAGGGAGAATGGAGAAGATCTTGAACTGATGAGGAAGGTCTCAAATTGAGGTCATGCAAAAAATCAAGCCAAACTAAAGCGGATGAGGTGGAAAGAGTATTGCGGGATGTTTTCCAAATTAGATTTTGGCTGTTGGAAAGTTGATTAAATATAAACAGTTGTTATGTATGAGAGTTTCCATTCATGCTGATCAGAACTCGAACAATGAGTAACAAGAAAGGAATGAAAATGTATCAAAATATATACAATGCTCGCCGATTGACTCAATATATGTGATATATGTACCACCATCAAATATCTACTGCACTTACTTATTAATAACTTACCTAGTAAGCTTGACCCAATTGCAACAGACCCGCCTACCTATCAAATCAATGATGACGGCACCTCAGATGTAAAAGTATTGCTGCCTTATAACAAATCTCATCAAGTACATGAATTGTAAGGCATCTATATTAAAGCTTCATCCTTGAGTTGGGAGTTGATTAGGTAATCACTCGCCTACCCAATCAAAGACATTCGTTTAACCCTGTACGCCAAGACTTTTGCCCACAGTCGCAAATCTACAATTTTATCTAATCGTTGCGCCAAACTTTCGAATTCTTTTTACGACCACCTTCATCACTTTGCCGCAACTGGAACCATCGTTCGAGTCTTGAAGGAATAACATCAATCAATAGAATCCCATTCTATCACTTCATCAATCTATCAGCCAAAATGTCTTACAACAAGGACAAGGACTTCGCCGGTGAAGGCCCAGTATGTCTTCCCTCTATGCTGAGCCTATCCTTCGTAGCGCAAACCGCAAATCAAATCAGAAAATACAAATTCATGAAACTAACGTCCATTCTTCCCATAGAAAACCCACAAGATCAGAATCACCCTCACCTCCAAGAAGGTTGACTCCCTCGAGAAGGTCTGCCGTGAACTCATCGAGCGTGCCAAGGGAAAGGAACTCCGCATCAAGGGACCAGTCCGTCTTCCAACCCAAACCTTGAAGGTCACCACCCGTAAAACCCCTTGTGGTGAAGGTTCCAAGACCTGGGATTGCTTTGAGTTGAGAATCCACAAGCGTTTGATTGAGTAGGTTCCCCTCGCTTGCCTCACGATCGGAATCCTATTGAAGGATGGGGAAAAGAAGAGTCAACAATATACTAACGACAAAATAGTCTCAACGCCCCTACTGAGGTTGTCAAGCAAATCATCATCAACATCGAAGCTGGTGTTGAGGTTGAGGTTACCATCGCTGCATAAATTACTTGAATGTGATGAGAAAGGGAGGAAATGATGGTGAACAAATAGGTCGACCACTTTATGCGGTTAGACAATTGAACGCTGTTCCTCTTATCTATTTCTAAGTCCCGGATTCTATGATACTTGTGATGTTTTGCAACTCCGGGAAGTCTCATGCTATCATTGAGCCCCTTTTTAACTTGAGTTTTAAACCATTGCGTTGATTGAATGCATATCCATAAATCAGTTACAGGTAGCCCAGGACTCCATTGATTCCTGGCAACCTACCCTCAGCACCTCTATTGCACTTTTACCATCCTTTCCCCATTCACCTCAAACAACAAGCCAAAACAACCCTCAAACGATTGATAACCTTATCCACATAACCTCGCATATCTCCAATACCATTTCCTCAAAAGACCACCCCCTGCACCTTTCAACTGTTGATGAGTAGCACAGCATTCTCATACCAATCCACATACATCATCATCTTCATCATCTATTCGAGGACCTCCAACTCAATCCCATCCCCGCAACCGAAACCCCCACCCCCTCAATCCACCTAACCCAGACCTCTCCATCTGAACCATAACCCCCAACAAAATCTCTCCAGCCTTGCACCCAGACCTCCCAATGTTCCATCTTCACTCCCCTTGCCCGCCTACCTTTCCCATTTTCATTTCTCCCGTTCCCTCAAATCCTTTCTCTTCTCCCTTCCTGCACTACCCACCTCTCCATTTCTCCCTCGGTTCACCTCGCCACCCCCTCCATCCACCCCATCCCCATCCCCATCCCCATCTCCATCAAGCACACCATCAAACACTCCATTCTATAACTATCTTCCCTCCATCCAGTCCTCCAATCAAGTACCTTCTTACGAAGACTGAAAAGAATATTGAATATCATTCATCCATAACCCATAATCACATATGAATTTCTCACAAGCATCTATCTACCTATCAGGCGAGGTCCGTATTCCCAATTGGTTCATCTTGACGGTTCCTCTTGGTGAGGCACCTTTGCTTTGGGGGAATGAAGGTTGATGCGATTCATTGTTCATCTCTCCGAATTGAATTGAAGTCAACCGAGTTGGATAGTTTCGTCGCCGCTTTGCTCATATCAGGTCACCTACATAATATGACAGATACTTTCAAAATCAGTTCATCAAATCAAGTAGGTATCATCATTTATCTAATCCCCCCGTTTCTCTCATTCATCACTCCCCAAATATAAACGACAATATGTACAATCGAAAAGTATCGCTCCTATCAAATAAACTCACAGCACCACCATGTTTCATCCTCAGTTCATCTAATCTCCTCCTCCACGACCCCATATATACATGAAGCCTTATACCCAACAGCCGGCTAAGCACAATCAAATACATCCATGTTTCGTCTCAAATTTCCATGCATCAATCCCTCCCACTCCACCAACAACAATAATAGCAGAAAAATTTTGTATGTTCAGACCAAATGTATGTACATATAATGCTTTTATCCCCCCCCCCCCCCCCCCCCCCATAGAACGCCATGGATACTCCAAATACTAGATCAGATCATCATTCGGGCATGCATAAGAAACTAGACCAAGCCAGCTGATACATCGGAAGGAGCATTTCCAAGGTAACCCCAGGATTGTTCTGCCATGTAAAGAGCGGCGGTATTGACCTTCCAGTAATCATTGAATGTACTGAAAAGGAAAACGTTGGATGAGTTGGAGGCGAAGAGGTTCTTGATAGCTGCAATGGCAGTCGTCTGGGCTTCAGTAGAAGCAACGGCTTGATCATGAGATGTTCCAGCGGATGGCCATCCAGTCTCAGTGATGACGATTTCCATATCAGGGTTAGACAAAAGCCCCCTCAACTCGGAGATTTGAGTGGCAAGGAAATCACCAGCGGCTTCAGCAGCGGTGTTGGTATCGAAGAAAGGGTGGCAGTTGACGGCGCAATAATCAACATTATCGCAAAGACTTGGGTAGAGCTTTGTGGCAGCCAAGGTATCCACAGCGACAAGCTTTCCAGTGTAGCCACCAGCTGAAAGAATAGCTTTGGCAGTCGCGACGGCACTGGCAACACCGGCGGCATCAGTGACTCCATTGTTGACCCACTCATTTCCAATGGAGATGGTGGTGATGGTGCTCCAGTCACCTTTGACGGCATCCACGATGGCTTGTGTTTCGGTTGAGACCTCTGAAAAGTCATAAACACCAGCAAAAATCTTGAACCCATACTTCTTGGCGGCAACCAGAGTAGTTGCGACTTGGTTGCAATCAACTCCGTAGATACGAACGGTGGAGTATGAAGATGGGATCGCGGCAAAGTCCTGGTTCACTTGTTCCTGAGTCTTGCAATTGCTGTTGGCCATGTATGGTGAGTAAGCAAATCCAAATCCTCCAGATGAATAGCTGGCAGCTGAGGTGGAGGCGACAGCAGCGGAAGAAGTGGTCGAAGAGCTTGAGACAACCGGGACCGTGCTAGAAGAGCTAACAACTGGTGCAGGAACGCTGGTAGAACTAGTGACAACCGGGGCGGCAACACTGGTGGAAGTGGGAACGGGAGCGACAGAAGACGAAACTGGCGCACTCGATGACTTGACGGGGGTAGTCGCAGCAGGGGCAGTATACGGTGTTTGGCTGGATGGCTGGTAGGGAGCAGGAGCGGCGCCATAATCACCGGCTGACGTGGTAGCCGCCGAGGAGCTTGAGGTCGCGACAGATGGGCGAGACTCGGAGATGGTGGAGGGCTTATTGGAAAGGTACTCGGTTGTAGTTGAAATTGGATTACCGGCAGGATCGACATAGATGATCACTTCTGGAACCTGGGATGCCTCGACCACGATGGTATCGACAATTGTAACCAAGTCTCTCTTGTTATGGATGACTCGGTGAGCATTGTGACGGTCTGTAACATGTTAATTGACCTGTAAGAAAGGGTTCCGCCAACTTATACATACTAAAAGGTTGAGCCAAAGTCAATTGGAGAAGGGAGAAACCCGCGAGGGACAAAGTGGTAGTCTTCATCTTGAAACTGATATCGAGAAGAATATGACTGTATTTAGAAGTTCTAATAAATTCTTCTATCTATGACCGTCCAGCGGTTAGTATCAGATCAAACAGGAATGAATATGAGAAATAATGAAGTGACACAGGAACGATGACGAGGAGGCTGCACGTCAAGACTGTAGATCCCGACGTTGATCACTCCTCAGGACCTCATCAGCCTCAAGTAAAGGTCGACGATCCTTTGATGATAAAAAAATTCGTAACCAACCTAGATGTGAAGTTGTTGGAATGTAGATGTGCCCTTGAGAATGAAGGCGTTGGGAAGGATGGTAACAACAGGAATGTTACTATCTAGATACTTGGATGTAAGAGGAATGAGTGAAATGCAGCCTTCGAGGTCTGTAAGAATCAAGAAGTATAGAAGTTTGGTATCTATGTAAATGGTCGTTGTCTTGGGCAAGATGGAAGCAAAAGATGCGCGGCAAGTTTTGCAAATTTAAATATAGTGATCTCTGGATTGAACTTCTTTTTGAAAGACGGTTAGGTCTTAAGTCCAAGAAATTGAATGAGGGGGGAAGGAAGGTATGAGAATTGACTCTGTGGAAGTCAATAGTCGAGTTGTATCGGTATGTGATGACTGTGATGACAGTGGCGACAGTGATGTGTGTGTGTGTGTGTGTGTATTTATTGAAGGAGAGTGAAAGGAATCGAAGATCAATTCGAATTTCCAAAATCAGATTTGAATTCTGATGATTAGTAGTAGAAGAGGTGGATGGATGGATGGTGGTGCTGATGAGATGAGAAGAGAAGAGACAAGAGAGGAGAGGAGAGGAGAGGAGAGGAGAGGAGAGCAGACGAGATGAGATGAGACGGGATGAAGAGATTATAATGAAAAAAGAAGGAACATCGATTTGGATATTGTTAGTCGAGGATTATGATTGTTATGATTGTTATGAGTGTTATTATCATTGCTATTGCTATTATTGATGTTTTGGTTTACAAACAACGCTCTCATTGGCTACACATTTCCTGCTCCGAGTGGATCTTGATTTACAGTTGGAATTCGATTGGTATTAGCAAGTGAAAGTGGAATGAAGGCCAAGTGAAGACTGCAGGAGAAAGAGAAGAGAGAGAGAGAGAGAGAGAGAGGAAAGATCAAATCAAGATCAAAGTCATATTTCATAAGTAACATGACCAGGATGATGAAGAAAGGTAAAAAGGGAAAAGGGAAAAAAAAAGGACGAAAATAAGATTGTGTGAATCGGATGAGGTTGGATAAAAAGGAAACTATCCTTGAAGATCTAAAGGTCTAGAAATGAAAAGAAGTTTAGCTGTTTCTGCCTTTTTTTCCTCTCTTTCTACTTTGCCTCTTTTGTCTCCTGCTTATATTATAAATATCTTAAAGATTTATTATTATATAGAAAGGATAGGAATAAAGTAAGGATAATAATAAGACGAATAAATAAACGAACGAATAAATGAAGATACAAAGAGCTTTTATTAGTAGAGTTTATATGAAACTTTATAAATTTTAATAAATAGTATTATAATAAGTAATAATGATAACAGTAATAATAATAATAATAACGACCTTTAATTAATAAGATAAAATAAATATATAAATATATAATTAAATAATAAAATAAAACAAGCATTTTTCTTTTATTCTATAAGCCTCTTCTTTAATATAATATTCACTTGTAATATATGAATATAGATTATAAAGCGAATATAGAAGGTATATATAGATATATAGATATATTCAATCGATGATATTCATCTCCTTATACTCATCTTATTGTATTTACTCGTACAGTACAGATAAAATACAAATACAATCAATCATTTGATGCCTTTCCGCTTTCAGTTCATAAACAGTCAACAAACATTATCTACCTAGTAGTTGCTGCCGGTGACTGTGTACTTGTCTGCTACTCCTTTATATTTCCTTGAAAGCTAAGCTGAGTTTGTATATTGCAGAACTATAACATTGAACATGGCAAGATAGAGATTAGTGTAGTAATAGTAGGTAAATAGAATAGATAGGAAATAGTACTTGCCTCTTTTATCATCCTCATCATCCTCATCATCCTCATCAACCTAAGAAAGGTGGAACTATCTAGATACCCAATACCCACACCCTTACCCATATCCATATCCATATCCATATCCATATCCATTCCCATACCCATACCATACTCATACCATACACACTGGCTGGCTGACTGACTGGCTGGCTGGCTGACTGACTGACTTGTACTTACTTACTTATTATGATCCTAGGCATTTGCAATTACTACTACTATACTTGTACTATCCTCTACTGATACTGTCCTATACTAATACTACCCTATACTAATACTTCCCTATACTAATACTGTCCTATACTGATACTGTCTCATACTAATACTATCCTATACTGATACTGTCCTATGCAAAACTTCCAGGACTTCTAAGACTTACGTGGTCCTTAATTTAACATTTCACCCCCCATCGATTCTTTCTTATCCGAGCCCCCCGAATCTCGCCTCCCCCGAACAAAGCACCTATGGGATCAATCCCCCCAACCATGTCACTCACTACAGCTGGTGCCATCGCCGAGATTACTTTACTCACTGCACTCCGGGCTGTACTCTATCTCCATAGTAATCAGGCACAAGACAGGACACGACAGGACAGACAGACAGGGCTGCAGAAATCCTTACACCACCCACCCACCACATTGCTCCGATTGGATCTCAATCGCAAGACCCGTAAAAGCTTTTTCATCATGAGGCCGAGTCCATCCCATCATCCCATCATCGGGCTCGGAGCATTTGTTGTGCCATTTGAATCGCCAATGTTCATCATCCATCATTGTTCGTTCACTTGTGCAAATCCATGTATCCATCGGGTCTCGGCGAGTTGTGTTGTATTTTATACCATGATTCTTAATTCTTACAAGGAGATCGGATCTCAGGAACGATATACTGTACAGTACAGTACAGTACAGTACAGTACAGTATAGTAATCCTGTTGAAGATGTGGAAATGGGCGTGGGACAATGCAACTATGAAGTTTCCAGGTAATGTTTTGATGTTGTCCTGTCTGTACTCCGTATTGAAAATAAGAAGTTTATGGAGAAGAGATTACTAAAAAGAATTACCCAAGTCTTATTGCAATTCATACCTTACCTTAACTTACTCTAGTCCTGTTACCATGATTCATTCATACCCAGTCTTATTATTACGACGACTCATTAATACCTTGACCTAGTCCTGTTACCACAACAATTCATCTATACCTTGACTTGCTAGAATTCATCCATACCTCCCTTTCCTTCCCTTCCCTTCCCTAGTCCTGTTACTACTACCACAGTACACATCATAACTCACTATACCCATAACCCTCATCTTCCCTAACCACCTTTACCCTTCATCTACCTACCACACACACACACACACACACACACAAAACATTAACAACCGACCGAACATAACCCGTCATTTAAACTTTATATCGGCCACGAGGCGCCAAGATTCCAGACTTCAGCATACTGTATCATGGTCCCTGGTGCTGTACCGGTACATGGTTTCCTTTACCCACGTCCCTGTAAAGGCTTTTCAGGTACCATCGGAATATCACTGGTGACTGGTGACTGGTCGCTGGTGATGGATCATTGGCCAATGGGAATGATGGATTGACCGGTATTGTACCAGTGTGCCAGCGTACCTGCATATGAAAGAAACATTGAAAAACTCACTGTACGAAGTCTGATTATACTCACCTCCTTTTCTATAGAGTATTCTAGAACGAACTTGTAATACAAACGGTGAGGAATTAATTATATGGGGAGACGTAGACGGGGGGAATCTAGATGAATCGCTTCTACGGTATAGTTAGGTTAGTACAGACTGTAGAAATCTGTGGTACAAGGAACGTCTTTACAATCTTAATCTAGGACCTAGGGATGAAGGAAAGTAAAGTTTGCTAAATTAATACCTCACCGGTAGATACACAGCCCGTGTACTTTGTGCTTTATATGATTAATATCTTCAAAGGAATAAAGAATCGACTGTATGGAATATCTATCTAGTTGATGCTCTCAACGTTCAAATACTCAGACATCTTCAAAGGAATCAAGTATCAAGTGTATAGAATATCTAGTTGATATCTTTAACATTCAAATGCTGAAAACCTCTCCCTCTCTCCTCTTCACAGCCCATCATCAATTCCATACAAAACACTTTACTCGAGTATTCCTACTCTGCATTCACATCCGTTTAATCATACACATACATTCCTCATCATACAAGAATTGATACAAGACTCCCAACCACATCATCAAATAGATATATAGACGCATATACTCTACATACACTACATACACTACATACACTACATACTCTACATTCTATACTTGAGCACATCTCATATCCCATACTTGCATCACCCAAATTTATGTTGATTATATTCAAACCAACAACATATACTCATCCCAAACGCATCCTTCAAACCCCAATGATAGGATAAATCCCATCATACTATCAAATACCAAATACCAAATACCAATTCATTATCCTCACCTGGGCAATTATTGACCCAAGAAAGTTTCACACCATAGGTACAAAAACCCAACATGCATTGATATTGTTACATCAATATCTTCATTCATAGTCTCTATATCTCATATCCATACACATACACATACACATACACATACACATACCCATACCCATATCAATACATTTCCCACAGTATTATACATTACAGCCACCCTGTCTCTTCCTATCCACAGCCTCCCCTTCAACACTAATGCCAAAATGCCCTGGTTTATCATCCATCATCCATCATCTATCATGCAAACAAATAAGATATGCCACCTTTACAAGGCCTTCAAGAAGAAATTCTAAGCAATTGGCAAAGCCAACTTATTACTCGTCTTTCTCGTCATAACTTTCGTGATAGCATGTCTAATAACGACACCAGCTTTCTCAGTCTCCTTCTTTGTTAGTCCAGTAGTAATACACACTTTAAGTGCGGGTTGTAATTTCCACTCTTCGTCTTTGCCATTACTACCAGAGTAGACTGGCATACTCTTAAGTCGGGTTATGAGGACGCCGTTTGCGAGGGACTGGAGATTAAGTTAGTGTCAGTTTGATCCGAGCAAGGGGTGAAATGAAATACTTGCCTCATCGACACATTCTTGCATGATGCGTTCCTGTTCCTCGGTACTTAATCGTCGGGAATTGACAATATCTTGCTTGAGAACAAGTAGCATTATCGGGTTTTCCATGGCGCTAGTGCAATGAACCCAATCACTTCTGGGATCAAGCTGGGCCCTCATTGCCTTGATATTCTCTCTACACTGTACCAAAACTTCAGGGTTGGATTGTAGCATGTTGAGCGTTTCGCTAGCAGTAGTGGCCAACATAGCTGGTAAAGCGGCAGAGAAAGTATAGGAAGCAGCTGTAATGCGTTGATGTTCTACCACATCATTTGAGCCTGCGCAAAATCCACCTCCCGCACAAAGAGGTCCAGCTAATGATCCAATCAACATATCGATTTGTGATGCATCAACATTTTGTGCTTCAGTGAGACCGCGGCCAGTTCTACCAAGAACTCCAAAAGACCACGTTTCATCAAGCATCAGGCGGAATTTGTAGCGGCGTTTGAGCTCAATCTGATAGGGTGTTAGCCATGCTCGTTATCACTCGAGCTTTATATGTAAATGCTCACCAACTTGGGCAAATCCACGCAATCGCCAACGGTTTCTGACAATCCCTCTGTGACAATAAACCTTCTAGTCAATGGTCGCTTGGCTTGTTCCTTAACCACCTTCTGTAGGACCCTCTCCAAATCTTCCATATTATTATGTTCAAAATACTTGACTGTGCTTCTAGAAATCTGCAGACCTTTCCTGATAGAATAATTGCTTGCTCGATCGGCCACAATAATATCACCTCTTTTACAAAACGCTGGAATTACACTGGAAATGGTAGAAAACGCATGGGCGTAGACGATACATCCTTCGGTCCCCAAGCACGATGCAATATCAGCTTCAGTTTTCATGTGTACATCTTGAGTGCCGTAGAATTGAGGGGGGCCGCAAGGTCCTACACCATAAGTCCGGAGTGTCTGGATAGCCGATTCTTTGACATGCTCGTTGCCAACGAAATTGTAAAAGTTGTACGATGCGAGATTCGTCACTGTTCGACCGTTTGAGAGTTTAGATTTCGGACCTGAAGGTCTTCTTTTGTTAGCACACTGAATAACAGCATTGCAAAATAGCAGAGACTCGAACTCACCCAACAATAATGGGAGTTTTCTCGCTGTCTGCCTCCTCGAAAGGAGTCATCTTTGAAACCAATGGCTCAGGCTGCCATTCATCCACCAAATCATCAATTTCCTAGCAAGCCTTCATTAGTTTCCATGCTTTCGAGTCGCAGACCAATCTACGTGTAGGAAGCCACTCACCTCCTCCGTCAATTGAACAAAATTGTTATTGTGCGTCACATAACTTGGGGCCAACAAATATCTGATGAAAAAAATAACCAAAACCAATTCAATAACGGATCTGACGGGGTCATCTTGATAACTTGATTGAATATATCGAATGAGCATGGCCGAACCAGGCACCTTCTGAAAGGTCGATGTGATCTCGTTCATGTACGAGACCATGTACGACTGAATATCCTGAAGATCCATGTTGACAACCTCGAATGAAGAGACCAATCGAAGTGTGCGAGGTGAGAAGGGGGCGAATTCAATAATGAAGGAATGGACGATTGGTAAAAGAGTCTCCTGCAGACACTTGATTGACAAGTGCTACCCAACAAAGTGTGGTTTGCTTAAGGTTAATGATGGGTTGTTGCGAACTGGCATCGGCTTCGCGTAATCAAATGTCCGAAAATTCGAGTGATGAATTGGCACAAGGCGTGACGCGTTGATATGGACCGAATTACTATCCTATGGGTAGGAGGTATGGTATCTAGTAATAAATATGGTATCACCTTCAGGAGATATACGTGCATATATGTGTAACCGATTCGGAATGAATGAGAAAATAGGCCATGGCGAAATTGTCAAGAATTTAATAAGAGGCATAAGAAAATTGGTAAGCTAGTGAAATTCATGCCATGTTTTCAGTAGAAGGAAAAAGGGGTAGTCAAATTTCTATCGTTTCACTCATTTGATTCACGTCATTGCATGATCAAAGTCAATATCAAGGCCACAGTGATCATTCTTTGTAAGAAATTGATTGAACAAAAATTTACTCATATTCATTGTAAAGACTCTGTATTATCTTCGCGCTGTAGGACATATTACAGCCGTAATTTTAAATGCTAGGTGTTTGAGGCCTGAGCATCTAGTAGTGCATTCGGGTCATGATGAAACAGCAAAGGAGGAAAAAGAAACTGAGAACGAATATCTAAACCCGTGTACCATGCAAACACCCAAACTCAAAGTTGAAAAACACCCCGTAAAGTGACGATGGCCACGCATCCGTTCCAAATATCATTTTAATGTACTGCATACCATCCCATCCTATATTACAACCCCAGAAGCCATCTATACAGTCTCGAAATTTAAAACAATCGAACCCTGGCAGCAGCGGTGCTAGATGCACTCGAAGTGGCACTAACACCAGTGCAAGTTGTGCAACCAGTACCGGTCTGGTTGTAACCTCGAGTATCATTGTTGTTCTGGCCGGTAGGTTGATAGAGGTTCATTGGAATGCTGCTAGTCAGGCTATCGCTCAGAATCATCTTGCCAACAACAAGAGGACCAATCAACAACGCGAGGAAGACGATGAAGAGGACGAAGTATATAACAGCATATCGCCAGACACGTCTCTTGCGCAATTTGGATTGCTTCAGCGAGTAAATTGGAGGACGAATTTGTCGACTGTAACGAGGTTAGCACGTAGTTAAAGGTAGAAAGGGGGAGCATTTAACGTACCTAGGGCGAAGCCAGAAGAGCATGACGGAATGAAGTTTGTCGACATGAGGGATGGCAATGATGGGAAGCATGATGAAAAGAATGAGATGACCGAGGACAAAGTCACCAGCAAACATTCCCAGCTCAGTAATCTTACAAAGCAATTCACGACCAGGCTGGGAAACCGAGTGCCAGCCCATAGAATACCATTTACCAGTCCAGAAAGCAATGTTGGATGTGTCGGTCTTCAGTTCTCTGGTCAATGCTAAACTGATGATGAGCTTGTAAACAAATCTTTGGATGGCCGCGGAGGCAATCATTCCCAACAAAGTTTTGGCAAAGTTAAATCCTTCCAGGAAGAACATGACCTCAAAGAATACCAAGCACATAATAACCGCGATAGCGTGTGCGATGGCGGCGAGGACTGATCCAAATTTCTTGCAACACATGCCAAGGACGGGTCCCATACAACAAGCCATACCGAACATTCCAGCCAAGACACCAGCGTTAACCGCAACGGGAGCCAACGCGACAATGCCGACACGGATCAAGGCGTTCGTGGCTTTGGTTTCAACGCCACCGTTGTTGCTTGGAATAACACCAGTCTGGGCATTGATGAAGAGATATGGAATCAGGGTGAGAGCAACGATCATAAGTGGTCCAACGATTTCTCCAAAGAAAAGATTGGAAATTGTGGCACGCGCGGTATCTCCTGACATCTTCGCGGATGGGTCTCCAAGAATCTTACGCTTGTAACCTGTGATTCTGGTACGAGAGAGACGGCAGAACGCAATCCAACTCGATGCGTGAGAACGAGAATTTCCACGAGAGAGCCATCGAAGGTAGTCTCTGTAATCGATGAAGAAATCATTCCAGGCAAATTGATGAGGATTGTACAAGAAAGGAGAGATACACAAAGCAAGAAGCGTGACCCAGAAGTAGACCAAGGCAGCCTGCCAAACGGTGATGGTTGCGAACAACAACATCATAAGTAATCTAGCTCCTAGATAAATGGAAGGACCGGCGAATCGAGAGAAGAGGATACCGAATGGAATACGAGCAGTGGCAAAACCACGACCAGTTCCGATATATCTAGCTCCACCGAATGAAAGATCTTGTTGGACGGCGTTGGCGTAAATCTGACAAACGAACACCTCGAAGAAAGGTGACAAAGAGCAGAATTGCTTTCCGAGACGAGTAGCCGCACGCCAGAAACCCCGCTCTGTCAATTCTTGGACTGTCAAGGGTACGAAAGAGATGAAGAACACGATGAAAATGGAGATGACGCAACGGTAGACCCAGTTAGTAATAGGAATGATGTTTGCACAACCAGTTGGGTAGAGAGGATCGGTGATGGGGACGTTGGTGTTGTATTTACACTCGATGACTTGGTTCTTGAGGGCTCCCAGATTAATCAAGCAAATCATGAAGAGGTTGACAGACAACATAATGAACATGTTGTTCAAATGGAAACCAGGATGGGCGTAGTAGAAGGACAAGAAACGATCGATGGGCAACTGGGTACCAAGGTAATAGTACTCTCGCGAGAGCATTTGCTCACCCATACCAGTTCCAATCTTTGTGGTGAAGTTGAGAATCGAGCCAAAACCAAGATCACGACCCTTACCACATTGGTAGTACTCGCAATGCTTGATGCGGCCTCCACGAAGAAGTGCAGTCATACCAGCGTAAATATCTTCGTTGAGATGGAGACCTTTCTGAGCTTTGGAAACACCACCTCTCGTTGTCATGAAGATACCGTTCAGGAAATCAGGATGTCCATAATGAAGTTTGCCACCAATGGCAGCAAGCGTACGTGCAAAGAGTGTACCGAATGTTTGTTCCTTTCCGGCAGCGATGTCTCCCAAGATACCAATATTCTCCGAGAAAATATATTCACGAGCACCAAGAATAGCGACCGGAGCGACCTTGGGGTTGGAAACACCGGGAGTGTATGGGGAGACGTTTTCCGTGGTCATCTCCTCGAACTCGGCCAAAACACTTCGAATCTTCAAGCACTCTTCCAAATAGTTGTCCTGATTGGCATCAATGAGTTGGATGTACTCGCCACGGTAGAAGATGATAGCATGGTTTTGGTTGTCGGATTTTCCATCACCAAGAATTGGATTGCCAGAAAGTTGAATGCGGAACTTGGGTCTACGCATTCCATTCTCCATGATTTCGGAGTGACCGTCAATGAGGGCAGAGTAAAGACGTGGTTCTTCACCTTCGGCGAGAGGAGCTTCTTCATCCAGGTAAGCGATTTGGAGATCGGGATAGGCGCGGAGAAGGAACTCGGTGTTTTCCATTTCTTCCTTCTTGAATTTGGCATAACGTTGCATGGAAACACAGAGCTTGAACTTGCGACGGGCCATACGCTCAAGCTCGCGTTCCAGCTTGTCGGAGTTACCACCAAACATCTGAACAACCTCGGGGTTCTCAACACGGTATAGAAGCTTGATAGCACGACTGTAGTTCATGAATCCAGAAATTGTACGGTAGAGGGTCTGTGCTCTCAAAGATGCCCAGATACGTGTGCGGAGAGTGTACTCGGGAGCGGCCGATTTGAAACCAATGCAGTAGAAAGGAAGATCATCAATCTTGCTCTTGGCGGTGTTCTTCTCATCCTTTTCGTAATCGCCATTGAATTGCGAGGTCTCATCAGCGAGGATCTTGGTATCCTTCACAAAGCAGTCCCACTCGTGAGGGTGCAATTGCTTCAAATACTCAAGCATAGTAACACGGGAGTATGGCTCGTCTTCACGGATGATTTCACGCAGGGAGAACAAGATCTTCTCTCCGTAATGAGGAATCATAACGGTAAAGGTTGGCATGTTATCGACGGGAAGGGGTTCCGGAATAGGGGTTGACAGAGATTGGGCGAAGAAAGAGATACGACGCTCAGCTTCACTCTGGTTTGGGAAGAACTCGGTCTTGAAGGAATGATCTTCTTGTGAAACAAAGAAAGTTGGAGCACGAAGAGTCCTCTTGCCTTCTTGCTCGGACGGAACTTGATGGTAAAGAAGCTTTTGGACATGGTCGATGGCGAGAAGATGCTCTCTGTACATGGAGATGACGATGGCGTTCCAGATTTGAGAGATGAGGACCTTGGGCTTGTACTTGATCTCCATGTCGGTGGTGGCGAGAACCTTGGAGTAAATACGCTTTGGGAGACGCGAGAAAATGTTTCTCCATGGCGTCCAGATGGACACACCCAGGTAGAAGGATCTCGCAACCGAGTAAATAGTGTTCATGATAATGTACCACATGAAAGTATCCAAGAAGAACAAGGTAAGATCAGTGACAAACATTATACCCAGGAGAATCTTGGGCTGCAGTTTGCAGAGAACGTCACCGATGATGGCATCACCAACACAGTTTGAGATCTCCATGCTGTCCAAGTATCTGATAGGGTCACGGAAGGACAGGGTCAAGAAGACGTAGGATTCTGCCAACTTCGCACCAAAGACAGTGATCCAAAGACCGTAAGACATCCACATATCGTTACCAGTCAAGCGAGGGTAACTGGCCGTGAAGGTTTGACTGGCAACATATTGCCGGGAGTTCCGGGTCAAGTAACTACCGAACAATCCTCCCATTGGCATGATCGAGAAGAAGAAGTAGGTGACCAGTGCGATGAAGAACTGAACAATACCAAGAATCAAAGCAATCTTCGTCTTTTGTGTATTTGGAATGATGAAGATGTAGACACTAGGAGCAACGTTGAGAGCAAGAACAGCGAGGAGGAACAACAACTTCTTGGTCAGATGTTGTGCACCTGCCCAGCGACGAGGAACGTAGGACCATTCACAAAGTGTAGCTATAACCATGATCAGACTTGCCACTGCACCACCCAAGGCAACAGCGGACCATTGCGCAGAGGCAGGAGGTTGGTTGTTCCTTTGTTGCTCGTAATGCTTTTCCAGGAGTGTTGGAGAGTTCTTGGCAGTAAAGAACCAGAAGGCACTGATATGGATAACCCAAATACGATTGAAATTGACCAGCATGTGGAACCAAGAACGAGTTTCGCGATATGTCTTGAAGAAAACCTTGTTCCAGGTGACGTCCTTGAGCTTGAGATAACGTTCTGCTGGGGGCAGATCCACCAGGCGTGACTTATCTTCCATGACGATTCTCTCAATACCTTCAGGGTACCAGAACAGCTGATTGCAGTCATCATATCCAATAATCTGGTTGTGGTCCCGTTCTCGACGAACATACTTGCCATCCTGAATTTCGTATCCTTGGTCTCTGCAGTATTGGTAGAGCGGAGTTATGACGTTGTTGAGAAAGGTGAATTCCTCCACCGGCTCAACCAAGTTTTGGCAAGCGGGTGAGTTCAAGTAGTCATCGGCACACTTGAAAATGAAACACAGGACTTCTGGCATGAAACGGACTTGGTTGGCTTCACCCCAACAGAGGAGGTAAAGAGCCAACTGGCGCACTCTGTCATGTTGAGACATTCGATTCATGCGAGTCTTCCATCTGTACTCGGCAGCTTCAAGACTGTTATCGCCCTCCATCTGCTCAAGGGTCTGGGCTTCGTTTTGAGGATCTGCTGCTGCCTTGGCTGCTTTGCGGGCCTTGCGAGTACGACGGTCTCCCTTGCCCAGTTTCATGTTGGCAAATCCCACAGCATCATCCAGATCGAGATGAGCGGCAAAATACCATTTTCTGTAATTTGCATTATCACCACCGATGTAATCGGCGTGGAGGGACAAGAGGGCTTGATTTGGGGTCATACGCGAAGCTCTCGAATCCAGCAACGTCATCAAATGATCGTAGACGTTTCGCATGCTGTCACGTTGGAAACCAAATTTGGCCGTCAGATCTAGGAATATGTCCTCGACCTCCTCCTTCGACAGGGGGATTTGAGCATCGGAGGTCCAGGCGGGATATGGCTCCTTGGATCGTTGTCCAGCTGGAAGGACGTTGTTGTAATCCATCCCAAAATTTGGCGTGGATGCTCCCGAAGATCTGTTGCCACCGTAGGAAACCTGCGACGAAGGGGGTCTGTAGCCACGGCCGCCCATTTGGCTCTCATTGTAACTGTTGTATCGCTCATCGCCGCGTCCATAGTAATCCATATCGGTGGCTCGAGCCATATCTGATCTCATGGTAAAGTCGCTGAAGGTCTCAGAATCCTCCTCGGAATCGCCTCGACGCTTACCCTGAGGTGCTTCGCCACCTGCTGCACCACCTTGATCGTAGTACTGGTCATTGTAGTATTCGTCTTGGTACTGGCCTTGGTGTTGATCACCACCTTCGTAGTACCCGCCCTCTTGTTGATATGGATTATTGGCGTCGGCATTGTAGTAGCCTCTGTAACACGCAGCGAGTCAGCTTTCAATCACTCACATAAATCATCAACGCTACCTACGATTCATCATAGTACCCTTCACCATTCTGCTGATGTTGGCCCCCGTGGCCTTGCTCGTAGCTGCCATTATTATCGTAGTATTGTTGACCTCCGTGCTCGTCCTGGTAATAAGAATCGGTGTTGCCCGGTTGTTGGCCGTAGCCTTCGTCGTAATGACCCCCTTGCTGTGGGTGTCCCGACATGATTGCGTTCTAGATGATTGACTGAGATGCAGTGTTAATGCTGAGCTCCATGGACTTCCCACGACAAAGATCCACTGGCACGTAGATGGCGCCACTCTGCTTCGCCCCCCCCCCCCCCCGTAGTTGGCGTGTGATGATTGAGAGTGAATGAATGAATGGATGGATGGATGGATGGATGGATGGAGGGAATTGAAAACTCACAAATTAAAGGCACATTGGAAGAGTGAATGATTCCGTCGACGTCCTTGAATTGAAAAGGCGCTGTTCAAAATGGATCAGAGCGTTCAGAAGTGGTGGGCTTGTGATATTAAATGAGGAAGACGAAATGGCCGGATTCAAATGGAAAAGACGTAGGAAGATGGAATCCGAATAAACGAGTTTACAAGAACTCGAGACGGCCTCCTGTGAAAATAAAGTTTTTTCTCAAGAAAGTCGAATGGGAATGGGCTGTAAAGAATGAGTCTTCAAATTAAAGTGGTAATTTGTTGAATTTCGAGAAGGAAGTAATAAATGGTTTGAGAATCCAATCCCCTTGTTTTTCCCCCTTTTATTTTTTGGGGAAGTGGTTTGTTATTTGTTGCTGCTTTGCTTTGCTTCTTTTTGATTCGTTAGAGCGGCTTGTTGTCCTTTCTATGAACTCGAAGAACAAGCCAAGCTAATCAATCGATAACCGATTCCGTTGCGTTAAACGTGAACGATAGTGGAATAGTGCGTGAGAATGAATGTAAGGTTATGTATATATATATATAAGAATAGTAATAGTAATGGTAATAATAGCAATAATAATATCCAGTCTACAAAACAAGGTGATGAACAGGAATGAAGAAGAGGAAAAGCTAAATGCCACACTTAAGAAAGGGAACCTCTGTTTGGGATTTGGGTGTTCAATTGCGAAGAGATTCTATTTCAAAGATGTTGGTTTGGTATATTTTGACAATGATGGTGCGTGTAAATAAATCTTTCTTTTTTCCCAAGAATGAGAGAGGAGGGTGAGGGAGGGAGGAAGGATGAATGTCAGAGAACGAGAGATTTTAAGAGAGTGAAAAAGTTATCCTTTTCATAGGGGACTTTTAGGATAATTGTTAGTCTAATGTATTTAGGTAGGTAATGTAATGTAATGTAATGTAATGTAATGTAATGTAATGTAATGGAATAGCAAGAAAAAGGGAACTTGCTAAAACCTGGTGGTAGTTTATTATTCTTTTTTTCTTTATTTGAATTTTATTCTTTTCGGGGTGGGAAGGGCATAGGATGGATGGGATGGGTATGGGATGGATGGGATGGGATGGGATGGGATGGGATGGGATGGTTGGGATGGGATGGGATCGAATAGTACAGGTAGGATAGAATAGTACAGGATAGGATAGGATAAGATGGGAAGGGAAGGGAAGTTTGTTTTCATTAACGAGATATGGACTGAGTGGATCTACAGACCGCTGAAAGAAAGTTGAAAATCTATCTTAAAGGTACTCTAGGTATCTCGGTAGGTAGCGTAGCTTCGGGAAAAGGAAAATAGGATCTAAGTAATGTCTAAGTAATGTCTAAATAATGTCTAAAAAATGGATTGTTATGATTGTTGTTGTTGTTGTTGTTGTTATTATTGTCATTGTTGTTGTTGTTGTTATTATTGTCATTGTCATTGTCATTATAATCGTAATTGTTGTATGGCTACCATTTTCATCACTGTTACTCTTCCTATTCCTGTATCAAAAATGAAAAGCTGGTTCGGTTGGCTTCAATGTTCAAGCGTTCAAGTACAAGTTGGTTGATTCATTTATTTCATCAATCGTTCTAATTATGGTCCAGGTGCTGTAGGTCTTCAAGCAAGCAAGCAAGCATTACATTACATTACATTACATTACAGCCATTATAGCATTATAGATAATCTTTGGAAGAATGAAGGGGGAGGCAAACAATAGTACCTCATTAAGTTTAGATGACATGGTCGAGACTAAATATCAATCCCATCTAGGTATAAGAAGATCATACAGTATTCCGTACTCCGTAATCCGTACATATCATAAAATTGGGATTGGGATTGGGATTGGGATTTGGAAGCTTCATATTACCAATCGCTTCACATTGACATTGACTTTGACTTTGACTTTGACTTTGACTTGAATCGACCACCAGGACTCGTCTATGAGGCAAAACTCAGGAGAAGCTTCATCATGATGGCCATGGATTTGATTGGGAGGGGGGAAAGTTCTAGAGTCCGAAATAGCTACTACTAGATAGATACTAGATAGATACTAGATGGTACGAATGGAATGCTGGGGGGTGGAGGCACAAAAGGACTAGGCATTCCAGTATTGTACGGAGTGGGGGATGAAGAAAAACGTATCCAATATTCACTTGCTGCTTTCAAGGGTCGGTCGGTCCCTTTATTTATTCATGTTTTTTCATATGTTTGATAGCATTCACAACTTTCACAACTTTCACAACTTTCACAACTTTCACAACTTTCACAACTTTCATTCTATTTCATTCATTTAATGTTTTTCGTGTATGCATCATCGCTGTGTTGGGCGAATAGGTGGGCAAATGGATAAGACGCTACAGTAATTCAGGGGCACATCAATGGATCCATTCATTCACACATCATCCCTACGGGAGGTACCTAAGCCTAAGTCTGAGCCTCAGCGTAACTTTACTTCTTTCCCAGTGCAGCTGAATCTCTTCGCCCACTCATTATTTGTGGTGCTCTATGTGATGGAACAGGACTTGATCTTATATATGGTTTATATTTATATTTATATTTATATTTATATTCATGTTTACTTCATAAAATATTATTTAATGCCTTCATCATCATCATCATCTTCTTCTTCTTCTTCTTCTTCTTCTTCTTCTTCTTCTTTTCTTTTCTTCTCATCCTTCTAATCTTTTCCTCCCCAAGTCAAAGTAAAAAAAAAAAAAAAAAAAAGCTTGTTCTCTTCTTGTTCACCTACCTATCCACCCACATAAGTGTTATCGATACAGTATGTATCCATCTCAACATCTCATACAGTTAATTCAGTTACTCCGTATTTATACCTACTGTTTTCTTCTTCATGCCCTTTACATTAATCTCTTATTACTAATGAGACGCTGTCATCATGGATTCTTATGGCACAGCATCGTCACCTCTCGTGCCCCTGTCCTTTTGATCTGAACAGGCAGAGAAGTACCCATAATACTTTCTTATCTGCATCATTCTAATTATATTTATTTACTTTGGAAGCTTCATCTTAATTCCAGGCCATAATCTCGACTGTCTGGACCATCTCGACATGAGAGTTTTTTTTTATCTTCACCAGATTGCACCAGATGGCCCATCAGGCTTCATATTCATCCAATACCTATACCATTATCAAATCGATAATATTGCGAAAGTGAGACTTCTTCAATGTGTTGAAGCCATTGACGATGGTGGTCAAGCATATCCCGCCCGGGACTAGATGGATGATCTCTTCTACGGAGCAAACGGTTTAATAGGAGATGAAAAAGGGGGACAAAAACAGCAACTGATCTGATCAGTGATGATGGGTGGGTACGTGCCACAGGGAAGTTGGAAAGGCGGTGCATGCATGAATGATACTTTGCAAAAGGCCCAGGGTATGTTGTTCATCCACCAAAAGATCTGAAGCTATCGACAGGGTTTTGACACTTATTTTCCTAAAGTATGTATGATCTGTAGTGCTGCTTCAAGCGTTTGAAAACCTGGCAGTGAGTCCATACTTTGAAAGTCTACTGGGCCTGTTAATTTCCAGCAAAAGCAGCAGGCCCTTTCTGCTGCCAAACCACATAGAGACAGTAAGGTTCTCTTGGAAATTCCCAAAGAACTTGAAATCCGATGTCTTGTGAGATTTACAGATCAACTTCCGCTCCCAATTCTTTGGAAGCGCTTTGAACACTGACTCTCAAGTTCTCTTCTAGCTTAGGATGTGTAACAAACATGGCAACTAACTACTCGGGCACTAGGTACTATGGGCCCTTTTTTTCCGTATTAGATTCCCGGGTTTCCGAGAGACTCACATTAGTAGTCGGAGTTAGAATGATCAATGAAAGACGGGTTGAAAAAACTGATCACACTAGTTTTTTCTTGACTTCGTACCTGGTCCTAAAATAGATCAGGGTATGGTGGCGATTTGTGTGCACCTTGGACGCCTCCGGATGGGTGTTGGATAAAAAAATTGTCCGAAGATCAACATACAACCAGCAGAACAAATGCGATGCTGATAGGTAAGGATAGATAGAATTGATACCAGAAAAGGAAATGGGGATTGCTTCAAAATCAAAACTCCACGCAAATAACCTTTTGAATTATATGTGTAGCCACTTCCCACTCTATCATGATGAGCATGCAACCTTCATCAAATGCCACATGAATTTGAGGGGAGTACATTGAAATGCAATTCGAGGAGAAGATAATACAAACGGCGGGTGCAAGTGTCGTTGAAAGTTCGATTCGATTTATGACATGTGATAAGAGAACCATAAGGATAATCGGCCGTTGAATAAGATGAAATTCCTCTTGACTCTTCGTGTCCACAGGTTAGTTTCAAAGGCGATACAAAAATGTAACGTCTGTCTTGCTGCGTCACAGTGACTTGGAGGGGAGGGTGACATCGCTGCAGTATTGAATATTACCTATTCACAGTGAATACGAGGTTTGTACAGTGGTGATTTGTTGGAATGATGGAATCCTATACAAGAATCTTGAGGTATGTTGTATACTCAGCCTACTTCTCGTATGAAATCAAGATAAGAATACCTTTTTGAGGCTCTCGACAATCAGAAAGGATGCATGATTTTGGAAAGTTGGATGATCGATGTGTTGGCTCAAATGGAAAGGGATACAATCAGGATTTGGCGAGGGAAACGAAGGAAAAGCGCGTTGCTGGTACAGGATTCAATTATTAGTTATCAACGAATCTGACATTAGAAAGAGACACGATTCTCAAAAAGAGGATGCGATAGACAGCTACATATGTATCCTTGTGGCTCTGGTATGATTCATCTCGGTCCACACAAATAGATATTACATTGGAGTACACTCCGTACAGGTTTCAATGACGATGGTTGATTGCTAAAAACAGCCAACCATTCACGGGGGATTTAATTTCTCACAGCCGAATCTTAATCCTTAGATACCTAGGTACGTACGCATCAGCAAACGGAGCACACGAGTGCCGGTAAGTTATAGTTGTGAATGCAGATGCTGAGTGATGAGTCCGTAGTCCTTAATATAGTCGTGGCTGTGCTTCCGGAAGCATTATTTCAAATTACGATCAGCCAAACTCGAGCAGATATCCCCGCTGTAATGTTTAAGGTTCTGCTTAAAGTGATTAGATTCAAGAAACCCAAGCAAATGCCCAAGGACAATGCTGCTGTGTGTTGAGAGGATGAGAGGTAGGTAAGCAGAGAGGAAGAGTTGAATGCAAAACAACCGTTGTTTGTGAATGAGAGGTATTGTATAGATGTATGGAAATATAGATATATATATATATATATATATTGTAAACAGATAATTATTCAATAAATACCTAGATGTAAGCGTTTATCATTGATGGTATCTCGATAATGGTGATGTATTTATTATATACTTCTGATTAAGTAGTCATGTATTGATGACATTAAATTAAGGGTAATCATAATACACATATATAAATATATATATATATACTTCGTATATACATGGGCATAAGTATGAATATACGTATTTGTAATGTCACGAATATCGACCAATAGCAAATAAGAAATCTTGGTAATACCAACACCTTCATAAAGGTCAAAAACAAGTCCATGTGAAAAGCAAATCATTTCTTAATTCTAATTGGTTCATCGTCTCTCTATTATCCGCATACACTCACTCACATATATCGGTGTTTTTCTGTTCTTCCCTAGGTCATTCATTCTATTTTGATAGCTCACCATCCAAAAAGTCAATTCGCTTTCAAATCAAGCAACAAGACTTTTACAAGACCCAATCTAATCTCTAAAATACCAGGAACCGGCTTTCTTTTGGGTTTTAGTATCGATTCAATTCCAAGTCAATCCTATCCCATTCCATTCCATTCCATCCAATCCCATCCCATCCCATCCCATCACATCCAATCCCTCCTCAAAAGTTCCCCACCCCGAATTCATACCATTGGGAGTTTTGAACCCCCATTCAGCCCGTATCCCCTTAAATTGTTTCTTGACTCAAATCTCCTTGCCACACTTAATGAGACGTTGTTAATCCCATCGGAACCACTCTCTCTCTCTCTCTCTCTCCCTCGCCTCTCTGTCATTCATTTGCTATTTCAATATTCATCTACTAAATCCATTTTTTAAACCCATTTAGAAATCAAGACACTCGTTACATATCTCCCTTTTTCTTTCTTATTTCAAAACCCAGTGGCTTCTGCCGTGAAGTCACTTGCTGATAGAGAAAGGAGAAAATATTACATCACCAGCCAACAATACCAACACACGCTCATTCTTTCCTATACTATCCTAAAACTCATTTGAGACGGGGTTAAAAGAACCACCACGCTTTTCTTCTTGTCCATATCTCAGCAAAACAACTTCACATCTATTCATCTATCATCACCAGAATCAAAAACAAAAACATCATAATATAGCACATTGGTATCTCAATTAACATCATGAAGACCTTTGGCCTTGCTTCAGCGGCTACTGCAGCATTGACCGGCGCCCTTTTCGCCTCGTCTGCTGCCGCTGCTGATCTCCCTCCTATTGTCATTAAGGTATGTGCCATGAATATCTGTGTTCGAGATACAGGTGAAAGGAGTTAGTTCAAATACTTATTCTCATATCAGGGTTCCCATTTCTTCTACGAGAACGGTACCGAATTCTTCATCCGTGGTGTCGCATACCAACAGGATGTGAACGCCAACTCGAGCTCTTCTGCTACTTACACCGATCCTCTTGCAGACGAAGCTGGCTGCAAGCGTGACATTCCTCTTCTTCAAGAACTTGGCACCAACACCATTCGTGTTTACGCTATCAATGCTTCGTTGGATCACTCCTTCTGTATGGGCATGCTTCAGGATGCTGGAATCTATCTTATCCAAGATTTGTCCAACCCCTCATCCTCTATCAACCGAAACGACCCAGAATGGAACACTGATCTCTTCGCCACTTATGCCGCCGTTGTCGAGTACGTATATCCTACAACCCACTAGTTTTTGATCCCATTACGTCTTTCTTGCTGGGCTATATCATGGATGCTGCAGCAAATGTTCCTGGTATTTCTATGGATTCCGTGTGCTAACATATGTATCTTGCAGTGCCATGGCTAACTACACAAACGTTCTCGGTTTCTTCGCAGGTAACGAGGTATCCAACGAAGTCAACAACACCAACGCCAGTGCTTTCGTCAAAGCTGCTGTCCGTGATACTAAGGCTTATATAAAGACCAAGAACTACCGTAAGATTGGTGTTGGTTATGCTACCAACGATGATGCCGCCATTCGAATTCCTTTGGCCCACTACTTTAACTGCGGTGATGCTGATGATGCTATCGACTTCTGGGGTTACAACATTTACTCGTGGTGCGGTGACTCTTCCTTCACTAAATCCGGATACGATCAGAGAACACTCGAATTCGCCAACTACTCTGTCCCTGCATTCTTCGCCGAATATGGTTGCAACACTGTTCAACCACGTAAATTCACTGAGGTTGGAGCTATCTACGGCGACAAGATGACTGGTGTCTGGTCTGGTGGAATTGTCTACATGTATTTCCAAGAGGCCAATGACTATGGTAGGGCATGAAATCCGTTTACTTCCAAGCATAATCTAACCAATTGTTTTAGGTCTTGTATCTGTTTCTGGAGACACTGTCAGCAAGCTCCCAGATTTCACTGCTCTTTCCAAGCAATTGGCCACTGTCACTCCTAGCTTTACCAACTCAGCTTCGTATACTCCTACCAACACGGTAGCACAAGCATGCCCAGCAACTGGTACCGCTTGGGCCGCATCAAGCAACCTTCCACCTATCGCAAACGCAGAGCTCTGCGAATGTATGGTCAAGTCTTTGTCCTGTGTTGCCGACAGTGGTATTTCTGGTGACTCTAGTGCTGAGCTCTTCGACTATGTCTGCGGCTTGGACAGCAAAGCTTGTGACGGTATTGGCAAGAATGCTACGACCGGAGTTTACGGTGCCTACTCCATGTGCACCAGCTCGCAACAATTGTCCTTCGTTTTCGACCAATACTACCAAAACCAAAACAAGGCATCCACTGCTTGTGACTTCAACGGCAGTGCTAAGCTCCAATCTGGCTCAAAGAGCTCAACATGTTCAAGCCTCATTAGCCAAGCTGGAACTGCCGGAACTGGAACTGTTACCACGGCACCAACTGGTACTGGAGCTTCCAGCAGCTCATCTGCCTCAACCACCTCGACCAGCAAGAGTTCTTCCGGTTCTACCATTGTTCCACGTCTCGACTTGGGCTTGTTGCAATTGGGTGCCTATGTCGTGGCTGCTGGAATGGCAGGCGCGGGAATGATCTTGTTGTAGATGACACTTTTGGATTGGTAGCATTATGCATCGGCACCTTTCTGGCTGCTTTTGAATGGAGGCATTTTCACTTTAAAAATTGACCGGGCAGTAATATGTCATGCATTCCCTTTTTGTCATTGTATCTTGCTTAGGCGTCACTTGATTCTTCTTCTCTTGACGTCTTATGATGCCGATTGAAGATCTTAATTTGTATATTAAATGATAGACTGGAGAGAAATTTGAGATCGGAGAAAAGAAACGTCTCATTGCATAAATATGACTGTTACATGTGATTCTTGAAGCTGTATTATGATAATCATCAAGTGTCTTTGCCGTTACAAACCCTTCCAAGATTTCGCATTTATCCTTTACAATCGGATGCCCCATTATCCAGGCATATATACACTTCATCAGTCCAATCAAAATTATCTAAGCGAAAAGCACATCATCACTAGCTTATTACGCTGATGACATGCCCAAATGGGTATATTTTTCTTTGTAGATAACAAATGCCTTCAAAAGGACGATAATTCCATCGAGTCTCGTTTCACTTTACAATACAGAGCTTCTCGATCGATTTACAGATTAAGTATCTAATCCATCCATCAGAGTACCAATTGATCAGTTGGATAAGTGAACTTTGGAAAGATTGAAAGGTAGTCGACCTTGTGGATAAAGTAACAGAATAGACGAAATGGCGGACGCGGCAGCGGAATTGGAGGAAGGAGGATTCAAGAGAACCTTGAAGGACTTGTTTGCGGGAGCTGCTGGTGGTGTCGCTCAGGTTTTGTTGGGTGAGTAAGACTGGAATGGCTGTGGTTGGTGTGAATCACGTGGAGGTGACAGGAAGTGTTGAGAAGTGGGATCGTCTTCGAGTGATGATTTTGTGATATGGTTTACTGCACCATTCGGAGGAGAGACAAGATGTTTCTTGGTGTCAAGTATGGGTCCTCCGACTTGCTTGTACGATGGGGATGGCACAGCATGCATATACTATACACGTAACGATCTAACCTCTTTTACAGGTCAACCTTTCGATATAGTCAAAGTACGTCTCCAAACTACCACACAATATGCAAATGCTTTGGAAGCGGCTCAAACCATCTATCGTAACGAAGGTGCTCTTGCCTTCTACAAAGGTACCCTCACACCTTTGATCGGTATTGGAGCCTGTGTCTCTGTCCAGTTTGGAGCATTCCACCAAGCCCGTCGCTACCTCGAATCCTACAACACATCGCGTAACCCTACCTCTCCTGGCCTTTCTTATACACAATACTATGCCGCTGGCGCTTTTGCTGGTATTGCCAACTCTGGTATCTCGGGTCCTATCGAACACGTGAGAATTAGATTACAAACGCAACCTCACGGAGCAGGAAAATTATACAATGGTCCTGTAGATTGTGTTCGCAAATTATCTGCCCATGAAGGTGTTCTCAAAGGTCTCTATCGCGGTGAAGCCGTTACCATTCTCCGAGAAGCCCAGGCTTACGGTGTATGGTTTATGTCTTTCGAATATATGATGAACCGTGACGCGGCCCGCAACAAAATCGAACGCAAGGATATCCCGAGTTGGAAAATCGCTCTTTATGGAGGTTTAGCTGGAGAAGCATTATGGCTCGCTAGTTATCCATTTGATGTCGTGAAGAGCAAAATGCAAAGTGATGGATTTGGTGAGAAGATGAAGTATAATGGAATGAGAGACTGTTTTGCGAAGACTTGGAGAGCGGAGGGCGCAAGAGGATTCTGGAAGGGTATCTTCCCTACTTTATTGAGAGCTATGCCAGTTAGTGCGGGAACTTTTGCGGTCGTAGAGATGACTATGAGAGCGATTTCTTAGATGGTCAAGAGTGTGCAAGAGGGTAGGAGTTGATATTGGGATGAGATCATGAGATGATGAGAATTTGAGCTATTTTCAACAAGAGCGAAGCACGAGCATAGCATTGGTATTTGCATTGGTATGTTGTATAAAACAGAGAGGTGGTACAAAGATTCCTTTTAAAGATATCAAATTTCAACAAACGCCTCTAATCACGACTCGATTCTGTGAACAAGGAACAAAATCTCAATTCAGCCAAACACAAACTCATTCCTGCTGCATTAAAGTCACAAGACCGTAGCCTCAAGTGTATACCCCTTCTAAGATATCAACAAAACTCTCCCTCGATTCTACACCACAGATACCACCCGCAGTTAGCCGCTTCCATTAACTTACATAACATACCTCCAAAATGAGCATTTTCCATCCTCACAATCTCAGGTAATTTCCCAATAAGCTTCGCATCACTTCTCATTATCACCCTCGTGGAGCCTTTCGATTTCTAAAAGTCACTCCCGATAATCTTCTTCATCCTTGCTATACATCTCCGCGATGAGCGAAATTTCAAAATTCATTCTTGCTACGTCGAGTTGGTTTTTATTGTTTTATCCCATCTTGCACATTCCATATCCAGTATTCATTTCATACCACATCATACCACACTATCATCAACTGCACTCCTACAATTACCCGTACCTTACAAACAACAACCCTTCCACCTCTCCCACCTCTCTCTCCAGTCACCACCCCAAGATTTCAAGAGTTCTAAAACAAGTAACAAGCAGAGAAGACGAGCAAAAGCATTGGCGATACAAACAAAGATAGAAAAGGAAAAGTAATAAGAACAAAATGTATTAATGGGGATGAAGGTCAAGGTGAAGGTGAAGATAACAGGAATCATGAGGAATAGAGTATATGGGGTGTCTATCGAGATTAGTAGAGGCACGGTATAGGAGATGACATGATTCGATTTGTTGATAAGCTTCCGCTTAGTGGTACCCCTTGATAAATGGATTGGAATGGGTTGAACTTAGCCTTTGTAGGGGACAATCTAGAGAAGAACCCTCTTGACTGTTTTCTCCTTTGAGATGTAGAACGCCGATAATATCATGCGCCTACTATATGTGTCGGAACAAATTTCTTCTCTAGAGAAAGCTACTCAAATAATATTTATATTTCATACAACACATGCCTTGCTGAATGTTAACGCATCGCATCTATACTATTTCCACACGTCCAAATTACGCCCCATCAAAATCATAAAACACCATCTCAACCAAATTGGTGACTATTAGCATGACTTTCCTAATAAAACTCCGAGTATATCTTGCCCAATATAATTCAGACCAATGCCCAATTACAAGATCATACTGTCACAAATACAAACTTCGTAGTGTACAGAAACATACTCAATCAACTTCCCAGCTCTCGCCTGGTGCCGTGTGAGGTCTATAGTGTGAGGAGACTGCCCTTCGCCTTGAAAGTGTTGGGTTGAGGCTAAATCCAAAGTCATCCTCGGTCCAGTTTTCACCGTGGTATTCATCCTCGGTGAAATCCCAATGTACGGCTTCCCCTTCACCGAGCAAGACGCCTCTCCACTCTCCCGCTGCGATTTTCGATGCAATATTCATCATCAGATGAAGTAGGTGGCTTGGAGGACTAAGAAGAATCTCACACGTCTTTTGGATAATTGCTGTTGGGAGATGTCGGGCGGTTTGTATTCGTTGAGGCCTTGGTGATGGGGAGAAGAGATTCACTGCTGCAGGAAGAGGTGACAATGTTCTTCTTTCTGAATTTCTACTTGTAGTACCGCGGTTTCTCAGTCTTGGGGGTGAAGGAGTGATGGCCTCGGACCTATCGCCTTCAGACTTCTCGCCGTCATTGACCAAGGTAGGAGTCCTTGGAGCGGGTGATAGACTTCGAGGAGATGCATGAATGAGCGAAGGCGTGTGCCATGTTCCGTGTATCTCGGGGGTTATGTTGAGCTGTGAGATTGTTTGCGTGGAGTGTACTTTCTTTGGAAGTACAATATTATCGTGTGGGTAGGGAAAGGTGGTAGGTGATGGTGGTCCTGACAGAAGTTGTGATAGTGGCACATCAAGTGGAGAGTGCCATGACTGTGTCGAGTGAAATGACTCAACACTTGACGAAAGCTCAGATGCAGTATTGTCGACTGTAGTCTTCCTTACGGGGGATCTATTTCGACCCTTTGAAGGTGGACTTGTAACTAAAGAGAGGATAGGGGGTGCCATGATTGATCGACTACAGTGATTCAAGGCTTGCGACTGGCCTTTCAATTCGAGGGGCGGTTGCGGATATGATGATTGAGCAAGATTCTGCGGCGTGACATTGGCTTCATCCATCATCGTATCATCATTATCACCCCCATCAAGCTCTGCATGGGATACGACAGGAATCACGGATGCTGATGGGGATGAAGCATATTCAGTTAATTGAGATTCGGCCGATTGAGCTTGCGGTCGATGATGGATTAGAGATTGAGCAGTTAGACTCATTGATTTGATTGAAGATATTTCTGGCGTTTCTTCTTGAAATCGTAAGTCTGGTATGCATGTCTCCGTGGGGCTAGACGAGGGTCGATGCAATGCATGAGTTAGAAGTGGGGAAGAAGAGCGGGTTCTTCTGCATGAGAGCATTGGCGAGCTTGAGGTCAACGATGTCGACCTTGAAGCAATTGGATAAAGATCACCCCTGGGTAAAGGTATCCTAGATGACGATCTTTGTACTGGCCTCCACGGTTTTTGGTTGGCAGGGACCACCAGGACTTGAGGGGCAATCAGTAGATCAACCGAAAAGGTCCTTTGAAATGGACAGGGAGTTTTCTCATATAATGATACCTGCGCCAATATCTTCTTGAACTCTTCCACTTGTTTGATTTCTTCGGAGGTCGTATTTCTTATCTCGATTCGCCAATACTCCTGCAACTTCCGTACTTGCAACACAAACTTGCTAGATCCGTCATCGGAAACAAACCAACATTGACTGCGTGGTAAAATTGGCTTTAAAGCTTTCTGGCAGTTGACAAACGCGACTGATTCGGGAGCTCTATAGATGCGCAAAGTACCTGCAACTCTCATGTTAGTACGAGAACCCTTTCTTTGGCTTGGGGTAAGCAAAGAATTGCCAAGAAGCGCATACCAACAGCGATTGTCCTTTCCGCCGAGGACGACCATCTCAACGAAGAACCTATATCTGTATCCTCCTCCGCAGGCCCGTTACTCGAGCTTGGCCGCGATGAACTGTTCGATGGAATTGAAAATGATATAATGCGGGCTCCATCAACATTACAGAGGATCTCAATTTGGGGATCAGGAACTGATGTTAGTCGACCAGAAGCAGACACTGGTCGTGTCGAGGAAGTAGAAGGGTTTAAAGCCATTGGCAATAACAAGCCGAATTACTCTTTATATGTTCTGTGTGATGACCATGATGGTACTGTACTTTACTGTACTGTACTGTACTGTACTGTACTGTACGTTGAGTGAGTGCGTGCGTGAATGAGTGATAAAGTTTTTGAAGGGACGTGAGTTGAGGTGAGTTGAGGTGATTTGAAGATTAAGGCTATGTTTTATGTAAATTAGCTAAAGTAAGGTTGTCGTATTTGAGATGTTGGTGTAGTTTCTTGTTTCGGAGATTGAGAATGAGATTGAGAATGAGATTGAGAAGGAAAGGGAAGAAGTGGAGGAGTGAATGAGTGAATGAGTGAATGAGTGAATGAGTGAATGAGTGAATGAGTGAATGAGTTATGAAGTGAACAGTTATGGAGTGAAGAAGTTATGAGGATTAAAGATTGATGGAGATATGCACGATCGATCATTTCATCTGCTTCGTACGGGACAATAGAAGAAACGAATGACTACGGAGTAGGTAAGGGAGGCAAGTAATAAGTCGGTACTTTTAGGTAGGAGGTGAGATATTAAAGTCTAATGCATATGATTTACGGGTAGAGTAGTGTGAACAGACAGGAAGGAAGAAAGCAAGGGTTTAGGGGATGCGAAGAACAAATATATTATACGAGTGGGTGGGTGAATGAATGAGTGAATGAGTAGATAAGTAGATGAGTAGATGAATAAATGAATAAATATTAATTATAGAAATTATAGAAATTATAGATATCATAGATATTATATACAAGCGTTATTACAATAATAATGATTTTATAGATATCTATATATACTTATCTACTCATCTACTCATCTACTCATCTACTCATCTACTCATCTACTCATCTACTCATCTACCTACTCACTTCATTGTAATTCATCCATCTACCTAGTATCTGGTGTATCTCATTCTCTCTCCTATTCAATCATCATCTTCTATTGACCTCATCCCTCCTACTTCCCCAGGTAAATATCATTTAATTCAATCTATAATAACAATGACCCTTCGATGATTATGTTATAAATCTTGTCATTCAATAAAAATCGAATGGTGTTTAATTTACCTCTATAATATAACCCACCGGTGACCTTACTATACTTGCTCTGTGTTTCGATTCGGATACCAGCTTCATCTACATAATATAATCTTGTAAGATAGATGCTTGATTACTTTACTGCTCATTACATATCTACCTACCTCCCTCCCTACCCATCCATCCATACATTCAACTTGAGATGGAGAGGAGAAGGGACGAGATCAGACATTTGATTTGAAGTGGAGTGGCCAAGGGATATTATTATCTTTCGTACTTCCACTTCTTTATGTTCCAACTCAATTTCAAGAATTAATGATGATACTACTCTGTAGGTAATTAATTATAGATAATTGTGTACCACGTATGTATATAGATATATTTGTATATATATCTAATTGTCTTACATAATCTCATCAAATACTTGGTAGTACCTACCTACCTACCTACATAGATATATAATAAAGATATAATATTTGATGAGTATTTGATAATGACAATGATTTGACTACTACCTACTACCTACTACCTACTATCTATTACTTACTACCTACTACTTACTACTTACTACTTACTATCTACTATCTACTATCTACTATCTACTACTTACTACCTACTACCTACTACCTACTACCCACTATACCTACTACCTTTCTCTTACCAAAGATACTAATAAAGTCCCAGACGCTTCAATAAAGTATAAAGTGATAATACATATCTAGCTGGTTACTTGAAATCCAAGAATCTTACCTACTATACTTCCCTTGCCTACTTATGTACCTTATTATGTCTGTCTGCCTGCCTGTCTGTCTGTCTGTCTGTCTGTCTGTCTGTCTGTCTGTCTGTCTTTCTCTCTCCTACTCTCCTACTCTCCTACTCTCCTACCCTCCTACCCTCCTACCCTCCTACCCTCCTACATCTCCCATATCTCTCTCCTATATCTTTATTAATGCCTCTTCAAAATGAAGGGGCCCGAAATGATTATGGTATCATGACGTCTTGAGCCGAGTTAGGAATGCTGCACATCCTTTACCCACTACAGAGCATACTAGGTGGGTAAGGAGGTACGTACCTACTTGTACTTACTGCGGCTTCTTCGTATTATTATTGTTCTGACCTGTCATGACATATGCAGATAAATTACTGGGATAAAAAATAATTAAAGCGTTACCTACCTACTTTATGAACCAAAAAGAAATATGAATGAATAAACAAATAAAAAGGTTGAGGGGTTGAATATTACTTTTTCAACTTTCAACCTTCAATCGTCAACTTTCAACCTTCAATCGTCAACCCTCAACCTCAACCCTCAACCCTCAACCCTCAACCCTCACTATAAGACTTATTCATCTATCGGTCTTTCAAATATGGCCGAAAGGGAGTCCGAAAGGTCCCAGAAGCCACTTGCAAATCGTGATGATTTGTTGGAGAAGCTGTCTATCGACCATTTCGATTTGAACGCCATTCTGCGAGGTGCACAATTGACAATTGTAGGAGGTCAGTCTTGCAGCATAATTACAACAATATATAAAATCCTTCAAGTACTGACGACAGGCTCATAGCTTTGAGAGCTCTTCGGAATCCACAATTATTCACTTCAGAACACTACAAACAAGCTGCTCTCGCCGTCTTGGCAGGCGTTGTAATTCGACTAGCTATCGAGATCCCCGTACGACTTTTCACCAATATCCCAAGGTTCATCTTAACTGACGTCTAGCAGATATTCGGAGTGAGGGCCTTTCTATGGTTCTTATCCTTTGTTGTTGACCTAGGAGCTTCCAGCTTCGACGACCGGGTGGTGGAGGGTCTAGATCTTATTCAGAATCATGTTCTACAGGTTCCCTTCTTTCTCATGAGTATACTGAGTCGAGTCACTCCAACTCTTGACAATATGTAAGTACCTCCCTGCGAGCTTATACTTTTTCATCCTTTGGTATTTTCATACTGACGCCTACAGGTTCATGATGAGCCTTGCTTTCGTTGACGAAACCTATTACGAGAAACACAAAGGGGAGGAACGTTCCACGTTACGAGATGAATATTATCCAAACTTAAGACGATATCCCAAGAGAGATGGCACAACACATAAAACAGCCACAACCGAGAACACTTCAATGTTTTTGATGAAATTTGGAAAAAAGGCAGGACTTTCTTTGGCAGTTTATGCACTATCTTATGTTCCAATCCTTGGACGATTCGTACTCCCGGCAGCTAGTTTCTACACGTTCCATAAGTATGAATGCCGACTCTAATAATCGGAAATTTTACTGAAAGTTATTAGGGCTGCAGGACTCGGACCTGGTCTCATAGTATTCGGTACGGGTATCTTCTTGCCTCGGAGATATCTCGTGATATTTTTACAGAGTTACTTTTCGTCACGCAGTTTGATGCGTGAATTGGTGGGTTTTTAACATTTAGCTTATTGTAAATGTAGCTGACTGATATAGCTTGAACCATACTTCGCCCGCATTAGCTTCACCAAGGAGCAAAAGAAAAACTGGTTTCATGATCGAGAAGGACTTTTGTTTGGATTTGGCATTGGGTTCTATATACTCCTTCGAATCCCTCTCTTGGGTGTGCTCGTCTATGGCATCGCAGAAGCATCGACAGCATACCTGATTACCAAAATTACCGACCCACCTCCACCTGTTGGGCAAGAGGACCATTTTGCTGCTAGCCAGCAAAAATGGAAGAACAAGCATGAATTCTTGAATCTCAAACTCGATCAATTAGATGCTCTGAATACCTCCAGCATGAAGGTAATCTCACCGAGTGATTCGGGCGAGAAAGGGTCCTCCTCGGCCACAGAAGTACCTCCACCATATAGCGATTTGAGGTCAAGGTAATAAATAGATGGTATCGGTGGACAGCATGGGGCAACGCTGCATGTTGGTTCAACATAAAAAGAATTTTACCATTTACTTCTGGTGTCAAACAGAGAAACAGCACGGAAAACTCATATAGAACTCTACATGTTGTTAGTCATTATGTTAGTGTTTATCTTCAAAGCCAATATGTGTTCCGGTTCACTCGATATGGAAATCCTCGAGTTAGCAGGATCTGCATCTCGGTTGAATGCTAACATGGTAGTCTTGTTGGCGGAACCACCAGTGAACCTACCTACCTAGATCGATCGGGTAATGCATGACATCTACTCGAGTATCAATTAGCTACCTGGTAACTTGTATGACTGGGTACTAGGTACGAGGTAGATAGCAACTTGTCAACTGTGAACCCTTAATAATTAATTAGGTAATATTAATATTAATATTAACATCCATTCATCCTCGAGTACTTATCATCCCATCTTAACGCCATGCGCATCTCAAAAGCCCATGAACTCCGCATTTTGCCTCCTTGTACTGAAGTCTTTCACGTTCTACTCCATTCAATACTTTTCATAGATTAAATTCGATTTGCATTCATTGATGATTGGTTCGATTCAATCCCAATTAAAGAGGGGTAATTTGTAAATTATGATAAGAACTTCATATCTATCATATCTACTAGGCGATTATCATATCTGCTTGCATATCTACCCGTACCTATCTTCTTATCATTTCTTATGTCTCTTATTCTTACGTCTCTGCTTTGCTCATATATTGATTAACGGCTTATTGTATACCATATCCAATAGAATAGATATCTAAAAGTATCATTACCTAGGTAGGTAGATAGGTAAGTAGATAGCTAGGTAGCTGGGCTACAGTATAAGTTAAGTTATCACTGCTTTTCTCTGATCACTCTCACTTTTCTTCAAATTCACCTTTCTGTAGTCTGATTCATCATACAGAGGTGCTGATTGTCGATTGTCCATTTCGTCTTCCTTCATCTGTGTGGAAAGTACGTTGGCAGCCATTAAATTATCCTACTCTTTTACTATTCTTCTTGCTAGCAACTACATCTAGTCAAAGCTCATCAAGATACAATGGGTAGATCAGAGATTCGCAATATCTGCAAAGTCTCACTTGATGAGCCTGCAGAGAACCAACCGAAACTTCACAACAGATGGCACCCAGATATTCCGTTCGCTGACACTATTAAAAATGGCGAAACGGTCAAGATAGAGTGTGTTGACTGGACGGGAGGTCAAATCAGTATGTCTCCAATTCAATTCATCTTCTGGCTAGTCCTTTTACTCATGATCAGTTTAGAAAATGATGACAATGCGGACGATGTTCAAAATGTCGACCTAACTAAAATCCACTACTTGTCTGGGCCCTTCGAAATTGAGACAGCAGAGCCTGGGGATGTTTTGATTGTTGAGATTATGGATGTCCAGCCACATCAGGAGCATCCTTGGGGCTTGTAAGTTCCTCGTACCCCAATGCCGAGTCCATAATGTTTGCTGATAATATGTAGTACTGGTAAGTGATGGCTAGCTTGAGCAGGTCCGGTTGTCTCGATATTGACTTCTGCTTCCCAGGTGTCTTCGCAAAAGAGAATGGAGGCGGGTTTCTAGATGAAATTTACCCAACGGCGTATGCCTCACTTTGAGTTGCTTCTTAGTATCTGGAACTGACAAGTAATGATCTAGGGCCAAGGCCATTTGGGATTTCGAGGGCATTTATTGTTCTTCACGACATATCCCACATGTGAAGTTTCCTGGATTGATACACCCGGGAATTCTTGGCTGTGCACCCTCAGCAGAGGTGAGTCGCAAATTTCCATGTATTATTTCCTTTCTGTGCCTGGACACTCTTTCAAGAGAACCTATTCTGGGCTTTCAAATAGTCCAGACTGCAGTCCGAGAACAAACGATTCTTGCTTGTTGACTCTAGTTCATATATTGGAATTCGTTACGTACCTCAAATTCCTTTTGCTTTCAGGCAATACTTGAACATTTCATAAAGCTTTTCGGAAGTTGAAAAGTTCCAAAGATGGAATGCAGTATTGAATTTTGGACACCCCAACCGACTCACCTCACCACCCAGCCTATGCCGCTCTTTCAACATTTACCAACCCTAATGTCGTACTTTAGATTCTGAAAACTTGGAACAAACGCGAGGGAGAACTGATCGCTGCGAACAAATTGGACAGAATCGTTGCCCAACCACCAAATCCTCAAAATGTACATGCTGGTTCGGCTTCTCAAGACATTAAAACAATTGTTGGCCGCGAAGGTGCAAGAACCATCCCAGGTATCCTAGTCACGTAAAACCGAAGTTACTTCTCCATAGCTAAGCTCTTCTTAGGTCGTCCGGAACATGGTGGAAATTGCGATATTAAGAATCTTAGCAGGGGAAGCAAAGTGAGAAAATCTAGTGAAGAAGTGCCTCGAGGTAAAGACTAATCATATCATCAGGTTTACCTCCCAGTACACGTTAAAGGTGCCAAATTTTCTGTTGGAGATCTCCATTTCTCCCGTGGGTGGTTATTATTCTATTGTAGTTTTGGATTCAAACACTAATCTTAACACTAGAGGGTGATGGTGAAATTTCGTTCTGCGGTGCCATTGAGATGTCTGGTGTCATAACCATTAACTTCAAGGTAATGAAGAATGGCATCGCAGATCTTGGAATGAAATCGCCTATATATCTGCCTGGCCCAGTCGAACCACATTATGGACCAGGAAGATATCTTACCTTTGAAGGATTTAGTGTAGATCATCATGGCAAACAGGTACGTTGTACACTCTGTCTCTACCAATCACATAAAGTACTGATGAATAACAATAGCATTTCATGGACGTCAACGTAGCCTACCGTGAGACCATATTGCGTTGCATCGAGTACCTCCGTCGTTTTGGATACTCTGATTACCAGATATATCTCCTCCTATCATGTGCTCCAGTTCAAGGTCACGTTGCAGGAATAGTGGATATCCCAAATGGTAAGCTCGCTTCGTTCTTTCCATCATAGGATTGCACGTTGACAATTTGAAACTAGCCTGTACAACTCTGGGTTTGCCGATGGATATTTTTGACTTTGATATTTCTCCATCGGGTCCTGCAAAGAAAATTGATATGGGTAACTGTGCCTTTGCGACTGGGGTCACGGAGGGCAAAGTTACCAAGGGTGGTGAGAACAGTAAGCACAGCTTCGGTGGTGGTCTGACGTTCAAGAAGTAGTAAGACATGACCTTGGACAGGTATCATGCATGACTTTTTTTAGGGAGCGAATAGTTTAGGGGCGTTTTATTTTTCGCCTGCTGGCAGTAGGTATGCAATAATCGGTCACCAATGCATCGTCCTCCGTACGAGTAGTATGGACACTTTTGGTCTCATATACCTCTCCGTAATACTTTCGATGATTGGATGAGATTCCTCAGGTAGCGCCTTGAAATACCAATATCTGCCTTGTGTTTGACCAATGTAGTATTACAAGCGTGAAAGTTCCACGAGAGATATTTGCACTTCTCTACCGGTAGGTGATTTAGCATCTGAGGTACTTCCCCCCTGTAAACTTCATTTGAACAAGGCCAAGGTATACTTCTGAGTCTCAGTATCTTTCAGTGATCGAATACCGCTAGACTCCAGACCTCCTTATAGTACAATTTTGAATTATCCTTCTTTTGTAATTTACAACATCGGTTTTAAATCACCTGCAACAGTAAACGGCGCATCCGTCTTGCTCTTGATCTCATCCACTGTTGCTCCATCAGCAATCTCAATCAGGGTAAGACCCTTTGTGAAATCAACGTCAAATACGCCCTATAAATTGTTAGTACTGTTTATTCCTTGCTACCCCATTAGGCTAAGCTAGTAATAAGCTTGCTACTCACCAACTCAGTAATAATCCTAGAAACACAAGCTTTTCCTGTCAAAGGAAACTCGCACTGCTTCACAATCTTGGCATTTCCTTTCTTATCACAATGCTCCATTGTGACCACAACCTTTGTCATGGAAGGATTGCTGACTAAATCCATAGCTCCCCCAAAGCCCTTTATCTTTCCGGGTAACATCCAATTTGCAAGATCACCATTTCCGCTCACTTGCATAGCTCCCAATATGGTCAAATTAACTCTTCCTGATCTAATCATACCAAAGCTCTCCTCGCTACCAAAAACTGCGGCACCAGGGTTGATTGTCACGGTCTCTTTTCCAGCATTGATGAGATCCGCGTCTTCCAACCCTTTTTGGGGATAAGGACCTAATCCCAAGATGCCGTTCTCTGATTGTAGCTGCACCTCGACTTCTGGTCCAACGAAAGATGGCGCAAGCATGGGCATTCCTATGCCTAGGTTGGCGTACATTCCATTTTTGAATTCTTTGGCGGCACGCCTGACGATTCTCTCTCGCTTGGCAGCGGTGTCCCCGCTACCCAGAGCACTCTTCGTCGCCGGATCTTTTGGATCTTTTGCGAAAGTGAATTTCTCGATATTCTTGGGCGTTGTTGACTGAATAACTCGCTTTACATAGATACCAGGAAGGTGTACGGCCTCTGGTGGAATCTCTCCAGGCTCAACAATATTCTCTGCTTCTACGATTGTCATCTTTGCGTTGCGCCCCATAGCACCATTGAAATTATTTGCTGCCAGTCGAAATTGACAATTTCCAAGCTTGTCAGCTTTCCATGCCTTCACAAATGCGTAGTCACCTCGAATGCTCTCTTCTAGGAGATATGGTTTACCTTGAAAGACTTTTACATCCTTTGGACAAGATAACTCCTTAGGTGTACCATCAGGGTTGTTGCGAAGCGGGAGTTCGCCAGTTTGTACAACTGTTCCAAATGCTGCTGGGGTATAAAAAGCAGGGATTCCTTTACCGCCCGAAGCACATCTCTCTGCCAAAGTTCCTTGTGGTGTTAATTCTAACTCCACTTCTCCAGTAAGGTACATCTTCTCGAAAGTCTTGTTCTCTCCTATATAACTGGCAATCATCTTCCTGATCTGCTTTGTCTTCAATAATTTCCCAAGACCTGATTCATCCGTTCCAGCATTGTTCGAGACCGCAGTAAGGCCTCTGAGCTCTGGTTTATTGACAACTTCATCAATCAGGGTATCTGGTACACCACAAAGGCCGAACCCTCCGCACAGAACTGTGGTATCTGGCTTCATGTCTTTGAGAGCCTCGGATGCCGAGGGAAAGACTTTGTTAATTTCATTGCGACAGGAAGTCGATGCAAATGTGCGAGCTAGTAATATTGATTGCTAGAGACACCGTTAGAGTGATACATGAAGCCGAAGATGCCAAAGAGATACCTTTCTACTATTTCTGGTATAAGCTTTCGCAGTCCGTAACCATAGACTGGTAGACATTTTTGTGAGATGAATGCCAAACGAATTGAAGAAGTAAACAGAGATACAGCTGGTTTGTACTAGGTAGTACTGTATCTCTTGGATACAATGATTATGCAGATCAAGGGGAGTAAAAGAAACAACAGTGACCAAGTTTTATTGTGTTAATTCGGTTCATAAAGGTGGAAGGCAATAAAATGTAAGTTACTACATGAGGTAGCTATGTTATGTTCTCCGAAAATCTGGGGTCAGATGAGTTCATACATATATCCTATGGAAACCGAGGGGCATACGAGCGGAAATGATTCATCGGAATGATTCCGCACTAACCTCATGCACCAGAACACAACCTTATTACCTACCTATCTCCAGTATCTACCTCATCCGTAGATCGAATACTGTGTTACCCGAGACTTCCTTTCCATGTCTCAGAACATGCGGAGGTCAAGTTTGATTTACCAATTATCAGTCATAGTTTGTCACGTGGCAAGCGCACCTTAGAGGCAATATATACTTATACCATACTGAGAAATACCTATTGGAGCTTATGCACATACCATGCATATCGCGGTTATTAACCAGTTGGATACTGTTTATTACATGGCTTAGATGGCTGGAATCAGCAGGGAAGTTGTTATAGTACATTACAAGATATCTTTGACGACAGAACAAACTTCCATATCCACCAGCTCAACCACGGACTGGTTCAACTTATCGGCATATTAACAACAGAGAGAAAGGGAAGTTGGGCATATATCACCATTTCTTTCATTAAGGATGATGGAAAAGATTTTGCATTAACTATGGGTATTCAATATGGTATGGTTCGCAGTATTGTGATCTAGAGAAGCTACCTGGCAAGAACCTTTCAGGCTTCTTCTATCAAAAAGCCACTTCTCTTTCTTTCGCTTGATAACTACTGTCATACCAAATATTAAAGCAAACTCGCGTACTATGCTTTGGTATATATACACAGCAAAATTTTCATAAAACAACAACGCGTTTGTTGCCTGTTCTAAAGGATTGTCTAACTCACCAGTTCGGAAACAGAATAATCGAAGGCATAATCACGGTTTTCGGGGTGCAGATGTTAAATGCATATACATGTATACTTAGTTTTGTAAAACAGTATCATTATATATAGTCCCACCCCTAACTAACAGTTACGCTCTATATCACATACCAAAACACAACACTCCGATTAAGATATCAGATTAACAAATGCATCTCTGGGTATTCGAGATATAAGTTAAACCTGGATAAATTGCGCTTTATTACCAACAATAAATGGTTTGGGTTCTTAATTAATAGTTTGTAACGCGAATGCCATATAAAAACTGAATAAACAAAATCAAAAGTATCCTTAAAATCTATAATGAAAGAGTTAAAGAAATAACCATCTGTTTACATTATATATAGCTATATATATAATTAAAGTATATGCGGATAATCGTATATGATTATACATATAACTGAAACATATATAAAGGTTTATATACGAAGGACGAAATCACATAAAGTAAAACTAGCCTATAAATTTAAATTAGACTTTAACTAGTTCTTATAAGTTTATTTAAATGCTTTTATAGAGTTTTAAAGCTATTTTCGATTTAAACATAAGCTTTTTATTAGAAATATAGTATTAAAAAGATTTTTTAATTATATATTTATTAATGCTTTTAACTCGTTTTATATTTCTTTTATTACTAAAAAAGTATTCTTAATAATATTAAAAATAATAAGGAATTTTATAAGATTATTAATTAATATAAATTTAATCCTAATTTTGAATTCTTACCTTTAAAATTGATTGTATTTTTATTAAAAAATATTATAGAAAAAAGTAAAAACGTTATATTTTAAAAGTTTTATATAAATTTAGCATTATAAATAATCTAATTTATGATTTTTTTAAATAATAATAAAACTTTGATATTTTGATTTAAAAATCTTATATTTCCCTAAAAATAAATGAAATAAAATATTATAAATAATTTTAATATTTTCTTAGATATTAATTAAGTTATAATATAGTTTTTAAAGTTTATTAAAAACTTGGTTAAATGTATTTTATAAAATATATACTTTTCTTATTTAGTTTTTAGCTTTTTTTTATAAATTTGCAAATTAATAAAGGTCATTATCATATTTAAAAGAAACAAAAAAAATAGGTTTTTAATCTACTTTTAAAGATTTATAATATTAATTTCTTATATCTTTAAGAACTTAAAAAGGGATATATAAATTATAAATCAGTTTAAAATAATTTTTATTAATAATATATTTAATTTTTAATATAGTAAAACATTTTCTAAATAATTGATTATAGATTTAGTTATTAATTTTATATATATAATATTTAAATTACATTTACTTAGAATTTTGAAATTATATCAATTATAATGAATATTTAAAAGATAGTTATTACATTATTTAAAAAAATATTTATTAAATAAAATGATTTAATGGAATTAATTATTTATATTTCTCAGATTTATGAATTCTTTTTTTATCAAAAAATAAATATAAATTTACTTGAAAAATTTAATAATTCTTAATAATAAAATAACTTATAGAAGTTTTCAAATGTTATTGTTATTTCTATAACTTTATAAATTAATATTTAGCAAAGTTTGTAATTTAACATACTATTTTTAAAGTCTAATTGTCTTAATAATTTTATATTTGTATAAAGTATTTCTTTCTTTCTTTAAATTATAATATTAGATTTTATTTATTGAAATTGAAAATATTCTTTATTAAAATTTAAAAAAAAAATAATATTTATTTTCGAAAAGCTGAAAATGATTATTTGATTAGAAAAGAAAAGGGGTTATAATTTTTAGTATATATTATTAATAAGAAACTTAATATTATATTTATTATTATCATTAAAAAAAAATAACTTATGTTTAAATAATTAAAAATTTAGTTTAATCGAAAATTAACTTTTAAATATTATATTATAAAAAGGATTACTATAATCTTTATTATAGTTTATTGTATTAAAAAAAGTAATTAAAATAATTAATAATTCTTTAGTTTTGGTTTTTAAAAAGGTATAGTAATTTATATAATACTTTTTTTAATTTATAAAAATAGAAATATAACATACTAAAAGAAAAAAACTTTTTAAATTATTATAAATAAATTAAAAGTATACTATTAATATTAAAATTATTCAATATATATTAATAATAAAGAAGATATTTTCAATATAAAAAACTATATTTAATATTATACTTTTTGAGAATTTAGATTTATTTTCTAATAAATATTATACTAAAAAAAGTAAAACTTCAATCTATTAAATGATACTTTTATCTATTATTAAAGAATGTAAAGTATAATTTTTATAAGCTATTAAAATTAAGATTTAGTATTTAATATAAATTTTCTTTGATATTCTTAGGTTTATTTTTATAGCTTTTATAATTTATACTAAATTATAAAAACAGATTCTATTAAAAGAATTAACAAAAAAACAATTATAATTATTTTTTTAAAAATAATAAGCTTTTTTATTTTTTTAAAGGTATTATTTTTCTTTTTAATAGATTTTAAAAAAATTAAAGATAGAATTAAATTCATAGATTATAGGTTTATTGTTTATTAGAACAAAAAAGTAGATAAATTGAGATTTGGGAATTATTAATAATACATTTTATGTTTTTAATATAAAGGTTATTATAGTTTGAAAGGATTTTGAATATATTATAGAAATATTTAATAATGTTTCAACTTAATGTTCTTAATTTTGTATTAATAATATTTTTAGTAATTTAATTTTTAAAAGGTATTATATTTCAACAATTAGTAAAAAATACAAAAATTTATAAAAAAAGGAAAATGTTAAATATGTTTATTTTAATATCAAGATATAACAATAAAATTTAGAAACAAAACGAAGTCAAATTTCTTATTGGTTTATCAAATTTATGAATCTTTTTTGAAATACAATTGAAATTAAAAGAAAAATTGTACTTTCAATTTTTGAAAAAAAGTTTTTAGAAATGTCGAAGAAGAAAAAGGTTATACGAATGTAAACAAAATACCAAAAATAAGAAAATTGCAAAATATTTATAATTAATTGAAACTAAACAAAAAGCGTAAATATAGAATGTGAATAATCAAGGTATAATAGAAAGTTATTTTAAAATTCTATAAAAGAAGGAGATATGAAAGCAAATATGTATTTAAATTTGTTTTCGAAAACCTTTTTCAATGTTTATAATTCTTTTTATAATATTTATTATTTTGATTGAATTGATTGTAGAAAAGAGTGATATTTTTTGAGTTGATAATAATTCTTTTTTAATTATTTTAATTATTTTATTCATTAAATAAAAAAATCTTCTTTATTATATATATAATATATATATATGAATTCCTTCTATAATATTAAATATAAATAATTTGGGATAATGTAAAAATTATGTTTATTAGAAAAACGAGTATAATCTACTTCATGTAAATATCGATCTATTACAATTAATACAATTATAATTATTTTTTAATAATTGAATTTATTTAGGCAGTATAATTCAAAAATTAGGCTAGATAAAATTTGTTAAATCGAAATTATAAAGTTAATAAAAAATAGTATTTCAATGGAATATTAAGTACTAAGAAATACCTAAATCTTTATTAAGCTATAAAACCTTATATTTATAAACTTTTTCAGATTTTATATATTATTAGAATCCTTTTCAATTTTTTGATTACAATTATTTATAATATTAATTAATAATGATGAATGAAAATTTTTATGTAGTAAATGGATTATGCATACTTTATAAAATTTATTTAAAGAAAATCTAGAAGAAATTTTTATGATATCTATAATCTTCAATTTAAAGAAAAACTTGTAATTTGATTTATAATTTCAAAATCAATTTTGCATTTAAAAAATAAAGTTTTTATAAAATTTTTAAAATAAAGAAATTTTTTATATCTAATTATATGTGATCTTGAAAATTTTGATTGATTAAACAATAATATAAATTTATTAGTTGGAATATCTTCTTTTAAAATTTGCAATATTTTCTTTTTTAGTATAAACGATGATTTTTTTGATTATATATAGTAGAAAATATAAGTATTTTATATATTCAAATCATTAATTGATTTAAAATTATTGAATTTTCAGATTTAAACATTTCGAAAAAAATAACTATACAATATTTTATAAAAGAAGTTAAGCTTTTATAAAGGTTATATTAAAAGATTATTTAAATAGAATTAATTATAAAAAGATATACTAATTATTCGTTTTAAAAATAATTAGCAAATGATTCTAACTATTTATTGTAGATATTAATTACAAATACTTATTTAATTATATGTTTACAATAGTATATAATGAATAGTTTAATATTAATATTCGATATTCATTTCAATCTATTTTGAAAATTCTAATACAAGTTAAGCATCTTAACTTCAAAGGATTATATTAAAAGCTTCTTAATATTTATATATATAACAGATATAAAGCTCTCTTTATTATTGAATATTAATTCTTAAATCATTTGGAATGGATAAGTCCAGTACCTCACTTTCCGGTCATCTTCCCTTTCTAATTACTTTTATTACTAAAAATGATCGTTTTTCATATTTATAACATTTTTGATATTGATGATTATAATTTGAAAATTTAATCAAAAATTTGAAATATAATTATTAATTAATATAAGTAGATTTGAATTTTCTACAATCTTCTTATAAAAACCTATAAATAATTAAACTTTCTTATTTTTTATCAATATATAAATCCTATATAAAACTAAAGCTTTTCTAAAATGCCAAAAACTTTTTAACCAAATTGATTAAAAATGAATCACATATCGTTTTAAAATAATTATATCCTGTTTATTCAAAAATCTTAAAGATATAAATTCATTTTATATTTGTTTATAATTATATTATGAACTTCAATTCTAAGTTTAAAGTTAATATCTTTATTCATTATAAAGTTATAAACACGAAAAATAACTGTTTTTAATAATGAAAGTAACCGGAAAGATAGGGTGGCCAGAAAGTAAAGTATTAGACTTATTATTTATTTTATTAACTTATTAATAATAAACGAATATTTTCTATAAGCCCACTTATATCAAATATATACAGAGATTATTTGTACTTAGTATTAATAATCTAGTATAATTATATAATAGTAAATCGGCTTAAATCATCAAATACTATAATTTCTTCCAATTTTCAAACTTAAATATTATTGAATTTTCAAAAATCCATTAATTTCAAATAATTTGCTAATAACATTAAATTATAGGATAAGAATATATATATTTAAATTAATAATATTTTTGTAAATTTTTTAAAACTATTTATTTAAATGTTTTTAATCAACTATTAAAATTGATTCAACTTTTTTATTTTGTTTTATTTTAAAGATTAATTATTAATATAATTATCTATTCTATTCATAAGAAAATCATTTTTTTGAAATGATATATAGTAATAAAGTTATAATTCGTTAAAATCTTTATTTATCTAGTTAATTGAATAATCAAGTAGGTAAATAATCAATAATATCTATGTATTATAAGATTTGTAGTTTAATTAAATAATTATTATGATTTTTGAAAATTATATTATTAGGGTTCAATATATTAAATGTATAAAGAGCTTAGTAGTATTATAAAAACATTTTATATTTATTTTATTATATTTCAAATTTATTATGATACTAAACAGAGTTTATATATAAGAGAGGTTTTTAATAAAAACGAAAAATATAATATTATTCAAGTTTATAGAATTCTTTAAAAGTTACATTATAGTTCATTTTAATATTAGCAAAAACGGAATATCATTTAATATTAAATTTTTTGTAAAATACAAATTTTATATATTATTATAATATATGAATTCTTTCATTTTTTAATAACACTTTCTTTATTAGATTAATGAAATTATGTTAATCATCATTTCTTTTATTTTTTATTATTATGAATTAAATTATTATTTTTATCAATTTTAAAGATAGAAATGAATTATTTATATAAATCAATATTAAAATAGTTTCATACATTTTAAAAAAAATTATTAGTTTTATAAAACTTGAGTTTTAATATAATTATGCTATTTTAAATATTCTAATCAATTTCTTAAATTATAATAATATTATTATATTTATTTGAGAAGAATTGATAAAAGAAAAAACCATTATTTAAATTATTCTAAACTTTATAAAATTATAAATTATTTTATTATAACAACGATTTTTCACTAGAAAAGATATTTATTTTTTTTTCTTTGAAATCTATAATTTTTTTCAAGTTGTTTTTATTATAATAATATGTTTAAGTTTATTGAAAAAGAGCTTATACTAAATTGCTATAATTCTGGTTATTAAAGCAACTATAATTTTATTAAATATATTAGGCCCTTTGATTATATATATTATAGTATTGAAATTAATTGGTATAATAGATTCTTTAATATTAATTATATTTAAAATCTTAAATGTACTAATTGTTATACTCTTTTTGAATTCAATTATTCAAGATACTTTAGAATTTCAATTTATAAAAATAGTGAAGGAATTAGGTTTATTTATAAAGAATTGGATATTATTTATAAATATAATAATAGTTTATATAAAGCTATTTATACTTTTATAACGTTTATGAAATCTAAAACTATATACTTTTAAAAACTTAATTAAGATATTAATATTGCTTTTATTGAATGTAAATGTAAAAAACTATTATAATATATAAAAACATTAAATTCTTTTTGAATAAGTTTAAAAAAAACTAAACATTAATATTGATATCTAGATTTAAAAACTTTATATTATTTTTTAGAATCTTTGAAAAAAGAATTTTTATTATAAATTTCATATTTTATTTAAATATCTCAATATTAAAGGATATTAATAAACTCTTGATAATCTTTAATAATTTTCTTATATTAGTATCATATAAATAAGATAATAATATAAAATTGTAATAAATAAACTTAATTGGAAGATATTTAAATTAATTCAGTTAATATTAATAAAAAACTTCTTATTTATTTAATAATTGTTATTATTTTATATTTGTAAAACTTGATATTATTTATATTTAAATACTTTGAATTATAATTAATATTCAAATTTCAAACTATTTAAAGTATGATTATTATATTTTAATTAACTTTTAGGGTTTTGAAGATTTTGAAAGTTTCTTTAAGTTCAAAATAATAATTTATATTTTTAAAAGTATAAACTTTTATATTGCATAATATTATTTTATCAATAATAAGGATTTGATATAAACTAATAATAATATTAATATTCTAAATATTTGCTATTGATTTATTATTTTAGTAAAATAATAGATTATGTATATACTTTTTATTATTTAATAAATAAAGATTTTAATATTTATTATAATTTATTCAAATTTAAAAATATAATTTTGTTTATAAAAAATGATAATTTAGTCTATTAGTTTATTAATAATAAAATAAATTTTATTAGACTTCTTAGTAAATTTATTTATAAAATTGAATATGTTTTAGATTTAATTCTTTTAAATATTCTATTTATATACATATTAATATTCTCAAAAAAATACATATTTAACATTAAATTACAAAAATACAGATAAGTTCTATTTTTGATAAAAGTAAAACTATATTGAAATACTATTATTTTAAAGTATTTTAAAAAAACTGAATGAAGTAAATTTTTCAATTTTGTTATGGTTAATATGATCTGATTATAGGATTTCTAAATCTTAATTATTAAGAGTAATATCAAAGAATATATATACAATTTTATTATTATAATTGAATTTTATTCTTATAATTAACTTGATATTACAAATCACTAAAAAGTTTAATAAAAATCAGGGTTACTTTATTATTTAGTAAATTTCAATATATTAAAAAGCTTATAAAAAGCATTTTAAGATTTATAAAGCTTGAAATTTTTCTTATAAAACCAAAAACTTTCAATGTATCATTTAAATTATTAAAAAAAAAGATTATTAGAGAATATCATTAATAATATTAAGAATAATGAGGAATTCTATAAAAAACTATCAATTAATATAAATTTAACTTCAATTTTAAATTCTTACTTTTAAAAATTAATAGTATTTTTATTTAAAATTATTATAAAAAAAAAGTAAAAAAGGTTATATTTTGAAGATTCTCATTGAATTTAATACTATAAATAATGTAATTTATAATCTTTTCGAACAATAATATAACTTTAATGATTTGGCTCACAATTTTATATCTTTCTGAAATAAATGAAATAAAACATTATAACTGTTTTTAGTATTTTTTAAATATCAATTATATTATAATTAAGCTTTTTAACCCTATTAAAATCTTGTTCAATATATTCTATAAAATATATATTTTTTTATTATTTAGATTTTAGCATTTTCTCATAAAAACTTAGAAATTGACAGAAATTATTATAATATTTTAAAAGAAACAAAGTGAACAAATCCTCAGTTTGCTTTTTAAAAATCTATAATATTAATTTTTATATTTTTTCAAAAGCTTAAAAAGGACAATAATTCATAAAACTAGCTTGAACAGCTTTTATTAATAATGTATTGAACTTTTAATATAATAGAATGCTTTCTGAATAGTTAATTCTGAATCTAATTATCAATTTTATATATAAAATAATCAATTATATTTTGATCTTGTTTCCTTTGTTTTATTTTCTTATAAATTAAGATATTAATATTTAATATAATTTGGTTAAATCTAAAATATAATTTATTTATAAAATCTTAAAGGAATTATATAAAATCATTAATTCATATAGATTAAAGTCTTAATCTCAAATCTATATTCTTAAAGATTAATAATATTTCTATTAAAAATATTATAAAAAATGTAAAGATATTTCATTTAAAGGTTTTAAATAACATTAACATTACGAATAACCTAATTTATAACTCTTAGAAATAATAATAAAACTTTAATATTCTAATTTGAAATTTCTTCATTTTCTTAAAAAAATAAAAACTCAATATTATAAATATTTTTAATATATTTTTAAATATTAATTAGAATACAATTGAGCTGTTGAAAATTTAATAAAACCCTATTATATATATATTATAAAATATTTATTTCTATTCTTTAGTTTATAGTTTTATTCTACAAATTTAAATATTAATAAGGATTATTATAATATTTTATAGAAAAAGAAATTTATTAATTTGCTTTTAAAAAGCTTATTATATATCAATCATTTATATTTTTTGAGGAATTAAAAAGGACGATAATTTATAGATTAGTTTAGAGAGCATTTATTACTAATATATTAACTTTTTAATATAATAAAGCATTCTCTAAACAATTAATAATAGATTAAATTATTAATTTAATATATAATATTAAAACTGTTTTTATCGAAAATCTCAAAATTATAATAGTTATAATAAATATTCAGAAGGTATTAATATAATTTAATAGAATTACTTATTAGTATCTTTTAAATTTATAAACTTTTTGTTAAAAAAATGTAAATTTATTTTAAGAATTGAATAACTTTTAGTTGGAAAGTGATTTATAAAACCTTTTGAAAATTATTATTATTCTTTATATTATATATATTTTATTTAACTGAATTTGTAACTCGAAATATTAGTTGAAAATTCAATTATAATAATAATCTTTATTTGTATGAAACATTTCTTTTTCTAGATTATAATATTAGATTTTTATTTGTTAAAATCAAGAATATTCTTTATTAAATCTTTAAAAAATAAAATAAATGTTTAATTTCAAAAAACTGAGAACAATTTATTTAATTAAAAAAATAGAAATTTTATTTATTATATATGTTATTAATAAAAAATTTATTGTTATATCTGTCATTACTATTAAAGAAAAAGGGATAATAATTTATCATTTAATACTTAGGCATTGAATTCGGTTAGAAATTAATTTTGAATATTATATTATAAAAAGAGTTGTTAAAATTCAGATTTTAGTTCATTATATTGAAAGATTCATTTAAACTGTTAACAATTTGTTTAATTTTATCTCTAAAAAACTGTACCAACTTATATAATATCCTTTTTCATTTATAAAATAAAAATATAATATATTCAAAAAGACCTTTTTCAAATTGTTATAAATAAACTAAAAATATGTTATTAATATTAAAATTGATTAGTATATATTAATATTTTAAAAAACCTTACTATCAATAATTGAAGAAGTATTTTTAATATAGAAAATTATATTTAATATTATATCTTTTAAGGATTTAGGTTTATTTTTTAAAAAAGTTATATTAAAGAAAATTAAACTTTAATTTATAATTTATATTTACGTAATGAATTCTATTTATTTTTGAATCTATTAAATCATATTTTTATCTATTATTAAAGAATGTAAAATAAAATCTCAATAAATTATTGAAACTAAAATTTAATATTTAATATAAATCTTTTATAATTTTTTTAAAATTCATATTTTAATTATTACGTTTTGTATTGACTTATAAAATTTATTTTATCAAAAGAATTAGTGAAACAGTGATTATGATTACTTTTCAGAAATAATACATTTTTTTATTTCTTACAGATATTGTTATTTTTTTTAGATAGATTCAAATAAATTAGAAATATGAATAAATTTAAATTTAAAGATTATGAATAAAATTTTTTTTATTTTCAATATGAAAACTATTAGAATTTGAAAAGGTTTTGAATATATCATAGAAGTATTTAATAATATTCTAATTTAAAACTTCTAATTTTGTATAAATAATATATTAATAATTTCATATCTGGAAAATATTATTTTATACCTTCTTCAATAAGTTTTTTTAAATTTATTAAAAGATTATATATAAATATTGAATGTTAAAATATAATAAGTATTTAAATTTATTAATAACGAAAAAAGTTTTATATCTAAAATTTTCAATTTCGATATTAAATAAAAACAATAAATTTTTAGAAAATTTAAATATTAAAATTTTGGTTTATAAAATCAAGCATTTAATTTAATTTGTTTAAGTGTTAATTTTATCAAGTTCTAATATTTATTTCAATTATAAAGATTCTTTTTAATATTATAAAAAATCCAAATAAAAAAATACTAATTTAAAATATTTCTATAATTGATTTGAAATATTGAAAATTTAATAATTTTTTAATTAACAATTTAAACGATTTTATACTTTTTCCTATATTACAGTAAAAAACTTCAAATATGAAATAAAACTAAAATTATTTTTATTCAAACTTATTTAAATTAAAAAATGATGAAGTCTTATTTTGAAATTTTATTCAAAATAATTATAGTAGTTTTTTTTTCCTTTTTTTCAATTTACAAATATTAAATTTTTTAAAAAATTCCTTTTATCTATTATATTCTATATTAATGAAAGTTTTAAACTTATAAATATTTTTTTTATTTATGTCTTTTATCTTACAAATCTTACTGTATATATATCATTCTATTATTTTAATAATTAATATTTAAATATTTTATTTTATATCTTTTGAATCCCTATTTTAATTAATAAAAAGAATTTTTATAAACAAACCTTTATTTATTTTTCCAGTATATTTTTTAAAATTATATTTAATTAAATTTATATTGATTTCAAAAATATATTTTTAAATTGAATCTAATTGATGAATTCGTAAATTGAATGTATTATTATATTTGTTCAAAGGTTTTTAGAATCAGGTTTTAAACCTTATTCATTCATTATAAAATATTATTACTACTGTTCCTATCATTATAAGATATATATATGTATATTTTAAGAAAAAATTTAAAAAGGAATATAATTTATATATAAAAAGTAAGTTTTCAAAATAGTAACTACATTTTTGAATTTCAATTCTAATTTGCTTTAGAAATCAAATCTTTTTACTTATTTAATATCTATTTCGATGAATTAACCTTAATTATTATCTTCAGTGATATTTTAACTAAATTTACAAGCTTTTCCTAATAAGTATATTTACGGTACAACTCTAACAAAACATTTTATTTATATTTCATCAGATCAATCGATTATTAAGATTTTTATAAGCGATTTCGAAAGGTTAAAAACAATTAGTTTCATTAAACTAATCGTAATAATATTCTAGAAGCTTCATTGAGTTTAGACAATGTTGGGATTGATTACAGTGTACAAAGAATGATATATAAGTTATTGATGTTTTCATTAATCAAGATTTAGAGAATAATTTATAACATATTACTATAATACAACAGTATCTTATAGATTCGAAAATGTTTTTTATAATTATCGTTTTTTTCAAAAACGATTTTGTTTTATTTAGTAACGTAATAAACTTTTCTTTTGAAAATATAGATCGAATTTAATAAGCTTCAATATATAATTTGAATTTTGATTATTGAATTTTTGAATTTATGAAAAATCTAATATTAAAAAACCACAAGATTCTTTGTAGTAAACATTAGTATACTAGTATTTTTAAGAGGAAATATAATAAAAAGGATTATATTATTCCAAAACTCTTTAGAAAAGATTGTTTTAGTTATAATAATGCATAATGTTTAGACTCTTTAATATTATTAGTATACTAGTATCTTAAAATTTATTGTTTCTATAGAATCATTATTATTTAAATTTAAAACAAAATTTAATAAAATCAATTAAATAAGGATATAGATAATATTTTGTAGATACTTTATTTAGTTTAAGCTTTTTATGGTTTGATTAAGTATCTTATTAATAATAATAGAAGTGCTGAGTTATGTTGTTTAAATTAAAATTTATCTTTAAGTATTATTATTAGTAATTTCAGTATTTATTTGAATAGTAATGTAATTGTAGGAATCATTATAATTCATATTATAAACTTCTTATTATTAGCAAATTGTAATAATATATTATCTACATTTTAAGAAAGATTTATAATGAGGTTTAGAATGAAGGATTCGAATTCTATATTATATTTTTTTAAAATCTAAGTTAGTCATAATAGAATAATAATATTTATTAGTATTCCTTATGATTTCTATATTCAAAAGATTTGAAAAAAAACTTGAAGTTTAAGCATTATAAATCTGAAATTATATTAGTATTAATAATGTTTAAAAGAAAGGAGAAATTTTAAGTTAGGATATAATAAGCAAGCAGTTTAATATATTATATTAATTTAGAGTTAGATTATTTAGACTTTTATATATCTGTAAAAATATTATTTAGTATATATATAATATTAACATTTTTCATAGGTTAGCAAAAGTCGATCTTTAATTTATACATAGTACTAGTTTTCTGGACTTTCTAATATATAAAGTTTATAAAGCGAATAAAAGGTTTTATAATAAATATCTACTTATATATGAATGCTTTTAAGAATTCTACTATTCAAATTTTTCAAATTTAATTTTATATTAAAAAACAGAAAAAAAAAAGGAAACGTTGAACGGATTTGTCGATAAAAGCAATATTTTAGTATTCAAAAATGCTTCGAAAAAATTAAAATTGAATAACAAATTTAAAAAAAGCTTTAAATAATAGTTTCGTTATTGATGTTATCTAATGAAAAAAATCATAACATTTTCGTAATAACAAATATTCCCTCTTTAATATTAAATTATTAATAGCTTTTCCACATAAAAACACATACTTTAAAATTTCCTTTAATCTATTACTTCTTAATATATCATTTGTTTTTTTTAAATAATTCTAATAAAATAATAAATTATCAAATACTAGTTTGATAATAGTAATAATTGTTTCTTTTACTTATATTAGTTCTTAGCTATTCTAAGCAATCTTTAATAACTCCTTTAAATGTAATTATTCGATAAATTTCTAATTTGATAATAATCATTTTTTATAACAAACGAAAAAAGTAACCAATAGATTAACTTCATATTTAATTTATAAACTTTTACTAATTTTTAATTTCAATCTATAAATTTCTACTAACTTTTGAAAAATTCCAAAAATCAAAATTTAATGTTATTAAACTTTTTTATAATATTATATATTTAATTTTAAATTTATCTATGAAATTTTGAATATAATAAAAATGCTGTTCTAGTATTTATAAATTAATTAGCTTATAAGTAAATATGTAATACATTTATTTAATTATCATGTATATATAACTATTATAATCTTATATATTATAGTAATAATAATAATATTTTATAACAAATAGATAAGGTTTAAAGCTTAATTCTAAAAACCTTTTAGAAGGCATAATATTATATTTGATTAAGAATTCAATTAATTGAATCTAATTTAGAGATATATTTTCTTTTTCAACTAGTATAAGTTCAATTGAATATAGTTTTAGGAAACAAATTGAAAAATAAGTAGAGATTTTTTAAAGAAAACCTTTTTTATTGATTAAAAAATAAATTTGAAAACTAGAACTTAAAAAAAGTTTATATATTGATAATTAAAATATTTAAAAAGTATATGTAATAAAATTTATAAATTAAAAATGTCGGTATAATCATGTGACGCGCTTAGCTTCGTGCTAACGCTTCGACATTCTACATAGTAGTCATTTTATAGCTTTTAGATAATGATCCTTTAAAGTAATAATAATATAATTATAATATACCTATTATTGACTTTCACCTTTCACTAGGTGGAACTAATAATATTAAAATAGTTTGGATTAATAAAAAGGAGAAGTTTTTTTTCATATAATATATAGTATAAAAAAAAGAAGTATAAATATCAAATATATATTAATAAATAATATATTATTTAGATTAGAATATTTAAGAAAGCATAGATTCATTTTTAGGTAAATAAATTATTCATAGATAGATCATATTAATTATAAGCTAAAAAATTAATATAGAAAATGTAAAATAATCATAAAGGTCTTAAAAATTAAAACTTAAATAATCATTTTAAATTAGAAATACATTAAATTAAGATTATAATAGAAAGTTGAAAAAAGTTATTTAGTATTTATAATATATTAAAGTATTATATATCATTTTGGAAACTTCTTTTAACTTTTACATTAATAATTCTAAAATATTATCAAAAACAATAATTTTGAAAAATGTTATTTAAAAGAATACTTTTGTATAATCAATTATAACTAAATGTAAATTGAAATTTTTTTAAAAAAATAATATTTTTAGAGTTATGTACAAAATTACATTGGTAAACTAAAAGCTATTACATAATTATTATATTTTAAAACATGAATTCAATTATTTTAACAAATTGATTCAAAGGAAAGTATGATTAATGATAAAAAAAATGTCTTTGAAAATATAGAATTAATTTTTATAAAACCTTTATTTACATACTGAAATATTTTATATTATATATATTATTAGTTAAAATTGTAAATAGAAACTGAAAAATTGATAATATAAATATTAATAAAACATTTTCAAATAAATAATTAATAAATATCGATATGTATAGAAAAATATTGAATTATTTCGATAATATATTTTCTGAAATTAAATAATTCAATTGCTCATACTTTGAATTGGAAAATTCATTAATTCAAAAGAATTAATAATAGATATTAATCTTTTTATTAAAAAAAAGTATGGATTCTTTTCTATGTAAACAATTTATTAAGAATTAAAAATTAAACAAATATTAATATTATAAAAGATATAATAGAAAAATAATAGAAATGTAAGAATTTTAATAAAATAATTATATTTTAAAAAATTAAGCAAACCAAAATTAATAAGAAAAATTCTTCAAAATTTATAAATTGTTTTATATGAGAAGATTTTTTTATAATTTCAATATTAATTTCAATAATAATGAAGAAATATCTTGCTTATTTAATATAATTATAATAAAAAGCGAATAAGAATGATTTTCTTTATAAAAAATAATAAAACTTTATATTTATTGATTATAAATAATAATATATAGTCATTGATATAGTAGAAATTAATATATTAAAATATAATAAAAACAGGAACTATTATAATATATAAAAGTTATGAAAAGATTATATAAATAAAAAAATTAATTATGAATTTGAAAGAACAATTAAAGAAAGAGATTTTGATTGTAATACTTTATTATAATAATGTTGATAAAGTTAAATAAATATAAAAAAAAAATTTATAATAAAAGTAAATATATTAATATCAAATGATATTACATTCAAAAAAGTACAATAAATGTTAAAAAACTTGAACTTTTATAAATTCTTAAAATTGAATAAAGAATTAATATTTTTATAAAACGATTTATTTATTTCAAATCTATAATATTTATAAAAGCTTTAGAATTTTATACACTAAATTGATAATAAAATTAGAATTCAAAATGTTATTCTAAAACAAAAATTAGAGTTTTTTTACAAAATAATTCAATAACCTATCTTTCAATCGAAATGCTTTTCGACGAATCATTTATTAAATCTTTTAATTTAAATATTTCAATTTCACTAATTCGATTCATAAACTATACTAATTATATTCAAATATACAATTCAAATGTCATTTTCTTTATCTAATTAATAAGTTTAAATGAAAGAAGCATTTTTATACTATATTGTAATATAAAATTGAAAGATATTGAATTTTATAGAAAATATTAATATTTTGAATATGTAATTGAAATGTAATACTATTATGAAAGTTAATGAAGTTTGATATATATATAATCTAATAATAGCTTTAATATGTTATATTATTAGATTCTAATTATAAAGGGAATATTACAAATGGCATTGTGTACATACTATATAACAATATATACTCTTAAGTCATACCTTATATTATACCTTATTATTGAATATTTCACTATACAAAATATATTTATAATATAATATATATGCAATTCGCTATCTAATTCTAATAAACCTATTTTCTAATAGAAGTTTACAAAAGTTTTCAGGAATAACAATTTAATAATATATATATATAAATATTATTGGATAGTATTAAAGATATTGAAATAATAATAGGAATTATTAAAAAACTATAGTAATCAATAAAAATTAATAAAAGTCAATAAGTAATAATAAATACTAATATTTACTTCTAATGATTAATAAACATAATTTCATTATTAATAGCGTTTCTTTATAATTTAATAATATACCAAATCAATATAATATAGATTTAGTAGATAACAAAAGAAAAAGGTTTTTGTATAATATTAATATTTTTATAATATTAGAGGGTATAATTATATCTCTAATGATTATTAGTTGAAGAGTTTATATCTTTACTAATAATATGAATTATAATATTAGTAATACTCTTATAGTTTAATAATATACTAGATTATTATAATATAGATTTAACAAATATTAAAAAACGAAAGCTTTCTTTTAATATTCTTATTATAAATTATTACTAAAGGATATAATTATATTATTAAATATTTTAATTAAAATTTATTATTATTATTAAGGGATATAACTATTATATTAATGATACCCTTATAATTTATTAATACACTAAATCATTATAGCAAAAGTTCAAAAAAACATAGAATAAAACTAGCTTTTATAAGAAATTATTATTAAAGGGTGTAAACTTATACCCTTTAAAGCTTTTTATTTATGATTTCATATCTTCATTAAAAATATCCCCAACTTTTATAGATCTTCGTAAAAATTAGTATTCAATTTTATATCATTAGCTTATTTTAGAATTGATGTAGATTTGTACGTATTCATTATAAAATGATTTAAAGCGGTATAAAAGGGTGTTAATCACTTAAAGAGGATTTAAAAGTAAGATAATGCTGGCGATTGTTTTAGAGAATCTCAAATTCTACTATAGAAAATAAACCCCCTTTATTGATCTATATAATTCGTATTATTATTCACTTTTGTTATTATTATTATTATTATTATTGATATCAACATAATTAGCCTAGTAGGTTATCAAATTAATATTACTATTATTAGTATTTAAATTCATTGACATTCATTATTAGTAGTATTTCTCAATCATAAAGTTGTTAAATAAGTTTTTAAAAGTAATGGTACTTATAATTATAATAATATTATTATTATATTGAAAAATATACTGAAATGATTTCAAATTTAAGGTGTTAAAAGTAAGGCTTAATCAACGCTAAGAATACTCGTTTTAAACAAAGTTCTTATTTTACGATTGTTTTCTAATTATTTATATTGATATTTTTGATATTTTTAGTATTTCTATGACTATTTTTATTGTTTTCATCATTAAAATTATTTGAATGAAATTGAATAACTCATTATAACCACTTTCTTAATTTTTTCATAATGATTTTCAAATTATTGCTTTTTCCAATTTCTATTATAATAAAATTCAATTTATTATATATTTCAAAAACAATTTTAAGATTATCTCTAAATTATCTTAAGACTATTTCAAGATTATTTTAAAGATCGTTGATTGCGCTTTTAAGTACTTATTTTCCTTATCGTTATAGATCAAATAACTTAAACTAATCTTTATAATATCACAATATATAATATTCTTTTTATAGAAAAGAATCTAGAAGTAACTGAATGTCTTTCAAATATTTATATTTTGAAATTTAAAATAATTTAGCATAATTAAATTATTATCAATATGCTTATAAGCTTTTATATTTTTATTCAAAGCCTGACATAGTAATTATAGTAATAATAGTAATATTTTATAATGAATGAATAAGCTTTAAGGTTTAATTTTGAGAACCCGTTAAAAAACACAATATTATATTGAATTCAATTGAAATATATATTTTATCAAAATCAATATAAATTAAATTTAATAAAGTCTAAAAAAATTTAAAAAAAAACAGGAATTTGTTTAGAAAAAACCGTTTTTATTAATCAAAATAGAAATCTAAAAAAGGTAAATTAAAAAAGTTTTTATACGAATAATTATAATAATTGAAAAATATATATAATATAGTTTATAAGTCGAAAATGAAAATAATGAAGAATAATCTATAAATTCAATTTTTTTATTAATACAAAGGATAATAAATAAATAGAACTCTTAATACAATTTAACATTTCCAAATTTAAAAAAGAAAAAAAAGGAGAAATTCTTTAATATTGAAATCCGTACAAAACAAAAATCCTATAAATTATTAGAATATATAAATTTTTTGTTTTTTGATAAAATTATATTAGTTTTGATTTTTTTTTTATTACTAGTCAATTTAATATATTTGCGAATGTAAAAAATAGGAATAAATTATCTATATAAATTAATATTAAAACAATCCTATATATTCTGAAAATTATCAATTTTATAAAGCTTAAGCTTTAATATAATTATACTGTTTTGAACATTTCGATTAGTTTTTAGAATTATAATAATACTATTATCATTACCTTTGAAGAATTAATAAAGAAAAATTATAATTTAACTTACTTTTAAACCTTATAAACTATAGATTATTCCATTATAATATCGATTACCTAATTAGAAAAAGGATTTGAATTATCGCTTTTTTAAATCTTATAACCTTTTTTAAACTATTTTTCTATAATAATATGACCAAATTCATTAAAAAAAAAGTCTATATTTTATTATTCTAATTTTAGTTATTTAGATTAATATAATGTTATTAGATATATTAAATCCTCCTATAATATATACTATAATATTAAAATTATCTAATATAATAAATTCTTTCATATTAATTACATTTAGATTTTTCAATACAATAATTACAATTTTTTTTTTCAGATTTGATTATCAAAAATACTTTTTGATTTTAACCTACAAAAATCGTAACAAAATTGAGTTTATCTATAAAAAGTTAAATACTATTAATAAATATAATAATAATCTATACGAAATTGTTTATATTTCTACAAAATTTAAAAAATTTAAAACTAGACAATTTAGAAACCCAAATTTAAACATTAATATTATCTTTGAACGTAAAATAAAGAAATTATTATAATATATAAAAAATGCTAAAAGTACTTTAAATTAGCTTAAAAATGTTATAAAAACTTTTAAAAAACTTATTCAAATTTAATCTTATAAACTTCAAAGTATTAAAACTAATAAATTAATATTTATTTTGGGGTTTATAAAGTTTATATTATTTCCTACAGCTTTTAAAAATAAAACTATTATTATAAACTTTATAAACTGTTTTAATATTATAATATTGAATAATATTAATGAACTTTTAATAATTTTTGATGATTTTCTTTTATATCAATATAATATAAACAATATAGCAGTATTCATTTTAATAAATAAGCTTAATTAAAATATATTTAAATTGATTATATTGATATTAGTAATGAACTTTCTATTTATTTAATAGTTTTTATCATTATATATTTGCAGAGAATTGGTACTGTTTGTTTTCAAAGACTCTGAATTATAATGAATTTTCGAATTTGAAACTTTCTAAAATATAATCACTACATTCTAATTAATTTTTATAATTTCAAAAACTTCAAAACTTTCTTTAAACTTAAATTGATAATCTATATCTATATATATATACAAATTTTTTTATTTAATAACATTACTTTACAAATAATAAAGATTTCTTATAGATTAATATTAATAATACGATAATTTGAAATATCTACTATTAATTTATTATTAATAAAATTATAAATTATTATTCAGTTTTTTTTTATTCTACTATTTGATAAATAGAAATCTTAATATTTGATATAATTTATTCAAGTTTGAAATACAATTTATTTCTAAGAGTATTGATTTAGTTTGTTAATAATTAATGATAAAATGAATTTTTTTGAATTCTTTAACAAATTCATTTATAAAATTGAATATATTTTAAACCTGTCTTTTTTTAATATTTCATTTGTATATATTAATATTTGTAAAAGAATGTATATGGGTTTTTATTTAAAAATAGAAATTGAATCAATCAGAATAATATTATTTTAAAATATTCAAAATTACATTAAATGGATTCTTTGATGTTATTGATATAAATATAATCTAATTATAAAGTCTTTTCACTTTAATTACTAAGAGTAATATCAAAAAAAGTATATATTTAACTTTACTATTATGATTAATTCAGCAATACGGATTATTAATAAGCCCAATAAAGATGAAAATAACTTTATCTCCTAATAGATTTTAATATATTAAAAATCTATAAAACACATACCTCTAAACTCATAAAATCTAACATAGAGTTTGAAGAATATTTAACGTAACTAAAAAGTTTCAAAATATTATTTGAACTACAAAATAAAATTATTACAAAAGTACTATTAATAGTATTAAAAATAATAAGAGATTTAATAAAGTTATTAATGAGTATAATAAATTAAACCCTAATCTTGAATTCTTATTCTTAAAAATTGATAGTATTCTTATTTAAGATATTATAAAAAATATGAAAACGCTATATTTAAAACCTTTTAAAATAATAATAAGACTTCAATACTCTAATTTAAAATCCTTATATTTTCTTGAAAAAAAAATACTATAAATGTTTTGAGTATTTTTATAGATATAAACTAAATTATAATTAAACTTTTTCAAGTTTATTAGAATTTCATTCAGCATATTTTACAGAATATATACATTTATTGTTTAACCTTAAACTTTTTCTTATGAATTTAAATACTAATTGAGATTATTATCATCTTTAAAATTGTTGGAAATGATATTATACACGTACTATATAGTAATATATGCCCTTAAAGAATACCTATTAATATACCTTTTTGTTAAAGTTCTCATTATATACAGAATATAACACAATATATAAACACAATCTACTATCTATTTCTAATAAATTATAAATATTGTATTTATTTGAATATATTTATTAAATCTCTGTTTCCTTTCTTAATATATTCTTTTCTAATATATTCAATATTATTTTATGAAAATAACACAATTTCATCGTTTTTAAGAATAATAATGTAATGGAATTATTTATATGTTTTGAACTAATTATAAAAATATTTAAAGTTTTCAAAATCATACTAAATCTGAAAAGAAGCCTACAAGATCTATCAATATTCCTTATGAAAAAAGAAAATGAATATTACATTTTTAATTATTAATTCTTGAATCATACTACTATATTGAAATTCTTTAATATTATTTATTCATAAAAACGATATGATAAAAATATAAAGAAAATTCTAAAATACATTAATTCTTTGAATTTTTAGTATATTCAAAATCTTTTAAGACTTTTTATATATAAAACATTCGATTCCAAAATTAATATTTGAAAAAAAAATTAAATCATTTAGTCGATTATTAGAATAAAATTTCCAATTCTAAAATGAGTATAATGAATTTCTAAATAAATTATTAAACATAAATATTCAATAAGTACAGCGAGATCTTATTATTAAATATCGAAACGATAAATATAACAATAAAAAAAATAAAGATAAATATAAAAAAGTATGAAATGAATATAGTAAAAAAAAACAAATATCGAAATTATAATTCTCTATAAATATTTTCAAATTTTTTGCGAATAATTATATATTTTATAGAAGAAATGATTATTTGTAATAAAGCCATCATATGTATATTAAAACTTAAACAATTTAGAAAGGTAATATTTGATAATTTAAATATTAATGGATTTATTAATGTAGTTTCAATAAAAGAATATATCAAAACTATTTATATTAAAATTGTGATATATATTAAAATCGAAAATAAAGAATAAATTCTTAATTCTAGAGCTTTCAATTATTTTATAGAGTTACTAAATAATTTAATTAATTTGAAATTTTGAATGAATTTGAAAAAAATCATAATTGCAAATAACATTTATATAATTAGTACTATTCTCAAAATAGTTATCGTTAATAATTGTAAGTTAAACAATTTTTAATATATTGAAAGAATTCAAATTAAATTAATTCATATTTATTAAAGTTTTGATTTTAAATAATCATAAAATTAAATTTCGAGACAATTTGATATCCCATTAAAAAAATAATTAAATGAAAACAGTTATGAAATGTTTTGAAAGTTTTTATATATTTCAAGATTTAGTTATTTGCTATTTATATATAATGAAAGAAGATTTCGGTTCCAGAGCTAAAAATATTCACTTAAAAATAATAAAATTAAAAATCGTATATTATTAATCGAATTGATTTAATTATAGTTTTATAATTAAATTTAAGAAAACTTTAAAGAAATTAAAATATATTAGAAAAATACTTTATAAAAAAGCATATAAACCTTTTTTTCAAAAAAAGATAAAAAAGCATTTCAATAAATAAACTATATTTTATATTTTGAAAAAATTATATTATTTATATATTAGTCTTTTAAATATCCTAAAAGCTTTAAGAAACAAACAAACATTAATATTTTATAATTATTATTAATAATATTATTAAAATGTTCTAAATAAAATTTGTGTTAGATAAATCTATGATTATTATTATTTTAATATTAATAAATTTATCTAATCAAATTAAAAACAAATTTAATTATAAAATAGTTATGATATGAAAAAATAATAAAAAAAATGTAAAATTCTGTGAAGAACATATTTCAATTAAAATAAATAAAAATCATATTTATTACCTTTTAAATCTTAATAATAAAATTATTATCAAAATATTAAAGTTTGATTTTAATAAATATAGATATCTTCTTAAGAAAATATATTAAAATAATCTGGATTAATATAAAAAAGAATCTTTCTTTTATATAATATATATATATTATAAAAAAATAATGTAAAAGAAAGTATAGATATTAGATATATAGATTAATAAGTGAAATAGTATTTAAATCGAAAAGTTTAAAAAAGTTTAAATTCATTTATAAATAAATAACTTATTTATAAGTTTATTATATCAATTATAAGTTAAAGAATTAATATAAAATATATTAAATATATAAATGATTATAAAGATTTTTAAAGATTATAATTTTATTAACTATTTTAGTTGAAAAAATATTGAAGTAGAATTATAATAAATAATCTAAAAGATTATTTAGTAATCAAATTATATAAAATATCAAAGTAATATATATTACTTTCAAAATCCCTATTAATTTTTATATTAATAATTTTCAAGATATTATATACAAAAACATTTTGGTATAATTAAATATAATTAAATATAAATTATAGAATTTTAAAGACAATAGTACTTTTAGAATTAAAGATAAAATTATACTTGTAAATTAAAAGTTATTAAATAACTATTATATTTTCAAGAATAAATTAGATTGTTAAATGAATTAATTAAAACAAAAAGATAATTAATAGAAAAAGAGTAATTTTAAAAATAAAAAATTAATCTTTCTATAATCTTTATTAATATAATAAAATATTCTATATTATATACTTTATTAGTTAAGACTGTAATTGAAAATTTGAAAATTATCAATATAAATATTAATATAGTATTTCTAAATAAAAAGTTAATAAATATGAATATTTATATGGAAATATTAAAGTATCTTAAAATATATCTTTTTAAAATTAAAAAAACAAATTATTCATATTTTAAATTAAGAAAGTTATTATATAAACTAAAACAAGCTTTATAGATATAATAAAAGATAATTAAAAAACCTTTTCAAGAATATTAATTTTTTTATAGAAAATGAAATATATATTTCTTTTATATATAAACAATTTACTAATATTCAAAAATTCAAGAAATATTAATATTATAAAAAATGTAATGAATAATTAGTAAAAATATAATAATCTTAATGAAATGATTATATTTCTAAATATTCAAATGATTAAAATTAATAAAAATGATTTCTTAAAATTTGTTAATTATTCTATACGAAAAGATTTTTCTATAAATTTAAAATCACTTTTATTAATATGAAAGAAATATTTTTATTATTAAACATAATTATAAAAAGGATTAATAAAATTAATCTTTTTTATAAAAATAATAAATTTTTATATGTATAAATTATTAATAGTATAATTTATTTTTCGAATTGTTTTCGATTAAATATTGTATATTTTATAAATTAATTAGTTTATATTATATAAATATTAAAGGAATATTATTTAATATTTATAAAATGTTTATTATAATGCTTTACAAATATATATCCTATTAATATAATAAAAATGTAGATTATTATAATAAATAAAGTTATAAAAAAGGTTATATAAATAAAAAAATTAATTATAAATTTAAAAGAATAATTAAAAAAAGTTTGATCCAAATTCTTTATCATAATAATATTTATAAAATTAGATGAGTAGAAAAGAATATTATCTTTAATAAAACTGAATATATTCATATTAAATAATATTATATTCGAATAGATATAATGAATGTTAAAAAATTTGAATTTTTATGAGTTTCTAAAATTAAACAAATAATTAATATTTGTATAGAATACTTTATTTATTTAAGTTCTATTATATATATAAAAATTTTAGAATTTGATAGAAAGGATTAATCATAATTTTAATATTTCATATATTTAAATTCTAATTATAAAAAGAATATTAGAAATAGTATTATATACATACTATATAGTAAATGATGCTCGTGAAAGATGTCTATTAATATATTTTATTATTAGAGTTTTTATTATATACAGAATATAATAATATATATTACGTAATTTACTGTCTATTGTTAACAGAAATAAATAAAATGAATAGACTTTTAATTTGTTCCTAAAAGTTTATTATATTAATTTTTTACATTTCCAAAAACCTAAAAACAATAACAGTCTATAAATTAGTTTAAATAGCTTTTATTAATAATATATATAACCCCTAGTATAATAAAGTATTTCTTAAACAATTAATTATAAATCTAATAACCAATTTTATTCATAATACTAAATCTATTTTTCAAAAAAAAATTGAAATTATAATATTCAAAATAAATATTAAATAGATATTCAATATATCATTTAAAAAATGTTTATTAATGAAAATAATTTTTTAAAACTAACCTTTATTATTTTTAAGATTTATAAGTTTCTTTCTTTTTAAAAAATAAATATAAATATATATGAAGAATTTAATAATTTTCAATTTTAGAATAATTTATAAAATTCTATAAAAGTTGTTACTATTCTTTATATTGTATATATTATACTTAATAGAGTTTATAATTCCAAATATTATCTTATACTTTAATTATATTAATAACTTTTATCTATTTTATACATTTTCATTTTTAAATTAAAATATTAAATCCTTATTTACTAAAATTAAGGATATTCTTTATTAGGATTTTAGAAGCAAAATAGTTTTTGTTTTGAAAAGCTAAAAAATAATCCATTTGATTAGAAAAAAACAAAGCTATATTTTACTATATATTATTAATTAAAAATTTATTATTATATTTATTATTACTATTTAAAATGAAAAATAATAATCTGTATTTAAATGATTAAGAATCTGGTTTAATCAAAAATTAATCTTTAAATATTATATTTCAAAAAAAGTTATTAAAGTTTGGATTATAATTTATTATATTAGAAGTTCAATTAAAATTATAAATAACCTTTTAGTTATCTTTTTAGGAAAAGTTATAATGCTTTATATAATACCCTTTTTGATTTATAGAATAAAAACTTAATATATTAAAAGAAAGGAACTTTCTAAACTATTATTTATTTATTTATTTATTTAATGTTTAACGTCTCTATATAAAATGGCTAATTCTGACCTTCCGAAGGATATTAGCAACAAGCCCATATTGGAGGCTTAGCCTTTTTGTATGCTATCTATATATAGCCTAATGTTATATATAATAATACTTTTAGCATTTTACTTTTCAATTAGTATCTTTAGGTAATATCGTTTTTTTTATATTTGCAATTCTTTTCTTTTTATTTAAAAAAACATTTCTGTTTCTTTTTATATTTTTTTTTTTATATATATATAAACTATTATTTCTTTTATACAAAAAGCGTTTCGTTTTTGCTGGTTTTTAAAATTAGTATTTGTATAATGATTAAAAACTGATAATTTTGTTTTAATAAACTGTAGTTTTATTAAAAGCTATTTAAACTTATTCAATTACAGATTTATAATATATAAACGTTAAAAATAAAATATTAAATTATTACAAAAAAGTTTTTAAATAGTTCTAAATGTATTATTATTATATTCAAATGTTTTTATTCTTTTTTAAAGCAATTAAATAAACGATTTAGTTTCGTTAATTAGATATAGAATTTATACTAAAAGATTTTATAGAATATAAAATACTTAAAGGTTTTTTTGTATTTATAGAAATAATTGAATTTAGTATTATTATAATTAAATCTTCTATAATACTATACAAAATCGTTATATACCGTTTAAAATAATTGTAAACTAATAAAGCAATATATAAAAAAAATAAAGCTTTAAAAATTTAATTATAATATATCCAAATTTTTATATAAAATATAATATTAAAAATCCTATATAGCTTTGATTTTATTGATTAAAAATAATTATATTAATAAAAGCTTTTATTATTATACTTATTTTATTAATTATAAGCTTCGCTAAACAATCGTTTTTTTATTCAGTCTTTATTTATATTGATATTTATTAATTTGTTAGCTATTATATTGCTTTTGATATCTATATAATTCGGAAAACCATATAATACTAACTTTATAACAATTAATAGATATATAATATTTGAAAAAGGTTTATTGGAAGATATTAAAAATATTCGCTTATATATATTAGATCATCAAAATATTATTAATATATATCTATAATTGATTATCTAAAGGCTAAAGGATTTCCAATATATATTATAGCTTTTTAAAAAGCTTTAATCGCTTTAGTATTAAAGATATAAAAGATATTATTTATCGCTTTATTATTTATTCTAATTAATAACTAATTGTAATATATAATATATTTATATTCTATAAGTTTAGCTTTATTATTATATTATTTAAAGCTATTAAAAATTATTATAATTATATTTCTATTTAATCGATTTTATTAAATGTTGAATTATTTCATTATATCTTTTTTTATTCTTTCTTTTATAAGGTTAATTTTATAATTAAATGAAAAATATGATTATGTTAATATTGGCTTAAGAATATATAGAATTAATATTTTTATTTAATGCAGTTTTATTATGTATTATTAAAGAAAAAATGGAGCTTTAAACTAATATATTATTAAATATATGAAATCTAATATTCTAAGTTGGAGTATAAAGTGTATATAAGTATATTCAAAAACAATATTATTTAATAACAGTTTTGTATTTTAAAGAATATTTATTATAAATATTGTATATTAAGCTAAAAAAACCCTTTTTATTATCAAAATAATAATTTTATTAATCTTTTTAATTAATAAATCCAATTTTATATTAATTAATTAATTACAATTATAATCATTTACTAAACTAAGCTTTAATTTATTATTATATTAAATTTTTAAACTATATAATATAAAAAATTATATGTATATAATTATAGCTTTTTTTAATAATATAGCCAAAAAGCCGAATTTAATATTTACTAAATTTTTAATATAATATATAATTTTTATTGTTTTTATTATATATTTAATTATATATCTTTTAAAGAAAAACTTATAATTAATTCAAATGCTAAACTAATATAATATTAATTATTTATTATCTATTACAATTATTAATTTAATTATCAATTTTAATGATATATTAATATTAAGGAAATTTACATTTTGTTTTTGCAAAAAATAGATTATTTTTGATTTCTTTCTTTAATGTAAAAACGATTTTATTTATTATTCTCTATTTTATAATTTGGTATATATTGTTTTTTTAAATATAATTATATTATTCTTTATAAATTTCAAGGTTTTATAAAATGATAATATTATTTATATATTTAAAATATAGTAAACGATTTTAATTTAACAGTTTAACTAAATATAATATATACAAAATCGGGAATAATAATAATTTTTGAAAAGTTTTATATTGTATTTTTAAATTCTACAATGTATATACTTTTTAATTGGATTTTAATTTTGGAATCTACTAAAAAAAAGCTAATTAATTAAAATAGCTTTATAAATCAGTTTTGTTTCTTTATTTGTTTTAATAGTTTCTTGAATATTAATGTATTAAATACATTCTATATATTCAAAAGTAATTAATATCATTTTTTTATTTTATATAAATATTAATTTTGTGTTATATATAAAAAAGACTATTAAATTTATAATTCAGCGTTTAAAAAAAGCTTTACTATATTATAAAAATTGATTATTTTATAATATATTATTATTCAAAAAAGCCTTTTAATAATTAGCTATTTCAAGCCTTTCTTAATATATAATAATAATACAATTGGTTTTTAAAAGCGTATTAATAATTTATTCTTTTTTTTTGTTTTTAAAAACATTATTATTTTTATTAGTTTTTAATTAAATAGAAAATATAATAGTTTTAAGTATTTTTAAAAAAAAAGCTTTTTATATATACTTTAATATATTATCAATAAATTTTTAACAATTGAATAATAATGCAATTAAGTTTAAAAAAAAATGTTTAATATGCTAATTATATTCTTTTTTATTTTCTTAAATAAAATAATTATTGTTTACAAAAGTATCAATTACTATTCTTTTGCTTTAAAAGAATTATAATTTAAATTATTCAAATTGTTATACTAATATAATATTCTTTTTAATAAAGTCTTTACTTTTTTTATAATGCTTTTAATATTAATATTGTTTATAATTAATAATAAAGCTTTGAATGATAAAATTAATTTATATTAATTTACTATTTTATATAGGTTTATATTGTTTATTGCTTTATTAATAACCCAATATTAATAATTGTATTTAATATTCCGAATTATTAAAAGCATTTTATACTATTTCGTTTTTGGTTTGATTTGAATTGTTTATATATTTTTATATAATTAGTATACAAATTAGTATATATTACTGTTTATTATAATATTAATTTGGTTTTGTTTTATATTTGTTTTTTAATTATTTTAATTATATTTTAAAAAAGAGTAATTAGGAATTTGGTGATATTGTTTAGATTATTCAATTTTACTATATTGATTAATTATAACAAATGCAAAATTCCAAAATTGATAATATTTGTAAATTTTGGTAGATTAATTTTTACAATCTGGAAATCTGTATTATTATTGGTTTCCTAATCTTTTTTTTGGTAATAATGTTATTAAAGTAAAATAATCTAAGTTATTATCCAAATTATATTTAACTGTTGCTTTTATAAATGGAATGTTTAAGAAAATAAAGTTAATAATATAATTAGTATAATATATAGGCTTATTTGGCTTTTTAATAAAATCCGCTTTATTATTGAAGGATTAAGCAATTAAAAATGTATTTTAATAAAAAAATTTGATTTTTGGTTTAAATATATTATATTTTGTATTAAAAGTTTCTTGAATAAGGAAGTTTAATAATATCTATATATTTATTATATATTTTGATTATATGTTTAATATTGAATTTTCTATATATATTAATAATATAATAATTGTTTATTTTTAATTAAATAATATTACAATTATTATTATTTCAATATTATTGAATAATTAGACTCACTGTTTTTCAAATATAGAATATTGTTTTTAATCTTTTTGTTTTATATTTTAATAATAATATTTATTCCTAAAAATCTATTAGTGTATAGTATTTTGTATATAAAATGATTTTTATATTTTCGTTTTAGAGTATATATTAGATTTTTATATATAAATTATATTAACCTTTTTTTCGAATATTAATTATAATAGGGTTATATATATCAATCTTTAATTTTTCATATTTATTTTAAATTATCTTTAATTTGTTAATTTAAACAATTATATAGATTTTTATTACTTTATTCTACTTCGTTTTTTAATATAAAAAAATAATAGAAAAAGGAATTATATTAAATTCTATATTTTTATTAATAATTAAACTTATTTTATTATTAGATATTATATATATATATTTTATTTTAATAGTTTTTTTAAAATTAAAAAAAGTAATAAAGATCATTTTGTATTTGATTTATTATAATTATTAGATTGCTGTTTTATATATAATTATACATATTCCCGAAATTGGAATAATTATTTGAATCTTATTTTTAAAACATTATTTCTATTAATATTTAATTGTTAATTTGTATGCTTTATATATAACCATTTGTTAACAATAGATCTTTTTAAATTAGTTCGTAATAAATCGGATTATTTTTTTATTTACTTTTTTTAATATAGTTATATAATATTTATATTCAATTGGAAAAGGGTTATAACAATTTACATATTTAAACAAGGTTATATAAATAATGTTAAATACAATTTAATGTTTTGCTATTGCAATATTGTAGTTATTGTATTTTTAAATTATATAATAAATTAAAGGATTGCAATATTTCTAATAATCCGGATTATATAACTTTATGCTTTTTCTTCTTCTTTAAAAGTTTAGAATATCCTAAAAATCCAAAAAGGATAAAGAAGCGAATCTTTTTTCTTAAAGCTAATAAATTATATTATTATTGAATTTAAAATTCCAATATTATAATAATTAATTGGCTTTACTTTAATTATATATTTCAGCTTTTTTAAAGATAATATTAATAATAATAAATTGGTTATCCAAAAGATTTATTAAAATATTGAAAATATAGATTAAATAATATATATATTATTTTTTTATTTATTTCAATATAATACAATAAATAGTTTTATATATAAAGATAATATTTAATCCTTTTAAAATAAGATTATATATTGCTTTTATATTAAGCTTGATTATTCAGTTTATAAAAGTAATTTATAATTAAGGAATATCTTTGGTTAAGATTTAAAGTATAAACTTTATAATAGCTTTTTGAATAAAAAAAGGCTAATTTTGAATTAAAAAAATTTCTGATTCAATTTAGATATAAATACAAAAGTTCGTTTTTTTCTTTTGATTTTTTTAATATTGAATTATTAGCTATTAAAAATCGAATTATTTATATATCTGTAATTTCAGATTTTTTATTTTGTTTTAATAAAATAATATATTTTTATAAAACAATACATTTTAATAATAAATCTATATTTATTATTATTTTATATAAGGTTTTAAAGGTTTTTATAAAAAGATTTTGAATAGTTGCTTTATAATAACAATTTTGAAAAAGTATTAATTCAAATAGATTAATATACTTTTTTGAATTTTTTTAAATAAATTTCTTTTGCTTATCCAAAAAATTATAAACAAAAGTTTTTACAATTTTTATATAACCTTCAAATATAGCGTATTATAACATTGCTTTACGCTTCATTTGTTTTAACTTGATTATTATAGCTTGAAATACTAATATATTAATAAAGTTGATTATTAACAAAATTGATATTATACCCTGTATAATTCCAATATATTAAAAAAGTAAAAAGAATAAAAGCGATTGCTTATATATATATATACATTTATATTTACGTTTATTAGTTTTTAAAGCGTTTATAATGCTATTATTACTAGCAACAGTAAAGCATAAAAAAGGACTTTTAAAAGCTTCTTGATTTTAATTGGATATTTATATTACATAATATATCTTTAAAAGAATGATGTATATAGAAGAGTATGTCAAAAATAATAGAACTAAATAATAGAATTAAATTGTATTACCTTCTAAATTGTTATAAATAGGCTAAAAATATATTATGAATATTAGAATCGATTAGTATATATTTTTAACGAAGAAAGTTTTGATATGAATATTTAAGGAAATACTTTTAATATAAAGAATTGTATTCATTATTATAATATTGAAGAATTGAAATATGTATTCCAAAAAGGTTATATTAAAGAAAACTACACTTCGTTTGTTATGTAAATCTAAATAATTGATTTTCTTAATTTTTAGTTTTATAAAATAACATTTTTATTTATTATTTTAAAATCTAAAATAGGATTTTATAAATCGTTAAAATTAAAACATAATGTTTTGTATAAATATTTTATAATATATATAGATTCATATCACATATTTTACATCTCATATTGAATTGAAAAAATAAACTTTATTCAAAAATTAATAAAAAAACGATTGTTATTATCTTTAAGTAGTAATAGATTTTTTTTACTTTTTAATAGAATTATTATTCTTTTAGATGGATTTAAATACGTTAAAGATAGAATTGGGTTATAAATTATATATATATCATTTATTAGAATAAAAAGTAGATAAACTCCGGTTTTCGAATAATCAATAATACTTTTTATATTTTTAATATAAAATTTATTAAAGTTTGAAAAAAGTGTTTAACATATTATAAAGATATTTAATAATATTCGAATTCTGCATTTATAATTGTATATCAATAATATTCTAATAATTTAACATTTAAAAGATATTGTTTTAAACTTTTCTTAATCAACCTTTTTAATCTATTAAAATATAATATAACTTTTTGATATTAAGATTTAATAAACTTTTAAATATATTGAAATCAAAAGAAATAAAACAACTAATAAATTTATAGTTTACAAAATTAAACGAACTTGAAATCTTAAATTGGGTTTTAAGTTTACAATTAATAAAAAAAAAACTCTATTTTTAAAATTATTCATTTTAATGTTTAATAAAAATAATAACACATCGAAAATAATAAACTTTTAATAAAATGTATATACTGAAATTGAATCTGTTTAAATATTAGCTTTATTAAATTTTAATATTTTGTTTTATTCACAAAAACTTTATTTAATATTATAAAAAGTTTCAAATATAAAAACGCTAATCTGAAATGTTTTTATAATCAATTAAAAACTCCAAAATATTAAATATGTTATTGAAAAGTTCAATAGTTTTTTAAATAATAATTTAAACAATTTTATATATCCTTTTTGATTATAATAAACAGTTTTAAATATTTAGCAGAATCAATATTGTTTTTATTAAGTTTAACTAAATTGATGAATATTCGAAGTTTCACTCTAGGATTTGTATAAAATAATTATATTAACTTTTTTTTTCTAAGTTTATAAATATTGAATAATATTAGATTTTCCTTTTGTTTATAGAATTTTATATTATTTAGTTTTTTAGATTTATAAGTATTTTTTTATTTATATTTTCTGATTCGTAGATTTTTTAATATATATATAATAAATATTTCAAATTATTAATATATAAATCTTTGAATTTTTATTTTCTCAGTTTTTCTTTCAATCAATAAAAAAAAGTTTTTTTTTAAATACATTCTTTATTTTATTTTCGAATTTGTTTTCTTAGGGCTATACTGAATTAAATTTTTATTAATTTTAACGAATATATATTTAAATTAAATTTGATTAATTAAATCCTTAGTTGAATATAATACTATACTTTTGAAAAGATTCCTAAGTTAAGCTTTAAACCTTATTCATTCATCGCAAATTATTATTATTACTACTATTATAACTATTGTTAATCATAAATCTCTTTTTCCAAATAATATTGAATTTGATTAAATACTAATCAAATGATTTTAAATCAATACAAAAAATTAGAAAAAACATCGTTATTTTTCAATATACCACTAATAATGGTTTAAGTTAAAGTATTAATAGTAAAGCTATATATTATTTTTATATATTAATATTAGATACTCGTTAATATAACAGAATTCGATATCTTGAAGTATAATAACAATAAACATCATTATAATAAATAAAACCATAAAAAAGATTATATAAAAAAAGAATTAATTATAGATTCAAAAGGACAATTAAAAAAAGAAAATTTGATTCTAACTCTTTATTGTATTAATACTAATAAAGTTAGATGAATATAAAAGAAACAGTTTTATAATACTATTGAATATACTAATATTAAATAATATTATATTAGAAAGATATAATAAATACTAAAAAGCTCATAGTTTAATAGATTCTCAAATCCAATAAATAATTAATATTTTTATAAAAATAATGTATTTATACAGAATTTATAATATTCATAAAAGGCTTAGAGTTCGATATAGAAGATCAATAATAAGATTAGAGTTTAAAATAATATTTTAATGTAAAGACTATGAAATTCTTTTATTTAAAATAATTCAATAAAACAAGGAATATGTTAATATACTTTTTAATTAAAACATCTTTCGAAAAATAATTTGATAGATTTTTCAATCATAATATTGAGAATTTATTGATTTAATCTATATATCATATTGATAATATTCGAATATATAATCCAAATGTTATTTCCCTTATTTAATTAGTAAAATAAAGTGAAAGAGGGTATTCTTACACTCTATTATAATATGAATTATAAAAGTATTAAATTCTATAGGAAACATAGACATTATAAATATATTATTGAAATATAATGTTATTGTAAAAATTAATAAAGCTTTGTATATATGTATAATCTAATAATAATAATATTAATATCTTATATAGTTCAATTCTAATTATTATAAAGGAAATATTAAAAATAGCATTGTATATATATTCATAAAATAAATTCTTTATTTAAAATCCTTTATTTTAATATTCAATTAGAATAATAGTTTATTGAAAATCGTAAATTTTAAATAAGATATAAATATCGAAATTGAATCTATAAAATCAGGTTTTTGATGGAATTTAATTTTCTTAAATATTTGTCATAACAAGCTTTAATGTTAAACTCCATTTAAGAAAATTTATTTAATATCATAGAAAATTCAAATATCAAAATAAAAAAAATATTCAATATATTAATTAAGAAGTTCAATAGTTTTTTGAGTAACAATTTAAACACTTCCATATCTTCCTCTTTATTATAATAGAAAATTGAATATATTTTAATAAAACTAATATTTTTTTTATTAGATTCAACTAATTTAATGAATATTATAATCTATTATCTTAAAATATACCTAAAATAATTATAATTGAATTTTTTTTTTCTTTTTCTTTTTCTTTTTCTTTTTTTTCTTTTTCTTTTTTCTTTTTCTTTTTCTTTTTCTTTTTCTTTTTTTTTTTTCTTTTTTTCTTTTTCTTTTTTTATTTTTTTCTTTTTATTTCTTTCTAAATTTAAATATTGAATTTGTAAATATTGAATTATATAGAAGTTTTCTTTATTTATAGCATCTTATATTATCTAATCTCTTGGAATTATAAATCTTTTTTTTACTAATATTTTCTAAGTTAAAAATCTCATTATTTACATATCTTAATTGTTATATTATTAATATATAAATTTCTTAATTTCTGTTTTCTGTATTTTGTATTAATTAACAAAAAGGGTATCTTATTAAATATATTTTCTTTCTTTTCGAATTTATTTTTTTTAAAGTTATATTGAGTTAGATTTGTATTCATTTTGATAAAAATATATCGAAATTAACTTTAATTAATTGAATTCTTAATTAAATGTAACATTATATCTTTCAAAAAGTCTCTAGGATTAAACCTTAAGCCTTATCCATCCATTCTAAAATATTATTACTACTACAATTTATTTTGAAAATTATAATTTAAATATTCAATCCGGACTTTATTACCAATTCTCATAAATTTTAGGCAGACAATGATAATGAATTTATTATCCTTTTATTTTTTTAAAGTAAATTATTATAATTAATGTTTATAATAGTAGCTAAGATGAAAGAATATAATTGCAAAGAATGTAAATCAATAGAGCAAATATATTTAAAAGCGCATTTGAATACATAAGCAATAATTTTTGTAATGTTTAATTTATATAAAATAACTAGTATTTGCCTTTGAGAACTTTGTATTAATACAGATTTATAGATATAAGATTATTGAGCATATAACTGTTATTTATTGATGTGTTTCTAGATTAATAACTATTGATATTACTAAGAATGTGATACGCGTATTATTATAGAGTTTCTTTAAATTATAATATAATATTATTATAGTACATTCATTGAAAGTTTAAATCGAATAAAAGAAATATATCGGAATGGATTACGTATTTTATTAACTTAAGATGAATGTATTATAAAATATATGTATGTATATTACAATATTAGCATTATTAAAATAATGCTAAAAAGTTTATTAATACATTTTTGTTTTGTAGAAACATAAAAATAAAAGAAAACAAATATCTTTTCTAAATATAAAAACAAAATATATAACCTTATTATTAAACCTTTATTAATAGAAAGTCTTAAACCTTTATATTGATGTTATCCTCATTTTATTTCTTTTTTTATTCCTTCCTTTATTTCATCGTCTATTCCTTAATTAAATCATTTCTCTAACCTGATTAATAGAATAATTCTATTTTAATTTATTATATTATTTTTAATTTATATCTCTTTATATTATTGTGATTAGTTAACCTTTAAAAGTAGTTTGCTTTTATTATAGTGTCCATTGAATTATTTCTACCATCAATTTATATTATTTCTATAATTTGATAATATTTGTAGTTTTATGGAATTATCATAGTATCGATCATAAAACATTTTTATTATATATTATTAAACTTTGTAATAAATTTATTCAAAAAATTTAAAACTATATAAATAATGAATAGCATAATGGAAAATATCGAACTCTTAACCTTTAATATTCCTTTGAATATTAAAGCTTAATATACTAAATGATATATTCATTCTTTAATATAGATTCAATTAGTTTTTCATTAGGCTTTACTTTGAAATTTGCTTTTTTCAATTTATTCTATTTAAAAATTATAAATAAAAAATTATTAGAAACTAAAGTATTGTTTATTCAAAATTTAATAATTACAAATCCATTTTTATTAATAGAAAACAAAAAAGATTATTCTAAATTTGAAAATATAATACTAATAATCATTTGTTTTAGGGATGTTATATAATGATTTGTATGTTTATAAAAAAATCATATATTAGCTCTAAAATTACTACGCTTTATTCATATCATAACATATTGTCGAATAGAAAATAACCAATTTAATAAATTATTTATAGTTCTATAATATAATTATTTACTTTTATTTAACATTTTAATTTAAAGGTATTTTTGGATATTTCTAATCCAAATCAATAGGATAATTTTTAATACAATTTGATTTAATTTTTTTTTTAATGTAATTATCCTTACGATTATAGTAATAATTAAGGTTAAATAAATTATCATTTTTATAAAACTACTCTAAATACAAAACTCTAAATTTATACATTTTAATAATAGTTTTCGTTTTTTTTTTGATATTAATAAATCTATTAAAAGATATTAAATGAATAGAATAAACAATCTTTTTCCTGTTTATATTAATATAAACAATAGTATCAATATTATTAACTAAATTATTAAAATTATAAAAATACAATATAAACAAAAGAAAAGAACTCCTTTCTATATTTATAATTAATTTAAATAAATTATTACTCTTTATAAGTATAATATAGATTAAAATATTACAAATAGATTATTATAGAAAGTGATTAGTTTTCTAATAATTTTAGATTATTTAAAAGATAAATAACATTACTTTCATTCTAATTCATTTATATAGTTTTTTCTTTATGATATTTATAGAATTAAAATCTATTATTTTCTTTATAAATATTATCAAAAAAACAGATTCAAAGTTTCATTTGAAATCTAGTTTAAAATCCCTTTTTTTTGCAAAAACAAAATGTATAATATTATTTAAATCTACAAAATTCTTTAAAACTTATATAATAGTTTATTCTAATATCAACAAATATAAGATATTATTTAATATTAAATTTTTCACAAAACATAAATGTTATATATTATTATAATATATAAATCCCTTTGCTTTTTAATGAAGTTTTGTTTATTAAATTAATAGAATTATATTGGTTTTATTTTTTTTATTTTTTCTATTATTATTATCAATAAAACTATTATTTTTAGTAATATTAAAAAATAAAAAGGATTATTTATATAAATTAATACTAAAATAATCTTATATATATTGAATGTTATTAATTCTATAAAAGCTTAAGTCTTAGTATAATTACATTGTTCTCAACATTTCAATTAGATTTTAGAATTATAATAATAATATTATTTTTATTCTTCAAGCATTAATAAAAGAAAATTATTATTTAAATTATTTTAAAGTTTATAAGCTAGAAAAGTATTTTATTATAATATAAATCCTTTTATTAGAAAAAGCATTTAGATTATCTTTTTTTTAAGTTTTTCATTTTTATTAAATTATTATAATTCCACTAAATACATTTTTTTATATATATATATTATAATATTAGGATTAAGTAGTATAAACGAACTTTTTAAATATTAATTGTATTTAGGATTTTAAATGTACTAATTATTATGCTTTTTTTGGGTTTAATTATCAAAGATATTTTATTATTTTAATTTATAAGAATAATAAAAAAATTAGGTTTACTTATAAAAAAACTAAATATTATTCATAAGTATAGTAATAATTTATATAAGGCTATTTAGATTTTTATGAAACCTATAAAATTTAAAACTATATAAGTCTAAAACCATAATTAAAATATTGATAATATTTTTGTTAAATATAAATGTAAAAAGGATACTATAATATAGAAAAATATTAAAAGCATTTCAAATAAGTTTTAAGAAATTAGTATTAACGAGTTAATATTGATTTTTGAATTTAAAAAGTTTATATGATTTTTTAAAAAACTTTTAAAAACAAAGCTTTTATTATAAATTTTATAAATTATTTAAATATTTTGATATTAAATGGTATTAATAAGTTCTTAGTCATCTTTAATAACCCTTTTTATACTAATATACTATAAATAATATAACAGTATTTATTATAATAAATAAGCTTAATTGAAAGATATTTAAATTAATTAAATTAACATTAATAAAGAATTTCTTATTTATTTATCAATTTTTACTATTTTATATCTATAAAAAACTAATATTATTTGTATTTAAGAATTCTGAATTATAATTAATATTTGAGTCTAAAACTATTTAGAGTATAATTATTATATTCTAACTAATTTTTAGAATTTTGGAAATTTTGAAAATCTTTATAGGTTTAGAATAATAATTTACATTTATAAAAGTATAAATCTATATAGTTAATAATGTTGTTTTATTAATAATAAAAACTTATTCTTAATTGATATTAATAATATTATTATTCTGAACATTTGTTGTTAATTTATTATTAAAAACATAATAGATTACATTTGAATTTTATTTCTTTTGCTCTATTATCTAATAAATAGAAACTTTTACATTTCATATAATTTATTTAAATCTAGAATGAAATTTATTTATAGAAACATTGATTTAATTTTATAGTTTATTAATAATAAAAATAAACTTTATTAAATTTTTTGGTAAACTCATTTATAAAGCTGTATATATTCTAAATTTAACTTTTTTTAATATTTTCTTTATACATACTAATATTTGTAAAAAATACATTTTTAAAACTAAATTATATAATATCAATAATTTTTATTTTTGATAAAAGTAAAGTTTTATTCGAATAATACTATTTTAAGGTATTAATTATTTATTTATTTATTTATTTAATGTTTAACGTCTCTATATAGAATGGCTAATTCTAAACCTTTCGAAAGATATTAGTAACAGACCTACATTGGAGATTTAGCCTTTCTGCATATTATCTATATATGATTTAATACTATATATAATAATACTTTTAACGAATCTATAGATTTGCTTGCATTGTTGCGAACAACGATCCTATTAACCCATCTACACGCTCTGCTACCGCTGGCGATAATAGCGCTTTAAACGCTTTAATAATCTACAATCGCAAATAACAATATATATATATATAAACAAACATTTATATCCCCTTTACTTTTTCAATATATTAGAATTTTGCAGAATATATTATTCATTCTATTAAATAATTGATTTCATTAGTATATTAACATTTTAAATTGTATTAACCAAATTGAAACAAATAGAATACAAAGCAATGTTACAATATATTATATTTGAAAGATTTATAAAAAACTATTAAAACCTTTGTATATAACTTTTTAAATAAATAAAAAAGATTTATATAAAAGATTCAAAACGAATTACTAATATATTTAAACTAATATTTTTTAAGATCGCTATTATAAAACAATTATTCAAAACTTTTTATACAAAAACTTTCAAAATCCTAAATATAGTAATTGTAGAAATAATTGTATTATTAAATTATATTACTTTACAAAAACATATTATTTTATTAAAATATAATAAAAAACTTAAGATTTTAGATTTGTATATAATTAAATTATTAATAGTTAATAATACAATATCAATAAATTGGAAAAAAAAAAACGGATTTTTGTATTTATATCCAAATTAAATCGAAAACTTTATTTATTTACGATTAGCTTTTTTTTATTCAAAAAACTATTACGAAAACAGTATTTCAAATTACAATCAAAAACATTCTTTGGTTATAAATTATTTTATAGATTTAGCAATCAAATTCAATATTAAAACAATATACAATTTCATTTTAAAAGGATTAAATACCAAATTAATTTATAAAATCATTTACTATATTATACTAAAATTAATAGAAAAATAATATATATACTATTTGATATATACTTTTAACGTTTTAATAAGCTTTTTGGATAATCGGCTTATTATTATAAAAATTATCTTTAAGAAAACTGAAATATAGATTGGAATAAAGTTAATTAATTATTATAATACTAGAATTTTAGAATTAATAATAATATAATTTATAAGCTTTAAAGAAACAATCCGCTTTTTTATCCTTTTTGGGTTTTTAGAATACTTTAATATTTCAAATATTAAAAAAAAAGAAAAATATAAAACTATATAATTTTGATTATTAAAAATATTATAACCCTTTAATTTATTATATAGCTTATAAATGTAATAATTACAATATAATAACAACAAAATATTAAAATGCATTTAACATTATCTATATATTCTTATCTAAATGTATTGATTATTATAGCTTTTTTTTCAATAAAATATAAAATATTATACAATTATATTAAAAAGAATTAATAGAAAAATAAACTAGTTTATTATAAATCAATTTAGAAAGATTTATTGCTAATAAACAACTATATACAAGATATATAAATTAATAATTAAATGCTAATAAAAGCAATATTCCAAAAATAGGGTTTAAATAATTATTTCGATTTTAGGAATATATATAGCTATATATAAAGCGGTTATTTAACAATTGAAATAAATTGAATGCAAAACAGCCTTTATTAACTTTCTTAACTTTATAAAGTTATTAAAGCGAAATGTATACATTAAATTCAACGATAAAATAAATTTTATTTTTAATAATAATATAAAGTTCAATATAATCCCTTTTTTATTATCTTTTTATATTGAAAAACAAAATAAAGTAAAACAATAGAAACTATACAACTATTTAGGCTAATAAATTAAAAAATGATTTAAATGAATATAAAAAGATTAGGGTTAATATATATAATCTTATTATAATTAGTATTTGAAAAAAGGGCCAATATAGTTTATATATAAGAATCTAGTATATACTTAGAAACAAAAATATAAAATCATTTATTATACAAATACTATACACTAATAAACTTTTAGAAATATATACTAATAATAAAGCATAAAGCGAAAAGGTTAAAAATAATGTTTTATATATAAAAAAATAACAGATTTAATTATTTAATAATGTTGAAATAACAATAATTACAATATTGTTTAATTAAAAATAAATAACTATTTATATTATTAATATATATAGAAAATTGAATATTAAGCAAATAATTAAATATATAACAAATATATAAATTCTATTAAACTTCCTTATTAAAAAAGATTTTAATATAAAATATAATATATTTAAATTAGAAATCAAATTTTTTAATTAAAGCATTTTCTTAACTATTTAATCCTTTAATAATAAAATAAACTTTATTAAAAAGTTAAAAAAGCTTATACATTACATTAATTATATTATCAATTTAACCTTTTTAAATATTCTATTTATAAAAACAATAATTAAGCATAATTTGAATTACAATTTGGATTGTTTTATTTTAATAATATTATTATTAAAAAAAAGTTAAAAAGCTAATAACAATACAAACTATTAGAATATAAAAACCAATTCATTAAGGTTTATATATACTATTAATATTAGTATCTTATATCTATTATAATTAATTAATATATTAAAAACAAACAATTTAAACAATATTATTAAACTTTTAATTATTCTTTTTTAAAACGTAATTAAAACAATAGAAAAACATTTACAAAGCAAAGTTAAATCAATATTATAATAAATACTAATATATACCAAACTATATATCAATTATATAAAAGTATATAAACAATTTAAATCAAATTTAGAAATAAAACGATATAAAATACTTTTAATAATTTAAAACGCTAAATATAACTATTAATATTGAATTATTAATAATATAGCAAACAATATTAATTTATATAAAATAATAGAATTGATATAAATTAAGTTCTATTATTTAAGGCTTTATTATTAATTATAAATAATATAAATATTAAAAGAATAAAAAGAAAAGAATATAATTAATATATTAAACATTTTTTCAAAAGTAAACTATATTACTATTCAATTATTAAAAACTTATTAATAATATATTAAAATATTTATAAAAAACTTCTTTTTAAAAATGCTTAGAATTATTATATTTTTTATTTGAATAAAAATTAGCAAAAATAATAATATTTCTGAAAACAAAAAAAAAGAATAAATCGTTAATATACTTTAAAAATCGATTATATTATTATTATATATTATAAAAGGCCTAAAACGGTTTATTATTAAAAGATTCTCTTAAACAATAGTATATTATAAAATAATCAGTTTGTAATATAATAAAACCCTTTTTAAATGTTTAATAATAAATTTAATAATTTTCTTTATATATAATATAGAATCGGCTTTAATTTAAAGTAAGGAAATAATACTAATTACACTAAATATATATGGCATATTTAATGTATTAATGCTTAAAAGGTTATTAAAACGAATAAGAAAACAGAATTGATTTATAAAGCTATTTTGGCTAATTAATTTATTTTTGATAGAATATAGAATTAAAGTTCAATTATTTATTTATTTATTTCATGTTTAACGTCTCTATATAGAATGACTAGTTCTGACCTTCCAAAAGATATTAGCGACAGATGCGTGTCGGAAGCATAATCTTCTTGCGCATCATTTATATATAGCCTATAACCATATATAATAATACTTTTAGTACTTTACCCTTCGATTAATATTCCTAAACAATATTGTTTTCTTTTATATTTACAATCTTTTCTTTTTATTTAGAAAAGCATTTCCGTTTTTTCTTTTCTTTATTTTATATATATATAAATTATTATTTCCCTTTTGCAAAGAGTATTTCGTTTCTATTAATTCTTAAAATTAATATTTGTATAATAATTAAATAATAATAATTCTATTTCAGCAAATTATAGTTTTATTAAAAATTATCTAAACTTATTCAATTGCAAATTTGCAATATATAAACATTAAAAATGATATATTAAATAATTATAAAAAAGTTTTTAGATAGTTTTGAATATATTATTATTATATTTAGATATTTTTTGTTTTTTTTTAAGATGGTTAAATAAACGATTTAGTTTTTTTTTTAGCTAAATATAAAATTTGTCTTAAAAGATTTTATAAAACATAAAATGTTTTAAGGGTTTTTTTATATCTATAAAAATAATTAAACTTAATATTATTATAATTAAATCTTTTATAATATTATACAAAATTGCTTATATATTATTTAAATAATTAAAAGCTTATAAAATGATATATAAAAGAAATAAAGCTTTAAAAATTCAATTATAATATATTCGAATTCTTATTTATAATATAATATTAAAAATTCAATATATTTTAAATTTTATTAATTGAAGGTTATTATATTAATAAAAGCCTTTATTATTATTATTTATTTTATTAATCGTAGATTTTATTAAAGAATCATTATTTATTTAGCCTTTTTTTGTATTGATATCCGTTAGTTTTATTAGTTATTTTATTATTTTTAATATTTATATAATTTAAAGTTCATATAATATTAATTTTATAGCGATTAATAAATATATAATATTTAAAAAAGGTTTATTAAAAAGTATTAAAAAGCATTTATTTGTATATATTAGATTATCAAAATGTTATTAATATACATTTATAGTTAATTATTTAAAAACTAAAGAATTTTTAATATATATTATAGTTTTTTAAAAGTTTTAATTATTTTAATATTGAAAATTTAAAAAATGTTATTTATTATTTTATTATTTATTTTAATTAGCAATTAATTGTAATATATAATATATTCATATTTTACAAATTTGGTTTTATTATTATATTATTTAAAACTATTAAAGAATACTATAATTATATTCCTATTTAATTAATTTTATTATATATTAAATTACTTCGCTATATTCTTTTTCATTTTTCCTTTTATAAGATTAGTTTTATAATTAAATAAAAAGTATGGTTATATTAATATTAGTTTAAAAATATAGGGAATTAATATATTCGTTTAATATAATTTTATTATATATTATTAAAATAGAAATAAAGCTTTAAATTAGTATATTAATAGATAAACGGAATCTAATATTTTAAATCGAAATATAAATTGTATACAAGTATATTCAAAAGCAATATTATTTAATAATAACTTTATATTCTAAAAAATGTTTATTATAAATATTATATATTAAACCGGAAAAACCTTTTTTGCTATTAAAACAATAGTTTTATTAACCTTTTTAATTAGTAAGCTTAATTTTGTATTAATAAGTTAATTATAATTATAACTATTTACCAAATTAAGCTTTAATTTATTATTATATTAAACTTCTAAATTGTATAATGTAAAGAATTATATATATATATAACTATAGCTTTTTTTAATAATATAATTGAAAAGCTGAATTTAACGTTTATTAAATATTTAATATAATATATAAGTTTTATTACTTTTATTATATATTCGATTATATATCTTTTAAAAGAAAATTTACAATTAATCCAAATATTAAACTAATATAATGCTAGTTATTTATTATTTATTATAATTATTAATTTTAATAATATATTAATACTAAAAAAAATTTGCATTTCGCTTTTATAAAAAATGGATTATCTTTAGTTTTTTTAATGTAAAAGCAATTTTATTTATTACTTTCTATTTTATAATCTAGTATATATTATTCTTAAATAAAATTATATTATTTTTAATAAATTTCGAAATTCAATAAATTGCAATATCGTTTGTATATTTAAAATATAGCAAATAATCTTAATTTAGTAGTTTAGTTAAATATAATATATATAAAACCAGAAATAATAATAACCTTTAAAAAAAATTCTATATTATATTTTTAATTTTGTAATATATATATTTTTCAAACTAGATTTTAATTCTACAATCCATTAAAAAAGAATTGATTAACCAAAATAGCTTTATAAATTAGTTTTACTTTCTTATTTATTCCAATAACCTTTTAGATATTAATATATTAAATACATTTTATATATCCAAAATGATCAACATTATTTTTTTTATTTGTATAAATATTAATTCTATATTGTATACAAATAAGATTATTAAATCTATAATTAAATGTTTAGGAAGGGCTTCGCTATATTATAAACTAATTATTCTATAATATATTATTATTTAAAAAAACCTTTTAGTAACCAATTGTTTTAGGCCTTTTCCAATATATAATAATAATATAATTGGTTTTTAGAAATATATTAATAATTTATTTTTCTTTTTACTTTTAAAAAATTATTATTTTTGTTAGTTTTTAATTAATTAAAAAATATAATAACTTTCAACATTTCTAAAAAAAGTTTTTTATATATATTTTGATATACTATTAATAGATTTTTAATAATTGAACAATAATATAGTTCAATCCAGAAAAATTATTTAATATATCGATTATATTTTTTTTTATTTTTTTCAATAAAATAATTATTATTTATAAAAGTATCAATTGCTATTCTTTTATTTTAAAAGGATTATAATTTAAATCGTTTAAATTGTTATATTAGTATAGTATCTTTTCCAATAAAGTTTCTGCTTTTTTTTTGGTGTTTTCGATATTAATACTATCTATAATTAGTAGTGGAATTTTAAATAATAAAACCAATTTATACTAATTTACTATTTTGTACAAATTACTATTATTTATTACTCTATTAATAATCTAGTATTAATAATCGCATTTAATATTTTAAATTATTAAAAGCATTTTACATCGTTTCGTTTTTTAATCTAATTTGAATTAACTATTTATTTTTATATAATTAATATATAGATTGATATATGCTAATATTTATTATAATATCAATCTAGCTTTAATCTATAATTTGCTTTTTTATTATCTTAATTATATTCTGAAAAAGAATAATTAGAAGTTCAGCAATATCATTAAGATCGCTTAATCCTATTATATTAATTAATTACAATAAATACAAAATTCCAGAATAAATAATGTTTATAAATTTCAATGAGTTAGTCTTTATAATTTGAAAGTTTGTATTATTATTAGCTTTTTAGCCTTTTTCCAATATTAGCGTTATTAAAATAAAATGATTTAAACCATAATCCAAATTGTATTTAATTATCGTTTTTATAAATAAAATATTTAAAAAAATAAGGTTAATAATATAATTAAAATAATATATAAGTTTACTTAGTTTCCTAATAAAATCTATTTTATTATTAAAGAATTAAATAATCAAGAATATATTTTGATTAAAGAATATAATTTCCAGTTTAAATATATTATGCTTTATATTAAAGTTTTTTTAAATAAAGAAATCTAATAGAATCTATATATTTATTATATATTTAATAATATACCTAATATTAAGCTTTTTATATATATTAATAATATAAATAGTTATTTATTTTTAACTAAATAATATTGTAATCTTTACTATTTTAATATTATTAAATAGCTAATTTAATTGTTTTTTCGAATATAGAATATTACCCTTAACCTTTTCGTTTTGCATTTTAATAGTAATACTTGCTTTTAAAAATTTATTAATATATAATAATTATATATAGAATGGTTCTATATCTTCGTTTTAGAGTATATACTGAATTCCTATATATAAATTATATCAGCTTTTTTTTTAAATGTTAACTAAAATAAAGTTTATATATACTAATTTTAATCTTCTTATATTTACCCAAACTATTTTTAATTTATTGATTTAAATAATTATATAGTTTTTATTGCTTTATTCTATTTTATTTTTTAATATAAAAAGATAATAAAAAAAAAAAGTTTATATTAAACTTTATACTTTTATTAATAATTAAGTTTACTTTGTTATTGAATATTGTATATATATTTTGTTTCAACAGTTCTATAAAGTTTAAAAAGTTAATAAGGGCTATTTTATATTTAATTCATTGTAATTGAAAAGCTATTGCTTTATATACAATTATATATACTCTAAAAGTTAAAATAACTATCTAAACCCCATTCTTAAAATACTGTTTTTATTAGCATTTAATTACCAATTCGTATACTTTACATATAACTATTTATTGATAGCGAATTTCTCTAAATTGGCTTAGAATAAATCGGATTATTTTTCTATCGATTCTTTTTAGCATAATTATATAATATTTATACCTAACTAAAAAAGGATTATAATAATCAATATATTTAAACAGGATTATAAAAACAATATTAATTGCACTTTAATGTTTTGCTATTATAATATTATAATTATTATATTTATTAACTATATAATAAATTAAAAAACTATAATATTTTTAATAACCTAGATTATATAACTTTATTCTCCTTTTCTTTTCTGAAAACTTAAAATATTCTGAAAACCCAAAAAAAGTAAAAAAACGGACTTCTTTTTTGAAACTAATAAACTATATCGATATTAAACCTAAGATTCCAACATTATAATAATTAATTAACTTTATTCTAATCTGTATTTTAGCCTTTTTAAAAACAATATTAATAATAATAGTAAATCAATTATTTAAAAAGCTTATTAGAATATTAAAAATATAGATTAAATAATATATATACTATTTTTCTATTTGTTCCAAAACAATATAACAAATAGCTTTGTATATAAAAACAGCATTCAATTCTTTTAAGATGAAATTGTATACTTTTTTCGTATTGGGCTTAATTGTTTTAATTTGTAGGAATAGCTTATAACCAAAGAATATCTTTAACTGAAATTTGGAATATAGCTTTTATAATAATTTTTTAAATAAAAAAAAACTGGTTTTGAATTAATAAAATCCTTAATTTAATTCAAATATAAATACAAAAATCCGTTTTTTCCTTTTAACTCTTTAATATTAGATTATTAATTATTAAAGATTGAATCGTTTATATATTTATAGTTTTAGATTTTTTACTTTGTTTTAATAAAATATCATATTTTTATAAAGCAATATATTTTTAACAACAAATCCATATCTACTATTATTATATTTAGAATTTTGAAGATTCCTATATAAAAGATTTTGAACAGCTGCTTTATAATAGCGATTCTAAAAAAATATTGATTTAAATAAATCAATGTATTTTTTTAAATTTTTTATACAAATTTCTTTTGTTTATTCAAAAAGTTATAAATAAAGATTTCTATAGTTTTCGCAAAGCTTTCAAATATAGTGCATTATAATATCGCTTTACATTCCATTTATTCCAGTTTAATTATTACAGTTTAAAATATTAATATACTAATGGAATTAATTACTAAAGAAATTAATACTATATTTTATATAATTCCAATACGTTGAAAAAGCAAAAAGAATAAAGGCAATTGCTTACGCATATATACATTTATATTTATAATCGTTGGCCTTTAAAGCGTTTGTAATGCTATTATTGCTAATAGTAATAAAGCGTATAAAAGGGCTTTTAAAAGCTTTTGCTTATAGAATTTAATTAAGTTGAGAATTAATAATTTAGTGAAAACCGTTTTGAAAGAAAGTTGATTCTTAAGATATGTGTATGCGGATTATGTGAAAAGTTCAATTAAAGGGTATATATATTTCAAAATCAAAAATGTAATATAAAACTTTATAAGAATTGTTATTATTCCTAATTCTATATTTATTATATTTAACTAAATTATTAAATTAAGATTTTTTATTATACTTTAAATATATAGATAATATTATAATCTATAGGATTTTAAAGTTTATAAAAAATAACGTAGTTATACTAAAGTGTAATATATATTAAATTATAGAATAAAGCGTTAAAAATAAGATTACTTTTATATTAAAGAAACTAAAGATAATTCATTTTTTGTAAAAACGAAATATGAATATTTTTAATATTAATATATTATTAAAATTTATAATTAGATTAATAACTACAAATAATAATGAATAATTGGCTTTATACTAGTTTAGTATTTGGATAGATTGTAAACTTTTTTTTAAAAGATATATAATTGAATATATAACAAAAGCGTTAAAAGTTATATATTATATTAAAGAATTAGCAAAGGTATCAAATTCGGAATTATTTGCTATATTATTAAAAAAGGTTATAATTATATATATATAATCCTTTTTATTATATAATTTGAAGATTTAGTAATAATAATAAATTAAAGCTTAATACAGCAAATGATTACAATTGTAATTGTTTGATTAATATAAAATTAAGTTTATTAATTAAAAAAGTTAATAAAGTTATTATTTCAGTAGTGAAAGGGGTTTTTCCGGTTTGGTGTATAATATTTACAATAAATATTCTTTAGAATACAAAACTATTAATAAATAATACTACTTTTGAATATACTTGTATATATTTTGTATTCTAGTTTAAAACGCTTAATTCTGTTTATTTGTTAATATATTAATTCGAAGCTTCGATTCTACTTTAGCAATATATAACGAATCTGTATTGTATAAATACATTAATCCTATACGCTTTTAAGCTAATATTGATTTAGCTGCATTTTTTATTTAATTATAAAACTAATTCTATAAAAAAAAGAATGAAAAAAGCTATAATCAAACAATTTAATATATAATAGAATTGATTAAACAAAGATACAATTATAGTATTTTTAAATAGCTTTAAGTAATATATAAATAATATTAAGCTAATAGATTATAGATATACTATATATTGTGATTAATTATTAATTAAAATGGGGAAAAAAATAATAAATAGTATCTTCTACATTTTTAATATAGAAACGATTAAAGCCTTTAAAAGCTTTATAGTATATATTAGAAATCCGCTAGCTTTTAAACAAACAGTTTTGGATATATATTAATAATATTTTAGTAATTTGATATATATAAACAAATATATTTAATATCTTTTGATAGGCCTTTTTAAATGCTATATATTTATAAATTATTACAAAATTAATATTATATAGTTTTCGGGTTATACAGATATTAAAAACAACAAAATAGCTAATAAATTAATGAACACTAATATAAAAAAGGAATAAATGAATAATGATTATTTAATAAAATTTATAATTAGCAGAATAAATATAATAACAAAGGCTTTTATCAATATATAGCGATTTCTCAATTAATGGAAAATTAATACTTAAATAGAATTTTTGATATTATATTATAAATAAAAACTGGAATATATTATAATTAAACTTTCAAAGCTTTATTTTTTCTATATATTATTCTACTAATTTTTTGGAATTGTTTGAATAATATATAGTAATTTTTATATAAAATTAAAAAAGGTTTAGCTATAAGAATATTGAATTTAATTATTTTTATAAATATAAGAAAACTTCTGAACATTTTATACTCTATAAAATTTTATAGTACAAATTCTATATTTAGCTGATTAAATCAAATCGCTTACTTAACCGCTTTAAAAAAGAATAAAAGTATCTAAATGTAATACTAATATACTTAAAGCTTTTTAAAAAGCTTTTTTATAATAATCTAGTATTTTACTTTTAATATTTATATATTGCAAATACACAATTTAACAAATTCGAATGATCCTTATTAAAAACTATAGTTTATTAAAAAAAAACTGCCATTTTTTAACCATTATATAATAATAGATTGGCACCCTATATAATTAGTATATATATTAAAATAAAAAATATTGTTTTAATACAAAAACTAACAGAAATAAAAATGTTCCCTATATATATATATACTTTTAATATAGCGTTTTATATATAATTCATTATACTTAAAAAAATAAGTTTGTTTATAAAAATATTAATCTATAAATATATAAAATAAAGAAAAAAAGAAAACAAAGCGTTTTTCCAAATAAAAGGAAAAGAATTATAGGAATAAAGGGAAACTGTATTATTTAAAGAATAAAAATCGAAAAATAAAGCGTTAAAAGTATTATTAAATATAGTAATAAGCTATATACAAAAGATACATAGAAAGGTTCTGTTTCCGTTGCAGATCCATCGTTAATACCTTTCGGAAGGTTAGAACTAGCCATTCTACATAAAGACGTTAAACTTTAAATCAATTAAATAAATAAATAATACTTTTAATATTCTACCCTTTAATTAATATTTCCAAACAATACTGTTTTTTTTTGTATTTATAATCCCTTTTTTTTATTTGAAAAGATATTTTCGCTTTTTTTTTTAATATATATATAAACTATTATTTTCTTTATATAAAAAGCATTTCTTTTTTATTGGGTTTTAAAATTAGTGTTTGTATAATAGTTAAAAAATAACAATTTTGTTTTAATAAATTATAGTTTTATTAAAGGCTATCTAAATTTATTTAATTATAGATTTACAATATATAAATATTAAAAATGAAATATTAGATTATTGTAAAAAAGTTTTTAAATAGTTTCACAATATATAAATATTAAAAATGAAATATTAGATTATTGTAAAAAAGTTTTTAAATAGTTTTAAATATACTATTATTATATTCAAATATTTTTATCCTTTTTCGGAATGGTTAAGTAGGCAATCTAGTTTTTACTAACTAACTAAACGTAAAACTTGCATTGAAAGATTTTATAGAATACAAAATATTTAAGGGTTTTTTTATATTTATAGAAACAATTGAATTTAATATTATTATAATTAAATTTTTCCATAATATTATACAAAGTTATTATATACTATTTAAATAATTAAAAGTTAATTAAAGTAATATATAGAGAAAAACAAAGCTTTAAAGGTTTAATTATAATATATCCAAATTCTTTATTTGTAATATAATACTTGAAAAATCTTATATAGTTTTAATTTTATTAATTAAAAATTATTATATTAATAAGAACTTTCATTATTATATTTATTTTATTGATTATAAGTTTTATCAAACGGTTATTATTTATTTAATCTTTATTTATATTAATGTTTATTAGTTTGTTAATTATTATATTACCTTCAATACTTATATAATTTAGAGATTATATAATATTAACTTTATAATAGTTAATAAATATATAAATATTCAAAAAAAGCCTATTAGAAAATATCAGGGGGCATTTGTTTATATATACTAGATTATTAAAATGCTATTAATATATATTTATAATTAATTATTTAAAGGCTAAAGAATTTTTAATATACATTATAGCTTTTTAAAAGCTTTAATCGCTTTAATGTTAAAGATATAAAAAATGCTGTTTATCATTTTATTATCTATCCTAATTAACAATTAGTTGTAATATATAATATATTTATATCCTATAAGCTTAATCTTATTATTATATTATTTAAAGCCATCAAAAAATATTATAATTGTATCCCTATTAAGCCGATTTCACCAAATATTAAATTACTTCACTATATTTTTTTTTCTTTTTTTTGTAGAGTTAATTCTATAACCAAAATAAAAAATACAATTATACTAATATTGATTTAGAAGTATATAAAACTAATACTTTTATTTAATACAACTTTATTATGCATTATTAGGAAAAAAGCGAAGTTTTAAACTAGCATATTATCAAATATATAGAATCTAATATTTTGAATTAAAATACAAAGCATATACAGATATATTCGAAAACAATGTTATTTAATAGTAGCTTTATATTTTGAAGAATACTTATTATAAATATTATATATCAAATTAGAAGAATCCCTTTTGTTATTAAAACAATGATTTTATTAATCTTTTCGATTAATAGGCTTAGTTTTGTATTAATTAATTAATTGCAATTATAATTATTTGTTAAACTAGATTTTAGTTTATTATTATATTAGACTTTTAACCTATACAATATGAAGAATTATATATATATAATTATAACTTTTTTTAATAATATAGTTAAAAAACCGAATTTGATATTTATTAGATTCTCAATATAATATACAACTTTTATTGTTTTCGTTATATATTCAATTATATGTTTTTAAAGAAAAGCTTATAATTAATTTAAATGTTAAGTTAATGTAATATTAATTATTTATTATCTATTATAGCTATTAAATTTAATTATTAATTTTAATAATATATTAATACTAAAAGAATTTATATTTCACTTTTTTAAAAAATAAACTATTTTTAATTTCTTCAATATAAAAACAATTTTATTTATTATTCCCCATTTTATAATTTAGTATATATTGTTTTTAAATATAATTATATTATTTTCTATATAGATTTCGAGATTTTATAGATTATAATATTGTTCGTATATCTAAAAACGCAATAAATAATTTTGGTTTAATAATTCAGTTAAATATAGTATATACAGAATTGGAAATAGTAACAATTTTTAGAAAGTTTTATATTATATTTTTAATTTTGTAATATATATACCCTTTAATTAAACTTTTTAATTTTATAATTTGTTAAAAGAAAACTAATTAGCTAAAATAGTTTTATAAGCTAATTTTATTTTTTTATTCATTTCAATAATTTTTTAAATATTAAATATATTAAATATATTCTATATATCCAAAATAATCAATATTATTTTTTTATTCTATATAAATACTAATTTTATATTATATATAAAAAAGGCTATTAAATCTATAATTAAGTGTTTGGGAAAGATTTTATTATATTGCAAACGAATTATTTTATAATATATTATTATTTAAGAAAACCTTTTAACAATTAATTACTTTAGGCTTTTTTTAATATATAATATTAATATAATTGACCTTTAAGAGTATATTAATAATTTATTCTTTTTTTTCCGCTTTTGAAAATATTTATTATTTTTATTAATTTTCAATTGGATAAAAAATATAATAACTTTAAATATCTTTAAAAAAAGTTTTTTATATATACTTTAATATATTGTTAATAAGCCTTTAATAATTGGACAGTAATATAATTTGATTTAAAAGAAATATTTGATATATCGATTATATTTTTTTTCATTTCCTTAAGCGAAATGATTATTATTTATAGAAATATTGATTATTATTCTTCCGTTTCGAAAAGGTTATAATCTAAATTATTCGAATTATTATATTAATATAGCATTTTTTTTAATAAAATTTTTTCGTTTTCTTTATAATATTTTCAATATTAATGTTATTTATAATTAATAGCGGAATTTTAAGTAATGGAATTAATTTGTACTAATCCATTATTTTATATAGGTTTATATTGTTTATTGTTTTATTAATACTTTAAATTAATAATTTATATTTAACATTTCGAATTGTTAAAAACATTTTACGCTATTTCGTTTTTTAATTTAGTTTGAATTGTTTATATATTTTTGTATAATTAATATATACTAATATTTATTATAATATTAATTTTAGTTTTGTTCTATATTTGTTTTTTATTGTTTTAATTATATTCTAAAAAAAGTAATTAGGAATTTAGCGATGTTTTTTAAATCGTTTAATTTCATTATATTGATTAATTGTAGTAAATATAAGATTTCAGAATTAATAATATTTATAAACTTTAATAAACTAACTTTTATAATCTAAAAGTTTATATTGTTATTAATTTTTTAGTCTTTTTTTAGTAATAATATTATTTGAGTAAAATGATTTAAATTATAATCTAAATTATATTTGATTATTATTTCTGTAAATGGAATGTTTGAAAAAGTAAAGTTGATAATATAATTAAATATAATATATGGGTTCATTTAGCTCCCTAATAAAATCTGTTTTATTAAAGGATTAAATAATTAAAGATATACTTTAATTAAAGGATTCGATTTTTGGTTTAAATATATTATATTTTATATTAAAATCTTTTTTGATAAAGAAGTTTAATAATACTTATATATTTATTATATATTTAATTATATATTTAATATTAAACTTTTCTATATATATTAATAATATAATAATTTTTTATTTTTAACCAAATGATATTGTAATTATTGCTATTTTAATGTTATTAGATAATTAGATTTATTACTTTTCAAATATATAATATTACTTTTAATCTTTTCGCTTTATATTTTAATAATAATATTTATTTTCAGAAATCTATTAGTATATAATATTTATATACAAAATAGTTTTATATCTTCGTTTTTAGAATATATATTAGGTTTTTATATATAAATTATATCAGCTTTTTTTTCAAATACAAATTATAATAAAGTTATATATATTAACCCTAATTTTTCTATATTTATTTAAATTATTTTCAATTTGTTAATTTAAACAATTATATAATTTTTACTATTTCATTCTACTTCGTTTTTTTAATATAAAAATATAATAAAAAAGGGGATTATATTAAATTTTATATTTTCATTAATAATTAAATTTATTTTATTATTGGATATTATATATATATTTTGTTATAATAGCTTTGTAAAATTAAAAAAAGGTAATAAAGGCCGTTTTATATTTAATTTATATCATAATTATTGAATTGTTATTTTATATATAATTATATACATTTCAAAAATCAAAATAATTATTTAAATTCTATCTTTAAAGTATTATTCCTATCAATGTTTAATTATTAATTTATATATTTTATATATAGCTATTTGTTAATAATAGAATTTTTTTAAATTGATTTATAATAAATTAGATTATTTTTTTATTAATTTTTTTAATATAATTATATAATGTTTATGCTTAACTAAGAAAGGATTATAATAACCAATATATTTAAATAAAATTATATAAATAATGCTAAATTATATTTTTAATATTTCGTTATTATCGCAATATTACAATTATTGCATTTACTAACTGTATAACAAATTAAAAAATTTATAATATTTTTAATAATCTAAATTATATAATTTTATATTCTTCTTTTTCTTTAAAAACTTAAAATATTCTAAAGATTTAAAAAAAATAAAAAAATAGACTTTTTTTTTAAAACTAATAAATTATATTATTATTAAACCTAAAATTTCAATATTATAATAATTAATCAATTTTATTCTAATTTATATTTTTAATTTTCTTAAAAAACAATATTAATAATAATAAATTAATTATTCAAAAGGTTTATTAGAATATTGAAAATATAAGTTAAACAATATATATATTATTTTTTTATTTGTTTTAATATAATGTAATAAATAGCTTTGTATATAAAAGCAGTATTTAATTCTTTTAAAATAAGATTATATATTATTTTTGTATTAAGCTTAATTGTCCAATTTATAAAAATAGTTTATAATTAGGGAATATTTTTGGTTAAGATTTAGAGTATAGTTTTTGTAATAGCTTTTCGAATAAAAAAAGGTTAATTCTGAATTAGAAAAGTTTTTAATTTAATTTAAATATAAATACAAAAATTTATTCTTTTTTTTTAGTTTTTTAATGTTAAATTGCCGATTATTGAAGATTGGATTATTTATATATTTATAGTTTTAGATTCTTTATTTTGTTTTGATAAAATAATGCGTTTTTATAAAGCGATATATTTTAATAATAGATTTATATTTATTATTATTATATTTGGGATTTTGAAGGTTTTTGTGTAAAAGATTTTGAATAGTTGTTTTGCAATAATAATTCCGAAAAGGTATTGATTTAAATAGATTAATATACCCTTCTAAATCTTTTAAACAAGTTTCTTTTATTTATTTAAAAAGTTATAAATAAAAGCTTTTATAGCTTTTATATAATCTTTAAATATATTATATTATAATATCGCTTTATGCTCTATTTATTTTAATTTAATTATTATAGTTTGGAATGTTGGTATATTAATGGGATTAATTATTAATAGAATTAATATTATACTTTATATAATTCTAATACATTAGAAGAGTAAAAGGAATAAGGGCGATTGCTTACGTATATATATATTAATATTTGCGTTTATTAACTTTTAGAGCGTTTACAATGCCATTATTATTAATAATAATAAAATGTAGAAAAGGACTCTAAAAGGCTCCTTGATTTTAATTGGATATTTATATTACATAATATATCTTTAAAAGGTGTTATATGTAAAGCGTAGTCAATAATATATTTTGTAGAATAATGTATTATAACAATATGATTGTTTCTATAATTATTAATATTAATAAGGGCTTTTTGATTTTTAAGGCATTAGAAACCAAATTAAATAAAACTTCTTATCTTATTAATGTATATATATATTTAATTATAGAACTTTCAAATTCTAATTATTAGAAACGATATTAAAGAATATATATATAGCTTTATTATTTTGATTAGTTTAATATTACAAATCATTAGTGGGTTTAAAAAAAATTGAGATAATTTTATTCTTTAATAAATATTAATATACTAAAAAAATTTATGAAAAAGCATTTCTAGATTTAAAAAATCCAGATTAAAATTTAAGGGATGTTAAATAGAATTAAGAGTTTTTAAAACATTATTCGAACTCTCAAAAAAGATTATTAAGAAGGTGTTATTTATAATATTAGAAATAATAAAAGTTTTTGCAAAGTTATTAATTAATGTAAATTTGGTTTTCATTTTAAATCTTTATTTTTAAACATAAATACTATCCTTACTAAAGATATTATAAAAAAGATAAAAATATTATATTTGAAAATTCTAAAAAAAAATTTAATATTGTAAATAAATTAATCTATAACCATTTAAAATAATAATAAAACTTTAATATCCCAATTTAAAATTCTTATATTTTCCCCAAAAAAGTAAAACGAAACATTATAAATACTTTTAATACTTTTTTGGATATCAATTAAATTATAGTTAGGTTTTCCAAATTTTATCAAAAATTTATTAATTATATTTTATAAAGTATATATTCTTGCTATTTAATTTTCAGTTTCTTTTTATAAATTTAAAAACTAATAAAAATTATTATAATATTCAAAGGAAACATAAAGAATAAATCCTTAATCTATTTTTTTAAAAATTTATTATATTAATCTTCTATATTTTCAAGAAGTTGAAAGAAATAATAATGTATAAATTAGTTGAAACAGTTTTTATTAATAGTATATTTAATCTTTAATATAATAAAGTACTTCTGAAACAATTAATTATAAACCTAATTATTAGTTTTAGATATAATATCAAAATTACTTTTATTTAATATCTTAAAATTATAATAACTATTATAAATATTTAGAAAACATTTAATATATTATTTAAAAGATATTTATTCAATAGAGAAATTTAATAAAATTAATTATTTACACTTCCTAGATCTATAAATTCCTTCTTTAGCGAAAAATAGATATAAATTTCTTTGAAAAATTCAATAACCTTTAATTATAAAATAAATTTATAAGATAGTTTATAAAATCTTTTAAAAGTTATTATTATTTTTTTCTTTTTATATGTTATATTTAATTGAGTTATAAATCCAATGTATTATGTTAAAACTCAATTATATTAATTATTTATATTCATCTAAAATATTCTTTTCCTTAAATTGTAATATTAAATTTTATCTATTAAAGTTAAGAACTCTAAAAATAAAATAATATTTATTCTAAAAAAATTGGGAATGATTTATTTAATTTAAAAAAATGATTATACTTTGATATATATTATTAATAAAAAACTTATTATTATGTCTATTATTATTAAAAAAGGAAAATAATATTCTTTATTTAAATGATTAAATGTTTAATTTAACTGAAAATTAATCTTTAAATATTATATGATAAAAAGCGTCATTGAAATCTAGATTTATAATTATCATATTAAAGGATTGATTAAATTTATTAATATTGCCTTAATTTTTATTTTCAAAATGACTATAATATACTAGAAAAAAGAAGATCCTTGAACTATTATAGATAGATCAAAAGTATGCTATTAATATTTAAATTAATTAATATATATTAATAATTGAAAAAACATTAATAATAGTAATTAAAAAAATATCTTTGATATAAAAAACTATATCTAATATTATATTTTTTAAAAATTTAGATTTACTTTCTAATAAAGTTATATAAAAAAAACAAAGCTTTAGTTTGTAGTATAAATCTAAATAATGGATTTAGTTTATCCCCTAATTCGTTTAATAATATCCTTATTCATTATTAAAGAATGTAAAACAGAATTCTTATAAATTATAATATTTAGATTTTAATATTTAATATAAATCTTTTTTAAGATATTCAAATCTATATTATAGCCCTTATATTTTATATTAGATTATAAAACGGATTTCATTAGAAGAATTTATAAGATAATAACTTTAATTACTATTTAAGAATAATAAGCTTTTTTACTCCTAAAGAATATTATTTTTTTTTTGAATAGATTCAGATGAATTAAAAATAAAATCAAATTTGTAGATTATAGATTTATTATTTATTAAAACAAAAAACAAATAAATTTAAGCTTAAAAAATTATTAATAATACCTATTATATTTTTTAATATAAAGATTATTAAAAATTGAAAAAGCCTTTAATATATTATAAAAATGTTTTTTAATTATATTGAAAATTAATATCTTTGGCTTTGTATTAATAATACTTTAGTAATTTAGTATTTAAAAAATACCATTTTCAACATTTTTCAATAAATTTTTTTGATTATTCAAAATGTTATACAGATATTTAATGGTAGAATTTAGTTGCTCCTTAAACATTTTAGAATTTAAAAAAATAAAATATTAATAGATTTGCAGGTTAATAAATCTGAAATATAAAACTTACTTTTAAATTTATTATCAATAAAATAAATTTTATATCTAAGATCTTATATTTTAATATTTAATAAAAGTAGTAGTTTATTAAAAATAATGAACTTTCATAACATATCAATATTAGAATTTAATATATAAAATTAGATTTTTGATTAAATTTAACTTATCTAAATACTAATTATACTAAATTTTAATGTTTTATTCTATTTATAAGGACTTCGTTTCATATTATCAAAAAACTCAAATATAGAAATATTAATTTAAAATGTTTTTATAATTAATTCAAAATATTAGAATATTTGATAAAGTTATTATTGTTTCCATTAAGTTTAATTAATTTACTAAATAATATAAAATTCTATTTTTGAAATCTATTCAAAATAATTATATTAGTTTTTTCTTTTTTTTCTCTTTTTTTTTTCTTTTAAGTTTATAAATATTAGATTATATTAAAAAACAATTTTTATCTACTATACTTTATATTTATTAAATTTTTTAGATTCATAAATTCTTTTATCTATTTATATTTTTTAATTTATAAAATTATATTATATATACTTTCTAATTGCTATAATTATTAATATATAAATTCTTTAATTTAAATTTTTTAGTTTTTTATCTTAATTAACAAAAAAAGTTTTTTTAAACGAGTTTTCGCTTTTTTTACAAATTTGTTTTTTAGGATTATACTGAATTAGATCTATATTAATTTTACTTAATATATATTTAAGTCAGATTTAATTAACTAAATCCTTAATGAGATATAATACTATACTCCTTAAAAGGTTTTTAGAACTAGGTTTTAAGCCTTATTCGTTCATTATAAAATATTATTACTATTATTACTACTATTATTTACTTATTGATACTAATTCATTATTAAAAGTTAATTTTTATTTTTCTTATTATAAGGTTTGCTTTTGGTTTTCTTAGGAGTTTAGAATTCAATTTAATTACACATATATTAAAATAAAATATATAAGAATGTATTTTCTATATAAAATGAATAAGCATAAAAGTATTAGAGTCTATTATATTATTAATGTTTATAATAATTATTTGAGGTATATATTAGTTTGGCTTTATAAGGTAGATGGTACGTTATAATGTAGAGATCAAGTTGGTTTTATGTTTTTATTTATTCTTTCTTTTTGTATAATAAAAGAAATTATTTACATACTTTATAGACACATTTATTTATTTATTTATTTATTTATTTATTTATTTATTTATTTATATAAAGTTTAACGTCTTTATGTAGAATAGTTAGTTCTAACCTTTCGAAAAGTATTAACGATAGGTTTGTAATGAAGGCAGAACCTTTCTATATACTTTCTATATATAGTTTATTACTATACTTAATAGTATTTTTAACGTTCTATTCTTTAATTTGTATTCCTAAATAATACAATTTCTCTTTATTTCTACAATCTTTCTTTTTTTATTTAAAAAAAAACGCTTTCGCTTTTTTTTATTTTTTTTTATATATTTATAAATTAATACTTTTATAAATAAACTTATTTTTTTAAGTATAATAAATTATATATAAATATAAATGTTATATTAAAAAATGTATATATATATATAAAACATTTTGTTTCTATTAGTTTTTACATTAAAATAATATCTTTATTTAATGTATATATTAATTATATAAAGCAAAGTTTATTACTATATAATAATTAAAGAATAACAATTTTCTTTTAATAAATTATAATTTTAATAAGGATTATTCAAACTTATTAATTTATATATTCACAATATATAAAATATTGAAAATAAAATATTAAGTTATTATAAAAAAAGCTTTTGAAAAGTTTTAAATATATTAATATTATACTTAAATATCTTCGCTCTTTTTTAAAACAATTAAATAGATAATCTAGTTTAATTAGCCAAATATAGAACTTGTATTATAAAAAGTTTATAGAATACAAAATATTTGGAAGTTTTTTTATATTTACAATAACAATTAAATTCAATATTTTTATAATTAAACCTTTTATAATATTGTATAAAATTGCTATATACTATTTAGATAATCAAAAGTTAATAAAGCGATGTATAGAAAAAATAGAGTTTTAAAAGTTTAATTATAATATATTCAAATCCCTATTTATAATATAATATTAAAAGTTCTATATAATATTAATTCTACTAATCAAAAATCATTATATTAATAAAGATCTTTGTTATTATATCTATTCTACTAATTATAGATTCTATTAAACAATTATTATTCATTTATCCCTTTTTACATTAATATTCATTAATTCATTAGCAATTTCATTATCTTTAATACTTATATAATTTGAAAATTATATAATATCGACTTTATAATAGTTTATAAATATATAATATTCGAAAAAGATTTATTAAAAGGTATTAAATACATTTATTTGTATACATTAAATCACTAAAATATTATCGATACATATTCATAACTATTTATTTAAAAACTAATAAATTTCCAATATATAATATAAACCTTTAAAAGCTTTAATTGCTTTTATATTAAAAACATAAAAAATGTTATTTATTACTTTCTTTTCTTGTTTTAATCAATAATTAACTATAATATACAATATACTTATAATCTACTAACTTAATACTATTTATATATTATTTAAAGCTATTTAAAAATATTATAATTATATTTCTATTTAATCAATTTTATTATATATTAAATTATTTAATTATAATTTCCTTTATTTTTTTCCTTTACAAAATTGATTTTATAACCAAATAAAAAATATGATTAAACTAATACTAACCTGGAAATATATAGGATTAATACATTTATACAATGCAAATTTGTTATACAATATTAAAATAAAATTAAAGTTTTAAACCGGTATATTAGCGGATAAATAAAATCAAACGTTTTAAACCAGAATGCGAAATGTATGCGAATATATTCGAGAGCAATATGTTACAACGGATTAATAACAGGCTGTAGAATCATCAACTTATAGGTTATAATGGTATTATAAGCCTTAATAATTTAACTACAATATATTGGGGGATATTAGATACTTAAAGAAAGCTTTAGGTATATATATAGTATTAATTATAGAATATTTTAAAAACCTAGAATATAGTTCTTAGAATAATAGGTTTTAGGAAAAACAAAATATAATAAGCAAAAAGGTTTTTATTAGAATTAGTAATATTTTAGGGAATTAGCCTCAGAATAAAAGAATAAGCTAGAATACTAAGAGTTACAGGATTAATATTCTATAATAGATAATTTAGGAACGATAGCGTTTTAGGAGTAATCGGTTATTTTAATTGTTCAAATAAAACGAAGATCTATATAAAAGAATGGGTTTTTATTATAATATAAAGTTTTGTATTTAAAAACAATTATTAGTTTTATTATTATAATTACAAAAATTGCAACCAGTTACAATTTTATTGAATTCCTATTTGAAGTTTAGTCTAACCCACTTTGAAAGATCTCTAGACACTTCCACGTGACCCTAGAGGCAGCTCCCGTAATACAATACCATCTAATAATAGCTCTATATCCCGAAAAATACTTGCTATAAATGCTATATATCAAACCAAAAAAATTCCTTTTATTGTTAAAACGATAAATTTATTAGCTTTTTTAATCAATAAACCAAATTTTATGTTAATCAATCAATTACGATTATAATTATTTGCTATATTAAACTTTAATTTATTACTATATTAGACTTCTAAATCATATAATAAAAAGGATTATATATATATAATTATAGCCTTTTTTAATAATATAATAAATAATCTAAACTTAATATTTATTAATTCTTTAATATAATATATATAATTTTTAACACTTTTATTATATACATTTAGCTATATATTTTTTAAAAGAAAGTTTACAATCTATTTAAATACTAAATTAATATAAAGCCAATTGTTTGTTATTATTTACAATTATTAATTTAATTATAAGTTTCAATAATACATTAATATTAAAAACATTTATATTCCATTTTTACAAAAAATAAACCATCTTTAGTTTTTCCAATATAAAAATAATCTTATTTTTAATATTTTATTTTATAATTTAATATATATTATATTTTAATATAATTATATTATTTTCTATAGATTTTAAAATCTTATAGATTACAATATTATCTATATATTTGAAATGTAATAAACAATTTTGGTTTAACAATTTAGCTAGATATAATATATATAGAATTGGGGATAACAATGATTTTTATAAAATTCTATATTGTATTTTTAATTTTGAAATATATATATACTCTTTAATTGGATTTTAACTTTACATTTTATTAAAACAAAAATTAATCAATTGAAATAGCTTTATAAATCAGTTTTATTTTTTTATTCGTTTTAACAATTTTTTAAGCATTAATATATCAAATATGCTTTATACATTTAATACAATTAACATCATTTCCTTACTTTAAATAAAAACCAACTTTATATTGTATACAAAAAAAGCTACTAAATCCATTATTAAACATTTAGAAAAAGCTTTATTATTTTACAAACTAATTATTTTATAATATATTATTGTTTTAAAAAAGCCTTTTAATAATAAATTGTTTTAAACCTTTTCTAATATATAATAATAATATAATTAGTTTTTAAAAGTATATTAATAACTTATTCTTTTTTTTTGCTTTTAAAAAATATTATTATTTCTATTAGTTTTTTATTTAAATGGAAAATATAATAATTCTAAGCATTTTTAAAAGAAATCTTTTATAAATACTTTAATATATTATTAATAGATTTTTAATAATTGGATAATAATATAATCTATTTTTAAAAAAATGCTTATTATACCAATTATATTTTTTTTCTATTTTTTTAAATAAAATAAATATTATTTACAAAAGTATTAATTGCTTTCTTTCTATTTTAAAAAGATTATAATTTAGATTATTCAAATTGTTGTATTAATACAATACCTTTTCTAATAAAGTCTTCGTTTTCTCTTGAATATTTTTTAATATTTATACTATTTATAATTAGTAATAAAATTTTAAATAATAAAATTAGCTTATACTAATTTATTACTTTATATAAATCGATATTATTTATTATATTATTAATAATTTAGTCTTAGTAAATTATATTTAACATTTTGAATTATTAAAAGCATTTTATATTATTCTGTTTTTGAATTTAATTTAAATTGCTTATATACTTTTATATAATTAATATATAATTTAGTATATATTAATGTTTATTATAATATTAATCTAGTTTTATTTTGTAAATACTTTTTTATTGCTTTAATTATATTTTAAAAAAGAATAATTAGAAGTTTAATAATATTATTAAGATTATTTATTTCTAATATATCATCAATTGATTATAATAAATATAAGATTTTAAAGTTAATTATATATATAAACCTTAATAAATTAATTTCTATAATCTAATAATCTGTATTATTATCAGCTTTCTAGCCTTTTTCTAATAGTAATATTATTAGAATATAACAATCTAAACTATAATCCAAATTATGCTTAATTATCGTTTTTATAAATAGAATATTTAAAAAGGTTAAATTAATAATATAATTAATGTAGTATATAAGCTTTTTTGGCTTTTTAATAAAATTCATTTCGCTATTAAGAGATTAAGTAATTAAGGATATATTTTAATTAAAAAACTGAATTTCTGATTTAAATATATTGTATTTTATATTAAAATCGTTTTTAATAAAAAAATTCGATGGGATTTATATATTCATTATATAACTAATTATTTATCTAATATTAGGTTTTTTGTATATATTAATAATATAATAGTTGTTTTACTTTTAATTAAATAATATTGCAATTATTATTATTCCAATATTGTTGAATAATTAGATCCATTGCTTTTTGCGTATAGAATATTATTTTTAGCTTTTCTGCTTCGCGTTCTAGTATTAATATTTATTCTTACGAGTTCATCAGTATATAGTATTTATATGCTGAATGGTTTTGTATCTTTATTCCAAAGTATATACTAGGTTCTTGCATATAGATTACATCGGCCTTTTCCTTAAATGCCAATTATAGTAGGGCTATATACGCTGGCCCTAATCTTCCTATGTTCGCCCAGGCTACTTTCAGTCCGTTGGCCCGAGCGGATACTTTATAGATTATTAAGAACTTAACAATGATTTTATTATATTAATATTTTAATATAAATTATATTTTTCTTTTTATATGAAAATAAATATTAAAATATATAACTTTCATATTACATTATTTATATTTATCTTTATATTTATGAATAAATAAAAATGAATTCTTTTTAATAAAAATCTTTTTTTAATTAGTTTTGAAAAACTATTAATTTAATTATTAATAAACTAATTGTTTATAAGTTAAATCTTTATATAAATATAAGTTTATATAATACTGTATTTATTATTGTTTAGTTTAATTAAAATGTTATCTTTAATATTAATAATTAATAAGTTTTTTATACTATAATAATCTTTATTTTAATTCATTAGTTTTGTTTAATAATAATATTATTGTTTATTCGAATACTATAATTATATAACAATTTATGATAAATCATTTTCTATATATAGATATATTATTAATTTAAAATAAAAACATTATTATATAATTATTTTATAAAGAATGCCTTTAATATAGAATATTGCTATTTCCAATATATTATTATATAATCGATCATTTTATTAATAATTATAATAATTATAAATAGTATAAATATAACATTTATTATATATAATTATAAAATAGTATAAATATAACATTTATTATATATAATATCCTAATCCTTTATATAATAAAAAATATAATAATTCTTTACCTCCTCCTTTATATTTATAGACTTTAATAAATAACTTCATTTTTTCTCTAATTAATTTTTAATATAGATTTCAATAAAAGAACTATTTTTTATTAAATTCTTTTATTAATATATTTATTATAATATAATAATATTATATTATATTAATATTAAAATTCATATAAAATTTAAACTTTAAAAATTTGAATAAAGTTAAATTTAATGTTTTTCTAATTTTATATTTTTTGTATAATAATAATACTAATTAGAAAATAAATAATAAAATTAATTTTTATTAAAAAACTATTAAATAATAGAATTAAATATTAATAATTCCTATAATTTTAATATATTAATTTATTATTTATTTATTTATTCATTTATTGTTTAACGTCTTTATATAGAATGGCTAGTTCTGACCTTCCAAAGGATATTAGCAACAAGCGTATATTGGAAACATAGTTTTCCTATACGTTATTTATATATAATCTATAATTATATATAATAATACTTTTAACGTTTTACTCTTTAATTAATACTTCTCAATAATATTGTTTTCTTTTATATTTGTAATTTCTTCTTTTTTATTCGAAAAAACGTTTTTGCTTTTTCTTTTTTTCTTTTTATATATATATAAATTACTGTTTTTTTTTTATAGAGAATGTTTTGCTTTTATTAATTCTTAAAATTAGCATTTATATAATAACTCAAGAATAATAGTTCTATTTTAGCAAACTATAGCTTTATTAAAAATTATTCAAATTTATTTAATTATAAGTTTGTAATATACAAATATTAAAAATAAAATACTAAATGATTATAAAAAAGTTTTTAAATAGCTTTAAATACGTTATTATTGTATTCAGATATTTTTGTTTTTTTTAAAGCGGTTAAATAAACGGTTTAACTTTTTCGATTAGATATAAAATTTGTATTAAAAGATTTTATAAAATATAAAATGTTTAAAGTTTTTTTGTATTTATAAAAGTAATTAAGCTTAATATTATTATAACCGAATTTTTTGTAATATTATATAAAATTGTTATATATTATTTAAATAATTAAAAGCTTATAAAACGATATATAAAGAAAACAGAATTCTAAAAGTTTAATTATAATATATCCAAGTTTTCATTTTGTAATATAATACTAAAAGTTTAATACATTTTTAATTATATTAATTAAAAATTATTATATTAACAAAGGCTTTTACTATTATATTTATTTTATTAATTATAAATTTTACTAAATAATCATTATTTATTTAATCTTTTTTTATATTAATATTTATTAATTTATCAATTATTTTATTATTTTTATTATTTATATAATCTGAAAATTATATAATATTAACTTTATAACAATTGATAAATATATAACATTTAAAAAAGATTTATTAGAAAGTATTAAAAATGTTTATCTATATATACTAGATTATTAAAGTGTTATTAATATACATTTATAATTAATTATTTAAAGATTAAAAAATTTCTAATATATATTATAACTTTTTTAAAAGCTTTAATTATTTCGATATTAAAAATATAAAAAATACTATTTATTATTTTATTATTTATCTTAATTAATAATCAATTGTAATATATAATATATTTATATTCTATAAGTTTAGCTTTATTATTATATTATTTAAAGCCATTGAAGAATATTATAATTATATTCTTATTTAATCAATTTCATTATATATTAAATTGTTTTACTACATTCTTCTTTATTCTTTTTTTATAAAGTTAATTTTCTAATTAATTGAAAAATGCAATTATATTAATATTAATTTAAGAATACAAGAAATTAGTGTATTTATTTAATACAGCTTTATTATGCATTATTAAAATAGAAATAAAACTTTAAGCTAATATATTAACAAATGAATAGAATCCAACGTTTTAAATTGAAATACAAATTGTATATTAATATATTTAAAAATAATATTATTCAATAATAGTTTTTGCATTCTAAAGAATATTTATTATAAACATTATATACTAAATTAAAAGAACTCCTTTTATTACTAAAATAATAGTTTTATTAATCTTTTTAATTAATAAACTTAATTTCATATTAATAAATTAATTATAATTATAACCATTTATCGAATTAGGTTTTAGTTTATTATTATATTAAACTTTTAAATTATATAATATAAAGGATTATATATATATAATTACAGCTTTTTTTAATAATATAATTGAAAAGCTGAATTTAATATTTATTAAACCCTTAATATAGTATATAAGTTTTATTACTTTTATTATATATTTAGTTATATATTTTTTTAAAAAAAAGCTTATAATTAATTTAAATGCTAAACTAATATAATACTAATTATTCATTATCTATTATAATTATTAATTTAATCATTAAATTTAATAATATATTAATATTAAGGGAATTTATATTTCGTTTTTATAAAAGATAGATTATTTTTAGTTTTTTTAATATAAAAGTAATTTTGTTTATTGTTTTCTATTTTATGATTTGATGTATATTGTTTTTAAATAAAGCTATATTACCTTTAATAGATTTTGAAGCTTTATAAATTGTAATATTATTTATATACCCAAAATATAATAAACGATTTTGGTTTAATAATTCGATTAAATACAATATATATAAAACCAGAAATAATAACAACTTTTAAAAAGTTTTATATTATATTTTTAACTTTATAATATATATGCTTTTTAATCAAACTTTAATTTTGTATTTTATTAGAAAAAAGCTAATTAATTAAAGAAGTTTTATAAATTAACTTTACTTTTTTATTTGTTTTAATAATCTTTTAGATATTAATATATTAAATATATTTTTATATATTCAAAATGATTAATATTACTTTTTTACTTTATATAAATATTGATTTTATATTATATATAAACAAAATTATTAAATCCATAATTAAACGTTTAGGGAAGACTTTATATATTTATAGATTAATTATTTTTTATAATATATTATTATTTAAAAAAGCTTTTTGATAATTAATTGTTCTAAACTTTTTCTAATATATAATAATAATATAATTAATTTCTAAAAGTGTATTGATAACTTATTCTTTTTTTTGTTTTTAAAAGTATTATTATTTTTACTAATTTTTAATTGATTGGGAAATACAATAGTTTTAAGTATTTCTGGAAAAAGTTTTTTATATATATTTTAATATAATACTAATAAGTTTTTAATAATTAAATAATAATAATATAATCCAATTTAAGGAAAATATTTAATATATTAATTATATTCTTTTTTATTTCTTTTAATAAAATAATTATTATTTATAAAAACATGTTGATTATTATTCTTTTATTTTAAAAGGATTATAATTTAAATTATTCAAATCATTATACTAATATAATATTTTTTTTAATAAAACTTTTGTTTTCTTTTTAATATTTTTAATACTAATATTATTTATAATTAATAATAAAGCTTTAAACGATAGAATTAATTTATATTAATTAATTATTTTATATAGATTATTATTGTTTATTATTTTATTAATAATTCAATATTAATAATTGTATTTAATATTCTAAATTGTTAAAAGCATTTTGTACTATTTCGTTTTTTAATTTGGCTTAAATCAATTATTTGTTTTTATATAATTAATATATAGATTAATATATACTAGCATTTATTATAGCGTTGATTTAGCTTTAATTTATATTTGTTTTTCTATTATCTTAATTATATTTTAAAAAAGAATAATTAAAAGTTTAATAATATTGTTAAAATTGCTTAGTTCTATTATATTGGTTAATTATAATAAATATAAAATTTTAGAATAAATAATATTCATAAACTTTAATAAATTAACTTCTATAACCCAAAAATCTGTATTATTATCAGCTCTTTAACCTTTTTTCAATATTAACGTTATTAAAATGAAATAATCTAAATTATAATCCAAATTGTATTTAATTATTGTTTTTACAAACAGAATGTTTAAAAAAATGAGGTTAATAGTATAATTAATATAATATATAAGTTTATTTAATTCCCTAATAAAATTTGCTTTATTATTAAAGGATTAAATAATTAAAAATATATTTTAATTAAAAAATATAATTTTTAGTTTGAATATATTATGTTTTATATTAAAATCTTTTTAATAAAGAAGTCTAATAGAATCTATATATTTGTTATATATTCAATAATGTGTTTAATATTAAACTTTTTATATATATTAACAATATAACAATTGTTTATTTTCAATCAAATAATATTGCGATCTTTTATTATTCTAATATTATTAAATAATTAACTTAATTATCTTTTAAATGTAGAATATTGCTCTTAGCTTTTTTACTTTACGTTTTGATAATAATACTTACTTTCAAAAATCCATTAATATATAACAATTGTATACAAAATGATTTTATATTTTTATTTTAAAGTATATATTGGGTTTTTATATATATAAACTATATCAACCTCTTTTTTAAACATTAATTAAAGCAAAAATTATATATATTAATTCTAATCTTTCTATATTTATCCAAATTATTTTTAATTCGTTAATTTAAGCAATTATACAATCTTTATCACTTTATTTTATTTTATTCTTTAATATAAAAGAAATAATAAAAAAAGAGTTTATATTAAATTCCATACTTTTATTAATAATTAAATTTACTTTATTATTGGATATTGTATATATACTTTATTTTAATAGTTCTATAAAATTTAGAAAGTTAATGAAAGTTATCTTATATTTGATTTATTGTAGTTGAAAAATTATTGTTTTATATATAATTATATATATTTTAAAAGTTGGAATAATCATCTAGATTTTATCCTTAAAATACTATTTCTGCTAATATTTAGCTGCTAATTTATACGCTTTATATATAGTTGTTTATTGATAACAAATCTTTTTAAGCTAATTTGTAATAAATTGGATTATTTTTTTATTAACTTTTTTTAATGTAATTATATAATATTTATACTTTTATTAAAAAAGGATTATAATAACTAATATATTCAAGTAGGATTATACAAATAGTATTAAATTATACCCTAATATTTTATTATTATAACACTACAGTTATTATATTTATTAATTATACAATAAATTAAAAAACTATAATATTCCTAATAATCTAAGTTATATAATTTTATTTTCCTTTTTTTTCTGAAAGTTTAGAATATTTTTAAAAACCCAAAAAAAGATAAAAAAACGGAATTTTTTTTTTAAAATTAATAAATTATATTAATATTAAATCTAAAGTTTTAATATTATGATAATTAATTAGTTTTATTCCAATCTGTATTTTGGCCTTTTTGAAAATAATATTAATAATAATAAATTGATTATCCAAAAAGTTTATTTAAATATTAAAAGTATAAATTAAATAATATATATACTATTTTTTATTTATTTTAAAATAATACAATAAATAATTATATATATAAAAACAATATTTAATTCTTTTAGAATAAAATTATATACTTCTTTTATACTAAACTTAACTATTCAGTTTATAAAAATAATCTATAATTAAAGAATATTTTTGATTAAAATCTAAAGTATAATCTTTGTAATAGCTTTTTGAATAAAAAAAAGCTAATTTTGGATTAATAAAAATCTTTAATTTAATCTAAATATAAATATAAAAATCTATTCTTTTTTTTTAACTTTTTAATATTAAATTATTAGCTATTAAAAGTTGGATTATTTATATATTTTTATAATTTTAGATTTTCTATTTTATTTTAATAAAGCATTACGTTTTTAAAGTAATACATTTTAATAATAAATTTACATTTATTATTATTATATTCAAAGTTTTAAAAGCTTTTATATAAAAGATTTTAAGCGGTTACTTTATAATAATAATTCTGAAAAAATATTGATTCAAATAAATTAATATATATTCTTCTAAATCTTTTATATAAGTTTTTTTTTTATTATTCAGAAAGTTATAAACAAAGGTTTTTATAGTTTTTATAAAGCCTTTAAATATAATATAATTATAACATTGCTTTATATTCCATTTATTCCAATTTGGTTATTATAGCTTAAAATATTAATATATTAGCAAAATTGATTACTAAAGGAATTAATATTATACTTTATATAATTTCAATATATTTGAAAAAACAAAGAGAATAAAGGCGATTATTTATATACATATATATTTATGTTTACGATTATTAGCCTTTAGGGTATTTGAAGCGCTATTATTGCTAGCAATAGTAAAATGTATAAAAGGGCTTTCAAAAGCTTCTGCTTATAGAATTTAATTGAATCGAGAATTAATGATTTTAGTAAAAACCTTTTTTTTGTTTATATGTTAGGAGGTGATATATTGATTTATTAGTATAAAAACTTAATTGATTTTTATACTTGTTTTTCTTTTTAGTCATTTTTTAATTTATATAAGTAAAATATTAATATTAATAAACTTTTCTAATATTTTATTAGAATTAGTTTTAATTATAGTGTGTTATATTATCGTTTTTATTAATTTATCTTATTTTAATTAATTTTCTTTATTTATACAATTGCTTTAATACTATAATATTAATTATTAGCTTTTTTTATTATACTTAATTTAATAAAATATTTATATAATAAATATAAATTAGTATATAATAATAAAAAATCATAAAAAGATTTTAATTATTAAATAACAATTTATGAAATAAGTTAAGTCATTAATTTAATATTAATTCCTATTATTATATTATATATTTCTAGAACTAATACGTTTTTGATAATTTGTTTACTTTTTATATTATTTTAATAAATGATATTGCTTTTTAATTTAAATATATTTTTATTTAAAATCTCTTTTATTATTTAATATAATTATATATTTAATTTAATGATTTAAATCTTTATTATTAATAAATAATTTGTTAATAACTATAAAAAGTTTTATATAATTATTATTAAAAAGAATAAATTTTTAGCTTTAATTAAGGTTTTTATTTATTTATTAATTAATTTTTTTATTAAATAGCTTAACATTTCCATTCATTAAGTTTTAATATTATATTATAATAAACAGATTATATAATGCTTTTAATTAATAAATTATAATAATATAAGTATTTTAAACTTATTATTTTTAATTTTTTTATTTTAGCCTATTTAAATTAATATAATATTATTATTTTTATTTTATTTATTTATTTATTTATTTATTTAATGTTTAACGTCTCTATATAGAATGACTAGTTCTGACCTTCTGAAAAGTATTAACGATAAGCGTATATCAAAGGTATAATCTTTCTATACATTATTTATATATAATCTATAACTATATATAATAATACTTTTAATACCCTACTCTTTAATTAATACTTTCAGATAATATTATTTCTTTTTATATTTACAATTCCTTTTTTTTTATTTGGAAAAGCATTTCCGTTTTCTTTCTTTTTTATTTTATATATATATAAACTATTGTTTTCCTTTTATAGAAAGTATTTCGTTTTTATCAATTCCTAAAATTAATATTTATATAGCAACTAAAAAAAATAATAATTCTATTTCAGCGAATTATAGTTTTATTAAAACTACCTGAATTTATTCAATTGCAAATTTGCGATATACAAATATTAAAAATAAAATACTAAATAATTATAAGAAAATTCTTAAATAGTTTTAAATGTATTATTATTGCGTTTAGATATTTTTATTCTTTTTTAAAGCGATTAAATAAGCAATTTAGCTTTTTTAATTAAATATGGAATTTGCATCAGAAGATTTTATAAAATACAAAATATTTAAAGGTTTTTTTATATTTGTAAAAACAATTAAGTTTAATATTATTATAATTAAATCTTTTATAATATTATACAAAATTACTATATACCATTTGAATAATTAAAAGTTTGTAAAGCGATATATAGAAAAAACGAAGCTTTAAAGATTTAATTATAATATATTCAACTTTTCATTTATAATATAATACCGAAAGTCTAATATATTTTCAATTTTATTAATTAAAAATTATTACATTAATAAAGGTTTTCATTATTATATTTATTCTACTAATTATAAGTTCTGCTAAATAGTTATTGTTTATTCAGCCTTTTTTATATTAATATTTATTAATTTATCAATTATTTTATTACTTTTAATATTTATATAATCTAAAAACTATATAATACCGATCTTATAACAGTTAATAAATATATAATATTTAAAAAAGGTTTATTAAAAAAGTATTAAAGATATTCGTTTATATATACCAAATCACTAAAATACTATTAATACATATCTATAATTAATTATCTAAAAACTGTAAAATTTTTAAATATATATTATAGTTTTTTAAAAGCTTTGATTATTTTGATATTAAAAATATAGAAAATATTATTTATTATCTTGTTGCTTATTCTAATTAATAATTGATTATGATATATAATATATTTATATTCTACAAGTTTAATTTTGTTATTATATTATTTAAAACTATTAAAGAATATTATAATTATATTTTTGTTTAATTAATTTTATTATATATTAAATTATTTTATTATATTCTTTTTTATTCTTTTTTTATAAGGTTAATTCTGTAATTAAATAAGAAATGTAATTGTACTAATATTAATCTAAAAATATAAAAAATTAATATATTCGTTTAATACAGCTTTGTTATATACTATTAAAATAGAAATAAAACTTTAAATTAGTATATTAACAAATAAACAAAATTCAACATTTTGAGTTAAAATATGAATTATATATAAATATATTTAAAAGTAATATTGTTTAATAATAGCTTTGCATTCCGAAGGATATTTACTATAAATACTATATGCTAAACCGAAAAAATCCCTTTTACTATTAAAATAATAATTTTATTAACCTTTTTAATTAATAGGCTTAATTTTATACTAATAAATTAATTGCAATTATAATCATTTGTTAAATTAGGCTTTAATTTATTATTATATTAAACTTTTAAATTGTATAACGCAAAGAATTGTATATATATAATTATAGTTTTTTTTAATAATATAATTAAAAAGCTAAATTTAATATTTATTAAACCCTTAATATAATATATAAGTTTTATCGCTTTTATTATACATTCGATTATATATTTTTTAAAAAAAAGTTTGTAATTAATCCAAATATTAAATTAATATATTACTAATTGTTCGTTATTTATTAAAATTATTAATTTAATTATTAATTTTAATAATATATTAATACTAAAAGAATTTGTACTTTATTTTTGTAAAAGATAAACTATCTTTAACTTTTCTAATATAAAAGCGATTTTGTTTATCGTTCCCTATTTTATAATCTAATATATATCGTTTTTAAATAAAATTATATTGTTTTTAATAGATTTCGAAGCTTTATAAATTGCAATATCGTTTATATATCCGAAATATAGTAAGCGATCTTAGTTTAGCAGTTTAATTAAATACAGTATATATAGAATTAGAAATAATAATAATTTTTAAAGAGTTCTATATTGTATTTTTGATTTTATAGTATATATACTTTTCAACTAAATTTTGATTTTATAATCCGTTAAAAAAAGCTGATTAATTAAAAACAGTTTTATAAACCAGTTTTATTTCTTTATTCATTTTAATAACCTTTTAAATATTAATATATCAAATATATTTTATATATTCAAAATAATCAATATTATTTCTTTACTTTTATACAAATGCCGATTTTATATTGTATATAAATAAAGCTATTAAATTTATAATTAAATGTTTAAAAAAAGCTTTGTTATATTGCAAATTAATTACTTTATAATATATCGCTATTTTAAAAAAGCCTTTTAGCAATCAATCGCTTTAAGCCTTTTTCGATATATAATAATAGTATAATTGATCTTTAAGGATATATTAATAATTTATTCTTTTTTTCTGTTTTCAAAAGCATTATTATTTTTATTAGTTTTTAATTAATTGGGAAATATAATAATTTTAAACATTTCTAAAAAAAAGTTTTTTATATATATTTTGATATATTATTAGCAAGCTTTTAATAACCGAATAATAATGCGGTTTAATTTAAAAAAGATATTTAATACATTAATTATATTCTTTTTTATTTTTTTTAATAAAATAATTATTATTTATAAAAGTATTAATCATTATTCTTTCATTTTAAAGGGATTATAATCTAAATTGTTTGAATTGTTATATTAATATAATACCTTTTTTAATAAAGCTTTTACTTTCTTTTTGGTGTTTTTAATATTAATATTATTTATAATTAATAATAAAGCTTTAAACGATAAAGTTAATTTGTATTAATTTATTATTTTATATAGATTACTTTTATTTGTTACTCTATTAATACTTTAATGCTAATAATTATATTTAATATTCCAAATCGTTAAAAGTATTTTATACTATTTTATTTTTTAGTTTGGTTTAGATTAATTATTTGCTTTTATATAATTAATATACAGATTAGTATATATCAACGTTTATTATAACGCTAATTTAATTCTGATTTATATTTGCTTTTCTATTGTTTTAATTATATTCTAGAAAAGAGTAATTAAAAATTCAGTGATATCGTTAAAATCATTCAGTTCTATTATATTGGTTAGCTATAGTAAATGTAGGATTCCAGAATAAATAATGTTTGCAAACCTTAATAAATTAACCTTTATAATCTGAAAGTTTATATTATTATTAGCTTTTTAGCCTTTTTTTAGTATTAACATTATTAAAATAAAATAATTCAAATTATAATCCAAATTGTATTTAATCATTATTTTTACAAATAAAATGTTTAAAAAGGTAAAATTAATAATATAGTTAGTATAATATATAGGTTTATTCGATTCTTTAATAAATCCGCTTTATTATTGAAGGACTAAATAACTAAAGATACATTTTGATTAAAGAATACAATTTCCGGTTTAAATATATTATATTTTGCATTAAAATCTTTTCTAATAAGAAAGTTCGGTGGGATCTATATATTTATTATATATTCGATGATATATTTAATATTAAGCTTTTTATATATATTAATAATATAATAGCTATTTATCTCTAATTAAATAATATTGTAATCTTTATCGTTCCAGTATTATTAAATAACTAGTTTAGCTATTTTTTAAATATAGAATATCGCTCTTAATCTTTTTGTTTTATATTTTAATAATAATGCTTATTTCTAGAAATCTATTAATGTATAGTAATTATATATAGGATAGTTCTATATCTTCGTTTTAGAATATATATTAAATTCCTGTATATAAATTATATTGATTTCTTTTTTAAATATCAATTAAAACAGAGTTATATACACTGATCTTAATTTTTCTATATTTATTTAAATTATTTTTAATCCGTTAATTTAAGCAATTATACAATTTTTACCGCTTTATTCTATTTTGTTTTTTAATATAAAAAGATAATAAAAAAGAAAGTTTATATTAAGTTTTATATTTTCACTAATAATTAAATTTATTTTATTATTAAATATTATATATATATTTCGTTTTAATAATTCTATAAAGTTTAGGAAATTAATAAAAAAACTGTTTTGTATTTAATTCGCTATAATTAAAGAACCGCTATTTTATATATAGTTATATATACTTTAAAAATCGGAATAATCATTTAAACTCCATTTTTAAAATACTGTTTTTGTTAACGTTTGATTATTAGTTCGCATATTTTATGTATGGCCATTTGCTAATAATGAATCTTTTCAAGCTGATTTATAATAAATCGGATTATTTTCCTATTAATTCTTTTTAATACAATTATATAATACTTATATTCAATTAAAAAAAGATTATAACAATTAATATATTTAAACGGAATTATATAAACAATACTAATTATACTCTAATGTTTTATTATCACAATATTGTAATTATTATATTTATTAATTATATAATAAATTAAAAAATTATAGTATTTTTGGCAATCTAAATTATATAACTTTATTTTTCTCTTTTTCTCCAAAAGCTTAAAATATCCTAAAAACCCAAAAAGAATAAAGAAATAGATTTTTTTTTTAAAAACTAATAAACTATATTGATATTAAATTTAAGATTCCAGCATTATAATAATTAACTAACTTTATTCCAATTTATATTTCAGTCTTTTTAAAAACGATATTAATAATAACAAATTAATTATTTAAAAGGTTTATTAAAACATTAGAAATATAAAACTAAACGGTATATATATTATTTTTTTATTTGTTCCAAAACAATATAATAAATAGCTTTATATATAAAAATAATATTTGATCTCTTTAGAATAAGATTATATACTTCTTTTATATTAAACTTAATTACTTAGTTTATAAGAATAATCTATAACCAAAAAAATATCTTTAATTAAAATTTGAAGTATAATCTTTGTAATAGCTTTTCGAATAAAAAAGGGCTGATTTTGAATTAATAAAATCTTTAGTTTAGTTTAAATATAATAAATAAAAAATCCATTCTTTCCTTTTAACTTTTCAACGTTAAATTATTAATTATTAAGAATTGAATTGTTTATATATTTATAACTTTAGATTCTTTATTTTATTTTAATAAAATATTATATTTTTATAAAGTAATATATTTTAATAATGAATCTACATTTACTATTATTATATTTAAGGTTTTAAAAGTTTTTATATAAAAATTTTTGAACAACTGCTTTATAATAGCAATTTCGAAAAAATATTGATTTAAGTAAATTAATATACTCTTTTAAATCTTTTATATAAGTTTTTTTTACTTATTCAAAAAGTTATAAATAAAGATTTCTATAGCTTTTATATAGTCTTTAAATACAATGTATTATAGTATTGTTTTATACTCCATTTATTCTAATTTAATTATTATAGTTTTAAAACGCTAATATATTAATAGAATTAACTATTAAAGAAATTGGTATTATATTTTATATAATTCTAATATACTGAAAAAGCAAAAAGAATAAAAACGATTGTTTATATATATATATATATATTCATATTCGCGATTGTTAATCTTTAGGGTATTTGCAGCGCTATTATTGCCAATAATAATAAAGTGTATAAAAAAAAGCTTTTAAAAGCTTTTGCTTATAGAATTTAATTGAATTGAGAATTAATAATTTAGTGAAAACCGTTTTGTATTTTGTCAATGAAGAAAAGCATTTGTTGTATTATTATTTTTAGATTATATAATACATTTATTAAATATTAAAGATATTTTATCTATAAAATATTCAATAAGTTTTGCTTTTAAATTAATAACTTTTAATTTCTTATTTTTGATATTTAGAAAGTTTTAATTTATTAATATAAAAAATGTTATTTATTTATATTCTAATAATTATAAAATATATTTTTTTAAATTTATAATTCATAAATATAGATTTTATAAGGAAATTATTATATTAAACTTTTTTTTAATAATATTATATAATAGTTTACTTATAATTATAATTTTATTTGTTAAATGCTTCTTTTAAAATTCTTTAAATAGTTTTGTAAATATAATACAATTTAACAATATTTTTAATTATATATAAATTTAAATAATATTTCGAATTATTAAATGAATATTCATTATTATTAGTATTAAGATTAATATTATAATAATTTGATGGTTTAATTATTAGATTATTAATGTTTAAACTGAGATAATTTCTTTCTTAATATTATTCTATATTTAAATAACTAATTTTAACTTTTTACATAATAAATCTATTATATATTCTTTTAGTTTATTAATTATATAAAAAAATTAAAAAGTTTTTTTTCTGTATATAAAAGAATTATAGTTAATAAATTCGAAAAAATTATTAATTTCTTAAATTTATAAAATTCGAATAATTGTTTATTAATATAGTTTAATTTTTCTTTTCTTTTCTTTGAATTTATGTAAAAAAGTTAAAAAATAAATTTAAGATTTTATATATTCAAATTTATTTGAAATAATAAAAACATTTTAAATAAAATTTTTTGGCTTATGTTTTTTATAATTCTTTCATAGTCTCTATTATATTATAATTTATTTCATAATTAATAATAATAATAAATTATGTAAAATAATATAAAAATATATTTTAAAAACAAATAAGATTAATACAAAGCTATTTAAACTAATAATATTATTTATAGTTTTTATAATTATTGAAAAAAGTAATTTTTCATTTAAATTATTATTTTTGATTTTTTCATAAAAATTTTTATACATCTATTCAATTAATATATAATATTATTCAATTTCATTAATAATATTATAAACTTCAATAAAAACTTTTTATATTTCAATATATATAAATATAATATTTTCTTGCAATTTATATAATATAAAGTTCGTTTTAATATTATAAAAAAATAATTTAATAAACTAAAGTATATATCGAGTTAATATTTTTATATAATATTCTGTATTACTTTTATAATTATATTTTATATAAATTGAATAATAGTATAAATTCTAATTTTATTTATAATATATAAAATTGGTTTCTTTTTCAAATAAAAAATAGTTATAATAATTAAACGATTTAATTTAATATATTATTTTTAATTATAAATTTAAATCCTTTAAAAAATCTTATATAATCAATAATATTTATAAACTTTATTGAATCTATTAATTATATAAAATTAATATTTAAATATTCTTCTTTTTTTAAAAAATTCAATAAGTATTTGAATTTATAATAAATTTAATAAAGTTTTGTTTTAATAAAATAATTATATATTATTATTTCCTTTATTTATTTATTTATTTTATTTATTTATATAAAGTTTAACGTCTTTATATAGAATAGCTAGTTCTAACCTTCCGAAGGGTATTAATAATAGACCTACAATAAAAGCAAAACCTTCTTATACGTCTCCTATATATAATCTATTATTATATTTGATAATATTTTTAGTATCTTGCTTTTCAATTTTTACCCTTTAAATAATACAATTTCCCTTTATTTTTATAATCCCTTTTTTTTTAAAAAAAAAGCGTTTCTATCTTTTCTTTTTTTTATTCTATATATTTATAAATTGGTATTTTTATAAATAAATTTATTCTTTTAAATATAATAGATTATATATAAATATAAATATTATATTAGAAAATGTATATATATATAAAAAACATTTTTTATTTTTATTAATTTTTATATTAGAATAATATCTTTGTTTAATATATACATTAATTATATAAAGTGTAATCTATTACTATATAATGGTTAAAAAATAACGGTTTTTTTTAATAAACTATAATTTTAATAAAGATTATTCGAATTTGTTAAATTGTATATTTACAATATACAAATATTGAAAATAAAATACTAGATGATTATAAAAAAGCTTTTAAAAAGCTTTAAATACATTAATATTATATTCAAATATTTTTATTCTTTTTTTAAAACGGTTAAATAAATAATTCGGTTTAATCAATTAAGTATAAAATTTGTATTATAAGATTTTACAAAATATGAAATATTTAAGAGTTTTTTAATATTCGCAAAAAAAATTAAATTCAATATTTTTATAATTAAACCTTTTATAATATTATACAAAATTGCTATATACTATTCAAATAATTAAGAATTGGTAAAGTAATATATGGAAAAGGTAAAGTTCTGGAAATTCGATTATAATATATTCGAGTTTCTATTTATAATATAATATTAAAAGTTCTATTTAATATTGGTTTTATTAATTGAAAGTTACTATATTAATAAAGATCTTTACTATTATGTTTATTTTACTAATTATAAGCTTTACTAAATAATTATTATTCATTTGTTTCTTTTTTACATTAATATTCGTTAGTTTATTAATTATTTTTATTATTTTTAATACTTATATAATCTAAAGATTATATAATACCGATTTTATAATAATTTATAAATATATAGCATTCAAAAGAAGGCCTATTAAAAAGATATTAAGTACATTTATTTATATATACTAAATTATTGAAATGCTATCGATATATATTCATAATTGTTTGTTTAAAAACTAATAGATTTTTAATATATAATATAAGCTTTTAAAAGCTTTAATTACTTTTATATTAAAAATATAAAAAATATTATTTATTATTTTTTTCTTTATTTTTATTAGTAATTAGTTATAATATATAATATATTTGTAGTTTATTAGCTTAATACTGTTTATATATTATTCAAAACTATTCGAAAATATTATAATTATATTTTCGTTTAATTAGTCTCATTATATATTAAATTATCTAATTATAGCTTTTTTTATTTTTCTTTTTATAGAGTTGATTTTATAGCCAAATAAAAAATATGGTTAAGCCAATATTAGTCTAAAAGTATATAGAATTAATATATTTATATAATGTAGATTTGTTATATATTACTAAAATAGAATTAGAGCTTTAAACTAATATATTAGCGGATAAACGAAATTAAATGTTTTAAACTAAAATACGAAATATATAAGCATATTCGAAAATAATATTATTTAATAATAATTCTGTATTTTAAAGAACATTTGTTGTAAACGTTATATATTAGATTAAGAAAACCCTTTTTATTATTAGAATAATGGTTTTATTAACTTTTTCGATTAATAGATTCAATTTTATATTAATCAAATAGTTATAATTATAATTGTTTGCTACGCTAAGCTTTAATCTATTATTATATTAAATCTTTAAACTATATAATAAAAAGGATTGTATATATATAATTACAGCCTTTTTTAATAATATAATAAATAATCCGAATTTAATATCCATTAATTCTTTAATATAACATATAATTTTCAATATTTTTATTATATATTCAACTATATATCTTTTAAAAAAAAAACTTATAATTTATTTAAATATTAAATTAATATAAAGTCGGTTATTTATTGGTATTTATAGTTATTAGTTTAATTGTAAGCTTTAATATTATATTAATATTAAGGATATTTATATTCCGTTTTTGTAAAAAATAAATTATCTATAATTTTTCTAACGTATAAGCAATCTTATTTTTAATGCTCCATTTTATAATTTAATATATATTACACTTTAATATAATTACATTATTTTTTATGGATTTTAAGATTTTATAAAATGTAATATTATTTATATATTCAAAATATAATAAGTAATTTTGGTTTAATAATTCAATCAAATACAATAAGTACAAAATTAAGGATAATAGAAACCTCTATAGAATTCTGCATTATATTTTTAATTTTAAAATATATATATCTTTTAATTGGACTTTAATTCTACATTCTATTAAAAACAAACTAATTAGTTAAAGCAACTTTATAGATCAATTCTATTTCCTTATTTATTTTAATAGTTTTTTAAGTATTAATATATTAAATGCATTCTATATATCTAATATAATTAATATTATTTCTTTACTTTAAATAAAAGCTAATTTTGCATTATATACAAAAGAAATTATTAAATTCACTATTAAACGTTTAAAAAGAATTCTATTATATTGCAAACTAATTATTTTATAATATATTATTATTTAAGAAAGCTTTTTAATAACAAGCTAATTTAGGCTTTTTCTAATGTATAATAATAATATAATTGGTTTTCAAAAGTGTATTAACAATTTATCCTTTTTTTTTTACAATCGAAAATATTATTATTTCTATTAATTTCCATTTAAAAAGAAAATATAATAATTTTAAGTATTTTTAAAAAAAAGTTTTTTATAAATATTTTAATATATTATTAATAAATCTTTAATAATTGAATAATAATATAATCCGTTTTTGGAAAAATACTTAATATATTAATTATATTCTTTTCTATTTTTTTAAATAAAATAAATATTATTTATAAAATATTAATTGTTTTTTTTCCGCTTTAAAAGAATTGTAATTCAGATTGTTCAAATTGTTATACTAATACAATACCTTTTTTAACAAAGCCTTTATTTTCTTTTTAATACTTTTAATATTCATATTATTTATAATTAATAGCGAAGCTTTAAACGATAAAGCTAATTTATACTAATCCATTATTTTATATAGATCGATATTGTTTATTATATTATTAATAATTTAATGTTAATAATTATATTTAGCGTTTTGAATTATTAAAAGCATTTTATACCGTTTTGTTTTTAAAATTTGATTTAAATCGTTTGTATACCTTTATATAACTAATATATAGTCTAATATATACTAATATTTATTTATAACATTGATTTAGCTTTGCTTTACAAATATTTCTTTATTACTTTAATTATATTCTAAAAGAGAATAATCAGAAATTTAGTAATATCATTTAGATCGCTTATTTCCAGTATATCGATTAGCTATAATAAATACAAAATTCTAATATTAATAATATATACAAACTTTAATAAATTAGTTTTTATAATTCGGTAATTTATATTACTATTAGTTTTTTAGCCTTTTTTTAATAATAATGTTATTAAAATGAAATAATCCAAATTATAATCTAAATTATACCTAATTATTATTTCCATAAATAGAATATTTGAAAAAAATTAGATTAATAGTATAGTTAATGTAATATATAACATTTACAATATACAAATACAAGCATACTATTTTTTCTATAGGTATAATATCAATTTCAAGTATATTCATTATTACAAACAACAATCCTATTAATCCGTTTATACGCCCTACTTCCACTAGCAATAATAGCGCTTTAAACACTCTAATAGCTTATAATTGTAAATAACAATGTATACATATATAAACAAACGCTTATATCCCCTTTACTTTTTTCAATATATTAGAATTTTATAAAATACATTATCTATTTTATTAATAAATAATTTTATTAGTATACTAACGTTTTAAATTATATTAATCAAATTGGAATAAATGAAATATAAAATAACATTACAATATATTATATTTCAAAAGATTTGTAAAAGTTATTAAAACTTTTATATACAATTCTTTAAACAAACAAAAAAGATTTATGTAAAAGATTTAGAATGGATTATTAATATATTTAAATTAATATTTTTTTAAAACCGCTATTACAAAATAGTTATTCAAAATTCCTATATAAAAATCTTCAAAATCCTAAATATAATAACTATAAAAACGATTATATTGTTATAATATATTACTTTATAAGAATATATTATTTTATCGAAATATAATAAAAAACCCAAAATCTTAAATTTATAAATGATTAGATTATTAATAGTTAATAATATAATATTAATAAACTAAAAAAGAAAAACGAACCTTTATATTTATATTTGAATTAAACTAGAAACTTTATTTATTTATAATTAACTTTTCTTTATTCAAAAAAGCTATTATAAAAGTAATACCCTAAATTGTAATTAAAAATATTTTCTAGCTATAAATCATTTTTATAAACTAAATAATTAAATCTAATATTAAAACAATATATAATTTTATTCTAAAGAAATCGAATATTAAATTAATTTATAAAACCATCTATTATATTATACTAAAATCAATAAAAAAATGATATATATACCGCCTAATATATATTTCTTAATATTTTAATAAACCTTTTAAATAATTAATTTATTATTATAAAAATTATCTTTAAAAAAGCTAAAATATCAACCAAAATAAAACTAATTAATTATTATAATATCAAAACTTTAGGATTAATAATAATATAGTTTGTAAGCTTTAAAAAAGAAATTTGTTTTTTTATTTTTTTTAAGTTTTTAGAATATTCTAAATTATTAAAGAAAAAGAAAAGTATAGAATTATATAACTTTAATTACCAAGAATATTATAACTCTTTAATTTATTATATAATTTATAAATATAATAATTATAGTATAATGATAACAAAACATTAAAATGTATTTAGCATTACTTATATATTCCTATTTGAATGTATTGATTGTTATAGCCCTTTTCTAACAAAATATAAATATTATATAATTATACTAAAAAAAATAATAAAAAAATAAATTGAATTTTTATAAACTAATTTGAAAAGATTTATTATTAATAAACGATTATATATAAAGTGTATAAGCTGATGGTTAAATACTAATAGAAGCAATACCCTAAGAACAGAGTTTAAATGATTATTTTAATTTCAGGAATATATATAATAATTTACAAAACGGTTATTTAATAACCAAAATAAATCAAATATAAAATAATCTTTATTAACTTTTTTAATTTTATAGAATTATCAAAATGAAATATATATACTAAATTTAACAATAAAATAAACTTTACTTTTAATAATAGTATAAAATTTAATACAATTCCTTTTTCTATTATTTTTTCATATTAAAAAGCGAAGCAGAATAAAGTAATAAAGATTATATAATTGTTTAAATTGATAAATTAAAAATAATTTAGGAAAATATAGGAAATTAGGATTAATGTATATAACCCTATTATAATTGATATTTAAAAAAAGGGCTAATATAATTTATATACAAAAACCTAATGTATACCCAAAAATGAAAATATAAAATTATTTAATGTATAAATATTATACATTAATAGATTTTTAAAAAAACAAATATTAATAAACAAAATATAAAACAGAAAGATTAAAAATAATATTCTATATACAAAAGATAATGAATTTAATTATTTAATAATATCAAAATAGTAATAATTACAATATCATTTAATTAAAAATAAACAATTATTATATTATTAATATATACAGAAAACCAAATATTAGACAAATAATTAAATATATAATAAATATATAAATTCCACTGAACTTTCTTATTAAAAGGGATTTTAATATAAAGTATAATATATTTAAACTAAAATTCAAATTCTTTAATTAAAGCGTTTTTTTAATTATTTAATTTATTAATAGTAAAATAGATTTTATTAGAGAATTAAAAAAATTTCATATATTATACTAGCTATATTATTAATTTAACTTTTTTTAAATATTTTATTTATAGAAATAATAGTTAAATATAATTTGAATTATAATTTCGATTATTTTATTTTTAGTAATATTATTATTAAAACAAAACTAAAAAGCTAATAATAATATAAATTATCAGATTATAAAAGCTAATTTATTAAGACTTATATATATTATTAATATTAGAATTTTGTATTTATTATAACTAATTAATATATTAGAAATAAACGATTTAAATAATATCGCTAAACTTCTAATTATTCATTTTCAGAATGCAATTAAAGTAATAGAGAAGCATTTGCAAAGTAAAGCTAAATTAATATTATAATGAATATTGGCATATATTAGGCTATATATTAACTATATAAAGATATATAAGCGATCCAAACCAAATTTAGAAACAAAACAATATAAAATGCTTTTAATAATTCGAAATACTAAATGTAATTATTGATATTGGATTATTAATAATATAGCAAACGATATTAATTTATATAAAAAAATGGATTGATATAAACTAATCTTATTATTTAAAACTCTATTATTAATTATAAATAATATAAATATTGAAAATATTAAAAAAAAGCGGAATCTTTACTAAAAAAAGTATTACATTAATATAACAATTTGGATAACCTAAACTATAATCCTTTTAAAATAAAAAGAAAATAATTAACATCTTTATAAATAATATTTATTTTGTTTAAAAAAAGTAAAAAAGAATATAATTAATATATTAAACATTTCCTTAAAAACTGATTATATTATTATCCGATTATTAAAAATTTTATTAATAATATATTAAAGTGTTTATAAAAGGTTTTTTTTCAAAAATGTCTAAAATTATTATATTTTCTATTCAAATAAAAATTAATAAGAATAATAATACTTTCGAAAATAAAAAAAAAGGATAAATTATTAATATACTTTTAAAGATTAATTATATCACTGTTATATATCGAAAAAAGTTTAAAATAGTTTATTATTAAAAAGTTCTTTTAAATAATAATATATTATAAAATAATTAGTTTACAATATAATAAAACTTTTTTTTAAATGTTTAATAATGGATTTAATAATCTTCTTTATATATAATTTAAAATCGGCTTTTGCTTAAAATAAGGAAATAACACTAATTATATTAAATATGCAAAATGCATTTAATATATTAATACTTAAAAAGCTATTAAAACGAATAAGGAAATAGAGCTAACCTATAAAACTACTTTAACTGATTAATTCGTTCCTAACAAAATGCAGGGTTAAAATCCGGCTAAAAAGTATATACACCTCAAAATTAAAAATATAATACAGAATTTTATAAAGGTTACTACTATTCCTAATTTTATACTTATTATATTTAACTAAACTACTAAATTAAAATTGTTTATTATATTTTAAATATACAAATAATATTATAATTTATAAAGCTTTATAATCTATAAAAAATAATATAGTTATATTTAAATATAATATACATCAAATTATAAAATCGAATACTGAAAATAAAATCGCTTTTATATTAAAGAAACTAAAAATAATCCACTTTTCACAAAATAGAATACAAATACCTTTAATATTCATATATTATTAAAACTTATAATTTAATTAATAATTATAGATAATAATAAAATAGCCAACTTTATATTAATTTAATATTTGAATAAACTATAAGTTTTTTTTAAAAAATATATAATTAAAATATATAATAAAAGCGTTAAAAATTGTATATTATATTAAAGAATTAATAAATATCAAATTCAGATTATTTATTATATTATTAAAAAAGACTATAATTCTATATATACAATTCTTTTTATTATATAGTTTAAAGATCTAATATAATAACAAATTATAATTTAGTATAATAAATAATTATAATTACAATTATTTAATTAGTATAAAATTAAATTTATTCATTAAAAAAGTTAATATGATTATTACTTTAATAGTAAAAAAGGCTTTTCCCAGCTTAATATATAATATTTATAATAAATGTTTTTTGGAATGCAAAGTTATCGTTAAATAGCATTATTTTTGAATATATTCGCATATGTTTTGCATTCCGGCTTAAAACGTTCAATTCCATCCATCTACTAGTATATTAATTTAAAGCCCTGATTTTACTTTAATAATGTATAACGAATCTGTATTGTATAAATATATTAATTTTATATACTTCCAGATTAATACTAGTCTAACTATATTTCTTATTTAATTATAAAACCAATTCTATAAAAGAAAGAATAAAAAAAAGCTCTAGTTGAATAATTTAATATATAGTAAAATCAATTTAAACATAAATATAGTTATAATGTTTTTGGATGATTTTAAATAATATATAAAATAACATTAAGTTAATAAACTACAAATACATTATTTATTGCGATTAATTATTAATTAAAATAGGAAAAGAAATAATAAATAGTATTTTCTATATTTTTAATACAAAAACAATTAAAGCTTTTAAAAACTTATATTATATATTAGAAATCCGTTAGATTTTAGATAAACAATTTTAAATTTATATTAATAACACTTTAATAATTTAATACATATAAGCAAATATATTTGATATTTTCCAATAGGCTTTTTTTAAATGTTATATACTTATAAATTATTACAAAGTTAATATTATATAATTTCCAAACTATATAAATATTAAAAGCAATAAAATAATTAATAAACTAATAAATACTAATATAAAAAAGAGATAAATAAATAATAATTATTTAACAAAGTTTATAATTAATAAAATAAATATAATAGCAAAGGCCTTTATTAATATAATAACTTTCGATTGATAAAGTTAATATTAAATAGGATTTTTGATATTAAATTACAAATAGAAATTTAAATATATTATAATCGAATCTTTAAAGTTTTATTTTTTCTATATATTGTTTTAACAGCTTTTAATTATCTAAATAATATATAATAATTTTATATAATATTATAAAAGGTTTGATTATAGAAATATTGAATTTAATTACCTTTACAAATACAAAAAAACTTCTAAATATTTTGTACTCTATAAAATCTTATAATATAAGTTTTATATTTAGCTAATTAAACTGAATTGCTTATTTAATTGCTTTAAAAAAGAATAAAGGTATTTAAATGTAATATTAATGTATTTAGAATTATTTAAAAGTTTTTTTATAATAATCCAGTATTTTATTTTTAACGTTTATATATTGTAAATATGAAATTTAATAAATTCGAATAATCTCTATTAAAGCTATAATTTACTAAAAGAAAACCGCCATTTTTTAATCATTATATAATAATAGATTATATTCTATATAATCAATATATATATTAAATAAAAATATTATTTTAATATAAGAACTAATAAAAATAAAAATGTTTTATATATATATATATATATATATATATATATATATATATTAATATAATATTTATATTTATATATAATCCATTATATTTTAAAAGAATAAGTTTATTTATAAAAATATTAATTTATAACTATATAAAATAAAGGAAAAAAAAAGTAAAAATGCTTTTTTAAATAAAAAAAAAGATTATAAAAATAAAGAGAAATTGTATTATCTGAAAAATAGAAACCGAAAAATAGGGCATTAAAAGTACTATAAAGTATAATAATAGGTTATATATAAGAGGTGTATAGAAAGGTTTTGCCTTTATTACGAGCCCGTTATTAATACCTTTCGAAAGGTTAGAACTAGCCATTCTATATAAAGACATTAAACTTTATATAAATAAATAAATAAATAGATATAATATATAAGCTTTTCTAGTTTTTTAATAAAATTTGTTTTATTATTAAAAAATTAAATAATTAAAAAAATACTTTAATTAAAAAGTTTAATTCCTCACTTAAATATATTATACTTTATATTAAAATCCCTTTTAATAAAGAAGTTTAATAAAACCTATATATTAGTTTATTTATTTATTTATTTATTTAATATTTAACGTCTCTATATAGAATGGCTAGTTCTAACCTTTCGAAAGATATTAGCGATAGGCTTCATTAAAGGCATAGCCTCCCTATACATCATTTATATATAGCCTATAACTATACATAATAATATTTCTGATATTCTGCCCTTTAATTAATATCTTTAAATAATGTTATTTCTCTTTATACTTACAATCCCTTTCCTTTTATTTAAAAAGGCATTTTCATTTTCTTTTTTTCTTATTTTATGTATATATAAATTGTTACTTTTCTTATATAAAAGAATGTTTCGTTTTTATTAGTTCCTAAAATCAATATTTATATAATGGTTGAGGAATAATAGTTTTATTTTAGTAAGCTATAATTTTATTAAAAACCATTTAAATTTATTCAATTATAAATTTGTGATATATAAACGTTAAGGGTAAAATACTAGATAATTATAAAAAAGTTTTTAAATAGTTTTGAATACACTATTATTACGTTTAAATACTTTTATTCTTTTTTGGAATGATTGAATAAGCGATTTAGCTTTTTCGATTAAATATAAAATTTGTATTAGAAGATTTTATAGAATACAAAATACTTAGAGGTTTTCTTATATTCGTAAAAATAGTTAAATTTAGTATTACTATAACCAAACCTTTTATAATATTATATAAAATTGTTATATATCATTTAAATGGTTAAAAGTTGGTAAAGTAATATATAGGGGAAGTAAAGTTTTAAAAATTTAATTATAATATATTCAAATTTCTATTTATAATATAATACTAAAAGTTTAATATATCTTTAATTTCATTAATCGGAAATTATTATGTTAATAAAAGCCCTTATTATTATATCTATTTTGTTAATCATAGACTTTACTAAACAATTGTTATTCATTTAGTTTTTCTTTATATTAGCATTTGCTAATTTATTAATTATTTTATTGCTTTTAATATCTATATAGCTTAAAGATTATATAATACTAATTTTATAATAATTGATAAGTATATAATATTCGAAAAAGGTTTATTAGAAAATATTAAAGATATTCATTTATATATATTAAATTATCAAAATGCTATTAATATATATTTTGTAATTAATTATTCAAAAATTAAAGAATTTCTAATGTGTATTATAATTTTTTAAAAGCTTTAATTATTTTGATATTAAAAACATAGAAAATGCTATTTATCGCTTTATTGTTCATTTTAATTAGTAATTGGCTGTAATATACAGTATATCCGTACTTTATAAACTTAGCTTTATTATTATATTATTTAAAACTGTTAAAGAATACTATAATTGTATTTCCGTTTAGTTAATTCTATTATATATTAAACTATTTTACTACATCCTTTTTTATCCTTCTCTTTATAAAATTAATTCTGTAACTAAATGAGAAATATAGTTGTATTAATATTAATATAAAAATGTAAGAGATTAATATATTCGTTTAATGCAATTTTGTTATATATTATTAGAATAGAAATAAAGCTTTAAATTAGTATATTAATAAATAAACGAAATTCAATATTTTAAATTAGAGTACAAATTGTATACAAATATATTTAAAAGTAATACTATTTAATAACAACCCTGTATTCTAAAAGATACTTACTATAAATGTTGTACATTAGATTAAAAAAATCCTTTTTATTATTAGAATAATAAATTTATTGACTTTTTCGATTAATAAGCTTAATCTTATATTAATTAATTAATTACAATTATAACCATTTATTAAACTAAATTTTAATTTATTATTATACTAAACTTTTAAACTGTATAATACAAAGGATTATATATATATAATTATAGCTTTTTTTAATAATATAATTAAAAAGCCGAATTTGACATTTATTAAAACCCTTAATATAGTATACAAACTCTATTACCTTTATTATATATTCGATTATATATCTCTTAAAAAAAGTTTACGATTAATTTAAACATTCAATTAGTATAATATTAGCTATTCATTATTCATTACAATTATTAGCCTAATTATTAGTTCCAATAATACATTAATATTAAAGGAATTTATATTTTGCTTTTATAAAAAATGAATTATCTTTAGTTTTTTTAATATAAAAGCAATTTTGTTTATTACTCCCCATCTTATAATTTAGCATATATTATTCTTAAACAAAGCTACATTGCCTTTAATAGATTTCGAAGTTTTATAAATTGTAATATTATTTATATATTCAAAATGCAATAAACAATCTTAATTTAATAATTTGGTTAAATATAATATATATAGAACTAAAAATAATAATAATCTTTAAAAAATTCTATATTATATTCTTAACTTTACAATATATATATCCTTTAATCAAATTTTAATTTTATAATCCATTAGAAAAAAACTGATTAATTAAAATAGTTTTATAAACTAGTTTTGCTTCTTTATTTATTTTAATAATTTTTTAAATATTAATATATTAAATATATTTTATATATCTAAAATAACTAATATTATTTTTTTATTTTATACAAATATTAACTCTATATTATATATAAAAAAAGCTATTAAATTTATAATTAAATGTTTAGAAAAAATTCCATTATATTACAAACTAATTATTTTATAATATATTATTATTTAAAAAAGCCTTTTAATAATTAATTATTTTAAACTTTTTTTAATATATAATAATAATATAATTGATTTTTAAGAATATATTAATAAATTATCCTTTTTTCCTACTTTTAAAAGTATTATTATTTCCATTAGTTTTCAATTAATTGAAAAATATAATAATTTTAAGTATTTCTGAAAGAAGTTTTTTATATATATTTTAATATATTATTAATAAACTTTTAGTAATTAAATAATAATATAATCCGATTTAGAGGAAATATTTAATATATTTGATTATATTCTTTTCTATTTTTTCCAATAAAATAATTATTATCTATAAAAGTATTAATTGTTGTTTTTCTATTTTAAAAAAATTATAATTTAAATTGTTTAAGTTATTATATTAATATAATATTTTTTTTAGTAAAGCTTTCGCTTTTTTTTTAATGTTTTCAATATTAATATTACTTATAATTAATAATAAAATTTTAAATAATAAAACTAATTTATATTAATCTATTATTTTATATAGATTATTATTATTTATTACTTTATCAATAATTCAGCATTAATAATTACATTTAATGTTCTAATTTGTTAAAAGCATTTTATATTATTTCATTTTTTAATTTAGTTTGGATTAATTATTTGTTTTTGTATAGTTGGTATACAAATTAGCATATATCAATATCTATTATAATACTAATCTGGCTTTAATCTGTATTTGCTTCTTTATTACCTTAATTGTATTCTGAAAAAGAGTAATTAGAAGTTTAAGGATATTATTAAGATTATTTAGTTCTATTGTATTGGTTGATTGTAATAAATACAAAATTCTAAAATAGATAATGTTTGTAAACCTTAATAAATTAATTTTTATAATTTAGAAATCTGCATTACTATTAGCTCCTTGATTTTTTTCCAATACTAGCGTTATTAAAATAAAATAATCCAAACTATAATCCAAATTATATCTAATCGTCGTTTTTGCGAATAGAATGTTTAAAAAGGTAAAGTTAATGATATAGTTAATGTAATATATGAATTCACCTAATTCTTTAATAAAATCTGTTCCACTATTAAAGGATTAAACAGTTAAGGATATACCTTAATTAAAGAATTCAACTCCCAGTTTGAATATATTATACTTTGCATTAAAATCTTTTTCAATAAGGAAATCTAATGGAACCTGTATACTCGTTATATATTCGATAATGCGCCTAGTATTAGGCTCCCTGTATATATTAACGATATGATAGCCGTTTACCTCTAGCCAGACGATGTCGCGAACATTTGTAATATAATAAAATCTTCTTTAAATACTTAATAATAAATTTAATAGTCTTCTTTATATACAATATAGAATCAATTTTCGTTTAGGGTAAGGAAATAATATTGGTTATACTAAACATATAAAATACATTTAATATATTAATATTTAAAAGACTATTAGAATAAATAAGGAAATAGAATTGGTTTATAAAGCTACTTCAATTAATCAATTTGTTTTTAATGAAATACAAAATTAAGATTTAATTAAAAAAATATATATATCTTAAAATTAAAAATATAATATGGAACTTTATAAAAATTGCTATTATTTTTAATTTTATATTTATTATATCTAATTAAACTATTAAATTAAAATCGTTTATTGTATTTTGAATATGTAAATAATATTTTAATTTACAAAACTTTAAAATCTATAAAAAATAATATAACTATATTAAAAATGCAATATATATTAAATTATAAAATAAAACACTAAAAATAAAAATTGTTTTTATATTAGAAAAACTAAAGATAATCCATTTTTCGTAAAGATAGAATACAAATACTTTTAATATTAATATATTATTAAAACTTATAATTAGATTAGTAATTGTAAATAGTAATAAACAACTAGTTTTATATTAGTTTAATATTTAAATAGATTATAAATTTTTTTTTAAAAAACATATAGTTAAATATATAATAAAAATATTAAAAGTTATATATTATATTAAAGAATTAATAAATATTAAGTTTAAATTATTTATTACATTATTAAGAAAGACTATAATTATATATATATAAATTTTTTTATTTATATAATATAAAAATTTAATATAATAATAAATTAAAGCTTAGTATAATAAATGGTTACAATTGCAATTGTTTAATTAATATAAAATTAAATTTATTAATTAAAAAAGTTAGCTAATAAAATTATTATTCTAACAATAATAAAAGGGGTTCTTTTGGCTTAATGTATAGTATTTATAATATATATTCTTTTAAATATAGAATTATTATTAAATAATATTGCTTTTGAATATATTTATATACATTTTATACTTCAATTCAAAATATTTAACCCTATCCATTCATTAATACATCAATTTAAAAACTTTAATTTTATTTTGATAATGTATAACAAATCTACGTTATATAAATATATTAATTCTATATATTCTTAGGTTAATATTAGTTTAATCATATTTTTCATTTAGCTATAGAATTAATTTTATAAAAGAAAGAATAAAGGAAATTATAGCTAAATAATTTAATATATAATAAAATTGATTAAATAGAAATATAGTTATAATGTTTTCGAATAACTTTAAATAGTATATAAACAATATTAAACTAATAAATTATAAATACATTATATATTATAGCCAATCATTAATTAAAGTAAAGAAAAAAATAATAAATAGTATTTTCTATATTTTTGATATAGAAACAATTAAAGCTTTTAAAAGTCTATACTATACATTGAAAATCCATTAATTTTTAAACGAATAATTATAAATATATATTAATAGTACTTTAATGATTTAATATATATAAACAAATGTATTTAATATTTTCTAATAAATCTTTTTCAAATGTTATATATTTATAAACTATTATAAAATTAATATTATATAATTTTTGGGCTATATAAATATTAAAAGTAACAAAATGATTAACAAGTTAATAAACACTAATATAAAAAGGAATAAATAGATAATAATTGCTTAATAAAATCTATAATAATAAAAAACTTTTACTAATATAATAACTTTTAATTGATAAAATTAATATTAAATAGAACTTTTAACATTATATTACAAATAGGAATTTGGATATATTATAACTAAATTCCTAAAACTCCACCTTTTCTATATATTGCTTTATTAACTCCTAATCGCTTAGATAATATATAATAACTTTGTATAATATTATAAAAAGTTTGATTATAGAAATACTGAGTTTAATTGTTTTTGCAGATAAAAAAAAACTTTCAAATATTTTGTATTCTATAAAATTTTATAGTGTAAGTTCTATATTTAACCAATTAAATCAGATCGCTTATTTAATTGTTTTTAAAAAATGAAGGTATTTAAATGTAATATTAACACATCCAAAACTTTTTAAAAACTTTTTTATAATAATCTAATATTTTATTTTTAATGTTTATATACTATAAACGTATAATTTAATAAATTTAAATAATCCCTATTAAAACTATAGTTTATTAAAAGAAAATTATTATTCTTTAATCGCTATATAGTAATAAGTTATATTCTATATAATTAATATATATATTAAATAAAAACATTATTTTAATATAAGAATTAATAGAAATAAAATGTTATATATATATATATATACATTTTTTAATATAATATTTATATTTATATATAATTCATTACATTTAGAATAATACATTTGCTTATAAAAGTACTAATCTACAAATATATAAAAGAAAAAAAAAGAAAATGGAAACGCTTTTTTAAATAAAGGGAAAGAAACTGTAGAAATAAAAGGAAACTATATTGTTTAAGAGTAGGAATTAAAAGGCAAAGCGCTAAAAGTACTATTAAATATAATAATAGGTTATATATAGAAGGCGTACGGGATAGTCCTGCCTTTATTATAGGCCCGTTATTAATACCTTTCAGAAGGTTAGAACTAGTCATTTTACATAAAGACGTTAAACTTTATATAAATAAATAAATAAATAAAAGCATGTATTACTATATAGTATATATATAATACTATTTCTATAAATATAATATTTATATTATAATAAGCTTAGAAATTTAAATCTTTAATAAAAGTAATTAAAAATAAATAAATTATTTTATATAATTAAATAATTATCTAAACTTAAAAACTATATTTCTACTAATTATATATTATAATTAAAAAAATAAATGAACTATCTAGAATTATATATTTCTAAATAATAATTTAATATCTCTATTCTATTTTATATTTCATTCATTTACTTAATTAGTTATACTCTAAAATATTAAAAAACTAAAAAATTTCTTATATATATAAAACTTATAATAGTCGGCGTAGCATTCCTACCTATGTTTTTATTATTATTTTAAATTTAAATTAATTGAATATCAGTATAGATGGTTCTAAGTTTAAAATTTTAAAAATTAATATCTTAGTGTTAAAAGTGGCTTAAATAGATGCTACCAAGGGACTTGTGTATGGGCCACTTGATACATGTCTTAGTTACTCTGGGGAATAAGAATATATCTCATACTCTTATAATTATACTCTCACTCTTCCTCCCCATCCCCAGCCACCGATAAGTGTCATTCTCTCTAGGTACACCAACCACACATGTATCTATATGGCCAATACTGGTTTCCCTGTGCCATATTCCACATCAAAAACCGGCATTGAAGCTAGAGGTGTCTGTACGCCTAACTGAGACAGACAGGTAGGTTGATTGCTTATCTTCAAATTCAGTTTGCACTCCTCATCTTTTCCATAGGTGCACGCACTCGTTGCAATGTTCCACAAACCATAATTCTGTGCTACCCAATTCGATCCCGTACTGATACAATTTGATATGTAGTTCATAGAGTTCGCTGCCGAGAATGGTAGCCTCTTATCTGGAGATGTAATCAAGTCCGAGCAGGCTGACATAGGCTGCACGGCATATGTAGCAGCTATCTCGCCTCCTTGCGCAGGATTTTTTGTAGCAGATTGCCCTGTGTAGAGGTAGTTCCACGCATCATAGGATATATCATGTGCTCCACCTGATTGGTCAATATGAAGCAAGTTAACTGAACGTTCACCGTAGGATACCTGCATGCATATGCTGGCACCGCAGTCGGGGAAAGAAGGAAAGTACGCCACACGATTGGTGTTGATCATACATCCGAGAACACCGATTGAGCTGGAGTATTGTTGGTGGGGTGTTACAGAGACTGGAGTGCCTACTGCAGGAGCTGCAATTGCAACAGGCGATGTGACCGGGAGATGAACTGCTGATACAGCGTTGGCAAGGCTGAGAATGCAAGTAAAGTGTCCTTTCATTTTAGGATTTTGTTGAATTGGTATATTTTGTATAGGCTTTTTAATGAGAAGGATATTGCAGATGATGAATATGCTAAAGACAAATATGTATGTTCAGAAAGAGTGACAATGAAAACGATGAGAAAACGAACGAATGACTAGCAACCTTCGAGGTAGCAGGAAAGAAAAATGAGTGATTTAACAGTTATCCCTTGGATTATAGACGATGATGGCAAAAATTGAATATTATATAGGCAATGGAGTCACGCCAGTAATTCTCTTTTACGCATCTGTAAACAGAGGACACATACACGGAGGCGTAGCAAGACATTCGATTTCCTTCATGTCAGGTCTATTTCTGTTACAGACTTGCTAGATATAGGAAATTGCAACATGGGAAAATAACCTTGTCGAGAAGGGTTTCAGATATCAGAAAGGAAGCAGATACTCCTTCAGAATTGATCACTAGAATTTAACCAAGACTTTCCAGTAGAGTTATTGTTTGCAAAACTATTGCTAGACTTGACACACATTACATGTTCAATTATGATAATTATACCATCCGCAGACACGTTTGGGTTTTCTGAACACATTATCAGTATGTTTGTGTGTGTTTGAGCGCATTTTTTGAACGTACTAACCTCTATGATGAGTACGTTTCAGGAATCAATTGAATGCGGGTCATTTTGAAGATAGTATCAGAAACAGCTAGGTGTGATCTGAGCAGAGGTAAGAAATACCGTAAGCTTAATTTCAAATGATCCTGTTGACTTTTCGAAGAAGGATGAGGCTTGGCGAAGGAATGACGGGCCAAAGGAAGAAAAAGCTCAGGGGACAAGCCACCACATATAACCTATAAGTTAGTAATATTACTAATATCCAAAGTCATTAGATGCTTCAATTCAAACACACATACTCAAGTACAAACTAAATGTTATTCATTTGTACGATTCATAACTAGAGTATTCTCCTGAACGGACTATTTTGCTCTCAAATCTCTTGTTATATACCAGCATTGCAATACTTATTGTTGATCCTTAGTCACTGTCTTACGTGGTATACCTTGGAATATGTCAAGCTTTATAATTAGATTGATATATTATCAATTTAATTAACCTTGAGTCTCGTAGTACCTCGAATTTCCAACAGCTAGGACTTGTATTTCTGATGTGAAATGGTGCAGACTTTCAGTACTAGGACTTTGAAACCTTGCTCAACTCAGTGTTTCCATTGAGTCGAGAACATCATGTTAGAAAGGCATATCAGCCGATTAAACTCACTCGGAGAATCTACCTGAATATTTTCGGCCCAATTGGTGCTAGCCCTTGGAGATTGAATTCCAACTCAATGGATCAATGCTACTGGGAGGAAATTGTATGGATCGCACTACCGTGGTCATCAGAGGAAGCTGACAGCCCTATTCGGTGATGGAATAATGGAAAGGGCAGTAATGGTCTTTCCCATGCTCAGAAGGTCGCGAGCGCATAAAAATACTGTCGTTTGAAAGCTTGATAGATGAAAAGATGCATAATCTGTGACAAGATAGATTTTGCAAGAGATTATCTGGTAGTCATGCCTAGATAGTGTATTCAGCGAGACTCAAATTTTATGATCCAGCGCATAGATCTTGGAGGACAAGCATGAATCGAATACTGCTGACCCCCTACTCATGCTTAAATAGCCGAGAAAATTAGCATTTAGAACTAAAATTGTAGGCCAAAATGTAAATTATAGAGCTCGAGTTTGAAATTGAAATATAGGGATAACGCTTTTCAATCAGATCACATTCTATATCAAAGGGTACACTCTTTGTCATTTTGTGATTTAGACAGATTCGGCAGTCGCCAAACCAAGTAATATTACAATTTGAATATAGTACTTGCAGACGTTACATTTTTGTTGGTACTGAAAGGCATTATTCGCCTCTGTTTGGCTGAATTCAAATGTTCAAACATGTTTGAGTTTCTGAACGGGCGATAAATATGTATACAAAAGTCAGTGTTCCTGTGAAATGTACCATGCATAATGATTTACAGTCGAGCAGGCATCGCAAGAGTATACTAATACTGGGCCTACAGCCTGATATGATGACAGAGCAGAGGATATTGTGGTGGGTTATAGACAGTATATGTATCTTCACAGGTAAAACAAGCGGCACATAGGAAAGAATTAAACCTCCATGAAATGCAGTACCTCGAGGCTTTTATCTCGCAGACATGGCTCCGAAATCACCGTCGACAACCATAAATCATTTACCAGCAGCATATCAGTACTATACAACACTGTGATATTGGACAAGCCTGATCAACAGCTCGAGACTATATAAAGCTGCAACAGAATGTAACCGGAGAACATATCCTGCAGAAGGTTTCACCTAAATCAACGTGATAGCTTATAAGCTTGGATGAGGAAGAGCTTTATGATGCTTCTTCTTGTATTACATTTGTGCATTCGAGGTATAATTTACAGTCATGATTATGACTCCCTTTTTCTACAAAAGCATTCTTCTTGGATCCTCTATGTACTCCTTAACCTTAACAAGGAACTGGACGGCCTCTCTTCCATCGAGAAGACGATGGTCATAGGTCAAGGCCAGGTACATCATAGGTCGAATGACAATTTGGCCATTAACGACAACGGGCTTGTCCTTAATAGCATGTAGACCCAACACAGCGGTTTGTGGGAGATTGATGATGGGTGTACCCATCAATGAGCCAAAAACACCACCATTGCTAATAGTGAAGGTACCACCAGCCATATCTTCGATTGTAAGTTTGTTATCACGGGCCTGTGACTCGGTCAGTAAAAGCCAAGTCAAATGTGTTGCAGAACCAAGATACCTTCTTGCCTAGATCTGCAATAGTCTTCTCAATACCAACAAGGTCCATAGTCTCGGTGTTGCGAACAACTGGAGTTACCAAGCCCTTCTCGGTAGCGACGGCGACACTGATGTCAACATAATCCCTGTAGACAATGGTGTCACCCCCATTTGGACCCTCAATAGAGGCATTTACAGCAGGAATGTCCCGCATAGCAAGCACAGATGCACGAGAAAAGGCACTCATGAACCCGAGCTTGACGCCAGTCTTCTTGAGTACCTCGTCCTTGTAGAGCTTTCTGAAATCCATCAAAGATGACATGTCAACTTCATTAAAAGTTGTTAGAGATGCTGCGGTATTCTGGGATTGCTTCAAACGCTCGGCAATGCGTAGACGCATTCGATTCATCTTAACCTAATCATATCGTTAGCCCGTCAAATGATTAGGGGTAACAGCACTGTTTTCATACACGACGCTCCTCTCGACTGCCCAACGCAGGCCCGGAACTACTGGATGATGATTCTTGCTTCTTGGATTCCGATGGCTTAGGCTTAGGGGTCTCCTTTGGTGCTGCTTTCTTCTCCGGAGCTGGGGGAGAGCTGGATTCCTCCTTGGGTTTCGACTCTTCCTTCTTCGATGGCTCAGGATCTGATGCTGTTGACTGGTCTTTTGATGCTGGTTCCTTTGGTTCCGAAGGGGCCTTTACTTTATCACCACCCTCCGGAGCACCACCAAGTTCAAGACGGACCAAGTCTTGACCAACGGTAACGGTATCTTCTTCGTTCGCCAAGAATTCCTTGATTGTGCCAGCTTCGGGAGCATTAACAGCTACATCGATCTAATTTTTTATTATTAGCAATATATCCTCGAGTACATCTCCGAGTATACCGACTTTATCCGTCTCGATCGTAGCAATTTCCTCATCCTGCTCAACATAATCTCCTATTTGTTTTGACCATTGCTTCAGAGTACCCTCAGAGATTGACTCTGCCATCTCTGGTACTTTAACCACCTTGTCGGCATAATTGCGAAACTGTTGGATGACTGGGAATGGGTATCTCAATTGCGGTGCTGCTGAACGTTGAGCTCGCAGAAATCGCGAGGCTGTTAAAACCCTCCTGGTAAGCATTTCGAAAGGAGAGAAAAAGACAAGAGGTTATAGTCCGTGAGAAGGAGGGAGCAAGAGAGAGATTCTGAAGAAAAGAAGACTTGAGTTGTTTTTTTATTTTAGAAAAAAGCGAAATAAAGAACCTATTTCACAAGGTCAACAAATGCGCATGTGAGAAGAAATAGGTAAAGTTCCAAGGTTGCTGTTTTGATTGTATGATGTCTTTTCCGGGTCTCGCGAATTTTGAAGCGATTTCCCGACTTTCGTTCCCGCAGACGCCCGCTCCCGCACAATATTCCCACACCTACCGAGAGAGAGAGTAGTAGTACTCCCAAGTCAGTCAACCTCCACTCCACTTACTGAATATTCATTCCGCGACTACCAACCACCAACCACGGTAAAGACATTTCCGATCAATAGCGTCACTCCGATCAAGATCTCGAGTGGTCGGGAACAGTTTATTATTGTGTTTGTCATTGTCATCTATTTTAAGCCTCAGCAAAGAAAACATTACGTTTGACCCGTAATGTCTACCAGAGCTACAGTATCGTAAGTATCACTCTCCTATCATGTATAGACATAGCCCATCAATACTGACTTCCTTCCGTCCAGGTCGCTCTATCGACGCTCCCTCAAGCTTTCCTTAGATTGGTGTGTACATCGATATCTTTGGAGAGGCCAAGCATTGTACATCAGATCATTATTCGAGGCGCAAAAGAATGTTCACGATCCGAGATTACAGAGGGTAAGTTACTCAATTGGCACAATGAGTGAGGCCTCGACTGACCGTGTGGCTCGCAGGCCTTGTTCAAAGAGACAGAGGATTTACTTGAGAAGTGGAAGCACCCAGATCCATACCGTCCACCGACTGCCCCCGGAGGTGAGTTTCCTCCAAGCTGGTTGTATAGACGTCACATACTTATTATGTTCCTCTTAGGATCGAAATACGAACGAAACCTTCCAGCACCAATTCTCGACCGTAAGTCACATATATGTACCTTATCCATTGTCGAGATCGCCGCATTGACATTTCACAGCTCCACCAAAGATGGTTTTATAAGGTCCTGGGCAGCACATGGCAATGGGGATAGATGGCTACATGGCGAAATTACAACTAGTGGAAGAAACGAGACATTGTACATAACGAGGAAATTTGATAATGTTTCCAGCATGCCTTGGAAACCCCTTAAAAGACGAGATCCTACTCTTACCGAATAATTTTCTACGCAAATTGACGAGAATTGGACAAGAAGCAAGAACAAGAGCAGATTGATGTGCCTGGAAAATTGCAGATTGCCGCTGATGTGCAATACTGTTGAGGTGATGCGCATAGAAATTACAAACAAGTTGGAAACTGCATGTTCAAAGTTTGAAAAGCAGCCAGACGAAAAAGGAAAAGCTCTTCACATTGGCGAGTAAGTTTCATAACAAAACAGACGCGCCTCGCGTTTAAACTACCGATTTTCAATTCCCACATTTCATTGAGTTATGATGGAAGGTATAGTATTTTGGAAAATAATGAAGAATAATCATTCGGATTTTCATTCATAAGATTGATTCAGAAAGCAATCCTAATCCATTGCCATGGATTTTAATGTACAACCGGAACGCGAAAAAGTAACCATAAACCCAAACCCATACGACACCCCATTATCATAAAAGCAGACCATCTCAAGCCAACAACCCAGAAGCAAAAATCTATAGCTCTTGACTGGCGGGCTTTCCACCGGCAGCCTTGGCAGTCTTCTTTGGCAGAAGATCTAAAAGAAAGTTAGAAAAGATCATCTTGTAAATGGTGTTTGGAAAACCTACTTTGGTGAATGTTTGGCAAGACACCACCTTGTGCGATTGTAACATGTCCCAAAAGCTTGTTCAATTCCTCATCGTTTCTGATGGCGAGTTGAAGATGACGTGGGATGATACGGGTCTTCTTGTTGTCGCGAGCAGCGTTACCAGCCAACTCAAGGATTTCAGCAGCGAGGTACTCGAGAACGGCGGCAAGGTAGACAGGGGCACCTAACAAAGACGCGTCAGCAGATGAGGGATAAAACATCTTGACAAATATGACTTACCAGCACCAACACGTTGAGCATAGTTACCCTTTCGGAGGAGACGGTGGACACGACCAACTGGGAATGCGAGACCGGCCTTAGAAGAACGGCTATAAAAATAATACAATTAGCATCAGGGAACCCCAATAAGCTTTAATCGATGATTGATGATAAGGTATCTTTGAGACACATTGACGCGAATCCGTTGAAAAAAAGACGCGCAAAGCATATGTATCCTGAGGGACAAGGGAGATACTACTTACGATTGAGCGTTCTTGGTAGAACCTGCCTTTCCACCAGCTGATTTTCCTCCAGTCATTTTGATAGATTTTTTTGATTAAAAAAGGTAATTTAAAAACGGGTTGTTGGTTGAAGTTGTTTTGGTATTCAACGATGAAATCTGGAGGATGTTGTGTCGAAAGTTTTGGTTGTAGAATGGGATTAATTGATTGAGGAAGAAGAGGAATCTTATAAGCAGATGGTAGTGATCTAAAATTCATGTTCCAACTTGAGCTTGGGCCAATAATATCCTTCCTTCCCAAGGGCATGGGCCCAAGCCAATTATATCGCTCCTTCCCTTTTTCCTTGACCATTGCTGACCAATTGTATCATTATTTCCTTTTAAAAGAACGCCAAGAAATATTTTGATAAGTACAAAGTGGGATTAGCGTCCAAAAGCTTTAGCTTCTGATCCTACTGTGGAATCTCAGCGCCATTCTGCTATTAAAGTTCCTTTTCCCTTCGATCCAATTCTCGACATCAAAACTCTTGACAACCAAACTCAACAAAATACGCCCGTCTCTACATTTACCATTTCATCCAACCATTCAACCTACAACTTACACCTTTCAATCCAAACCACATTTAAATTTCAAAATGCCACCAAAGGGAGTCGCAAGCAAGGCACCAGCTGCCACCAAGGTACGTGTTTGCTCCATGTTCAGTATTTGGCATCAAATTCAATTCTTTGATTTTGTCTCTAATCTTTGGAAAAACACTATAGGCACCTGCATCTGCATCAAAGGTTCCAGCTAAGCAAGATGCTGGCAAGAAAACCACTACCGGCGAGGGAAAGCCACGCAAGAAGAAGGGACGCAAGGAGACCTACTCTTCATACATTTACAAAGGTATGGATCCACTTTCGCTTTTCGGTCGCGTTTTGATACGAAAATTACGCGTCGCATTCGCACAATTACTAACATTTTCACTTCGTAGTCCTCAAGCAAGTTCACCCAGATACCGGTATCTCCAACCGTGCCATGTCTATCTTGAACTCCTTTGTCAATGATATCTTCGAGCGCGTCGCCACTGAGGCTTCCAAGCTCGCTGCCTACAACAAGAAGAGCACCATCTCATCAAGAGAAATCCAAACCTCGTATGTGCCTACTCGACCTCGTCATAATCCTTTCCCGCTAACAATTGCAGTGTCCGTCTCATTCTTCCTGGTGAACTCGCAAAGCACGCCGTCTCTGAGGGTACCAAGGCTGTCACCAAGTACTCTTCATCCACGAAATAAGTTGTCTTTTCTTTGGGGTTTTAGGGGGATATCGGATATGCTTGAGCTCTGGAGTCATCTATCAGATGATGCCTGTTGTCGTTCGAGAACCTTGGGGTTTTCTTTTTAATGCGTTATGGATGGTCTGCTTTTTATGGGGGCAAATGTCTTCACGGTCTGTTTTCGGGGTACGTGGCTGTACAATAAACAAACGTCTTCACATCAGAATAGGGAATTAGAAGACGAAATTCAAACATGAACTTAATTCACCTTCACCTTCCAGTTTGATAAAATGTGATCGATGTGTCTGTTCTATTCAGATAATCACCGAAATAGAAATCGACTGGCTCTTCAACAACCTCGACCACACCATACAATTCTTCATTATTAATCCTACTTAGCCTAACCTTCGCCAAACGGTTATTGAGCAGCGAATCAAACGCCCAAGATTACACGAGATTGCATGATCGAGTGTTTTGTTTGCAAACCCCGTTTTTGACGACTTCCAAGATCTCTTATCCCAAACCGGCTTTGGTGGTTTTAACAACGTGGGAAACTGGTTGGAGAATTCCCTTATTATCTAGAGCACCGAGAGCTGTACCGGCACTCCAGCCCATTTTCTCCAACATCGCTCTTCCTCTGTTCTCAACGCCCAGCTCAGGAGCCGAGGCACCGACTACATCCCCATCACGGTAGCTGGCAGCACCCAAACCTCCACCTCCACCTCCGCCACCACCTCTACCACCTCGCCTGGGTGCAGCACCCGCTTTTCTTCCTCCCACATCATTACGAGGAAGGAAACGTCGCGAAAGTTTGGATGCTGCAGCTTCGTAGGCACGGTCACCATAAACTGTTGTTCTTGACGTGCGATACAAAATTGGATAACGCTTATTGCCTAGACCGGCTGACTTGGATTTCAGCTTGAAAGCATTGGCAATTTCGTGAACGAATTTACGATTGGCTTTGTCCATTGCAGGAAGAGAAAGCCTGTAGCATGTTAGCATAGATTGAGATGAATAGAAAGGCTACTTACGTGGTATTACCACCCTGCAAGAACTCCTTGATTTCTTCCCTGACATCATCAATACTCATCCCTTCCTTATATCTTGCCTTCATATCTGGTTTGCCATTCTTCCCCGTCAGTAGACCTTTTGCACGTAATATCTCACGCTCTCGCTTTCTCTCCTTCTTCTTGACTCGATCATTGTCCCATGCCGATTGCATCGAGGCCTCAAGTTCCGAATCGGATATATCATCGAGAATCAACTTGCCTTTGCGACCCTTAGGTTTCTTTTTGAGACTAGGCCGATCAAAGTCCATTACATCAAATCCGTCGTAAGCATCGGCCAATGGAGCTGCGGACGGGAACTCGCCTTGGCGTCGTTGTCTTTCAATTCTCCCTCTTCTGCCTGATAGTATGAAATTGTTGAGATTAACCGCAGGAGCCGCAATCTCTTCATCCTCATCATCGACGTCATCATCGAATAGTAAAATTTCATCTCCACCCATACCAAGCTCCTCCTGCTTACTCAAAAGCCTTGCAATTTTCTCATCATCCATTCTGTCGATCCTTCTTTGAGCTAGATCGTGGTCATCGTCGTAGTCATCATCATCGTCATCGCCCACATCATCGGAATCATCACTGTCTTCGTCGCCATTGCTGTCAAATTCAGCAATCAACTTCTCTTCGGCTTCAAATGCCTCGATGAGAGGTAGTGCGCCGGAGCATTGTAATACATCCAGTGGAACCCATCTGGCTTCATCTACATCCTGGTGCTCCCAGATAACCAGGTATTGTACACCGCCAGTCCGATGCCTTTTAGACAAAACGGTTTGGACCTTGCCTCGAGCCTCGTCAGACGTACTTAGATCATCAAGGTCTTGTAGTTCTGTTCGACTCCATCCATGTTGTTCAGGTTGATTGGGATGTTGGATATCATCTACAGAAGAGTCATCTTGCCAAGCCGCGTCGTCATCACCTCCCAACTCACGTCTGTTGAAAGCCTGACCAACATCGTACATGCCTTGTTCCCGATCCATATTTGCAATATAATCTGCGATCATCGCATCCTCTTCATCACTATCATCAGCCTTTCTGGTTGGCCGTCGATCTCGCTTAGCGCGACCTTGTTGTCGACCTTTATTTTGACGCTTGGGTAGGATTGCCTCAAAGTCAGGAGAGGGTGATTTTGCCACCTCATGTGGCATCGCACCCAGAAATGTCTCCTTGTTTAGAGCCTCAGCCAACTCTGGTGGGATAGACTCTAAGGATGCCTCTTTTTCATCTAAAGTCTCTTCTAATAACTTGCGTTGCTCGAGAAGCTTGTCATCCAACATTTTAATCTTGGCATCTATTGGATCCGCGCCAGGTGGAAGGTCATTTTCGATTATAGTGTCTCTTCTTTCCGATTGACCACGTCCATGGAACAGGATGACTTCTTCGCTTGAGTCGGACCGAGTTGGAGAGATTGAACGTAAACGCGGGGGTGAAAGGCCCGTCTCAACAGGATTGCTACCATTAGTATCTATCATGAACGATGAAGACGGTGCAGATGCTATGTCTTTCTCGCCATCTGTCATTGGTGCGTCTTTAAACACGACTTCTCCAGGTAGTTTTGCAGACTCTAACGTCATACCAGCCAAAGCCTCCTCAGAATCTTTGATGAGATCAGGCGGTTTAAACTCCCCAGCACTGACAAAGCTGACCTTGGTATCCCTCAATCTTTGATCAGAGTTCCAGTATGAATGGTGACGTTCGGTATTGCGAGCTTCTTCTTGAAGGGTGAAACCTGTGACATGTCAATCCTGTTAGTCTTTACCAAGATGCTGCTGAAGCAGTCGTAATGAGTATTGATCGTAAGAAAGAATGTGTGAACGTTACCAGCATGAGGTCTTTGGGGAACATATGCGCCTGCAAATGGTATAAAAGAAGATGCAGGATTGGGAGAAGCATGGCCACCTCTGGGTGAACTGAAATTTCCCCTCCCATGAGCGCCACGGCGTTTGTTCCGTGGCATAACTTGTGTGCGATATTATGACGAAATCAAGATAGGTACAGAGTTTGGAGAAGAAACTTTCATGTAGAGGTTCATAAGATGGATGTTCTGGGTGGTAATTCCGAATACCTAAGTAAAAGGCGAAGAAAGAATTAGTTTGGTGTATGTATTATCGCGGGATGAAAATCGATGGAATTGTTAGGTAAGTGAATCAACAATCATAAACTCAGCAGTCAGTACCTAGGTAGATTGGGAGGAAGGTAGGTAGTGGGTAGATAAGTAGATAGGTAGGTAGGTAAATAGGTATTGGGTAGATGGAGAATGGGTCGGGAAAGGTAAGATATTCTTGTGGGATGGGAAAGCTGAGTACCGATATATCCAATACTTGAATTAGGATAACCTTGAACGGTGGCCCGAGGATAACAAAATAAATCATTACCTCTTTCGGTATTTATTATTATTATATTGGCTTCCAATTACTTATTATTACCTAGATAGGTATTTATTGCTTATTTTAATGTTGCTTATTACTTATTACTTATTGCTTATTACTTATTACTTATTATATATTATACATTATAATATTATTTATTATTTATTATTTATTATTTATTATTATTATTTATTATTTATTATTTATTATTTATTATTTATTATTTATTATTTTTATTATTTATTATTTATTATTTATTATTTATTATTTTTATTATTTATTATTTATTATTTATTATTTATTATTTTTATTATTATTTATTATTTATATTTATTTATTTATTATTTATTATTTATTATTTATTATTTGTTATTTTAGTACTATCTCTTAAAGGAACCTTAGTATAGGTAGGTAGATAGATAACATCGAATAGGCAAAAGGTGTTAGGTACATAGGTACATATATTGATTAATAATATATCATGACTTGGTAAATATGAAAATTCAATGATTATTTTATTCAAAGCTTTCTTTTCTTATCGATAAGGTGAATCTTAAAAGAAAAGTGGGCCATGAGCATAATAAGGTGGTTGTTTGTATGAGAGGAGGTACTAGGTAGATAATAAAGGATCAAAAGTAATAGATGGGTATTAGTTTGGTTAGATAGATTAAATCTATCAATTGATATATCCATACTTCTAGGCCTACTACTTTACTACTTTACTACTTTACGACTAGACCTTTATTACTTCTCTACCTCTCACTATCACTTATCCAAATCAGGTTATATCAAATCAATAAAGCACATCAGCTGCCTATAACACTCAAACTTACCTAATCTGGCCCATTCAAACTCTCCCACTCCCGTTCCCACTTCTCCAGAGATACCAAATTATCATACTCTATCATACTCTATCGTACTAATATCCATCCATACTACTATACTACTATACTACTATCCCATCATCCTCTTATTCTCATTCTCATTCTCTCATATACTCTCTCAAACAACAACAACAACAACAACAACAACAACAACAACAACAACAACAACAACAACAACAACAATAATAAAATAATACAATACATACATATATCATCTTCCATTTCTCAATCTCTCAACCTCTCAACCTCTCAAATCTATCAACTTCATTATAATCTTTCCAATTCAACTCAACTATAGTCTTGTCTTACTTGCATTACCTGTACCTATCTTATCTATACACTTCAATCTTGGTTTAATTCGTCAGTAATTGGTTCGATTGTCCCTTGCATCCCTTGTCCTGTTCCGTCCCCCCGCCATTCCTTACTTCAACACTCGTCAAGTCTTATGTGCATTCAACACAATTTATTAGGCACGAACCATAGTCGCATTCAGCCATGACGACGGTTGATCTAGGTCGTTACAAACGCTTCGTTCAGTATTTTTGGGATCCTGAACCTACCAACGATCCCGCATCAAAGTCACCTATCTGGTGCTTAGGAGAAGAATACCTAGTGCCAGAGAAGTCATCCACTTCAGCGCCCGTCACAGACTCTCCTCCCCAAGAAGGAGGATATTTACCCGCACGATCTCTACCCGCCGTCAAATCCACGACTCCACCAGATAGTAAAGTTGGGAGCCTTGAATCAGGCTCAGCTTATGATGATTGCGATACATCCAACATAGATGGAGGATGGCCTACCGCATTCCTTGATGATTTCGAAGCCAAGATATGGCTCACATATCGATCGAACTTCCCAGCGATACCTAAGTCCCAGGATCCAAAAGCCTTCTCTGCGATGTCACTATCAGTACGACTGAGAAGTCAGCTTGTTGACCAAGGCGGCTTTACATCTGACACTGGGTGGGGTTGTATGATAAGGTCCGGACAGAGTCTATTAGCTAATGCCCTCCTTACGCTGAGGATGGGCAGAGGTTCGTCTTCTCCTGATTGCTTTATTTGATACTTGTGCTAATTATCACCTAGAATGGCGCCGCGGCCTATCTAGTAACGAAGAACGCAAGATCCTGACTTTATTCGCCGATGATCCTAGAGCCCCTTACTCAATTCACAAGTTCGTTGAGCATGGTGCAAGTGCATGTGGGAAGCACCCCGGAGAGTGGTTCGGGCCATCTGCCACTGCTCGTTGTATCCAGTAAGAGCACCATCTCGGAGAACTTAGGGCAACTGCTGATTAGACATAGGGCCTTGACCAACAATCAGGCTGAATCAGAGATGCGGGTGTATATCACCGGTGATGGATCAGATGTGTACGAAGATACTTTCATGAGCATCGCAAAGCCAAATGGTACGGACTTTACGCCTACTCTCATCTTGGTGGGTACTAGGCTTGGGCTTGACAAGATAACTCCTGTCTACTGGGAGGCGCTGAAGTACTCCTTACAGATGCCTCAATCTGTGGGAATCGCAGGGTGAGTTGCATTTCTGTGTAGAATCATGGTGATAATATAATAATCTAGTACAGGGGTCGCCCTTCCTCGTCGCACTACTTCATTGGTGTGCAGGAGTCTGACTTCTTTTATTTGGACCCTCATCAAACTCGACCAGCGCTACCATACAAAGATGACGTGGAAGACTATACCATCGAAGATGTCGACTCATGCCATACACGCCGGCTTCGACGACTCCACATAAAGGAGATGGATCCGAGCATGCTCATTGCATTCTTGATACGAGACGAGAACGACTGGAAAGAATGGCGACGGGCCGTCAAAGAAGTACAGGGCAAGGGTGTGATTCATGTTGCAGACAAAGACCCAGCATTGTATGGCCTTGGAGGAGAGCGGGATGGGGCTATTGACGAGGTTGAAGCATTTGACGATGACGATGATGATACCATATTGGATGGTTAAGGCGCTGGGGCAACAATATATTTGAGGAAGCTGGGGCATATCAGGCGTTCAGGGCAGTAGGATTCTATAGAAATAGGCTTAATTTATTATCATGTCAAATTGTAATCTTGCAGACAGCTTGTCGAATCTTGATGCATTTTCGAAAGCCCTATTTATGTTCATACATTCTTCTCTAAAACGCCTCGTTCTAAAAGTAAGGGTATAAAGCCAACACAAAACACACCGAATGCTCCAAATAACCTACCCTCTATCTCTTCTTTTTTAAGTTGTCGGCTTTCTGTATAGATTGAGCATGGTCAAACTCTTTGATATGGTTGAAGAGCTTGCTCTTTGAGGAAAAAGATTCGAGACATGTCACACATTTAAACTAGAATCTTATTAGCATCATGTAACCTACGTTGACAGACTGGTATTCCAATAGTCCGGGGCCGACATTAAGGGGGTTTTTTGTGGTTCTTGCATTCAATCAAAGGATGGAGATGTTTCAAATGCTCAACCCATCCTCACAGACGTGTAGCTTTTTAAACAATGGAATCCTTGTATCTGGTATGCTAGTGCAGACTATTGAACACAGACCAAGACAAACGACTTACATTCTGTCCCTGCTGCTCGGCAGTCTCTTTTTGAGCAGCTTTTTTGGCGCGCTTAGCCTTGGCTTTGCCGAGAGGTTTCTTCGGAGTTGAGTTGCTAGAAGCATCTTGTTCCCTATCATATTTTGGTTCCTCGGATTTGATGGCTGTTTCGTCCTCCGATAATTCTCCTGCTAATATTTCCTCAATTGCAGTTCTGGGTGCGTAATCATCGTTAACGCCTTCAGTGTCAGAATCGGTTTTGACTGCATCCTCCGGCCTACTAACAGGCGAGTCATGATCGAACAGCGATGGATCCGCTTCTCCTCCTCCGTCAATCTCATCATGAATAGCGGACTCATACTTCCCATTATCCGAGGTAACTTTAAGCTTTTCGAATTCATCATCAATAGTACCATTTCCTGGTTCTAATGGTGTATCCAAATGAAGGGATTTGTTTTCTTTGCGCATTTGCTTCTGGATAGCTTGTACAGCCTTGACATGCTTTTTACTTTTTGTATGAGCCTCGAATTGGTTCTCGCTTTTGAATATCTTGTTGCAAACAACGCACTCCAATACTTCAAGATCGGATTCTTCGGATGATTCTTCAAAAGCTTCTTCGGTATCATCCGGTTTTGCCCAATCGGGAACCACATAATTGTTCATCTTGGCTTGGTTTGCCGCTCGTGAACGAGCTGCCTGAGCCGACGCCATATCCCGTAATACTTTCTGTCTTTCCGCCTCTGTTTGGGAATTCGGGGTAAAGCGAGGGTCTCTTTTTCGAACGAACAAAACAAAGTGCCTGACAGTATCATTGAACTCTGCTTTGGCATCATCCCTGGATCTTTTGTTTTCCTTTTCTATCAACCGACGGGTTGCCCTATCAGGCGCATCAGATGTCCGGTAGAGGTCTTTCCATGAAAAGGACTTCTGTGTAGTAAAGTTTACCCAAGATCTGTAAAATAATTTGACTACATCCTCATATTTATCATCGGCGCTTCCAAAATCAGGGTAATCGACTCTTTCAAGACCATCCCAATCGGATGCTTCATTTTCCTCTTTTGCAAGAGTTGCGAATGTCTCACGAAGTATGCCGAAGAACCCGTTTGGAGCATCTGTGAAGGGAATACTCGAATCAAATTTCCCAATCAAGCTTATAATATGTGCAGCGCTTGTAACTCGAACGTTCGCTGCAAAATCATCTTCTGCTGGGTCGCCACCTCCTAGTATTGATAACCGATGAGAGTCATACCAGGATCTTTCTTGTGGATCTGACAAGACTTCGTAGGCAGATTGTACTTCGGCAAACTTTGCGGTGGCAGTTTCGACGTTGCCATAATTTCGATCGGGATGAAGTTCTAGTGCCTTCTTTCTGTAAGCTTTTTTGATCCTAAAGGTATGACATCAATCTTGGGATACTGGCAAATTGAAAGATAAGCTCTTACTCGTCATCTGAGGCCTGCCGTTCGACGCCCAATAACTCATAGTAACATGTTTTCATGGCCCCGCCATTGTTTTGTATATCTCCCCGCGAGGAAGATTGTTCTGCACCCATTGACTATGATGTTGATTATAACCACTAGAGAGAAGGTGAAATCAGAGATGTACGGAGTAAATGGAGACGGATGTATGAGATTTATTGTTTTGTGTAGTAATCATAATAATAATAAAACTTCTCATTCTCCTCAGGTTACATTCAAAAAAAAAGTGCAATGAGTAAGTAGTACCTGACCTTGAAGCGCCGCGATGCGGTTCACATTATTGTATTACATAAGCATAACTAACTATACAAGGACTGAGCGATAGACACGAGCTAATTGGTGTTACACCGCCTTAGTTTTGCCATCAACCAAATTTTTTCTGCCTACCTAGAACCCCGGGCCTCGGGTATTCATCCTTACGAGCCAAAGCGGTGTAACAGCAATTAGCCTATATGCCTTCGTACCTAGGTAGCTGGTTGAATCTCTACCGACTATTCTCCTTGGTAGGTAAGGACTACCTAGTAGATAAGTCGGCCGGAAATATCAATATAATATACAGTAGCAATAATGATTGATGATCAACAGAATGAATTACTATTTGAGCAGCACGTGGTAGTAGTAGTATTAGTAGTAAGACAGTTGGTGTAGCAGGTAGGTAGCTTATTCAACTTACTCGAATGGACTCTAGATGTAAATACATCTAAACTATCCTTAAAGTAGGTCTAAAGTAGGTCTCTAAAGTAGGTCTAAAGTAGGTCTAAAGTACATCTAAAATACATCTAAAATATATCTTCTCTCATCTGATCCACAACCATGTTTGCTGGTACACAACTTTGGATCACCGGGATAACTAACTTTTCATTTTTCTTTACTTTGATTGGTCAATACGAGTCAAGACATTTTTTGGACAGAATACTAGGTAGGTAGGTAGGTAGAGTAGATTATCTAGATTGATTGATAACAAGTAATCAACTATCTTCAGCTGCGACTATATATAGTCCAAATGCAGCTGCAGATCTAATTAGACATATTTTCTCTCTACCTAGTATCTATTTCGTATCTATTTCGTATCTACCTACCTAGATAGGTAAATTAGATGCATAATTCTACTGTAATTTGAAGATCAGACGTTTATATGTTATATATCATCTACTATACACCATTTACCATATACCATACACACACAATAATCCAAGCTCACTCAGTTCAGGTATCTATGTATTCATATATCTAATTGATAATACTAATTTATTACATATATTACTTGTACTGTACTCTTCTTCTCGTTACCAACATGTCATCACTCCTTCAAAACCTCATTTTAAATTTTCTCTTCCAAGTTGGCATCAAGCTTCATTGATGGCTTTGGTGTTTAAGACTGAAGCTTTATAATTATAGTTGAGGTATTTGCATCCTCAAATACCTACCCAGGTACTATCTATTGGGTAGTCTTCCCCTTAATATCAACAATAATAATCTCATCGTCATAACCCACCCCCGTTTGCTCGTTTTCAAATAATGCCATATGGATTTTTCTTCTCAATAGCTCTATAGCAGACAAAGCAACAATTTGCAACATCAATATAAAATATTTTCTAAGTGCAGAATTTATCATGAAATTTGCCAAAGAATTTAAGGATGCCCTTGCCAGAGAAGGCTTTCCGCCACGTTGGGTAGATTCTGCAATTCCATATGGTCTACTCAAGAAGTCCCTTAAAAAGGTTGGTCGGCATTCCTTAAAGGAGAGCAAAAGCTAAGATAACCTCAGATTGCTACCGAGTTAGCAGCGTGCGGACTTGACCCCGCCGCGCTTGCGAAGTTGAGAGAGATTTCCAGTACTGGCCCTGCTTACTTGTATGATTTCAAGGGTATGACCAATATTTCATGCTTCTCATGCCGAGATATTAACTGTAAAAAGGGTCGAAGTTCAGGCCCACCCTCATCTTACGGCTTGAGCAAGGAGTCACCGTTGATGCTAGGCTGTCAGCTGATACGAGGAAATATCTTGAAGATTTGGTAAATCACCACCAGGATTTTTCCGATGTTTCACTAAGTGATACCACGGGTCGTGACAATGGAGAAATTTCTCCTGAGTAAGTGCATTTTTCTGGGAGTCCATTTCACAACCGCTAATGTGGCTTGCAGAGACTCGCCGACAGAAAGTGGGACAGAACGACCTCTTGTCCGTGAGGTTGAGGTGCCTCTTACTTTTGACGCAGAATTCTTCGGTCTTTTGCAAGGAGATGTTGAGAATCTAGATGCACTCCAAGATGAGGAACAGAAGGCTCTGGTCGCCGAGGTTGGCGACCTTTCAAAAGAGCTCGTCAAACTCAGCGAACCTTCAAGGTTCAAAAAGACCGACCAGTATCGATGGAGAGAATTGTTTGATGTTTACCTACAGGCTGGAATCTTCTTCTCAGATCTTGAAAAAGATCATGGTAAGCGGGATAGTGTGGCTGCGTTGAAGCGATTACAGTAAGTGTGCATATTCTTCTAAGCATACAGGATCATTTGACTGAAAAAACTTTTGGCAGGTGTTTCCAGGGTGAAGTAGTTAAGAGAGGTATCGTAGAGACATTCAAACTCCCTACCAGCCGGAAAGCATGTACGTATATTAGATTCTGGCGTCCTTCAGACAAAGGTTGCTAACCTCAATAGTGAACCAGTTCATAAGCATCAATGTCACGCTATTGCGGAATCTCCAGTTCCAGGAGATCAATCAGAAAGCCATTACTAAGATATTGAAAAGTAAGTTCCATATTTGTCCAAGTTTTTATGGTTGAAGGCCGAGTACCTCTCCAACTTGACGTCTTCTCGAAGATTAACTAATAGAAATAGAATTTGACAAAAGGACAACCCTTGGTGCTAGGCAAACATTCCCAAAGTTGATCCAGTCCGACGCTATTATGACGGAGGCGATGGCAAGATCAGTTTGTGCACAGATGACGCAAGATCTTGTCCAAATAGTGCCCCAGTTGAGTGACTATACGTGCCCCGTCTGTCTTGCCATAGTTTGGCGACCAATAAGAATGGGTTGCAACCACGTATTGTGTGTTCGGTGCACAGTGTTCATGCAAAGGCGTGGGACGAATGCTTGCCCCTTATGCCGAGAAGATGTTATTTTGAAGGCAGATCAAGGTAGGCTAACTATAGTAAAATGAGCATAGTGATATGATCCTTAGCTAATACACATAGATAACATCGATGAAAAACTCTCTAAATTTCTTCGGAAGAATTTTCCCAAAGAGACGAAGGAAAAGCAAATTGAGCATGAAACGATAGATGGCAGGGAGAGGTTTGGCATATATTATACTCACCCTTCAGAACAAACACCTTTACAAAGATATTGCACTATCATGTAACACAAAGTATTGGAAATTCGCTCCAGCATTGTTTGCTGCCTTTAGCGGGAGTAGGATTAGTCTAGACAGCATATACGGGGCGTTTTGTTTTCTCCATGATATCCAGTGGTGGCGATGAGAAGATCGATGAAGAACTCATTATCAATCCATCCTCTATTTTAGAACAATGATATAGTAGATAGGTAGTAGGTAATCTTATAGTTGAGGTAACTGAACAATTATGTTCTATCATATCATTATTTTCATGTTGAGAGACTAGCATATCGCTGCCAGTATATCATTCATTCATGTATACCATCAGTGCACTGTGCCCAGTACAATATAAGATATCCATCCATGATGTTCCAATTCGACAACATTCATAAGAAAACGAACCCATCGGTGTCCCATGCCTCATCGACAACTTGTGGAATTTACGTTCATCTGCATTCATGGACTGGAACTGGAACCGGTTTGGTGCATTTTAAAAGGTATTTGCAAGTTGTTTGTAGATGTATTGATTGTACAGTACTCAAGTACTTCTTACTTCCAATGAGATGGTCTACTGAGTACGTATTGTTATATCAGCATGTACTAGTACTCCGTACCTGCGACTTGTGTGCTTTGGCGGGGGTAATGTTTTGGAAGGTTACCGGAGTTTATATATCAATACCCGGGTGTAGGTATATATATGTACTGGAGTATTTTTTATTTCTTCTTTGCTGTTTTCTATTTTCTGTTTTTTATTTTTTGTAAAGATTTTTATCAAAAGTTTAAGTGGAGATTGAAATCTGCTTAGTAATTTCTTTCCTTATTCCAATATTATTCCTATCCATCGGATCTATGATGTAGGTCGGTAGATAGATGGTACCTATTGGCAGAATAATATCTTATTTATATTGTTCTTGATATTTATCTATATCTTCGAGTACTTTTACAATCAATTACTATATTATTGTGAAATTCTCATCCTCATAAACAAAAACTCTATGGACGACAAAATCAATCATATGAAATCTCATCATCATTTCATAGACAGGATGTACGTTTTATCTTGTCAATCCTCAAGGTAGAGTAGAAAAAAGATTACTCCTATCTAGGCAATGATTAATTAATTGTACGTCTGAACGTCTGAACGTCTGAACTACCTACCTACTTTTCGCAAGTAGAATACCAAGTAGTCAAATTTCACGACTCATAACACTCCCAACGACATATCCTATTTGATTCGACGTATAAATAAGTTATACCTCACATATTCGAGGTTTGATCCTTAGAAAACAACGATCATTAGGAGAATCTTATTACTGCCATGCCTCTCAACGATTCCGCAAGCCGAGTTTCTGCTTTTACCTCTCTCCCCGATGAGATTTTGCAGCAAATACTCTACTACATCTCTCCGCGCGATAATCTCTCGACTGTCCAACTTGTTTCGAAGCGCTTCAACCGATTGGGGAATGCGCCGTTACTTTGGCGACACCACTGTTGCGCACTCTTCAAATACTGGGATGCAAAGCATTCTTTTAGCCAAAAGGTTGCAGGCTCTGTAGGAGATGTGGATTGGAAAGCTTTATATATGCATCGAGACAATGTAGACTCAAGAACGACAAAAGCTTTGAATAACCTCCTTCAAAGCCGAGCCAACCGTATTGCGAACTTTGGAGAGATTGGAGAGTTTGGATATGATGCAAAAGATACTCTGTTGCGCCATTGTCGCATTCGTGGGGACGACCAGCTTGCCAGAAAGTAAGCTACTTCATGCGCACATGGTTTCTTCTCTAACTTGTGTATAGGCATTATGCTTGCGCAATGCTTGACTACATTCATCGCTCAAAAGCTCTCGCAGTATGGTCGAAGCTTGCTGCGGGTGAGGACGTATGTCTTGAAGCAGCATTGGGAGCGTACGATATGTTTATCTTACATGACAATATAGGAGACCAGCAGGAGGTAGTGTTTATCACATTGCTGAACCAATTGGGTGTATGACTGATATATTGGTATAGGTTTCTGATATCCTCGACAATCTTGCCGCTCGCACACGGAATGACTATCCCAAACTTGATCAAATGTCCACTCGACAGCAAGCACTCGCAGTGGTTACATTTCTACGCGAACACAACTTTTTGGGACTCAAGTCTGAACTCAACTACCGTGATTTACAAAATAATTATATCGGCCTAGCTCTGCAGGAGCCAGAACATTCTTCATTACCATTGGTCTCGGTTGCAATATATTGTGCGGTAGCTCGTAGAATTGGACTTGACGCTAGGGTCTGCGGTATGCCGAGTCACGTATATGCCATGGTTCTTCCAAGGTCTTTTATGGATCTCGATGACAAGCCACTTAAACAGAAGGAAGGTGCCGTTCAACCTATGTATCTAGATCCATATCGGTCAGCCTCGGAGGTCTCCTTGGAGAATCTTCAGCGAATGTTGACAGTGTGGGGTGTCCGAGGAGTATCCTTCGCCACATATGTCGCAGATTCTTCTGTTACAAGCAATATTGTTCTCCGTGCGACTAGAAATATAGTTTCAACGGTCCGAGAGTACTCTTCTGACATCCAAAATCCACATACTCGCCAAGACCCATCCTCTGTTACCACCCGATTGCAACGCGTGCCGTTACTGGAAATGGATCATGCAGTCTATTCGGCTCTCTGGGCCACTTTTCTCTTAAATCCAATACCGACTCCTGCTGGTCATAACCGGCGTCAATTTGTACCCATGTTACTGTCCAGATTTGAGAAATCATTCCCAGAGGACGTTCCACTTATCGAAAAATATATTCTCTCATCATATAACAGCTCTACTAGAGAGTATTCTGAACTAGCTGAGCAGCTAAGATTAATTCGTGCAGTAGACTCAACTGCAAGGCAAGTGAGGACTCGCAATAAATCCAGTGGGACAGACCAGGTGAAATTTAGGATTGGAACAGCATTTCGCCACCAAAGATATGGTTATACAGCGGTGATAATTGGTTGGGACATCGAGTGCCACATGAGCTCCAATTGGATAGCGGATCATCAAATCGATTCATACCCGAGAGGCAGGCATCAAAGCTTCTATCACGTACTGCAAGTATTCTTAATCTGTATTGTGAAAGATGCAAGGGCTGACGAATATGACAACAGTGTAGAAGATGCCAGCATACGTTATGTGGCAGAGGACAATATAGGAATTATTGAGCAGCCCAACGTGACGTCGTTGATGAGAGTGGCAGGCCAATATTTCAAGCGATACGATCAGGAGAACTGTCGGTTTATTGCAAATTTCAGGGATGAGTATCCTGATGACTAGCATGTACTTGTATCAATTACTACAATTGCAAAGTTAGATCTGCATAAAGAACTAGCTGAATACATTGTTCACTCTATATCGCCTGAACCTCCTCCATAATCTGTTTTAAAAGCCCCTTGTCAGCCAAGCTTTTCAAAGTACGATAAACTAATGGCGTGTGGTCTTTCTTCCGCCTCGCTGCTTGCTCGTTCTCCTCATTGATTGAGGACAGCTCGTCCATGTAAGTGATGCGCAGCTCTCTTTGCTCAGCAACCCATTGCTGACGCAACAGAAGAAGGATGCTTGCATCTGTACTTGCTTGTTCAAGTATTTTTCCTGTGCTCGCAGGAAGTACAGTTTCGTGAAGTAGCTTGTCAGTTACTCCCAGTGCGTCCGAGGGTCCTCTAATGGGTTCGGAAACGTCCTCCTGACTGAATTTATTCCAATCCGGGGTCTGTTGTGACAGCATGACTTCGACAAGGTTAATTGCGTGGATGTTCTGTGCAAGTTTCAGGGGAATGGTGCGGAGTGGACTTCTACACAAGGATAAAAGATTAAACTGCAAACCGTCACCGTACTTGCTAATATGTTGATGAATGTTGGTACGGGCAACGGAGATCCAGTCATCGCTGAATTCTCCTTTAAATAGTTAGCCTCATTCGAGCAATAATTTATGTTCAATTACCTAAGCTAATTGGTTGGCGTTGTAGGCCATCAAGTCTCCAAACAACGCCCTCTATAGGAACAAATGCGATAAAATGGAAACCCGGCTCCTCATCTGACTTGGCCTTGTTCCTTCCAGGTTTCTTTTTCATTTTTCTTCTTTTCTTCCAGGCGGATACTTCGTTGGAAAGCGCCAGATCTGCGTTTAGAATATCCATTCGTCGAGCAAACGAATTGTGGAGATTTCGGATGTATTCATTCTCGCTCAGTTTTTGACCGCGATATGCTGGTTTAAGAAGTTGGGTGACCTCCTTGAAGCTGCTAATATTTTCACCAAGATCAAGATCCGGGACGTTCATAATAATGTTTAAAAGAGCAATAGTAGCACAGGAGTTATGCGTAGTCTGCATCCTGTTAGTCAAACCCTAGGTAATATCGTGGACCATCTGTACTTGATTGGCGAACCAAACATGGTTTGGACATCTTGGGTGTTCTTCTTCATCCTCCGAGTCATCATCTATGTATTTGAACAGAAAAACTAGCCCGTAAACCGGCATCCTTGGGGTATGTCAATATGGATTTTAAGCATCGGGGATGCATGGAAATATTCATACGGTAGATGTTGTAACATCTCATCCTCCAAGCCCAGAACTTCCTGAATTTTGACATCCTTGACACCATACTCCCGCAATATAAAATTAAAAAGTGCCTGACGACGTAGATATATTAATAGAGAACATACAAGTTCGAACATAGCAACTTACTGGATCACTCTCTAGCTCACACCACCCTTTCCAGGCCTTACGTTCATCATCTGTGAGTGGCTTCATTACCTCTTCTATGATTTCCGATTCTGGTTTCTGAATCTTCTTTTCAGAATGTCTAGAGCGCCGTGCCGTGTTTCCCATTGCACTTTGCTCACCTGGCACCTCATGTGTTACTGTGTCATTTTCACTCGGTTCCGTGGTGACTCCACTGGGAGACTTGGAACACGTTTTATTCCTCAAGGAGAGTCTTCTTTGGCTGAAAAGCAGAGGTGGTAGCATCATCCTCTGGTACAGGGGACTCATCCATGGCTTGCATGCTCTGGCTGTGGAATCTTTGTGGTATGGCAAAGTTGTAAGAAAACGAGGAATCTCTCAGCTGCGGGTTGATTTCGAGAACTCATGTAGTATAGAAAGTGAAGAGAAGAATAGATGGCAAATTATCAGAGTCCAAAAAATACAAGCAAAGATTTCAAAGATGATTAGAAGGAATGCATGGGTGTGGTTGGCAGGCAAGGTGAATGAATCACTTCCAAGTTGTGTTTGTGTTTTGTCTTGTGTGCAATAATACCTACTAGGTAGTTCTATAGCTATGATTAACCTTGGAAGCTTGAGATCTAGAAACAAACATTAAGAAAGGTTGATAAATATAATGATTATAATAATGATTTATTCATATGAAGTTTAATAGCAAATGGATTTGTTTTTGACACTCTTACCATTTTTACCATTTTTTTAATACACTTGCTTGATCATCTTTTTTCCATCTGAGTATATAATCCATGAGAAGGATAGATAATACTATGAGGTAGTAGTATCATTATTAATAACCTTACAAGTAATGCCTTGGATTTGAGGTATTCATATATCTAAGGTATTTACTCATCTGATATACCGACTACTGCCTAGTATCTAGCCACCCACCTATCAAAGGTGTCTAGCCGCTCACAGCCTAGCGCCCCATGATTACTCATGATTTCAACCAATAAGATCTTATACCCCAAGAACTTTTCAAACGGCTGTGGCTACATCAAAAATTCACGAAAACGCGTTAAACTTTCAGCTCCATCTAAATTTTGAGCTTGAGATTATTATCTACTAGGTATCTATTTACCTACCTACTTATTACTATTTACTTATTACTACACAATCAACATCACCACCACAATAAGAATCATTCTATCTTTTAAGATTGGAATTGTGTGGTCCTTCTTTCAGTCCTTCTTAGCTTCATACTACGCCGTTGTATTGAAAAGCTTTGGACATCTCATTTGCAAACAGTTCGCCAACTCATCACCTCGAATAAGCTATCCACGAACTCAACCAAACGCCAAGCCATCGAGAATGCGATGATTATAATAGTACTTGAATAAAAATGAGTGGAACACCGAGAATACGTTCTGGCTTTCCGCCCACTCCTGGCAGCGGGCATAAGAACTCGACAGGACGAGTGACATCCCCATTGCGGGATCTCCCAGCGGCTTCACCTGCTGCCACGGAATCTGATGCACCACTGATTCCGGTCGAACTTATCGATGCCCCAAGTCAACGCATGTATGTTACTGGACTATATGGGCTGCTGATTGCGTGGCGTTTATATGATTGGTGGCAGTTGATGGAGGATGAGTCTGAGTCCTTTCTTTTATTCATGAAATGGGTAATACTGGACGCACTCTTTTTATACTTGGTGCCAAAACTGCAGATACCATGGTTAGAGTGGTCGCAATGGACGTCTCATGTAGTTCTTGGGCTGCATGCTATCTTTGATTTCGCGCTGATGTTTAGAATTGGGGTAAGTGGCTTCCGACGCAGCTCTGGGGCGGTACAGCTAATTTTTTGAAGCTTCCTATTCAAGGATGGATTTTAGTTCTCACGAAAACCTTCTTTGATAGCGAACTATCCATCTCCGAAAATAGTGTTCGACCTGCTAATATTTTACATAACTCATCTCTGATTATGGGTAGACAAATTATCAATATCTTGCCAGAGGGGTATGCTTCATCTTCAGCCATGTGCTATACAATATGCCATGTCAATACTAACTCATAATAGATCAGCCACACTGAACCCCGATGGCCTTCCATTCTGTTTAGACGGTGGCCGCCCTACAGTCAGGCTTCCAATGATTTTCAATCAGACAAAGCCCGTACACATTGAACTACTGCGCTTCGACTTTGATACAAATACAAATGAAACGATTGAGTTGAAGAAAAGGGATATGAAGAACTTTCGAAAGATAGAAGATGAGACAAGTGTCTATACGCTTGATTATACTGTGAAGAAGCCGGGATTATACAGGCTTCACAAGATCATAGATCAGTCGAAGCTGGAAGTACAACGGAGGATGTCTGACACTCTTGTCGTCAAATGCCCTAAGGCGATTATCAAGTCTACGGGTTCGGACAAGTGTCTGGGAGACCTTTCTGATCTCTCCATCGAACTCGAGGGGACGGCACCTCTAAAGATTGTGTACGGACGTACCATCAACGACAAAGATCGCAGTTTCCACTTCCAAAGCAACCAGCCAGAGAACTTTTATTCGCCGCTTTTGGGTACAAACAGGCCTAGCACATTACTCGCCCCCGGTAACCATGACGTTTCATGGGGCCAGGCAAGAAAAGTGATTATCCCGTTGAATGAATCTATGACTCCCAGTGGGTTGTGGTTATACTCGATCAATGAAATTCACGATGCTACTGGTAATGTTGCAAATTTCACGCTTGTTGGTGAAGATGGAGAGCTCATCTACCCCAAAAATACGCATATGGAACAGGGTCTCACAGTTCACGAGAGACCTCTTGCAAGACTCAATGGCTGCGATTCTAGGAGTCCATTAATGGTTGCGAATGGCCAAACGACACAACTTCCAGTCAAATATGCATCACCTGGCCGAACGCCAGATGATACCTCTCACATATTGACATACAAGTTCTCCCCTCTTGACACCTTGACAGCGGCGGGTGATCACGGCAGCGAGGTGATTTTCGAAGAATATTCTGCACGCAATGCTCATCAATCGCCAAATATTCGTGAACCTGGTCTTTATACCCTCGTAGGCGTTAGAAGCAAATTCTGTGAAGGTGAAGTCAGAGAGCCTGCTTCCTGCTTACTCTTGAATCCACCTGAGCCGCAGTTGTCTATCAGCGCCGAGAACATTAACGACAAATGTGCTGGCAATTCTATCGGCTTGCTCGTTGATCTTGATCTGATAGGCACCCCGCCATTCGTCGTTAGATACAACATAATTACGAAGAGCGGCCTGAAACATGAATCAGTCAAGGTATCTGGATTACGACACCAGCTGGAGCTTAAGCCTCGCGATGCGGGCCATTTCAAATACCAATTTACCTCTGTGGATGATGCTGTTTACAAGAATCACAAATTGAACAGCAATGACTTGGTTCTGGAACAAGATGTCAAGCCACCAGCCTCGGCCTATCTTAGAAGACCTGCAGGTGATATCGACGCGTGTATCGAGGAGCCTGTCGAGATGAATGTTGAGCTTTCTGGCGAGCCACCTTTTACATTGGAATACGAGATTGTGCATGACGGTAGACGACGCAAGCAAAAAGTCACTGGAATAGAAAGTGATATTTACAAGATCAAAACAGATCCTTTGGTTACTGGCGGTGAATATTCTCTTGCTCTTGCAAGCGTTCAAGATAAGACAGGTTGTAAGATATTCCTTAATGGTGAGGTTAAATTCATGGTCAGGCACCAAAGACCTAGAGTTGCCTTTGGTCATCTGGATGGCAAGCACAAGATCATGACTATCGAGGACACCAATATCCCGCTACCTTTGCGTTTGACTGGCCAGCCTCCTTGGAACGTTAAGTATCGAAATGTGAATGATGCTTCTGGCAGGATTTTACAGAAAACTGCCATGTCAACCAACGATGCGGTTAAAGTTGATGCCCGTGGTACATACGAATTGCTTGATGTGACCGACAACCAGTGTCCTGGAACAGTCGACCCCAAGGCATCCTTGTTTGAGGTTGACTGGCTTCCCAGACCAAAGATCAAACTTGCAGATAACTCAGCTCTTGTTCTGGCTGGCGAGAAGTTTGTCAAGCATGAAGTATGCGAAGGCGATATAGATGCAGTGGAGGTCAATCTCATTGGTACGTGGAATGGCTCATTTGGAATCGCCTCTGATTAAACTAATGCATTATAGGTTCTCCCCCTTACCACGTCGGGTATCAAATTCGACATAAGCCAGAACATGGATCGGTATCTATCAGTAACAAAGAGTTCGATGCAGGTCTTGGAATTTCAACTGTTTCTATGGACACAATCAAGCCTGGCCTGTACGAGTATAAGTTTTCCGAGCTTTCTGATAACCTCTACGACCACGACCCAAAGAAGTTCTCTCCGCTCATCATTGAGCAGAAGGTCAACAGGAAGCCAGCTGCAAATTTTATAAAGCCAGGACAATCGTACAAGTACTGCAAGGAAGAGCTCGCCGGTGATGAGGTCATTCCCATAAAATTGGAAGGCATTCCTCCCTTTTCACTTGAAATTGACATCAAGCATCAAAGCAGCGCAAGACCCGAGGCTGTTAAAATTGCCAATATCGATTCCAATCATTATGACTTCCGGATACCTCACCGGGTTTTATCTCTAGGCATACATCAAGTCAGTGTCCGGAAAATTCGCGATTCCAGAGGATGCCAGCAAAAAACGGAACATGGAGCCCCTCACGTGCAAGTACAGGTCTACGACGTACCCACAATTTATCCTTTGGATTCCCGCACAGACTATTGTGTTGGAGAACGAATTGGGTACACATTGTCGGGTACAGCTCCATTTGAAATTTTCTACACGTTTGAGAATGTACAAAGGAAAGCAAAGTCACCAAATACCAGTTTCAGGCGTATTGCCGAGAAGCCAGGTAATTTCACCATCACTGCTATCTCGGATAAGGCCAGTGAGTGTAAAGCAAAGACTGAGATCACAAAGATTATCCATCAAATGCCTAGTGTCAAGATCAGCAAAGGAAGGCAGGTTGAAGTTGATATTCATGAGGGTGGACAAGCCGAGCTTCTATTCGAGTTCTGGGGCGTGCCACCTTTTGAATTTACGTACACGAGAAGTACGAATGCAAAGAAGGGCCAGAAGTCTCATGTGCTGGAGACCAGACATGAGATCTCATATGAACACAGCAAGATAATACAGTCTTCGCAGGAGGGGACTTACGAAGTGGTGGCCATTAAAGATCAGTTCTGCTCTTTCTCTACATTGAAGGCAGATGGAAAGAGTGGGCAAAAGCTGCTCCAATACTAAAATAAGGATGTTGATGATGATGCATAGCGCGGCGTTTAGGCAAACTGTATTTAACGGGGAAATATCACAATACCATGAATGGCAATAGAATAGAAGAATCAACTTAACAAGTTGAAGTTTCCAAAATTTCTCGACTGTTGTCTTACAGTGGAAGTGTTTCATTGGGTCCAATCAAATGTTCATAGCAGTGCCTACCACATATACGAGCCCTGAAATGCAAGTGTCAGGATCGCTCTCTTTGCAATTCTCTCAAATACTCGACGTCAAATCTAAACTTCTTTCCCTTATTCCAATCCAGGCCCCAATTAATATCCCCAGTCTCTACTCTTACTGCTCTCAAAGGTCTCAATCCATCCAAGATCTCTTTCTTTTGCTCCCATGTATAAGTTTGTGGAGGCTCCTGCCACCCAATTTTCAATAATTGAATATCAGCACCTGCTAACCATTTTCTCATTTTCTTGATCCCTTTGGTCACTTCCTTCACTCTTGCACCAGCTTCGAAGTCCTCGGGTTTCAATTTACGCTTCTCACTTCCGAGCTGGATGGAGAGGGAGAGATTTCGAATGGACGAGGTAAGGGATGAGGAGAGAACTAAGTCAGAGCGTTGTGTTTTATGCGCCCAGAGATTGTAGTTGATGGTCGCAGAGATGGTTTGATTGGAGTCGCCGTAGAATATTGGAAGCGCTTCGTGGTATATCTGGCGGCTGAGATGCAGGACGGCGACTTCAAAGGTGCGGGAAAGGTAGATGTGGGATTGCAATTGGCGGGGGTGGGGGCCAAGACGGGGGTCATCCGAGGGGGGAGTCAGTAGATGGCGATATATTAGTTGACGGATCTCGAGTGGCATGCGTAGGAGTGGGGGAAGGACTTCGGTTAGGTGGGTCTCACTGGAGTTATCGTGGGTATCTCCAGAGTCAATGATGGGCACAACATGAGAAAGTGATTGACTGTATTGCTGCAGAATGAGAAAGTGGGTTCGGAGATCTGATTTGCGGAGTGACCAGACGGCATCCTCTGAGATAGTAAGAGCTCGTTCGATTGTAGGTGCCCGTTGTGATGTCTTTGCAGCGGCTATGCTTGCTGCAGTGCAGATACGTTTGTTCTTCAAGTATTCTGTGGAGCTGTTGTAGTGTGATCTCGGACTATAATCTCGCTTCTCCGGGATAGCTGGGGATGACATTTTTGAAATCGTGATCTGCGTCGGGATGGGTGTTGTTATTGTCCTACCAAAGCACAAGCTTTGGTCGGTGGTTACATGGAATCTGAATGTTACTCGCTTATTGATTGAATTGAATTGAGATGAGATGAGATGAGATGAGATTATATGAGATGAGATGAGATGAGATGAGATGAGATAAGATAAGATAAGATAGGGCAGATCTAAGAAATACCGGAACGGTCCCTAGTTTTAGACTTATAGCAATCCGCCTTAGCTGAATCCCTCAATTGATTCACCACCCCATGGATGTTGTAACGGGTTTGATGTGACCAATTAAGCATCAGGTGTTTCCCTTGAATTCGAAATGGCAAACATAACTTCAGATCCTTCTACCATCAATCCATCTCCACATGCATCTTTCCTCACCATTCCTACAAAACCACATTCTCCTATTTCTCACATCTTCTTCCCATCTTCTGCTCCACACTTGGAACCAAATGTCCAATTATGCCAGACCCTCATTGTCTTTGTAAATGGTCTCGGACTTCCTGCTTCTTCTTGGGAGCCATGCATCGCAATTCTTCGATCCCGTGTCATAGATTCCCCATCAATCTTAACCTTTGATCGTTTTGGACAGGGTTTGACCACAGCAAGAGATCCTTTGGATGATGGAAACGGGTATGGACATGATTTCATGGATGCTGCAAATGATCTCCATGAAATCATTCTAGTGATCGCAAAAACAAAACTTGGTCTTCAGAAAACCGAGGTTGAGAAAGGGAAATTGAGCGTAATTTTCGTGGCTGCTTCTATTGGAGTAAGTGCTCCGTCACACATTTCATTCTCTATTTACCATATCGAACATCTAGAAGTTCTACTTTACACAACGTTTCCTCAAAATAACACTCCATACAGGTCCCCATAACCCGCCTCTATATACAATCCTACCCCTCGATCTGCTCTGCCCTCCTCTCTCTCGATTCCAACATTCCCAATGTAAACTACAGCGATTTTCTCTCAGACCCATCCTCCTCCACCTTTGACCCCTCTCTCGTGACTGCCCCTGATTGTACACTTGCGCAATACATTGGAGCACGCGCTGCGTTGATAAATATATTTGATTTATCTGTTCCAAACTCCGAATCAATGGATAGACGAAATGGCCCGAAATTACTACCCTACGCTGATAGCCCGAAACTCGTTGGTGTGGGTGGGAAGGGGCCGTGGCTTACGGTTATAGGACATGATCCGGTGACTTTTGCAGATATGAGTTTAAAAAGAATGGGGACACCGAGGAGTATGAGTATGAGGTTCACGAACCCGTAAGTTTTGATCTAAACGCTTCGTCGGGCAAGGATGGTTAATGATGTGTAGATACTGGGCGAAATACAACGAGGGTTTAGTGAGTATAACAGACGAAGAACGGTGTGAGGGTACGAAGATTGCGAATGGTTGTGGCCATTTTATACAAATAGATGATCCGGAGTTCGTAGCCGAAGAGATCAGAACCATTCTTGAGAAATTAAACTTGGGTTGAGTTATCGCAATCACATAATCTTATCATTCTCTCAAAACGGTACTTGGTTGTACGTAAATTTACCTCTTGTTTGATGAACAAATTTTAGGGGTTGAAAAGAGCCAGTAATGCTACTTTCACTCACGTTGTATCCCATCTCACTTTTCATATGACGCTGGCATGCCAGAAGCAAAGAAAACATAGCATCATATGTTTTTTCTCGTCTAGTAGACATTCCTAATGTTCTTCGCAATTCACACGGTATTATCTCATATAGCTCATCATCATCATTGTACATGCCGTCTCATCTTATCATATCTCTAAACTTCATTCCTCAGAAGATGTCATAATTTAAGCAGCAGGAGCCACAGGTGCTTCGATAACCTTTGCTTCACCCGGGAATGGATTATCTGATCTTCTCTCATCACGAAGTGCTGTAAGCTTTTCAATTGCCTCCTGCAATGAAACTGGCTTTCCTCTATCCTGGCTTGATGTATCATCACGATTTCTAACATTGACTTCGCGGCCCTTCATTTCTGTATCACCGACGACTATTCGAAGAGTTAGTACCAATTCGTGCAAAAGTAAACATAAACCTCGACCACTTACCAAAGATAAAGTTGTATTGTGCTAATTGACCTGTGCGGATCTTCTTTTGGAGAGTGTTGCCACTGAGGTCAACATCAATGAACATCTGTTGTTTGTGGAAGATAGCTTGGACTTCCTTCGCATACTCAAAATAGCCGACACCGACGGGAATAACAAGAATTTGTCGAGGACTCAACCAGAAGGGCCATTTACCAGCGAAATGCTCGATCAGAATGGCCGTGAAACGCTCAATACTACCTGCCATGGCTCGGTGGATCATGACTGGTCTGGCGCATCCAGGGGTGAGTGGCTTGTACACTCTCTCTTTGGGAGGAGCATATGGATCCTCTGGTTCACTGGCTTTCTTTGGCTTGACAACTGGCTCTTTGGCGGCCTCTTCTTCCTTCTTAGCCGGGACGTCACCGGTGTTGTATTCAAGGCCAAAGTTCTGCGGTAATTGAAAGTCAAGCTGGATTGTGGCACATTGCCATTCTCTGTTGAGACAATCACAGATGGTGATATCGATCTTTGGGCCATAAAATGCACCATCACCTTCGTTAAGTTCCCATGGTGCTCCGCCAGGTGCTGCCGCAAATTCGTCCAATGCAGCTCGGAGTTTATCCTCTGCCATGTTCCAAGTCTCGATCTTGCCCAAATACTTCTCTGGGCGAGTCGAGAGCTTCAATTTAAATGTGAATCCCAAAAGACCGTAAACTGTCTTTAAGAAATCGAATAATCCTGCAATCTCATCCTTGATTTGATCTTCTTTACAGAAGATATGGGCGTCGTCCTGTTGGAATCTTCGGACCCTTGTCAAGCCGGTCAAAGCACCGGATGCTTCATTGCGATGAAGTACACCAAAGTCTGCAACTCGCCATGGCAATTCTCTGTGAGAACGCTCACGATGCCCAAACATCAAGCAATGCCCAGGACAATTCATAGGCTTCAGTGCAAAAACATCCTTCTCGACAGGAAAGGTAAACATGTCATCTTTATAATGTGCCCAATGACCGGAAGTCTTCCAGAGCTCAGAATTGTACATATTCGGCGTAATTACCTCGTTATAGCCACGGTTCCAGTATTGCTCTCTTAAAAATGACTGGATAGTGTTGTAGATACGAGCACCGTGTGGCAGCCACATGGCAGACCCAGGAGATAACTCGTGGAAGAAGAAGAGTTCTTGATCCTTGCCAATCTTTCGGTGATCACGCGCTGCAGCCTCTTCCAAGAACTTCTTGTGCGCGGCCATTTGCTTCTTATCTGGGAATGATACACCGTAGATTCTCTGGAGAGAGTCATTCTCTTTGTTTCCGAGGAAATAAGAAGCTGAGTTCTTCATAATAGCAAAGGTCTCGATTCTACCAGTGTTGGGGACGTGAGGGCCACGGCATAAATCGATGAGAGGTCCATTACGGTAGACAGTGGTATTTGTTCCGTCCGCAATCTTATCCTTAATGATATGCTGCTTGTATTTGTTGTCCTTGAACATCTCTAAAAGGTCATCTTTAGAAAGAACCAGTCGCTCGAACTTTTGCTTTTCCTTTACGATTTGACCGACCAATTTCTCCAATGGCTGCCAGTCATCCGCAGTAACTGACCCCTGATCTGGTAGACCCATTTCATAATAAAAGCCATTGTCGATTGGGGGGCCAATACATAAACTGCAACCGAATCGTCTTTCTGAAGCCTCACCCAAAATGTGAGCACTAGAATGCCAAAAGACTCTTCGACCCTCCTCATTTTCAAAAGGAAGCAACTCGAGTTTGCAATCCTTTTCCAATGGCCTCTCCAAATCCCACAACTGTTCAGAATCCCCATTTAATTTTGCAACAACGGTACGCTTAAGGAGACTCTTCGAGATTCCCTCTGCGATTTGTGCAGGTGTGGTTTCCCAAGCTATACCCTCCTTGACAGATCCATCGGCAAGAGTAATGGTGATAGGTACTCTTGGTTTGGCAGCGATCTCGGCATCGTATTTGGCCTTCAACCTATCGAAAACCGCTATACGATGGGCAATGAATTCTGGTGCTGGGTTGAGTTCCAAAGGTCCAGCATCTGCCCCACTATCCCCTCCCTTTTCCTTCTTTGGTTTTGGTGCTTTAGGTGCTTTTGGTTTCTTCTCTCCAATGGCAACATTTTTAATGCCCTCTGACACCTTCTCTACTACTTCTTTTGCTTGCTCCATGACGTTCGGAGGCAGGGTTGTTACTCGACTTTGCTGTACTTGAAGGAGGATCCAAGACACAACTCGATGGTGTCCTTTTTGAATAATATAATAATTTTATGACTCAAGCAAAATATATCATTCGTTTGCCCGCTCTTTACATGAACCGTGCACCTTACAGATGACTCAGCAACTTATGTGTCATCAGCCAATGAAAATCGCTCTCAGCTTTTGCTCCACGCTACCCAGTTTTCGCTTGGAATAATTTTTTGGAGAGCTTTAATTTTTGTACCTCTCAAACGATAACGCCAAAAACACCCTCGAAACAATCGACAATATTATACAATGTCTTTCCGAGGCGGATCTAGAGGCGGTCGTGGTACCGGCGCCAATGCTGGTTTCGGTGGTGGTAGAGGAGGATTCGGTGGTCGTGGTGGAGGTATGCTAATATTTGTTTCTGCGAATTTGAGAAGATCAATTGTGCGCAATTGCTAACAATTTATCATAGGACGCGGGGGTTTCCAGCAAAGAGACAATGGTCCTCCAGCGGATGTATTTGGTACAAACAGTTCAATCCGAATGGTCAGAGCCAATTGCTAATATTGGATATAGCTATGGGATCTTTCCTCCACGCCAGTGAAGGAGAAATTGTCTGCGAATCGATCAATACTAAAATTCCTTACTTCAATGCGCCAATCTACCTAGAGAACAAGGTACGAATCTCCCTAATCTACATGATTTTTGAAGAACACATGATAATTAACAATTCATAGACCGCAATCGGTAAAGTCGATGAAATTCTCGGACCCATTAACCAAGTCTACTTCACCATCAAGCCCACCGAAGGTATCCAAGCTACTTCATTCAAGACTGGCGACAAATTTTTCATTGGCGGCGACAAACTTCTTCCTTTGGAGAAATTCCTTCCCAAGCCCAAGCCACCTCCAGGAGCACCAAAACCAAAGAGAGCCGGTGGTGCCAGAGGTGGCAGAGGAGGACCAATGAGAGGAGGACGAGGTGGTGGAAGAGGTGCACCACGTGGAGGAAGAGGCGGTTTTACCCCAAGAGGTGGCAGTGGAGGTTTCTCCAGAGGAGGCGGTGGTGGCTTCTCTAGAGGCGGTGGTGGTTTCACTCCTCGAGGTGGAGCGAGAGGTGGTTCGAGAGGAGGATTTTCCCGAGGTGGACGTTAAATGAAGGGAGAAAGGGTTGAAGTAGACCAAACCTGGGTATATGGCGTTTTAAGGGTATGTTTGTAGGTACGGCTTGGGCTGCTGCGAACTTCTGTGCAAAAAACTGTACTTTCATAGTCAATAAAGTCGGTGGACGATAGGAAAATTATGAAATGTTGGGCAACATGTTATACATATTTCACCATGAGGAACCTGCTCTAGAGTGAAATCATGCACCCAGCCAAAGGTGATGGCCAAGCAAGGCTCTCGCGCACTCTATCATCCATACATGTACCTTTAGTTCCATACCCTTCTCATTTTTCCAAATTCAATTCTTAGATTTTACAATAGATAAATGTTTAATCCTACTTCCCTTCCATCAGCGCCGTCTTTCCTACAGATTGCAAGACTGCACATAGTGATTCAATGTAGATCTCCGAAGTCTGATGGCGAAATACAAATCACGGGCAAGATTCCACGAAAGGAGGCTTTTCCGGCCAGATTCAGTGGCTAGATCTATGGTTTCTTCTATTCTGCGATTTAGCTACTCGATAATAGAGATGATAGTGATTTCTTATGGGAAGTAGTGTATCAGATTTGAGGTAGAGATAACATAAAAGAGATCTATGATCATGTAACGCATGAATTAATCTACTTGTATAGAATCACTTTCATATGTTTTAAAAAGAGGAATGCATTTATTAGGTTTATTACGCCAGTTCGTGAACTTTGAGGTGTCAAAATACGTACATCATCTCCATCCTACCACCATGCCGGGTATGTTTATTCCCTTTGCTTCCTTCCACTGCTACTTTTCCCATCAATGTTCCATATTACGTTCCCAGCATAACAGACAATCATGGCTTGGGAATATGAATGGTCTTACTAGTCATCATGCAACCCCAAAGAACAAAAAGTCCCACAACAGGATGGAATTCAAAGACCGTGCCAGCACCCACTGTTCCCAAAGGTATGTTGTCTAAAACCCATCCCTTGGAAACCCAGTACGCCATTAGAGCTGCAATGGAGAGGGAAGTGGGAATAGGTGTGCCCTCAAAATATTTACTCTTCCCAGTTGCATCCTTGGGAACATTGGCTACGGTAATGTTGAAGCGAGCCAAGCGCGTCAGACCACAAAGGACAAAAAAGGCGAGGAAGAAATGGTCGACGGGAGTGCGGAGACCGATGGCAAAGGCTGCGGCGGCGGGTGAGATCCCAAAGGATACCTAGAGTAGAATTGTTAGAATCGGCAAAAACATATATTGAAGTAGCATTGGGGAACGATACCAAATCAGCCAAAGAATCCAATTCCTGACCCATCAAACTACTCTTCTTTCTCCATCTCGCAACCTTTCCATCCATGAAATCGAAAAACAACCCAAAAGGCATAAAAGCCAAAGCGGCCCAGAGATTTCCATATGCATCATGTGGGCCCAAACAATACCGCATCGACGAGAATACAGACATTACACCACAGAATCCTAGGATCCATAAGTTAGTATACATATGCGGGAGAATGTTGGAAGAGCAGCGTTACCATTGAGTTCTGTGATCAAATCTGCAAGATGCAGCATCTTGATCATAGAGAAATGACCCGTATCCTTCTCCAACAATCTCTTTTGTTTATCTTCAGCTAGATTTCCTATTAGCATCCATTACACTTTTCCGAATTCGAGCCGTCGACGGAAGAGAGGGAGGGGCAATTGAAGGAGGCAATGGGAAACATACCCGGCCCACCGACTGTTGAATCCTTTGTTGCGCCATTTGCGGCATTATTGCTATTTCTTTTCGACATCTGAGATATACAAACTCTCACGGCGGATTTGAAATGTACAGAAAAGGTGGTGAGGTATCGTGAGATTGTTGGTTTTTGAGATTTTGCGGGAAGTGGTTTTCTAGGTTTGTTTTCTTTCGTTAGAAGAAGAGCTTGGTTTAGTAAAAATCCATGACGTTGAGGGATCGCCAAGCCACAGCTGAGCATGGGGCTTGAGCAAACTTAAAATACCAACTTGCCTACTTAAATGCCTTGACTTGAAAGAAATCTGAATGGATTGCACAGCCTACCGACTACATTCCACCTCATAGACAAAGAAAGATCAAGCTCAAGTTGGAGGTATCTACCTCGGAGGTATGGAGTACTCATTCACATCGAAAATGTCTCTCTCCATTGGAATACCTTCCTTCTTCTTCTTCTTCTTCTTCTCTTCGGTACCCATGGCCATTTAATACGTGGTTGTTGATATTAATGTGACTATTCATCAAGAAAGAGCCTTTATAGAGATTCATATCACAGTCATATTTAACAACACTCCCAAGATGCAAAACTAGGCGATTATTAAAACACTGTCATTTATTCTAAACCCTTTCTATAGATATTCCCAAGTACGCCATTTGCACTCGTGCTTTACCGAGCCATCGTTGCTGAAGCCGCCCTGAGAAAATGATATCATGGGATAAACAGGAATTTGCCAAAACCATCTTTTGAGCCATGTCGCCTCAAGCCAGATTATACAATACTAGTGTGCACTATTCCCATTCCAAGCAATCGCGCTTATACTCTCACCGAGTAAGAATAATACCAAAACCATCAATCCACGCTGCACATGATCCTGAAACGCCTGCAATTGTGTATCCTCTTGGGGGTATCAAAGTATGCCTGGAGAGTGTCAGTAAAGGCGCATGATGGTATCCCAACGGTAGGTAGCCCCAAGTATAAACTCCCGCAAGGTTGCAACACCTCAGATAATACAACACCAGAACAGCCATCCGGAGAGGGTGGATAAATACTAACCCAGAACCGCCAACAGGGTTTCCAAAAACCTGGGATTTCCTCCCTAAACTAGTCATAATTGCAATCCCATCCAGCCATAACCCACTTCTAACGTAGAACCCAGTAATATACTCTCCTCGACGTGTATCTATCAAAGCAGTCAGTGATTGAGATGAGATTTTGAGAAGCATGATACAAACCAAGGCTAAAATCTGACGATGATCCACCTCTCTTGCCAAAAAGTTGCGAGGTCGCATCCTCGTAAATAAACTCTATGCCGTCCAGCGCGAAACCAGCCCAGCTAGAATACAAGTCAGCATTTGCACTCGGGTGAACTATCTTGGGGATACGGAGAATAGCGATCCCATATATTCCTCTCAGTTGTCTTTGAGGCAGCCTCTTTACTCACACCTTCACTTGTATCATCAATTTTGTTTGATGAATTGTGCTATCAAATATGACCTCCTGCGGCTGGGAGCCATCCATCTGTGATGCACCCAGCTTGCTGCTTCTGAAGGCCATCTGTCCATTCTTTAACTTCAGTTTGCTCGATTTTGAAACTAACTGAGCAAAATCATCAACCTCATGGCTGCCACCACCGAATGATTTTACAGATAGCTTCAGTTTCGACTTTCGGCGGTCCTCAGGCAGCTGACTCCTTAGATCTTGCTCTGTCAGAGTGATCTGTCGTTGAATGGGCCCATTGCCATTCCCGTCTCCGAACTCTTGCCAGTGATGACAAAGATCGTCGCCGTCTGTAAAGATTTCGAGAAACGCCACCCCTGATGCAGCCGTAATAATCACACTACCATTATCTACAGGCCATACTTGGATTGATTCATCGCTGACCCGTGGGGGGTCAGTGGGAAGTGCGAACGATGGGTGGCTTCTAAAACGCAGAGTGTCCAATCTATGCCAAGTGCACTCGTCTCTTGGCAAAACCAGGCCACCCTTCGATTTTGTGCGCGTTGAATAAGGCTCTCTGATGGTAAAAGATCGGTTCAACCTAACATAGTCGCGAAGCATTACTCCATTCTCTTGATGGGGGCATCCAAATAAATGCCCCACTTCATGTAGGTGGGCACCAATTCCAATATTGGCAGCTTCCCAATTGCTGCCAGATTCATTACAGTCATTCGCTACATGATTAGTGTCCGTGACAGTGCAATCAGAAAATGCCGGTACAACTTCTTCGATGGTTGATGGATAACTTTGTAATGCCTGGCTACCGAAAATAGCTAGTTGGAGCTCGCCGCCTCCACCTCCAAGGGCGGCGTGTCCTGTGATCATGTTGTGCTGTTTCTCCCAGTGAGCATCCAGGAGAAGAACCGTCACATACTGCTTCTGGCCTGGCTGAGGCTTAAAGTAATTCTTGACGTCTTCAGAGGCGAATGAAAAGAGATCCCCTTGGCGAGTAGCATTTTGGTTCTGCTGGGCAACATTGAGATCTCGAAGCTCAGCAACAGTCTTCGAACTTCGAATAACATGAATCTTTGCTTCACTTCTCATGGTTCCGAGTTCACGATCTCTATAGTTCGAAGTGCCTGTGATCCACTCTTCTTCAAATCTAAATGCCCGTCTGCCAAGCCTATTTCGATACATCTGTTCAGCGGTAAATGCTTGCCAGCTAGTTGTCGTGTTAGTGCATTCTCCTTGGGTAAAAAGGATCTTCATATCCATCTAGATGAGTAAGACTATGCTCAATAGCATATGGCACTTTGCCAAATTGCATGTCTCACATCTCGGAGAAACAACTTGGCCCTCAAAATCATCGAGGCCACCCCGATTCTGTCTGCTAACTCTAGCAAGCATGGCTCAATATCTTGCTGCCAGCATAGCAGAAGTTACATGGGGAGAAAATATACGTACAGATAAGCTGCCATTCGGAATTTTCGTATTGCAATATCCAAGCCATTGCCTTCTCTCTCGATGCGCGAAGGTACAGCATCAAATATTCCCGGTGAATCCTTTCCGAGTAGTATAACCAGTTGAAGTGGTGGGTTCGTAAGGGTTGGCAGCATGTGAAGAGTGAGGAAAGAGGAGTGTATGGGATTAGGAGAGTTGCTGTTCGCAAGTTTGGGAGATGTGAAGTCGAATCTCAATCGATTGGGTCCCGGGGTAAGGTAGATAAGTGCCTTGAAATGGGACTCGGAGACCGGCCAGTAGGTCGGAGGAAACCCATCATCTAGACGAGTGACTGTGAGCGTTCCGTCTATTTGTACTTCTGACGGATCCGATATTGTGCCATATATCGATAACACCTTTTGGTATACCTATTCCGGATTTGTTAGCTCTGCCAAATCCCGAACCACCAACAAGAAAGCTTACCCAGGTGTTGTCAGAAATCGACAGAATTCGGGGCGAATATGGCGAGACGGGCAAAGCCGATTTCGAAGAAGGGGATCCTACGCCCGACATTCCAGAAACACTTTGTCTATTTGATGCAGTTGTCAAGACTGTTGGACGACCTGCTCCTATGCTATTGAGGTTTGATGATGATTGTGAATTTGGCATGACTGGTGGGGTTGTAGCGCCATGGGAAGAATTCAAGGAAATTTGCGATTTACTCGAAGTGAATGTGTTTGCTTCTGAGCCCACTTCCATTGCTTACATTACTGGCATTAGACTCCCCGGTACTGGAGTCGGTTGTTTTGGCGCTGGATTTAGAACGCCTTTTAAAATCCTTCAAGAAGGAGGGGGCCATGCTGTAGCTAGAGCAAAGAGTGTAGGTAATGGCTAATGGCCAATGGCTAAAAGACAGGAAGAACAATTGATTAGCTCCAAGTTATTGTATCAAGGAAGGAAATTGAAAAGGATGTTTTTTGGGGGGGAAGATGACAGACCTTTTGGAGATATAGGGTTTTTTTTTTCTCTCTTTCCTCTTCTTTCTCGTCTTCTTCTTTTTATTCTTCCAGAAGTCAATGCTTCCTCACTTAGCAGTCAAAGATAAGGTTGGAAAAAGAGGAGGAGTTGTTTTAAATTCTGCGACTCCTCTCGTAACTCTACTGTACCATAATAAGATGACGAAGCTCCTTCCTTGATTGAGGGCCCCCCTGGTAATTCATGGGGATGGGAAAGAGGTTCTTCAGGGATATTTATTAAAATGGGGAAACGAATGGATGGATAAATGGAAAAATAAGTAAATGAAGGTTGATCCTTTTGTTTGGAAACAAGAAAAAGCGAAGGTTGTGTGTGGTTGGTGTCAACGGAAGACAGACAGTAAGTAGGTAGTAAGTAGATTAATGATGTGAATAATGAATGATGGATGATGGATGATGGATGATGGATGATGGATGATAGATGATAGATGATGGATAATGAACGATAAACGATAGACGATAGACGATAGACGATAGACGATAAACAATAGATGATAGATGATAGATGATGGACGATGAATACTGAATAATGAACGATGGCATGAAGTGAAGTTTTAAATTAATTTAATGATTTTATCAACCTTTTTTTTTTCATTCTTTTATATTTGTTGCTGATAGAACAGATGGATGGATAGATGGAAGAATAGATAGAGAATATAGATAGAGAAATAGAGAGATAGAGAAAGAGATAGAGAGATAAAGAGATAAAGAGATAGATACAATAAGTATTTGCTTGTATCGAACATAAATAATATTTATTACCTAGATATCATATCTAACTGGATATAATAACAACCACAAGCAAAGCAAAGCAAAGCAAACCAATGAATGACATTGATTGGATATAATGGATGGATTGGACCTTAGGGTAGGATGATGTAATGTTAAAAGGATATATACTTCGTAGGTAGAGAGGTATTAGGTTATATTATAGGTAATAAAAGATTAATATAATAGTAGATATTACGTAGGTATATTTAAGATGAATTTAAAAGAGAAGTATAATAAATAATAAATAATAAATAAATAAATAATAAATAATAAATAATAAATAATAAATAATAATAAATAATAGATAATAATAGCATTCGTCATTTAAAGATAATTAATATAGCGGAGAGCGTGTATATAAAGTACTTTATACCTCTAAGTTATCTTATTAATATCTGGGCATTACTAGGATTTTCCTTAAGAAGGTAGTATGAGGTTTGTTATTCAAATGCCCTTGATGAATTTTATCCAGTCATCTCTACTCATTTTCAGCTCTTTAACATCTCTTGTTCATCTGAGGACAGTTATGATCAGTAAGAATAATAAGTACAAGGTAGATAGGTAGGTAGGTAGGTAGGTAGATTGCAAATACACCAATGGGTACGAGGTAGGGGTGGAGAGGAAGATAAGAAACTACCTAGGCACTCCAAAAAACTCATTCTTAGAGGGGGGAAGGATTAATTGTTATTATTCTATAATAAGGATGGATATATATTCAGTGCATATAGTACTACAGCAAATATACATACATATATACATATATATACATATATATTACCGCTTATTAATTCCTATTAATATATTTTAAATATAAGAGAGAATAAGGTATAGGTATAGATAAGTAGATATTTATTTAGTATTAACTTATTAGATTTATTATTCATTATTATATATATTACTATTATTAAAAAGTTAAATAAGCATAGCCTTTTAAATTTAAATTTAAATTTAATATTCTAATACTTATTATATAATAATAATATATAATATAATATAAAGTCTAATTAATTATTAATAAATATATAAGAAAATATTCTATTCTATTCTCTTTTAGATTATAAAACTAAATTAATTAATAAATATATAATGAGGTTTTATTATTTTTCTTTAGTTTTAGTATTCATCTAATACTCTTGGTTAATAATAACGTTTTATCCTTCGTTTCCTATTTTTATTTCAATTTCAATTTCGATTTCGATTTCTACTTCTGCTTCGACTTCAACTTCAACTTCCACTTCCACTTCCACTTCTACTTCTACTTCTACTTCATGCCAGACAATACATATTTCTCATCAAAAGTCTCTTGATACTTCCAAACTCTACAATTCGTTCGTCTTTTTATTCCTTTGAGTGTTCGAGACCTCCAAACTTACATCTATCTCACCAGCCCGCTAGACCAATAGCCCCTTAGCAGCTCAGTCTGACCACTTGCCTCCCCTGTAAGCGATAAGTAAGGTAGGCCAGGTAGGTAAAAGTAACCTTGGTAGCAGAGCAGAGAGCACCAGGAATGGAGTAAACGGAATTCCAACCTCTTCGTCTTCTATCCGAACTCATTCTACCACTCGACCACTCTACCACCGTACAATTCATTCACCTTTTCTTCAAAACCCCCCAAAAATTATGCCATAGCTCTGGTTCTTTTCGATACATCTTATTTTAAACAAAAATTCGGCACAATCCTTTTATCCACATTGCTGTTGACCCGCTACGGAAAACTCACTCGAGAAAAAAAAACCAGGTGGAAGAAGCTAAGGCTAATTTCACTTTTGGAGCCGACCTTCTCTTCTCACCTTAACAATTTTGGGTTATCTACCATTGGAGTACTTTTCTTTCATAACCTCAACAGCAAGAAGATTAATATCTGCAGCAGAGTTTGGATATTGGTAGAGATGTCTTCCCCATGGAAAAAACAACCAGAGGAGGTAGCAGGTGCAATCCTGAAAAGAGCTGAGTTGAGCAAGGTAGACAGACTCTCTTTTGTGCCATTTAGGTCAAGTCCTCCCCCAACGCTATACTAATACTGCATTTGTCTAGATGGCCCGGAAACTGCAGAATCGACTGGCGTTCGCACAATTCAAAACAGAACGAGGTTGGGAGGATCTTACCCTGGATACAATAGAGCCGAGGATGGAAGAAGAACTGAGGAGAAGACGGCCAACCTCAAGCGGAGATATGTTGTCGGATTCATCCTCCAGTGTTGCATCTGATCTACCCTACTCGAACCAGAGAACCTTGCTGAGTTCCCCCTTGAAAGCTGCTGCCATATTTTCCGATCGAATTGCATCAAGTGGTAGCAGCACTGGGCCCAGGAAGAGGTCGTACCACACCACTTTCCAACCACCAAGCTCAACTACTGGATCTCGAAAGAGGGTTCGCTCTTCTCCCACTCCGAGTAGATTACTACGTCACCCAAATAGCTCTTGGAAGAACCACCGCCAGTTAACTCAGTCATCCCCTATTAAGCCACGCAAACCTCACTTTACTACCTCGGCAGGACCGGATATATCCTTCTACAGAGGATCTTCGCATATGCCAGATAATCTTACCTCTCCCAACTTTGCTGCCACGTCTGATGATGAGGATAACCACCTTCCCCTACATTCTTTTAATATCCGACCCTCGTCTCCGCGAACCCCATCTCCTATTCGAAGCAGAGGCAATCCGCATCGTCGAAACAAAGAGGGTAATGGCAGGTCCGCTCAAGAAGAAGCAGATCTCTTACTGTACCTCAGTAGCCCCGCAAATCCCGCTACACGAACTAGCATGCAACCACCATCTACCCCACCGTCCAGGAAGCTTGATTTGCCATCATCTATGATGACAACTCCTAGTTATAGCGGTGGTCTTTCAATTTTTGGTGCACCGGCCACGCCCTCGCAAGGATTCGACTTTGCCGACTTTGTCAATATCACACCAAGTCCCGCTCAAACGACTTGGACTCCAAGAGCCGCGAAAACCCCATTGACTGCTGTTGCACGCAGGCGCTTGACGTTCGAAAACTTTCATCCCCCAAATGCAAGCCCATCGATGCGTGAAAGTCCTGCGTCTAAGCATACTGGACTTGGTATGCAACTAGGCGGTGATCTACTACCCTGATGTAATCTTTTTTGTTTTTCTTTTACGTTTACGATTCACTTTGATGTTCACGGCATCAACTTCTGTTCTCACGACTACGTTACTTTGTATATGAAATTGATGGCTCTTCTTATAATGTTCTTTATGCACGCGTTGGCCAGCAGAAATTTGGTGTTTGGAGGAAAGCTAATATCCTGGATTAAATTCCCCGGCAGGGATACAAGGATGCGATTAAATTTGTTGGTTTTGTTGTATTCTAGGTTACGGTGGTAAGAAAATATATGATATGGGAAGACAGCGAGGTGCTCTATAGGACTAGGAAAGGATAGGAAAAGAAACCCTTGGGACGCGTGTCTTTTTTACTCACTCAACTTGGCGAGTTTTCGTGTTAAATTCGCGACTAGCTCAGATAAGTTATTAAAATCATACTAAATGATTGGTTGATTGATATATTGGCTTACAAAAAGTACGTCCAACCAACATGCTCATATGGTGATTTAGTTTGATAACTAAACATGTGACATGACCCTCATTTGTATCTAGCTAGGTCCTCCATTCATATCTATCACCTTATTTAAGTACTACATTTATTATCCAACATCACGGTTATGTATACGCCGCTAACTAAGTATTGTATTGAGATAGGTATGACCACTAGGAAATTGGTTCGCTAGTGTGACCATTGATCATTTCACCATTCACCATTCATCATTCATATTCCAGTGTCTGCAGTCTCTTCTAGAGTAGCATATCTTCTAAATATTACAACTCATTTGAGCATATACTTCTGATATACACTGGCAAAATGACTTCGACCCCCCTTTGAGTGACTTCTTTCCTTTCCTTCTATTGCCTTGCCAACTAGCTATACAAGGCAAGAGTATTTCTACGAAAACTCTCAACCTCGGATGGCAAGAACCAGTAATAAGGAGTGCGAGAAGAGTTCACTCGCTGGCCCTTCGGTATCGATATTGTCAAAACCGCCTCGGAAGCTTAAGCTGGCCGAGGAAATTTCTTCCCAGACTTCCGCCAAAAGGTTGTGGGCCGTCATGGGATCAATCGCATGTACATATTCGAATCATGAGCCTGTCAGGTCTCTTTACAGTATATGCTGAGAATGTCAAAGCCATTCCAGCCACGCAATCCGACGATTTCGATCTCGGATCAATGGGGTTGGGAGCCTGGTGGCCCATGTTGGGAAGGGAATATGCACACAAGATGGTCCTGGGTAGAAAGGGCTCCAAGGGGTGCGATGAAACCGTCATTTCCTCCGTATCAGATCTGCAACCTTGACGTAGAGGAGAGGCATGCTCAAGGTTTGATGAGAGCGATAGATTCCAAGCTCCAGAATGGATGGACCGAAGAGGTGGATCTACAGGTGCTTTTCTTCCGGCTCACGATGAATTCTACAATGGAAGTTCTGCTTGGATAGTGAGTGGGATGTTTCTCACGCCCAATTAACCTTTTTGATGTAATGACTTGGGACATACCCCGTGATAATGATTGCTGTTGTAATGGCAAATACGCTGATATCGATTTCAGGTCGGCTAATAGCAAACTTCTTGCTCTACTAGAAGATTATATCAAAGCCGAAAATACTAGAATAGACTTTGCGCCTATATTATTTGACAATGCTCTTCGCTAGCACTTATTTTATCCACGGATATATATTCTATTCTCCACGCTAGACGTCCCCGCAGACATGGGAACTTGATGTGAGATACAGTAACCTAGCTACCTAGCAATCATAACATGTGTAACCACCATTACTTGATTGCTGAGCGATTATGGAGCTTCATGTCTAGGATAATAGCAAGAGGCTTAAAGTTGCTCAAACATTCTGCATCATTGTCTCCCTCTTCTCCACATTTATGCCTCTTTGAACGACCCACCGGCTGATTGTTTATTTTTTGGTTGCAAGATATTAGGCAAAGTAAGCGAGATGAAGGTGAACGTGAAACAATCAACTAATATTTTCATATTCAGGATAAATATAGTTGGCGACAGCTAAGTAGCCAGCAGTAAACCAATCCACAAGGAAAATCATCCCATCCCATTGCATTGCATTCCATTGCGTCCCTCTCGAGTGAAAAAATTGCAGAAATTTTTTACCAAACCAGCCTATACCATACCGTAGCGTACCCTCATGCTTAAGTCTTATAACCTAGTCCCTCCCTTTCCATTCCATTCCAATCCATCCAATCCATCCAATCCATCCAATCCACCCATCCATCCATGCCATGTACCATATCAATCACTTCCCAATCCCTCATCCCACCAAATAGGTATACATACAGAACCCTTTCAAAAATTCCTCTTTCCCTCCTAATACCCTGTTCCTATAGCAGTCCAGGTACGTCCTACCAAAAAAAGAAAAAGGAAAAAAAAAAAAAGGGGGGGGGGGGTTTCACGACTCAAAAGAACTTCCTGTCTCTGTTCTAGTCCTAGGAAATTCTCCGGGCACATGCAATTGACTAATACTCCCGACACTCTGATGGTTTTGTCCAGCAGCCAAAGTTGGGCGTGCGAGATCTTTAGCGAGAGGGTCGAGGATCGTCTCGGCTGACTTTGGTTCAGGATTAGGTACGGCAGTTGTCAGAGCCGCGGTCTCCTGAGCTTCATTAAACCAAGGGGCGGCGCTGCTGATATCGCCGAGGCTACGTCCGCCAGACATGTTCGTATCGGGAGCAGCAATGGTCGTGGCTGCTAGGTCTGCTAGGTCTGCTTGTTGTTGCGCGTTACCTTCGTGGACATGATCATCGGGGGCAGCAATCAAAGCCGCCTCCCTATCCGCTTGCTCTCGAAGTTGATCCGTGTCAGGTGCGGCTATTGTTGTTGCTTCCATGGCTGCTTGCTCCTGTTGTTTTTGGAGCTCGTGATCGTTATATGCGGCGGTACCTGCAACACCTAAAGCAGCGCCGCTTAGACCAACTGCAGCAGCGGCAGGTAACTCGTGATGATCATCATGCGTAGTGTTCGTATTCTGAATAGGTTCGTAAGTATAAGGGTTTACACCATCTTCTTTAGCAGCTTGATTTATCATCTGCGCGTGTGTCGGAGACGCGGGATTAGGATCCTCTCCATAATGTTGGCCAACACCACTCGCGGGCAGAGCTGCAGCAGCGACTACTGCATCTTCTGCATCTCCTCCCAAAAGGGAACTTCCGCTAGAAGGCGAGAGAGGAGCCTGTAAGCCACGCGCCGCATCAACTTGTAGATCTGAGGGAAATCTCCCACCTGGTTCAGGACGTTTCTGTTCTTGTTTGAGTCCTTGAGTGCCGACAATGGCTGATGCATTTGTCGAAAACGGTTCTTCGTCCTCCTCGTCCATAACACCGTCGCTACTGATGGAGTTGGCCCGTTGTGATGTGCCACTAACGCTGCGGGCATGCTGACGCACAAACGCATTACGTTCTTGTGGTGACTTTTCCGTCAAAGTCTTTATGTCCTCGTACCAAGCGAGCAAAGTATCGCGTGTTTCTGCTCTGAAAACCCAAGAGTGCCCACGATGTAATGTCCCAGTTTGACGACCTTTGAGGATAAACTTGTTGGAGGATCCTCCCTCGTTTGAATGAGAACCGAGTTTTTGCTCAGGGAGGTAGAGAGACATGATGGGTGCTTGAAGTTTATCCGCAGAACGGAACTCATGTAGATGAGTAGGAGAAAGGACGTACCAGCCAGGACTAGATTCAACATTAGTACAATATATTGGATTATCACTTGTGTGATCTCTTACGTGTAAGACTAAGTTGAAGTTAGCAGGATATTTCGCAGGGTTGCTGTGGTAGTGAGAGGTTACCTTTAGGAACTTGGACTTTCTCTCGAGGAGGCCCTCTCTGATGCATCCCGCAAGCTCGTTATCCTGACCAGGATATCTGATAATCTCGGCTCTTCTTACAGGAATCTTGGGGTCAATGAAATGTTCATCACTTTCTACAAATGCAGTCCATTCATGATCTTTTGGCATGGCAATTGGACCCGTACGTAACTCGTCCATGGCGCTATAAGCCCCATCTGCCTCACGTTTCAAGATACCTGCGAGAGCGTTGTAAGATTTTTGAATCTCTCCAACTACTATGGCCTCGAGTTCACGTCCAGAGGCTTCCAAATTAAGGTATGCCTGGTGATATTAGTTCCGAAGCCATGGTGGCAACATGATTAAAACATACCTGGTGTAGGTAATTCTCCTCGTCAATCTGCTTCTCGACCTGACGATCCACAGCAAGTCTGAGCAAATATGGGTCATGCTTGCCAGTCATTTGAGAGGGGTCAACATCCGACTGACCCAAGCCCTCTTGCAATGCGGTCACGGCTTTTCGAGTTGCGTCCATCTCCTTATCCACGGAATTTTTGAAATCGCCCGACAAGCCCTTGATCTCTTTGATTTTCTGTTGCAAATCGCTGCGCAAGCCGGTCAACGCAAGAATAACATCTTGCTCGATGTCTCGGGACTTGTTTGCCTCTGCAATTGCGGACTTGTGGTAGTTGCGGAGGATTTGGAGAGCATCATCGATTCCACCGGCAGGTAAAAAGACAGAAGGTGCCGTCGTGTTATTTATGACATTGGAGACCTTCAACAGACTCTTTGCTCGGTGCTCGTATTGGCTTTGGATTTCTTTGAAATAAACAATCAGATCTTTGAGGACCTTACGCCAAGCTGTATGTAGAAACAATCGTCAGTATGTTGTCGCAGAGTGCCACCAAGACAAGAAGTTGTTAATAATTACACTGAAATCTGTTTGCTAATATCTCAGTGGGATTGCCACTTGTAGGGACGGGAGAATAGAAAGCACTGTGCAAGTCGTCGATATCCCCTTGTGGATGAACGACCAAACTGCGAACACTGCCGGCCCTTGAGCTTCGTCTACTGCCACTTCTCCTCAAAGAAGCTTTCTTCTTCAGCGTTCCACCTCTCGAGGGAATCAACGTATCGCCTTGCGACATGACTGAATGTGATCGATGCATACTGCCGCCTATTATCGAACTACCTCGTTGGCTTGCGTCCCACTCCTCGTTGAATTTTCCTTGCGAATTTTGGGTATTGGCAGGAGGTTCAAGGTAGTCTGTACCGAAATCTGTGACTGCGGGATCTCCGTTGGGGATTTGAGATTGTGGACGAGCTCGTGGAGTACTTGCAGCACCGTATCCTCGATCAAGGTATGATTGCGATGGAGCAGGAATTGCGGAATTGGTGCCGATGGTAGACATGACCAATTAATAAGGTTGAGGCGGAACGTAATAATAAGTGTGAAGAGAGAGGGAAGTCGATGGTGGGTGGTGGATGGTGGGTGGGTTTGATTGTTGACGTAGCTGCTCAAGCTAAATTGGGTTATGTGCTAAGAAGGGTCAAGGACATTAGACACGGCAATGAAAGAAAGACGGGCAAAAGTTAAAATAAGAACAAGGAAATTTGATTATTTGAGATTTATATTTGAGAAACAAATGACGCTTTGAATCTGGGAGAATGGGAGAATGGGGGAATAGGAGAATGGGAGAATGGGAGAATGAGACAACAGAGAGGAAGGACTGAATGAATGTATGAATGAATGTATGAATGTATTGTATATATTGTATTGTATGATATGTAGATAATGAAATATTGTATTTTTTACCCACCTAAGGATGTATTATTTTGGATCTTACAAAATAATAAGAATAACACGATGGATGTTTTTGAAAGATCTGAGATTGAGGGGAGAGGGGGCAAGAATGATGTATGTATATGTTGTTGTATGGTTGTTGGATGTAGTTTTGATTGTAATATGATGCAGATGAGATATGAGATGAGATATGAGATGAGATATGAGATGAGATATGAGATGAGATATGAGATGAGATATGAGATGAGATATGAGATATGATATGTTAAAAACAGGCGACTCTCCTTCATGCCCAGATGAATTTACCGATGATAAATAACTTTTCCTATACGTGTTTTGCTTTGTGAGGCGAAGAGAGTAAAGAGAAAATGAAAGGATGACGCTTCCGCACAGGAATATAAAGGTCCACGAGGGAGAGGGAGAGGAGAGAAGAGATATGATGGATGTGGTATTGTATCATGGAAGAAGAGAGGGAGAGAGGGAGAGAGCAAGAGAGAGCAAGAGAGGAAGAGAGGAAGAGAGGAAGAAAGTCAATAATAAGAGAGCAAATGAACAAATCAGCTGGTAAAGTAGAAGCTGGAGCTGGAGCTGGAGCTGGAGCTGGAGCTGGAGTATATAATAAATACCTACTTGGGAATGATATCAAGATTAATCAATATATATGTACATATTTAACTTTATAAGAAATGTTAGATATAATATATGATTAGCTAGGTAGGTAGTCATCTATAAAGTTTAAATGTTATATATATGTATGTATATATATGTTGATATCTATGAATATCTATGTATATATATGTTATGTATATATTATATATATATATATATATTTATGTATGTATGTATGTGTTATATATATGATATATGTATATATATATATATATATATATGTATGTATGTATGCATGTATGTATGTATGTATATATGTATGTATGTATGTATGTATGTATGTATATATATATATATATGTATATATGTATGTATATATGTATATATATATATATATATATATTATTAATATCTATAAATATCTATATATGTATACATATCTCTCTCTATCTCTCTCTCTCTCTCTTCTTATATACTTACCTCTTCATACTTATTCAAATCTTATCAAAATTCATATAAAAATAATATATACACATGTTGGTTTCTCTTATTCGTACACCAATCATCTACAATCACCCAAGTAATAATAAGTATTGCCATAATCATAATCTAACCAGGTTTTCATGCAGATGTGATTTTCCTTCCCCATGACGTGGATGAATGTCTACTCCACCACCTTCATTGACCAGGGGGGGAAAGCAGGAGGGGTCAGATATTTAATTCACCTTCATCAACCTTGGAAGGGAAGGGGGGAAGGGAAAGGAAGCCAAGAAGGAAAGAACAAAGCAAAGGGAAAAAAGGCATGACATACTAGATACTCCTAGATAGATCCATACACAATCCATACACAATCCATACATAATCCATACATAATCCATCCATGGATACCTTCTTCTGCTCCTACAACTCCTACAACTTCTACAACTTTCATCTTCTACCTATCATCAATCTCAACCGGGTGAAAGAAGATCGAGAATCTTGTTTTCGGTATAGAAAGATATATCTACCTCCTCGTTATCCTGCATATTCACTCATGCATGCAACGAAAACAAGTATGAAGGGCAGAAAGCGTGAATTCATGGTAACAATCCCACAATAAGGTTACTAATCAAGTGTATCTAGCTATCCAGGTAATCAACAGATAATCCATCAAAGACATGTGATAGGTATCTAATAAGTCGAATAAGTCGAGAGAGTATATAGTATATGGACTCCGTATCTCAATCAACCCACCTGCACCTATCAATCTGGAATCTGGAATCTGGAATCTTGCATGATAATCGCATCTGCTATATGGATGAATTATCTTGTTTTCATCCTGTGATGGGGAATAACGGTAAACGGCGAACGGTCTGTTTTGAAGATCATATGGATATCATTCATTACTGTATGGGAGAGGATTATCTATCTAGGTAGGTGGTAGATGGATACTGCAGAGAGATAAGAATAGATGATCTACTAGTATTTATCTGTAGTTGCAATAATAAACGATTGATTATTAATTACTGACTACTATTGACTGTTGACTATTGATTATTGACTACTGACTACTGATTATTGATTACTGACTACTGACTATTGACTACTGACTACTGACTACTGACTACTGACTACTGATTGCTGATTACCAAACCCATAAAGCATCATCTGATCCTGATTTTCTTTTCGCTTTTTCTTCTTGGTCCTTTATGAATAGAGAAGAAGAAGAAGGAGAAGGAGAAGAGAAGAAGAATAAATAGAGATCGACACTGTACATCATCTATCTAGTAATAAGAATAATATTGTTATTAGTAGATATCCGTTTGTTTATTCATTCATTCATTCGTTCATTCATTCATTCATTCATTCATTCATTCATTCACTTAATACATTCATCCACCCACCCACTCCTCCACTTAATACATTCATCCATTCACCCACCCATTCCTCCATCATCCATTCGTTCGTTCATTTCTTCTTTCTCATCCTATCACATCCAAGGCAAGCAAATTGAATACTCCGGCTTCCACTTCTTCTTCCATCGCTTCTACAATCCTTTCCCCTTTTTATCATCTCCCTACACACAAATTTCAAGACAAGATATATTTATTCACATCCATGGATACAATTGATAAACTTGACTTATTTCCTTATACTAATGTTGATACGTTCAATTGATAGACTTCATTCATCAACTTTATTCATTTCTTATATTGATATTGACATATACATCTGATAAACTTTATTTATTTCTTATACTGATATTTATACTTATACTGATATTGATACATATATATCTGATAAACTTCATTTATTTCTTTATACTAATATTAACATATATATCTAATAAACTTCATTCATTTCTTATACTAACATTAATACATACATATTTTATAAACTTTATTTATTTCCTTATACTAATATTGACATATATATTTAATAAACTTCACTTATTTTTTATACTGATATTGATACATACATATCTTATAAACTTTACTCATTTCCTTATATTGATATTAATATATATATATATATATCTAATAAATTTCATTTATTTTTTATACTAACATTGATATATACATATTTTATAAACTTTATTCATTTCCTTATACTGATATTGATATATACATCTAATAAACTTTACTCATTTCTTATACTGATATTGATACATACATATCTTATAAACTTCATTCATTTCCTTATACTGATATTGACATATACATCTGATAAACTTTATTTATTTCTTATACTGATATTGATACATACATATCTGATAAACTTCACTCCTTTCCTTATACTGATGTTGACATATACATCTAATAAACTTCACTCATTTCTTATACTGACATTGATACATACATATCTCATAAACTTCACTCATTTCCTTATATTGATATTGACACATACAAACTTAACCAAATATCTAAACAACTTCAGATCTTCCCGTCATATAAATAAATAGAGCATACAGGGTCCGTCGTGTATTGCAAATCTAAACCTGCAGACGGCGCTGTCCATACTCCGTACCTAGGTATGTATACACTTTCGGATCCCTCCATGGATATCAGCCATCAAGTCAATCCAATGCAGTCATAAATCCCCGTTTCCTGTACTCTACTCCACCGGTGCTCTGCTGTTCGAACAAACTCAGAGTTGCCCCATAGCAATTTACTCCTGTATATCATGGATGACCAAGAATCTACAGCACAGCACCGTCCGATCAAGGGTCCTTTTTGGCTTTATTTAACTTTTCTGCACCTACATAGCACATACATCATGTATGATGATCTTTATATTCCCCGCAGAGGACCGATGTACCAGGCTATCCCAGCTTCTCTCATATGAGCAGCAGAATTACACGACGGGTAAAGTTTTGAAGAAACTTCTCTTCTCAGACAAGGTCTTGAATATCAGTATCCACCAGGGATCCATGGATCAGGATTACAAGAAGCGACGATGAGGTAGATGTAGCAACGTACTCATGATGTCAGGAGTACGGTACCATATTATCCAAGATGCGGACCTAGGTATCCATCTATAGCTACCTACCTACCTATCTTACATTTGAGCAAATGAAAAAATCTACTGATTGATTCCACAACCTCGGTAATTATTTCAAGATTCTTTTCCACGGTTCTTGTCAAGTCTTCAAGCTCACTGGCCTCTACAGCGTACAATTTAAGATCAATTAATCAAAAGGGCCATACTCCGTACACTCCCACTTCCACTCCCGTTCCCGTTCCCGGTCACTGGCATGCATACAGTAATAAATAAGGTTGGCTGTAATTTGATTTCAATAATTTGGGTCTGTGTCATCCTTACAAATCATCCACCATCCACCATCCACCATCCACCATCCACCATCCAACATCCACCATCCAACATCCAACATCCATCTATCATCCACCAACCAACCCAGTTGACCCACGCATAATTATGAAGATCGTCGTTGGATGGTTTGAATCAATCTCAACGGTTGGACCTTGGATTCCACAACTTGGAATTCAATCATTGTCAATGATGCTATGCTATCATCCATTCTTCCTTTCTCATCTTCAATCGCCAATGGACGTGTCTCGATGGAAATCACAACAATTGTCTGGTGAAAGCACCTTGCGGGTCCCCATCTCTCATGGCTGCAGTCGCTTGGTTCTCAAAGTCTAGGACGGTGTCATGGTTTTCTGCCTTGGGGTACCATGAGGAGCAGTTGCGATGCACCGAAAAGAGTAACATCAGCATTGGTGTGATGAATATCTTTGGGCATATCTCTTACAGCCATAAATGAATACTGTCATTGCCAAATGCCGATGACATGATTGGATGGAGACCCGTGAGAGCTTGGAATGCATGAGGTGCTTCCGCTGCATCTCCGCTGTATTCCGGACTGTTAATAAGGTTGTCGTGCATTTTGCTCAGCCATCCTTTTGCGCACGCAGCCAGTCCCACATGCTTAGGACCGAAGAGAGAAGATTGAAGCAGGACGGAGACTCGCATAAACTGAGGCACAAAAACAAGCATTGGTTGAAATGCTGGCGGTGGCACCATTGTCATCATAATTCCAGATGTGTTGTACTTCTTACTGGTCATCAACCGTTCCATTGCACCACAAACATTGTTCGCACGATCTAAAGGATCCAAAAAGTTACCAACCTAATGCGTGCCCGATGGGGAACCAGAGATTGACAATGGGTAGGTCTTCAAGGTCAGTCATTATAGCACAACAACAAAATACTTGGTCAGCTCCCTTGATCGCCCACAGGAGTTCGGGTTCAGCCTCTGCACTTGTGTGTACAAGTGTACCATCAGCAGTGATGATCTTTGCTGCTAATATTTGGTCGCACTCGAAACCAACAGCACCAGAGAAAGTACTTATACCGCCGCCAAGACAGAAAGGGATGACTCCAACCGTGTTACCAGTACCGGTTGCTAGGACCACTATCAATGACAGAACGTAAGATCACTGCTGAATGATTTACGAAACCACCATCTTACCTGTACACCGACCGGCTCCGGACAAGGCAGTAGATAGCTCCTTCATTAGAACAGCCTCAATGACGATGACTGATTGAGATTCAGGATCGATACTGATCGATTTGCAGAGCCCTAGATCAAGGACAAACCCGGATGAGCCAACGGTCGACCATGGGCTATGACCGCCACTTGCTGGCACAAAACTAACTGGCCTCTCATGGGCGACCTTGACCTATGATCTGTCATGTCTGAGGCTCTCCTAGCTTACTGCAGCAGTAACTATTTACTATAGTCACTGCATCTACTTCGTTGGCTGACCTCAGAATTACTCCTGGGGTGTGTACAATTATGTTCGGCCACCCTCTTAGGACGATTTGAATTCGTCCTGGGAAGAATCCGTGAGAATCTCCGCCCCTGGTGAGAGCGTTCGAGCGAAGGGTAGAATAAAACCGGCTAATGTCGTGGCTGGTTCCTATCAACTGATTCGGGAGCGAGCAAGGCTGATAAGAACAGAAAGCTAAAGTTGACATCGAATGACCCCTCCAGAATGTTGGACGAATGCAAAGGATGCTTATAATTTTGATCTTAACTTCTTAAGATCCACCAGCTGGCTGATTTCCAACAACGCTAACCGCAGCATTGAATCTCTTGTTGTTGCAATGCAACATGCAATAAGCACCAAAATTGGTAATCACAGTTGGTAACAAATAAATAAATATATGTACATGTAGCCATGGCTTTGCATACTAGTTCTTATCCATCACTTGGAGGGTGCTCGGCCAGATTTTCCTGCCCCGATTACAACCCAATAGCCACGCGAATGTTGAAAAGGGGCGCAGTACGCCCTCTCGATGCAAGATGCATGGTGAAGGCGCATACAGTGACCCATTCCAGATACAATAGACAGATATGTTTAGAGTTCATATTTGCTAATTCCTAACAGTTTCTCTGAAGAGGGGCCCTGCTGTTAATCGGTCAAGGAGTCATTAGTCGATAACTCTTATACCTACATAATTCTCGATACAAACACTAGCGTACATCAAGCCACATCCAGTCACAGCAGAACATGGCAGCCTCCGAGAAGATTGTTCTAATCACTGTCAAGTATCGTGTCTTTTTTTGGGCATATAAAAGTGTTTGAACTTAAAATTTACTAGGTGCTAGCCGCGGCTTAGGTCTCGCAACTGCTAAAGCTATCGCTTCGTTATCTCCCTCATACTATATCATTTGTGGCATCCGAGCAGACAGCCAGGCTGAAACACACCAGTCCAATATCTCTACCGCCGAACTTGATATCACAAACTCCGATTCCATTGGTGCAGCCGTTAGTCATATCAAGGATAAGTACGGAAAACTTGACGTTCTCGTCAACAATGCTGGCGTCTCGAGTAAGCTTCCCAATATCGTAGACAATTTGACGGAACGTATTTCCGTCAATCCACTTGGCTCCACTCGCGTTACCGAAGCACTTATGCCTCTGCTTGAGAAATCATCTACTCCCATCCTCCTGTTCATCATCACTGTATTGGGTTCAATTGCCGCACGCTCTGATCCTACACACCCCTTCACACAAATAGAAGCTACTGGCTATCGCACCAGCAAGGCAACCCTGGATTTGCTAATGGCATGCTATACTTAAGGTCCGGCTTGATCTAATTTGAAAGTTTTTGGCATTTCCCCAGGATTCTTGGCCACCGAGTTGAGCGGTCCTCCAGATATGCTGCGCAAAATGGGTGCACCAGAACTGGAAACAGGTACAAATATTGTTTTGGGTGTGATGAATGATGAGAGATGTGCTGATAGAGGCAAGGTTGTTTACAATGGTGGTGTTAGAAACTGGTGATATTGCCTCGCTCCGATTCACACACAAGCTCTGCAATTTCGATGATCTCCAACCTTGAGGGCATTATTCTAATTGGTAACTATGATCAAAGTGAAGAGAGAGGGGGGACCTCACGGGCTTCGAAGCCAATATGACTCTGCTGTCTCGAAACAAGAATTTGACATGACGAGGGGTGTGGTGATTATACATTCCTAATTTTCCTTAAATTAATCTGCTCGTCTTATACATTGCTTTGTAATCTGAGTACTTGGAAGTGAAGCCAGGCCTATCATGTGACGGTTTGTTTCCTTGTGAGCAATATAACTTCCTTGAATCTCGATCTTCGGACTAATGGTGCGGATTGATAGCACTTGCCCAAAGCCAATCTGTCAATTGCGAGATTTGACCACTGAGAATGAGGATTTGTGGGTACTATTCAAGAGCTATCAGGAAGACTATATATTGGGGGTGGTTGATGGGACAGACGCAAGCGATAGGACGAGCAAGGTGAGAACTGACTGGTTCAGATCAAGACACCAAGCGAGCCGAAATAGCTGCAGCAGATGAGTGAGTTGTTTATACTTGGTCACGCCCCGAAACAAGATTCAAAGTGAAACGTGCGCAATCTGCGGATGCAGATTATCCGGTCATCTATACCTGGTCACTTCCTGAAGAGAATATGAAGCGTGCAGAATGAGTAGATGCTGATGATCAGGTTATATTGTTTACAGGTGGGCACTACCTAAAAGGAAGTAAAAAGTAGCAGCAAGCGCACTGCATGAACATGGGTGAGATGATCGCCGTGGCTACCTAGTAGTCTGTGTTTCTCAGAGAGGAAAGCAAGTGCTTGTGATAGTTGCAAGAAATGGGATACCTTAGTCTCCAATATATACTGTTGCCCCCCTTATCCGGCTTCTTTAATCAGAATAATATTTCTTATCAGCCCACAGCCTTGTGCATGCATGTTGGTCCTAGCATAATCAGATAGATCCGATGCGGCGCATTGAAATATCAACGGAGCAGTAGAACATCATGTTCGCGTCTCTCGCATCGCATCAGATGCGATGCGAGTCTACAGGTCGCGTGGACGACCATCTGAGCTCATATGGACCTGTGGGGCAGTTTTTGAGGAAATAACATCGAACGCAAGTCCATCCGGCGTTAAACCGAAATGTCGAATCCATGTGAGCTCAGATGGACGATCAAAAAAAAAAACCATCTGATATATATTGCAATCAATACAATATTGTAATGCAAAACATTTACTTTTCTTTGCGCAAGCTGATGGAAGTACTTGGGAGGAAATCTTTAACCTTGATCAAAATGACATTACCATATATCTGCGAGGGATCAAAAACAGTTCGTGTAATTTCTTTCGATTTCAAGATCTATCTACCACATCATCTAATCCTTTGCTTGAGGTCTCATTCTCAAGGTAATGCTAGTCTTTGGGATCAAGGCAGTTCTCCATTGAACAGATCTCGACCCCTTGATTTCTTCCAATTCACACTCGTAGCCTGTGAGGATTTGCGAGAGAACGAGCTTCAGGACTACGACAGCGTAGAATCTACCAGGACTTCCACTTTGTCAGCCCTTCTGTCCGCAAGGTTAGGGTCCAACTTACCATGAGATCCTTCCAGCGCCCCATACTAGCCAAGAGTCCGTCCGTTCAGAGAGCATGGATGATTCTTTTTCGACACTCTCTGGTCCAGTTGCATTTTTCAAGAATCGTCGGCCGTCAAATGTCAAAGCATTGTAAAAGTACTCGTCATCCCGCATCATGGTGCGGTATGGAACGCTCACCTCCGTGCCCTTTGGAATTCGTAAGCCATCCGAAAACTTAAACTCCTCAAGAGCGTGGCGTCGTATTCCAGCTGTTGCAACGTCAATGCCATAATTAATTTGGGCGTCCAAAACGAAGCTTACTGCTCTCAAATGCGCTTAATCTTGCCGATTCTTTGAGGAAACTATCAAGCTCCGGCAAACCTGTAGCCGTCGTTTCAAATTGTGCAAATTGTGGGCCGTTTACTTCGGCCTTCAATGAAGTCAAATATTCCGGATGAGCGTACAGGTCGACGAGAGCGTATGTAGTCGCCTAATGATAAGTTGTTAGTGGAAGAACCTCTAATTGGACCGCTAATTGGACCGCGAGAGCTTCTAGAGGTAACTTACAATAGCTAGGGTGTGGAGGGATCCGTACCATATTGCCATAATTTCACCTACCAGTCTATCGACACTCCAGACCTCAGACTTGGGAATTGTATCGATGAGCCATTGTACGCAATCATCCTGACGCTGGCGTCAGATACTTTCTTTCATATTTCCAGTAGAAGTGGGGAAGAGGCAGATGGAAGCCCGCTACATCAAATAGCCGAAATGAAAAGGCCCCTTGGGTCATGGCTGACTTACGGCTTGTATATCATTGCAGTCTCTGGACCCTGTATCTGCATTTTCCATTCTCTGCTTTACAAGTGGTGAGAGGTATCCATACATGACTGATGTTGATCGATGATTATGTGTCAATAGTCTCGCAATAAAGCTATGCAGTGTTAGCCAATATCAACTTTAGGTAAGATATGGAATATAATGTACGGTGCAATATTGCGAGGCAAAATGCGGATCGCTTCTGCAGCTAGATAAACATCTTCAGGGAAGTCAAGGGCCGCTTTTACAAAATCAGGATCTTCAGCTGTATTGTGGACGGCCATGTTAGCTGGGCCAGGTAAAGCGAAGTTAGACATTGCACTAACATAATTCTTTAGGAAAGAAAACTACGCAGTTAAGCCGGGTAATCATTTTTTTCGAAGCTGCAAATAAAGGAACGCGTCTCCAGCCTACTCAAAGTTAGCCTTTTATTGACAGAGAGTTTTGAATTAACTGACCGTCTTTTAGTACTTTTTTATTGCTCATCTCGGCTGCGACTTGATCTTGTACCTCTCTCTTCAAAGTGGGGATAAGTTGTGGTAAGCGAGTCGTAAGGAGACTTCGCAAGGCGCGAACGAAGCCGGTTCCCTCTATACCCCGCTGATCTTTCCACTCGAATCCGTGCATAGTATACTTTGGTTGAAGAAACTTTTCCAGGTTAGCGAATGAAGTATTTCAGATTTTACACACTGAACCTTTTTTGCGACAGCATGAAGAGATAACACATTTCTGGGAGCTTTATCCAATTCCCTGATGTGAAGCTGAGATGTAATCATGGTGATCTTCCCTTCTGGAGTCATGATCCTGAATGGCTCATGAGCTGACTGAAATAAACTTGTTAGCGCAACGATCTTGATCATGAGACTAGAGCCATGCTTAAACCTACTTTCCTATACGTATCTTCTATGATAGATGTGCCATTGAAAAGATATCTGTATGCCATAAACCTTTCTTGTATAGACGAGGAGAGTCTCCTACACTAGAGACATAGTCAACACAAAGAATTTTCATCACCAGAGGGCTTCAATCAGTATCTTCACGGACTTACCTGCACCAAGTATTGAAAGCAAGCCTTTCTGAGCAGGGATGTAAAGGAGATATAAACAAGGCATAATACCGTCACAAAAACAGGAAGAACGAGCATTTTCTTGTCTGGGGGAGTAATCAAAAGCACAATAATTGCAATATCGAGACTATTCATCAAACAATAAAACTCAAGGCCAATAATTTTTTGCTCGGGGGAATATACATGACATTTTGACTACTAGTTATCTTACATATAGGAGAGACAACGAGGCACAGCGGCCGAAATCTCTATTCTTTTTGGCCGAGTACTAGGCAGACACAAGACTCTGCCCCGAGAAGACAGAATGGAACAGCTTCCTCGATCTATTTACACGTAGGAGTCGGTATTCGTAAAGAATAGTATTGGTGAGAGTACATCATACTGTGCTGCGCCTCAGGGTACGTCAAATATGCAAGATTGGCAGAAGCAATTGGACTGTTGGCAGCCGGATAAAGCTGTAGCACCATGCCGCCGTCATCTTCAGCCAAGAAGCGGGCACACACCTTTCGTCGATTGCGACCCCAATCTGAGCAATCTGATGGCATGCCAATAAGAAAAGTAATCACTGACCAAAGACGAAGCAAATAGAGTTTGTGTAATAGGGTCAGGGCCAGGGGCCTTTTTCAGTTTCTGCTACTCAACTTAAAACATGGTGGCTTACATGCATCGAACGACTTGTTAGACGGAAAAGAGCCGATTATCATGGGGTGAGATGTGCCTCTGACAGCAGATGATACTTTGTAATGAGGCACGTACTTCAGGCGTCGATGTATAAAGAAAAGGGTACCACAGAAACATTACACCGTAAGCCACACCCATCACTCGGTGTTCTAATCTCAACAAATGCACAAACGGGCAACATTAGTTGACCAGTAGGGTTTCTAGTTATGAGTAGAAGCAGCCAACCATAAGATTATGTAATGGTATTTATTAGACGAGAGTCACTCGAATACAACGCTATAAGGGGAATTATATCGATTGTATCAATATTCCTGTCAATCATCTAACAACAAACAACAATATTTCAGACACAAAAGATGATGGACAGATTCGAGATCTTTTTACTTCTAGCCAGTATAGGGGTATTTTATCTTATTTTAAGCAGGACTTTTCGTGGCAGAATTAGTAAAGATCCCCGGGAACCCCAAGAAGTCCCAGCAATCATTCCATACATTGGACATGCTATATAGGTCTATTTTGGCACAGAAGTGCGTACTACACCAGACTTTGGTGAGTCATATTTGTAGACAACAGATTGCTTCGTAACAGCAAATTTGAGTGCTGACATACGCATCCCCAAATGCATAGCCAAAAATGGAAAGCGCCAATCCTTTCCATTTCTATGTTTGGTGGCACAGTTCACATTGTCGGTTCTGCAGAGTTGATGCCCTCTCTTCAACGGCAGGGCAAGACAGCCTCGTTTTGGTACCTGGAGGCTCAGTTTACAGCGGAGCTTGGGGATCTAAGCAAAGATGCATCGAGGAAACTGGTTGCTAATTTGGAGCCGGCGTCTGAGAAGCCTAGTCTTTTGATACATGGATTGAAGGCTACACAGAAATCAATCTCCACTCTTGGTGGAGTCGATGATATGATTCGTGCTGCAACTGATGTTGTCAAGGCCCGTCTTGACAATTTGAAAAAAGAAGTAGGTAACAAAACTTCAAATACAGATCTTTGGGAATGGGTTCAGCATGAAATCACAGTTGCAACAACAGAGAGTGTCTATGGCCCCATGAACCCATATCGAGATCCAAAGGTTGAAGCTGGGTTCTGGTATGTGGTATTCGAACATCTCACGCCGCAGAATCCAGCTAAACATAATCTAGGAACTTCGCTGATGATAGCATCACGCTCTTGCTAACAAAGTTTCTTCCTCGTTTTATTGCTTCAAAAGCCTATGCTGGCAGAGCCGTGGTAGTAGAGGCTATGAGCCGTTACTTCGCGAAAAATTCTCAAGAGAGTGGCTCATCGCTCGTCAAAGCAAGGCATTTGGCTCTTTCTTCCGAGATGAACCATGACGATCTCGCTAGGTTTGAGTGCGTGAATGGCATTGCTATAATGACAAATACGGTACCTACAGCTTTCTGGACGGTATTCCATATATTCTCGGATCCAGCTCTTCTTGAAAAAGTACAGAAGCAGGTTAGAGCAATTACTACAACCGAGAAATCACTGGGGACCGGTATTTCAGAAAGCAGGATAAGTCTTCGGAGACTAAAAGATGCTCCACTACTCTTCTCTACCCAGCAAGAAGCCTTACGATTCCGAGCTACTGGATCGGGGCCACGCATGATTATGGAAGATATGGTCGTAAATGATCAGTACCTGCTCAAGAAAGACTCGGTCGTGATCATAGCGAATAGAGCATTACACTTCGATAAAGAGACATGGGGTGAGACTACAGACTCATTCCGTGCAGATCGATTTTGTGGTAAAGTCCCTGGACATGCTTTCCGAGGTTTTGGTGGGGGTGTGAATTTATGTCCTGGTCGAGGTTTCGCTATGGCTGAGGTCGCAGCATTTGTTGCAATGCTAGCAATGAGGTTCGATGTACTACCAGTAGAGAGGGTGTGGATTGAGCCAGATCAAGATCTCAGCAACATGTCAGTCCAGATTGCTCCGCCTGTAAGGAAAGTCATGGTCAACATAGTACCGAAGAGAGGTTCGGGAGAGGAGAAATGGTCTTTTGAGTCGTAGTTTTACACTTTTTCCTTTGCGTGAGGGGCTGCATGGTTTTCATGATTGAAGGGGCAGATTTTTTATTGGAGGATGCGCCCTGAATAGCGGAAATAGTGGAAAACATTTGTCATATAGTTTACAAATCACAAATTCATAAAAATGTTGTCTCTTTTTAGATATCCAAACCAAGCTGGAATAGTGATTATTACTTATACATACTAGATTAGACCATTGATAACTTGTTGTTCTTTTAATTGAAAGGCAATACTAGTAGGCATGAATTCAACAACACTGGAATGCAAGTTCAGACCCCCCCCCCCCCCCCCCTTCGCTTACTTGGAGGTTCTTTTCTCGAGTCTCTTTGCCCAACCATCATACTCCAGAGACCACATCACAGCCTCCTTGAGATCCCTTTCAAAATCTTGTTTTGGTTCATATCCGAGCACCTTTCTCGCCTTTTCGATACTATACGTATGCTCAAATAGCGCATACTCTACCTGCTGCTTCCCCAACTGGTATGGTCGTCTAGTCCCAAGCGTAAAGATCCAGAACAGCAATTCCAAGCACGATGAAAGACCCAACGCGAACCATGCTGGCAAATGAAAGATTCTCTCCTTCTTCGGCGCGTGTCCAGCAAGCTCCCAAATCATTCTTGCAAAGTCCCAAAACTTGCGTGATTCTCCATCGTGAATATGGAAAGCCTGTCCATCTGCCGCGGGAAGACTAGAAGACCTTCGCTTGCGTGTGTCAAGGAGCGCGCGTGCAAGTAAAAGGTGGGAGACTGCCGTGTTTTCGACACTGCAAAAACTCCAGCGGTTGCTGCCATCACCCAGAATCACGTTTGTCCGACCTTTTTGCAAAGCGTTGAGAGCGCCGGGAATGCAAACCAAGTCATGCGTTCCGTAGACTATTGGAAATCTCAGCGCACCGGTGCAAAGGTAACCCTCCCACGAAACCACTTCCTTTGTGAGCTCATCAGTCGGCAAAGGCTCGTTTGCACTTAAGACTAGTCTCTCTGCCAGAGCTTTGGCTTTTGCATACGCGGGAGCTCTGAGATCGCTGTCGGCAAGTGGGGATTCTTCGGTAAGATTAACATGCTGCGGGCCTTGGCATAGAAGCGATGAAGAGGTGTAAATAAGAGCTCGTACATCCCTTGACTTTTTCGCAATTCTGAGAAGGTCTTTCGTTCCTTGGATCGTGACCTTGTCGTAGTCTTTTGGAGTTCCTGTTACGGGAGATGGAGATGCAGCATGTACGACCACAGTGGGCTTTACAGTATTGATCACATTCTCAATTGAAGCATCGTCGGTGAGATCAACGTCGTGATAGCTAGCTCCACTAACTTGGTATTTGGAATGGTGGGCGGAGCGACTGGCGGCAGCGACAGTAGAAAATGTTGCGTCCTCAACAAAATGGCACACAAGGTGATAGCCAACAAAACCACAGCCTCCGATGACAAGGACACTGAGGGGCTCACCTCCACTACCTAACTCCTGAGCTGTTGTCATCATTGTCATCAATTGTAGTATTTGTGTAAAGGTAAATGTCGAATGATAGAGGGAAGATGCGATGCCAATAATTTATGGAATACGAATAGTTTCAGGTGTGAGGCTGGAGGTCGTTCTTGTTTGTCATCCAATCCTTCAACAACAACTCGCAGTAGTGTTGTTGTGTATATTCACTGATTACCTCGTGATAGAAACTAAAAACAAGTCTTAAGAGTTCAATCCAATTCTCTCGCCACTCATGGATGTTGTTATTGTTGAAATCAAAATTCACCATCGGTGTCCCCATTCATTCAAACTGGTTGTGAGTTTTTCCTTCACCAATTGCAATTGCTGCTATATTTTGATATGAGGAGGAGAACCCATGAAGCACGCCACAATTTATTGTGCCGCCAGTATGCATGTTGCATTGACAAGGAGTGCATTTATCCACAGACCATGAATTCGAAATTTATATCAACTGAAATATGATTATTGGCTTCGAGAATGTTTTTATGCTTCATGTCAATGTTGTGCCTCTCTGTGCTTATATTTGCTATTTTTATAACCATACATACATACATACATACATACATACATACATACATACATACCGGCATCTAATGTATGATTATGATTTAAAGAATTGGAATTGTTTATGCATCACTCTAGCTTGCCGGATATCTTACAATCATAGTTGATTAACCGACTCGGTGAGGGTGGTACAATGTGTAGAGTGATATATGTCTGTCAGCCCAGCGCTGACATTCTCATCTACATTAAGCCAACGTCCTTGGAAGAACGTTGATCTGCTTTATCTAGTGGAGTTATGGATCCTTCCGCAAAATGTTTCATTGGTGGCAAGTGAAGTGACGTGCATTTCTTCATTTGCTCACATCTATACGGTTAACACGAGTAGTCGTTTGGGGTCTGGTAGTACTTTGATGAAGGTGTTCTACTGCGAAGTCAGGGCATAATACCTTCAGTCAGACTGATACCACCATGACTTGATGATGGCTACTACAGAATAATGGCACAGAGTTCCCTGCCCCCGACTGTCACTTGAATGTAATCTTTACTTATTGTTTATAATCAAAGTATTCTTCTTTTCTTCCTTTCAATGCGCTGTTGATTCCATTTGCCAATTATCCCATAGCAAAAAAGAATCTTTAGGTATTTCTCATGTCTCAGATCACTCCCTCTTTGACAAACTTACCCCCAGAGGTGCTCGCTCTCCTCGGCAGCACCCCTGCAATACCTCCGCCTGAAGGCGTGAGTCCAAACTTCGTAAATCCTCATAGCAAAGGGTCCACACAAATCACTGTCACATCAGTAATTTTGGGTATAATGCTCCTATTCTTCATCAACAGAGTCTATGTCAAAGTCTTTTTGATGAAAAGGGTTACGTGGGATGATGGTTCGTAGAGACAGCGTCCCCCTTTCGTCGATCAACTGTTAATCAAGTGGCAGGCACGTTAGTTTTAGGCGTGGTAATGACAATTGTTTTCATCTCTCAATATGATCTTTTAACTGATGCGTTACAGCTCGGATGCGTAGCATATTATGTTGCGTGTGTCTGGGGTACGCCATTCTTTACTTTTCCGAGGAATCAACGTAGCTAAACTTGACATCCAGGTGCTCAAAGGGGACGTATTGGGATTCATGAATGGGATATCAGCATTCTGCAAGCATCGAGCTTAGACCTCCTAATTGTAAGTGAAAGTCCATCGAGGAGATCTAGACGGGCACTGTGGAAGTACAAAACTCATTAATGATTTTATAGCCAGCCTTCCTTATCACCGTCCTTACACCCCTCACTTTCCTGTTTCTTAAGACGAGTTTCTTTATCTTGTATTTGCAAGTCTTCAATCAACTACAGTGGCTTCGAGTTTGTGCCTGGCTAGGCTTAGCGACAACTGCCCTAACGTATACGGTTCTGACCATCATCGTATTTGTATTTTCGACACCTCGAAACGGAGATTCATGGTTAACACACCAGACTTCTGAGGCTGAAAAGCATATCACCCAATTATCAGTACCGCAGTCTGCCATAGGACTTATATTAGACTTATACATATTGGTACTTCCGATGGCAGGAGTGTCGTCTCTTCGGATGTCTCCCAGAAGAAAGTTTGGAGTTATGTCGATGTTCTTTTCTGGTGTCATGTAAGGAATTATCCTTCCTGCAATTCTTCTAATTTCTGATTCTGTGTCACTAGGGCTTGTATATGCTCAATATGCAGTATTTATTATCGACATATTCTAACTGCGAGCGCGGACACAACCTGGCACCTTATACCTGTGAATATATCAACGTAAGTGCAACAAATTAACGCCCTACAACAGCTTTATTAGCCTATAAAGCTCACATTGTCTAGCTTGAGCGAGATGTTAGTGGGAGTTATTTGTGCATGCATGCCCGCAGCGGCATATACAGCGCGTCATGAAGATGTAAGTATCGACAGGTCGTTTTTTTACTCGTGGAAATCTTTTTGATAGCTCTCGCTTTGATCCTCACATGCAAGGAAAGCAGAAGCTAAACATCTGGCTACCCAGTCCATATATCGGAAAATAATCAGAGTTATGACGGTTCCTTTTGAGTCTTTCAGGTCGACCTTTCGTGAATCAAAGAATAGCAGTATTTCCTCCCGAATACGTACCCGGCAGACGCATAAAGGTGACGAAGAGAATGCTTTAAAGTCTACCGATCGAAAGTATGCCCGTTACTTCAACCTCGATATACTCACGTCTGGTAGCACGGGCATACAGAATACAGGAACCTCCATGACTACCATCACAGGTTCTCCACAAGCTAGAGCCACAGAAGCAAAGGGAATACAGCGCCAAATTGATATCGACATTGAAAACTCACAAATGCGCAATTCAGTCAATGGGTGAAGGAGGGTGGTAATCTTTCCTGTTATCTAGACCTGTTCTCTGCCTCTTTCATATTAGAGAGCCCTATATCGGTGGAAGAAGTAGCTGAAAGCCAACGTAGTATTAGCCCAAGAGCAAAAGATTATGGCTAGCCACTTGTACTTCTAAGTGCTCTACTTTTACTGTTGTATATTCTGCTCTTATCGAGTTTCGATTTGCTCTTTTTAGAAGTCATTATTCTCCCACTTAGCTATGAGGAGGAGGGTCGGTTTACTATATTCTTCAACTTCATTATAACACAATGAAGCAGCCAATACATATATTTATAAGATCATTGATAGAATCAAAGTCTCTTAAAAATTTATAAAATAGAATTGCATACCACTTGGTATTTGAAGATGGTATCTGATTGAACAAATGAAATATTGTACGGACTGCTTAAAGCTCGTAAATAGGAGTTGGAAGGGCACCATGGAGTATGGTTCCCCCCTTCATCTTTTCATTGCGTTATATTTGAGTTGATACCGAGAGAAAGACGTTAGAGTCTGCGAATTCTTTTCATTTATCTAATACGTCTTCCTCTCACTATCGTTCATATAATAAATACGTATTCGGACCACCTCATTGGCTACCAAGGCCCCTCACCTAACGGCCAATAGGATTCTTGGATTTCATAAAGACACTGAATCCAGAAACATAATATCATGGAGAATCTCCTCGATTTCGAAGATGATGAACTACATACTTTATCCATAACTAATCACACAGGTAAAGCGAATAACAAGAAATTCCATAACAACTCAAGACATCTCTAGCACTCATCTGAAAAATCCAAACCTTAGAATGCCCAATAAGAACTCCAAATAGCCAGACTTCTACTTCCCCAACCCAGAATTGACTACTGAAAAAAAAAAAAAAAAAAAAAAAAAAAAAAAAAAAAAACGTAAAGCTATTACTTGGTAGAGCTGTGTATGTTCCAGAGACAGCGATCGAGTCACAGCCCCGTCAAGCCCAAATGAAGCCAAAGAAACCAAAGAAACCATTATAAAATACGTATCTGGATATGCTGATCTCCCAAGTACAGAGAATGTAGGTAGCAATGCAGTCAGAAGATCTTCAAACCAATCCATAGAATCCATTACCATGATAAAAATCTTACGAAAGAAAACACATCAAAAAGCAGTTTTTAACCGCAAAACATTATGGGCATTTCCATAAACGCAGATTCGCTCTAATGATAGAAGTTGGTAGACGTATCGAAGAATTCCTTTTACGCTATTATGCTCATGGAAAAGGCTGCAAGCGAGACAGGGCAAGAAAGACCCCCTAAATAAACCGACGAGAACATATGCTTGGAACGAACACTTATTCATTGCCCACCTCTCTCGATACAGATATAAGTACTGTATAAATGGAAGGTTCGAAGGAAAGATAGAGTAATGAGTATGGGCTCAAGGCCGGTTGTATTCTATCATCTCATCGTCTCCCACAATAATATTTGCTAGCCTCCAATCTTCAATATAACTTGAGTAAGTGCCTTACTCGATAAATCTCAAAGCATACGGTAATTACTATTCTACTTCAACGTTTGAATAGGAATGAACAACCATCTATGCCCACACTCCTCACTCCAACGCCACTTTATGTATTTATGGAGGAACATAGTCCAGACCTTCCCATCCTAATGCTGACCCCACGATAACTCCCATTTCACCTAAAATACACATAATACCCGCCGTCCATTACTCAACCTCCGTCGCCTCAGGTGGCTGTGTAACCATGGCCTTAAGTCTTGTTCTCCTCCTCGGTGGTGTCTTGGGGGGCACTTTCTTCTGGGTGTTACTTGCTCTAACCGCTGGTGGAAGTGGAGGCAGCGCACGTTTTTTCTTCGGGAGTTCATCTGAGGACACGATTACATGCGCATCATGGTCAGGCACGATGGTTTCACTTTCCGCTTTCCGACTTGGTGTTTGGACACCAGGTTTTTCTGTAACAGCAGCTACATCTGATACACTAATCGAGCTACCAGTTTGCGATGGCGCGAGGCTTATACCAAGGAGTTTCCGCGCTACTTCTCCTTCACTGATATCATCTTCTCGAAGCCAGGGAACTTTGGCAACTCGCTCAACCAGGCGTATGGTGGTTTCGTCTGCTGGCTCCCAATGTGCATTCCCTGATCCTCCGAGTATGCTTAGAACTTTTACTACTTCGTCTTTCTTGTAATACGGTGGTTCTTTCAATTGTGTATGTGCAAGTAAGGGGTATAGGACTCGAAGATATGTGTGACGTAGGGAGACAAACTCATTAGGGAGATCGAGGAGGTTACGAATTATGACGTCTAAGAGGACGCGGAGATCATTAGTGTAGAAATATTCGTAAGTAGCGTTTGTAGTAAACAATAAGTATAAAAGCTTGAGTATCAGAAGTTGTAGAGATGTTTCAGTCTCGCGATTTAGCAAAAGAATGATGTTCTCCCCAAAGGTCATATAGGATGACCCCTTATGACTGAGAATTTTAACAACCCGATTTGTTAAGTGATGTGAGGGATCCAGTTTGGATGTAGAAGCAACCATATACTGTTCATTCAAGACTAACTAGAGAATGTATTAGCAGTTGGCGCATCAAGCCTTTAGCAAGAACCTACTAAAACCCGAATAACAGGGTAATGGTAAGGATCATCAACATCATCTGACAGTTCTTCAATTATTTGAAAGAGAAATGAGATAAATTCATCATCCACCTGACCCAAGTCCTCGAAACTGAGTCTTTGCATCCTCGACATCTCATACAGGAGTTCCAACAGCAGTCTATGCAAAGTTGGATCTTCCCTATTTCCTTTCTTGACTAATTCCAACAGCCTTGGAAAGCAACCCTCCTTATTCATTATCTCAAAAGTTATCTCATTATTGCGTCCATCGAATAGTAGAAAGCTCGATATAACATGCAGTGTGGCTGGTACATCTTCCTGCATTAGACTGTAAACAATCTGCGTCCTCACATAGTCCTTGTTGGCTGCGAATAGTTCGCTCTGCATCAACTTTTGCAGACATTTTGCAACCTCAAACTCTGATTGCAGGTATTCTTCTTTGAAGTTGGTTGTAAAATGTAGGTAGGATCGTAGCGCATTATCAATTAATTGATACGAGGCACATTTCGCAGAAACGATGTCATCGATTTCTAAAAACAGCTTTTAGTACACCAAGTGACACAAACCAAAATGAGCCAGCCATCTGTACATACCATCCCAGAATTGCTGTTCATTATCTAAAGTGTATGCGACCTCGAATTCGTCCATAGTTAGTTGGCTGAAACCGAAAGACAGATCGTAGATAGAGAAGGTGTTTATGCTATCGCAAGAGCATCCCGAAGTACTTTAGAACTATGTGCAATATTATATTATAGTCGACGAAGAGAATGGAACGAGCAAATAAGACAAGTTTATAAATCTAATCTCCAAATTGTCGCGATCAACACAGACACTGACTGAATACTGTTGCACCGTTTAATTATAGAAAGTGGTCGATTGATACTTTTTGAAGTTGTTTGTGGTCAATGCCAATCCACTCGGGGGTTTCTTACTTTATCGCCCGAAATTTGATAAGGCTGAGGAATATCAATATCAACGGAGCCTCGTCATGGTTTCATTGTTTGGTTTAAGTTTATGTCCAATCACAATCATCATCACGTGTGACTACTAATGACTCGGGAGGAATGGATTATGTTGCCATTCCTTAATGACTGAGTTATATAAGTTCTAATTTTGAAATTCGTCTGCTTGCCTGAAAGCTATTTTACAGATATGCTAAATGGTTGAATCGCCGTCAACTAATAAAACCCCTATTAACGCCTTGAATCGGAATTTCTTTTTAGCCGAAGTTGAATCCCCCTTGACCAAACTTGAAGTTAAATTGCTGACCACCGCCATGGTGTCCACCATGTTGGAAAGGGAAACCACCACCACCAAATGGGCTACCTCCTTGGAACGGGTTGCCTCTTTGTTGCTCGTGATCATTCGGATCATCTCCTTGATCAAATCGAGCCTTTAATTCAGGATCACTCAGGACTTCATATGCTTCATTAATGGCAGCCATCTTCTTTTCGGCAGCTTCCTTGGTAATTCCTTGCTTGTGGGCCTTGTCGGGATGATTTAACTTTATGGATCTCCTGTATGCCGCCTTAATCTGAAGCTCGTCTGCATCCTTAGGAACCCCTAAAATCTTGTAGTAATCTTTTGTTTTGCTTCGTTTCAACTCGACATGAGCGTTTTGCAGGAGCCCTCCTATCTGGTTAGCGTCCGGGTGATTTTCCTTTGCAGTGTTAAGGGCATTTATAGCAGCTTCGTAGTTCTCCGCTTCTATATGTCGCTGAGCTTTGTGAAGGAGTCCATAAAGTGAGTTTTCATTGAGCGAAAGAGCTTCTTCGCAGTATGTGGTAGCCTTTTTGACATTCTTGGTCTGTATCGTGTTAGTAAGTAGAGGGAGAGTCTCTAGAACTTTAAACATACCTCATGATAAGCCTGGCAAACCAATTCCACGAGTCGAGTAACAAGATGATTTGGCGCATTTTCCGGTATTATACCAGACTCCCGGGACTCTTTGATATCATCCTTGATTTCTTGAACCAATCCAACTTCCTCCCCAGATGGAACGAGAAGTTTCACCCCGCTCGAATATTGATGCTTGTCGAAATGTTTTTGAACCTGAGCCAAGGTTTTGTCGATAGTCTTCTCTCTCCTATACAGTTTCTTACAGCTCTTTGAATCCGGATCTGAATGCAAGCATTTCCTCAACTGATCCATGCCCTGTTCTAACTCTCCCAAGTTGTAAAAATTGATCGTAGAAATCTGAAGATGGGGATCCGTAAGTCCTGGCTGCATTTGAAGAACATGTTTGAGATCACTCATTCCCTCCTGAACTTCTCCGCGCTCGAATCGACAATGGGCTCTAGTTTTGCGAAGTGATACCACTTTGGAGGCAACCATGATTGCCGCTCCAGCTTGTGTCACACATTCTTCCCAGTTTTGGCTCTTCTCTGCATCCGTTGCCAAACTAGCTGCCCCTTGAGCCTCAACTAGCCTTTCGAGTTCTTCCTCGGCCCCCTGAGCTGAGCCCAACGTAAGGTAATCTTGCTTTGCTGCCTCCCAATCGCCATTCTTTGCTCTAATTTTCGCCCGTTGTGACAACGCTGGCTCGTGTCCAGGTTTGATTGTCAAGACCTTATCGAAGTCTTGGGCAGCTTGGGCCATTCGACCAAGAGACAAGTAGGCGGCTCCACGACGAAAATGGCTTAGATAATTCGATGGATCCCGGGCGATTGCAATATCGTAGTAAGTCAAGGCATCGTTCGTTTCGCCCTTTGCCAAATGGGCATTGGCAGATGCTAATAAGGATGATATGGGTGTATCCGATGGGATATCAGCCGCAGAAAGGGCAGAGACACACAAGGAGTTTGAGGATAAGAGAGTTGCAGCAAACGCAAGAACTGACAACTTTACTTTCACAATCATATTGATTGAATGAAGGTACAAATAGTTCAAAGCATGAAAGAAAAAATGAGGATGAATGGGAAAAGTAAATTGAGTGATATGTTTAAGTCAGGAGATCCAACAATATAAATAACTGATTACACGTGCTGGTCCGATGGGCAGAATTAGGTGGCCTTTTCGACTTCGGGAGGCCCTTTAAGGCTGTGAAAATGGAGCCGCTGTGGCGTTCGCACTAAATCTGACTAGGTACTTTTATTACTTTAGTGTATCTTGCATTAAATTGTCTGGAGCCTTATCCTAATTGAGTAATACTTCCGGCTAACCCATGCTTAGCGTGCTACAGCCTCGTCACCTTGTTGGTGATTTGTTTACTTCCAACGAAAATATATCTTCATCTCATATCTAAATCAAAGTATTCAGAGGTCTCTTGAATCAGGGTTTCTGTGAAAAATCCCTAGGAAAGCTTGGTAAATGGGATTGTTGAATCTTTCTCTTTCCACGTCTATAATAAAAAATCATACTTTTCTTTACCAAAAGCCACAATTCCCATTTTCCTACAGATGTCAAACCTTTTTTAGAGTTTCGGCCACTTCTCATCCCTCGACTTTTTAGATTTGCGTATTCATTTCCTATATCTGACATGTCTCATCTCTCGCCCGCAGCAATATTCTCCCCTACAGTCGCCCGCCAGCAACTTGCAGCTGCCAAAGATTGGTCCTATATTGACAGCTGGCTCTCGATCAAATTCGCCAACCAGCCCATCCCAGCCTTCGAACGGAACCCCTCTACACTCAAAGCTCTACTATCACTTGCCTCACTTAACGAGGCAGCAGACGAGGAGCAGGAACTCTTATCTCGATCCCGAGAAAATGCCCTCACCGCCATTCAAACTTCCCTCAAAAATGACCCCAATACCGAGCTCCTAAATACTCTCGAGGACTCCCTCACCCCCGAAGGCCAAACCTCTCTCGAAACCATTGCATCCTTATCTACGACCTTCAATCTTTCTACCCCCGCCCCGGAACTCATCGGCCGCAAACTCCTTTCTCTACAAACAACATCCTATACCCTTTCGCAGGCCAGCTCCCGCGTAGCCACCCTGCAACGTTCCCTCACCACCGAAATCACAAACCTAAACAACCTCATCACCTCCCTACAATCCTCCTCTTACAAAGCTTCGTCTGACCTCCCCAAACAAACCGTTGATCTCCAACGCAAAACGAAAATCCTCGCTAGTAAACTCCCGGAAATACGCGAGCGTATAGCCGCCCTATCTTCTCCATCCAATATATCTACACCCAAAATAACTGTTGAGACCATCAAAGCCGAAGAGGATAAGTTTAAGGAGTGGTTAGAGACAGTAAAAGATTTGGAGACACAAGTTAAGGCATTCCATGGTTTACCACAAGATACTGATTTGGCGAGACTGGAACTCGAAAGTTTAAGAATGGAGTTGAGGGATCTTACAAGAGAAAGAGATGGGCTGTTCGAGGGGCTGGTGGAGAGGGAAAGCCCAAAGAAAAGGGGAAGATGAGGGAGGTGAACTGGCATTTACAGATCATAGTTTACGATAAGGAGCGAATGGGATCTTAAGGGCCTGTATCTGGTTAGTATGTTAGGTACCTAGGTAGGATCCGGCTATAACTGATACCGGAAGGACGTCTAGATTGGGGTATGCATTGGTATATTTGTGCAAACCCCCTGCTTCAATGGTTGTCGAAGAAGAGAATAGTTGCATTCAAAACGTCTCACTTTATACACCAATTCTTGACAATGGTCCCACTCATACATCTGCTATCTTCCCACAAAAATACCCCCCAGAAAAGATCATGCAAAAACTTCATCATTTCGCTAGAATCGTAGTATACATACACAATTCTTCATCCAAGCCGCCTGCTTCCAATCGCCTGCTTCCATATCGCTCAAATGCCGACTAATCATATAATATAGACCGCAAATAGACCGACCGATTCCTCCATTTAAGGATTCTGTATATCGATAATATCCCCCGTAAACACACCGAAAACAAATAAAACAAAGGAGATGGTATCAAATACAGTAGGTATATGTCCTTTGACAGTTAGTATATCGCCCGCGAAATCGCAAATCCATCATGCTTGCTGGTAAAAGGTTTTACTCGGGGAGATAGTAAAAGTGAAGAAATATTGAGGGTTGGCTCTAGGCTTCCAACCAGGGATTGTTGATTAAAACTTTAATGATAATAGATGATAGATTTTATGCGAGGTTGTTTGAAAAGATAGGTGTTGTGGAAATGTCATATATCTAATTAATATGTGCCCCGAATCTTAGCGTAGAGTTCAGTATCAAGGAAATTGTAATGTGTGTCCAGTTCACAGAAGGGATGTTGGGTAAGGAGAGTCTCGGCCGTTGGCCGTTCACTTGGGACACTACAAAACCGTTAGCAAAAATTTAGAACGATGGTAAGAGTGGACACATACATGGTCCAACAGTCCATCATGAAGCCCAGAGCCCCCGGGCTGATGGCCTGGGCAACGTCATCAGGAATGGGTGGCGCCTCGTTCAAGCTTCCCAGTTTGTAGATAGCTCCCACCGTTTCTTCCTTGGACCAAGGTCGTTTCCCACCAAGCATTTCTAGGACAACACAGCCAAGTGACCAAATGTCGACTTTTGCTGAATACCCTTCACCCTGTGATCGCACGACTTCAGGGGCCATCCAGAATACAGATCCCTGCATGTTGTTGGATGCATCGTTGCCGTAGATATTGTCCGACTTCTTTGAGATACCAAAATCAGAGATTTTGCACGTTCCATCAACATCGAGCAGGATATTATCAGCTTTAAGATCACGATGAAGAATACCTTCTCGATGAAGATATGCCAACCCATCTAAAGTTTGACGAGTCAAAGAGCTCACCACGGTCTCTTCGAATTTGCCATGCTTGCGAAGGCACCCTCCCACACTACCACCAGAAATATATTCCAAAAAGATACTGATGGACATCTCGCCTCTCTCGCAACCAAGATATTGCACAATATTCGCATGGTCGAGGTGTTGCATAGTATCAATTTCTTGATCCAGTGCTGCTACCATCTCTCGAATCTTTTCCTTGTCATTTCCAGCCGCTTTAGGATTAACTTCAACTTGTTTGACAGCCAAAAACTCTCCAGTTGTTGCATTCATACCCAAATAAACACGCCCATAGGTGCCCTTACCAATCAGCTGACCCTTAAACCACCGGAAGGTTGCTTGTCGTTTGGGTATTGTGTCTTGTGGGATCTGGGGAATGAGCAGGCTACCACGCTGTGGTTTAATTTGCACGATATTAGCACCAAACATCTTAGTACTTTTACGACGCTGGATCATGCTTGAAGTCTTGTCACCCTTCTGCGGTGCCACAGTAGCGGAGGTATAACGTTTATTTGCTTCGTGTGCTCCCCTTGCCACCTCACGGATTGACTTCATCCGGCCTAAACCACCAGAGCGGCGAACATTTCGTTGCGCAACATTTTGCACCGAACCCGATCTTTCAAGCGCTTTTAGGGTTGATTCGTCGGAGCCAAGAGTGTCTCCATCGTTGTATACACTAGATCTAGGCGGAGAAAGCACAGAAGGCCCGGCGGCTGACAATGAAGAGATAGAAGGTGTTGTAGCTGAATCCAGTGTATCCTGTTCAGCAATGGGAGAAACTGGCGGGGAACCACTGGTACCCTCATCTACTATAGGTTGATCTACGTTGAGGTTAGGGAAGAAATCCTCAAGATTATCGAGAATGTTTTCCTCAGGAGGTCTGGGGGCCCAGGTGTCGGTCCGGGCAAAAGATCGTCGCCGAAGTACTTTTGCCTGTTTCTCCTCCTCAGTTTCCTCAACATTTCGCTCGGTTTCATCCCTCCGTTGATCAAAATCGGGAAGTTTTGGAAGGCTGGATGAGGATGAGCTATCCTGTTGAGGTGAGCCCCACGATACTGAAAGTCCCTTTTTGGACCTTGCAGTTTTCACAGTCAAACTGGGTCGCTTCGTGATGCCCGAAGAGTCATCTCCACCGCTGCTCTCCTTGGCTTTCTGCGTTTTTTGTATTGGTATACTAAAAAGACCAGAGTCGGAATCCGAGTCAGAATCTTCTTGCTCTAATGGCTGGGGAGGTTTATCAAAAACCACGCTTGCCTCGGTGAAATCAAGGTTGGGCCCGTAAGATTTTCGGTTTCCCGGCATGTTAAGTTCTGATGCATGAGCACTGTTTGGACTGATATCATGAGGAGAAGGGCCTCTTCGAATCTCTTCCTCCCTCATCTTTGCTATTGCAGCATTGTCAGAATCCCTCAAAGATATCGCAATGCTTGCTGACAGGCTTTCTTCCTCACCAGCATAATCAGGGATGATGAACGATGTATCGCCTTTGCCCCAAGTAACACTGCCTGGGGTGCCACTGGATTTAGGGCTGCTCCTGCCAGATCCTGTGTTGCCATGATCAACCATCGACATGGAACTTTTGGCATGATTCTCGGAGCCGTTGACTGGAGGTGACTTTTTGACTGGGGACATGGTGCTTGTTGGGTATCCCAACGATGAAAAGCCTTTGCCCATAACGAAGAGAGCAGCGCCAATACCGCCTGGGTTGATAGGCGAGGCAGGAATTTGTTTCCGTTTAGTGCTAGAACCATCGGCAGAATCACCCCCAGATAAACGATTGCCTTCGCCATCAACATTGTTGTGTGATGAACGAGCTTGTTGACCAGACTTTCTACTCAGAGAATTGGCTTTGATCAAGGTGGCCGACTCTCCAGGGACTGGTGGTGCCCTTCTTTGAGGGAAGAGGATATCCGGCTTCTTGTCTTCAAAAGGTGAAAGTCGCGGTTGATCAAAATCCACATTGCGACCAATAATGCCCAGAGAACCATCAGCGGACGTTGGTGTTCCCTTATTTGTCTTCTTTTTGGCCAGATATTCTTTCTGTCTTCGGTCCATTTCGGCTTTGTGTTCTGCTGATGCCATTGCTATAAACGCTTGTCTATCAGCTTCGGGAATCTCCCTCTCCCCTAGGTGTGACGCGCGGTATGCCATTAGGCGCTCGCGGAGTGCGTCAGGTGCTTCAGTTGTAGGCACAGACTGGTCTTTGTGTGGCGATACTTCCTCCTTGATGGTATTCTGCCGTGAAGTTGGCGGGGACGAGCTGGAACGTCTTCTGTTTCCATTCAGTCGAGCATAAGCTTCTTCGTCAAGAGGTGCAGTTGGTGGTAGAACAGGGGAAAGTCCGGGTTTTGTAGTAAAGTTCACACCAAGATTGGCGGATTGAGAGAGAGGAAGTGATATTGCTGAATTTGTTGGGCCTCTAACAAAAAACTTGAGATTACCAGACTGATCACCTTTGGTCTTTTTGCAAAGTAGAAGTTTGTGATCGTCCAGTGCTTCGTCATGCTCCGTCTTCCCTAGCTCAGTGAGATAAATTTGTGTAAAGTCTGAGTCATGAACGCCTAGATTCGAACAAATGGTAGCCCTAAGATCCTGGGCATTATCGACATCCGTGATATCGCACATACGAAAGTTCCAGCCATCCATAGTAGCTAAGACGTAGTTCCTTCCTGGAGCTCGCACCCCGCGAAATCCTGCCGTGTGAGAAAATTTATCATACTCTGACGCGGAGAATGTGGACAACGGTCGGTCCAGAGAAGTTTCGCTGGAGTTGCTAATCTTACCATTGCCCAAGAACGGCGCAGCTTTGAAACCAAGAGATGGACTAGTAGGAGAATCAAGGTTCGGATCTTCTGGTGACGGAGCCAGACCGTCTTCTTTTCCACGTCGTTTTCTAAAGTGCTTAAGGAAGCCTTTCGATTCTTTTGCGGAAGTTGGCTGTTCTGAGCTGGCGGAACGCTCACCATCCAGAGGGGAAGGGCGTGACACATCAACACCATGTCTTCGGGTATCTTGGTTTCTTACTAGGTTGAGCTCACCTACTGCTCCCCCCATCCCACCTCTGAGTGCCTGGCTAGCACCCGGTGGTACTCCTGATCCGTAAATTGCTTGACTCGAAGAAATAGAATCCGTACTGTTTGCTTGATCTATGGCCAAATACGGCGCTGCGGGGCGAGGCCGACAGATTTTGCCCAGTTGGCGTGTGGAGGGTTGCAAATGTCCCAGCAGGACTACCGCTCTTCGGGCTTCCATCTAGACGAAGAGGCTGCGGCTTGAAAGTACCTTCATTAGTTTCATTACTAGCGCTAGGACTATGCCGCCGGGTGCCATCGTTATCAATATTTTTCAAAACGTTCCGATGGGAACTTCGACCACCATTGAAATCATTTTCTTCTGCAGTATTGATGTTGCTCAAAATAGGCATGGTGGTACTCCTGCCCGAAAGCCTTCTCGTCCCTAAGAGTTGTCCAGAACTTGTAAACAATTGTTTACCTGGGCTGTTATCATCACCATTGGCTGTATTCGGCGTGGATATAGAGACTGGGTTTCCACGGCCGAGATGTGAAGAGTTATCCATGATTCCTTCTGTGCTAGCACTGGCACTTGAGATAAGATTGACCGCAGAAGACTGCCGTCGAATTTGCGACGATTTAGTCCCATCTATGCTTTTCCCAGTCACAATGGCTTTGATCAAGCGTCGCATCCTCTTCCCTTCTTCACGCTCTCTGGCTTGATCCCAGCCAGTTCCACTACTCGAGCACTCCTTTGCTAGCCGTGGATACACTTGCTGATGCATCATCCCGAAGTTACCTCTGCCACCATGAACGCTGCCTAGTTCGAGGAATACGGAGCCATATATATTCAACGCTCGGAAAGTTTCCTGCCAATCATTCGAAAAGTGATTGTTGGCCAGCCACAACAAAACGCGATTCATAGACCACTGGGAACCGGCATCGTTTGGTGAGATAGGAGTGTTTGAGTTGTTGTTAGTGTGTGAATTGTTCGAAGTTGCTGTCAAGCCTCTATTTGTGGTCGAAGACAATTGTGGATTCATTATGGTTGCTGTAGGGGGGCCTGGTGGATCATATTCAGGAAGCTGGATGTTATTGAACCGCTGGGGTGTCTGTGACGGATATGATCGATCCTTATAATAACTGCTATCATCCAATGGCGTCCCCCGTGAGCTATCTGAGACAGCAGAAAAGTCTGCACTATCTCTAAAGCTTTCTTGACTACTCCATCCCAAGCCAGGTATCCCAACACCCGGTCCGAACGATTCCCCGCGCGGTATGTATGTAGCTGACATTTGTTCACTATTGACTTGCGACTGCCCAATCGATAATGGTGCAGGTTGATGGTGTTGGCCAGGATTGTAGGCATGGTATTGGCTTGTGCTTGGAGGGTTTGCCGGTGGCCCAGGAAATGATCTATTGTTATTGACTAGCCAAGTTTGCTGTGATTGTTGCCAGCTAGTTGGATGTGGCAGAGGTGGTGGAGGAGGTAGTCCATGTTGGAATGCTTGGTTTGGAGGATTTCGAGGTGGCGGTGGAGGTATGTTACTCATGTTCATGTTTAGCTGGTTCATATGCGGTTGAGATGGCGGAGACATTGGGGGTGGAGGCGGAGGCGGAACGACATATTGTCTTTGGTCGCCGCTCGATGGGTGTCTTCCTGGTTGATACATTGAAAGATCTGAGCCGGATCGCGTAGATTGTTGAGAATAGGTGGCCGGAGAATACAAAGAAGGAGGTTGTGGATGGGCCGCCGCAGAATGGGCTCTCGTTCGGGAGGGGGAGCTTGATTCAACAATTGTCGGATAAGATGAACCTGTTTCGTAGGCCGTAGGTATGAGTAGACTCGCAGAACTACTCACTGCGTAAGTTGGAATGTTGTTAAGCAGTAAGATACTTTCAGGAACTGTAAGCTCGGAGTTCGAAGGTTTATTTCGAGGTGAGGCCTGCACGGCGCGACTTGATTCCAAAAGGCTTATATTTGATCTGATAGTATGAGAGCTTCCGGGACGCTGGTTCATGGTCGCCTGCGCATTTTTACATCGGCTCGAGCAAGTCCAAAGAAATTGGTCGCGTTGGTCTTTGTTCGGAATGTATCAGTCTTTTCGCAAAGAGAACCAACCAAGATACGACGGGTATAGGCGCCTCGAGCTTGTCGCAAATTCGAGGACTAGATTACCATGTATTTATCGATTTATTGTATGTAATGCCGAGGAAAAAAGAAAAGCAAATCAATCCAAGCAAACCAAAAGTATTAAAAAAAAGCGTATGAATATTTGTTCCCCTACTAGGTAGGTAGGTAGGTATCTATACTAGGTAGGTAAGAGATATGGCTGAAGAGATAGATTTTCATGAGTTATGTTATGAATTTGGGACCAAAAGACACACACTACCTAGGTAGGGAGGCGGGTAGGTAGATGGGTAGGTAGTTAGATCGTTGGGTAGTTAGGTGATTGGGTAGTAAGGTAGTAAGGTAGTCAAGTAGTGAGTAGTCGAGTAGTCGAGTAGCAGTCAAGTAGTCAAGTAGTCAAGGAGTCAGGAAGTCAAGAAGTCAAGAAGTCAAGTAGTGATGAGTATGTCGTACCTAGGATTTTGATGAATTGTATGTAGGTACCTAGTGATAGGTAAGTGATAGGTAAGGTAACGTTGATAGTGTAGGCAATAATCCACTGGTAAGGTATATGGGATGGGGGATGGGGAATTTCCAAGTCACGCTAAGTCTTTTCGAACATTCAATCTACCATACACATCTGTGGACATAGATGATACACATAGGAGGTTAGGTAAGAAAGGAAAGACGACAATCATTTCGAAATCCTCTTATTGGATCTTCATCAGCCATTTTGAATGCTTCAGCCACATCCACAAATGTTACCTATCATTACCTACTTTGTTATTTTCTATATGTTTTACGTTGTTAGATAGAAAGAATAAATTCTATTAAGGACCTCTAGGGCTAGGTCAGGATATACCTAGTTTGATTTTTGAGTTTTCAAGATTAAAAACAGTATGTATATTTTAATTAAAGGTCTTTTTAAAATTTATCTATTACTATCTAAGTAATAAATAGGTATTTGTTGCGTATAGTAAAAGAGATGATATTATTAGGGTGGGGCCCGCTTGGCTATATATATGGGCCCCCTGCTGACTAAGCTAATTACTAAGCTAAAATGCTAAGTGTATGTTACAGTATTTATTAAATATTCTTTTTGTATTTAAGATGTCTAGATAATAAAGAATAGAATGTATATGTATATATTAAACGTATTAAATATATTATTAGATGTATTAGATGTATTAGATGTATTCGATATATTTATTATTTATATATTTATGTATTTATATATTTATATATTATCGGGATAATCACATGACGCGCTAGGCTTCGCGCTAACGCCTCGGCATTCTATATAGTCGTCGATCCATAGCCTTTAGTTAATAATCCTTAAAAGCAATAACAACGTATTTATAATATACTCATTATTATCTTTTCCACTATACCAAACTAAACCAACACTAATTAATAAAGTTATTCACAAATTAGAAACCTTAAGAAATCTAGGTTTGAATAATATTAATTTGAAGAGTTATAAACTTTTATTATTTTAATAATAGGCTTTTATAAGAAATAAGTATATAAACCATTACTTTAACAAACTTTTATATATTTAAGGAATATAAAGATTATTGCTTTAATAACTTTTTTATTTATAAGGAATAATATTCGAATACGAATCTACTGTTTTTGCGATTGTTATATTTTAAAAGAATATTGAAGATTATTGCTTCTGTAATCTTTTTATATTCTGAGAATTTTATTTAATTATTGTATTATTTATGCATTTCAGTTTAAATCTAACAAAATCCAAAAATCGATTCTACTTTACAAAAGAATCTACTTTTCATTTTTTACTATTAAATTTTGTAAAAAGAAATTTGTAGAAATTTATAGGATATCAAAAAAGTTATTAAAAGTTACTAGGATTTTAAAAAGTTATTAGAAATTTACAGGAATTGATATTAACAATTAATTTATTTTTTTCATTTACCCTTTATTCTAACCCTTTTCTTCTCCAACTTATAAAACAACTTTTAACATTTTTTAAGAAATCAAATTTTAAACTATTTTTAAACTAAAATACCAATTCAATAGAATTTAGCAGATATGAAAAAGAAATACTATATACTAAATACAATATAATAAAGTTATACCAATATTATATACAAAGAATAAAGATTACAATAACATTGTTTATAAACCTCCAAAAAAATACATTAACGAATTTATTATAAAAAACAAGATTTAGGCTATTCATCAATACTACAAATATCATTACTGAATATAATATTATACTCCGATTTAGTTTTTGTAAAAAAAGATGTTAAAAGAAAATATAAGATATTAAAGAGAAAATAGCATATAGGTATTAGATCAAAGGATATAATTGAAGAAAATGTTTTTGAATATATATACTTCAAGGTTCAAAAGTATAAGCAAAAGGATTTATATAATGAAGAGATATATAAAGGATTTATTAAATCATTTAAAAGCTTCCAAAAAAACAATTTAAAGATAATCAATATTAATTATTTTTATAAACTTTAAGCAATACTTCGTTTATACAAAATATTCGTTATTAAAAGTTAAAAAAATATTAATGTATAGATATCTAATACTTTTTGATATATTATAATATCAAATTATTTGAAATGATTAAACAAAAACATTTACAAAATATTATATAATAAGTTTATAACGTTTCGTTCTCTATTAATTATTGAAAAAAATAAAAGTAATTTAAAGTTATTGAATTATATTTCGTACTTATAATTATCATTTAAAGCTAATATACTGAATAAGGTATTAACTATTAGGAAAACATTATTATATAAAGGATTGAATACAAGATTGTATACTAAATTAATAGCAATAAGAGTATTTAGCAAAGAACAATTTTTTTAAATGAAATAATTTTTAGAATTAGTACAAAAGCTTTTACATTGTAAAAATTCTGATTTTATATCAAAAACATTAATAAAAAATCTATGATTTTGACCATTATTATTTAAAATCCAATTTATTTAAATAAACCGATTTTCAATAAACTTAATAGTTGTACTATCTTCATTATCTAATCCATTTAATTTACATTATTCATTGTTAAAAAAAACCACTATAAAAACCACTACAAAAACCATTGCAAAAATCATTTTAATAATCTTTTAGTGAATTATTTAATAAAGAAAATGATTTATAAAAATCTAAGTTTAACAATTGTTAATTTGAAAAAAAGGATAACAATGTTAACAAAGATTTATTAAATTTGGTATAATTATATATAAATAATAAAAAGTATTTTAATACAATAATAGTTTTAAATATAAATATAAGATATTTGTTAATTATTGTTTATAAAATTGATATTTAACCTTAATTTTATTCAAAAGCTTTTTTAATTATATTAATAAAAATCGTATTAAAATTCTATTATATAAATTTGGATTGGTTTTTATAGATTATAAATGATATATAATTAATATTCAAAAATATATTTAAAAAAAATGAATATTATCAAGGAATTATACAAAAGTGAAAAATAATAGTACTTTTTGGACATAATCAAAAAAAATCTAAATTAATCCATTTTGAAATATTTTCAATTTATAATTATAAAACTTTGTGAATTATATAAAGATTTAATAGAAGATTTTTAGATTTAAAGTATTCTTTACTAAAAAATTATAAATTTATATAAGGATATAAAAACATATTCTAATACATTTTTCAAACCTTTTTCAAAAGTTATAGGTTTAATAGAGAATATTTAAACGTTAATTATAATTTACGAATATACTCATTTATTCATTAATTCAATCAATTTTATAAATCGGAGATATCGATATTTAGCAGATATTTAATCTTAGTTTCATTAACAATTTCAATTTTTTTAAAATATTTCGAAATACATTAATAAATAATACTATATATACAAATAAAAAGGATATTAATTAACAAAGTATAATAAAAAGAAATAAAAAAAAATTAAAAATAAAGATTTAAAGAGAAGATGAAGATGGAAAACAGAAAATTTAAAAAAAAGTTTATATAATTTTTATTGAATATAAAGGAAATTATAATAATAATATGAGTAATGAATTAAAAATATATTTTAAATATAATAATTTATTAGAAAATAGATTAACTAATAATAAGGAGATTGTAATAAATTTATTTAATTAATTATTTATGTATACAATTTTAGGATTAAAAATTAATAAATTTATGATATTAATATTAACAGAATTATTCTTTAATAAATATAATAACAAAAAGTTTTAAGGTATTATTATCGATACAGAAGCATTGAAATGGTTAATGATAGGATTTGGTTAATATCAAATATACAAAAAGTATATTAAAAATATTGAATTAAAAATAAAAAAACAAATAATGTAAAAATTGTATTTGGAATAAAAAAAATAAAATCGATTAGATTTATTAATATTAATCTACCACTTAAAAAAATAGAATTTTATATTGTGATAATGAATATATTGTTTTTATTATTATTTTATAATATAGATCGGCTAAAAGTGTATTATAATAATATTAAAAATTTATTGGTTTTATTTATAAAAAAGTATCCTATTATTTAAAAGTTTAAGCATCCAATCTTGATATGGAATTTTAATATGGAGCAATTTTTATAAAAGTTTATTCAAAACAGTAATTATTATTTAACCGATATTGAGATTTAATGTCTATATTATAAATTCGGATATTCATTAGTATATAAGTTTTATTGAATTCTTTAATATATAGGATATAATAATATTATATAAAAAGATTTCGATAATCTTATAAAGTTTTGTAAACATTATTAAAAACATAACAAGTTATCTGGTAAATTCGAATTTAACCTTTGAAAAGATGTTGAATTCAATTATTTTATTATTATTGATATTATATATATTAATAAAAAACCCGTTTTTTATATTATTAATAAAAATATTCAATTTTAGACGGTATAATAATTGAACAATATATTAGCAAAATATATATAGAACAAATTGTATATATATTGAATCAATATTTATATTAGTTTATTAGATTATATTGTTTATAATATAAAAAAGAATTTTGTAGTAAAGAAATTTATTAATAATGTAAATATAATAAACATAGTTATAAAGTTAATATTTATTAAAACATATTGGTTTCTAAAATTAATTAAAAGAGATTATTATTTCATTTGAAAAGTATATGTTATTATTAAGAATAAAATAAAGAACGCAGAAATATTAAAAGAAATAATATTACAAATGTTAATAAAAGTAATAAACAATTCGGCCAGATCGAATAGTATTATATTTACTTTATTAATATTTAGCATTTACTTGTGTATAAATAAATCTAATTTATTGATATTAAATGTAATTGAAAGATTAATAGTATTTAAGAAAATTATTATTAAAATTAGTAAGTTACATTTTAAAAGATAGATTTTAAAAGCTTTAAAATAATGAAATGGATTATTTATTATTTTAATCTATAATTTACTATTAAATTTATTAGTATTAATATAGAGAAAAAGCAATAATAGAAGTGGATAATGGAATAGATTTTTTATTTTAATTAATATTAAAGATAAAATTTATATTATAAATTTGATAAGCGAACTAATAGAATTTCGATTTATTATAATAAAACTATTTTTTAAAGGATTACAAAAATCTATAAAAGTTAACGGAAGTTTATAGAAATTAATAGAAATTAATAAAAATCCACAAAAGATTTCAAAAAGTTAATAAAAAGTTTATAGAAGATTCTAGAAATTACATTCATTATATTCATTTTGTAATTAGAATTAATATAAAAATTGTTATACCAAAGATATAATAAACTAAAGCTATAATAAATACTATATCTTTTTTAATATTGGTTATATATATTAATAATAATATTTCATTTAATTTCATTATCTATTTGAATAAAAATAAAAATAAATTTGTGATATTTGCAATAATTTTAGATATTTTTATAATATATCAAAAATCTCGAAAAAAAAAGCTTTAAGGATTAATGGAGAATGGAGTATTTAAACTTATAAAAAAGTTAGATATTTTCTTGAAAACGAAAATATTTAATTTCCGTTTTATTAATAAAATAAAGAATAAAAGAATTAACAAAGTATTCCTAAAGTTAAAATTGGTTATATAAGTATAGAAGGATTAAAAAAAAAGCATTATTTTGATATAGTTATTGATTATTCAATGCATTAATTAACGTATAATAATAACTATTATAATGATTTTATAAGGTAATACAAATAGTAAGGATGTATATAACGATACAAATATATATCTTTACAATATTATTTAAATCTATATATAATTAAAATTTGATTTGATTAAAAAGTTTTTCATTTAATTATTATTAAAATTATACATACTAGAAGGATATATTTTATATATTGTTAAGCTTTTATATAGTATTCTAGAAGTAGAAAATTATTGGTTTGAAATTTATTATAAGCATTATATAAATAAGCTTAAAATGATATAATTAATTTATAATTCTTATTTGTTATATACAAATAAAAAGGATAAAACATTTAATGTTATCAATCTACAAACAGATGATACTCTAATTATATACAATAAAGAATTTGTAAAAAAAAAGAAGAAACAATTAAAGATAATTAAATTTATAATTAAAAACTATAAAATATTAATATCTGATATACTTTTCAAATTCAATAAAGAAATAGTTATTTAATATTTCAATAGCACTATTTTATTTATTTAGGAAAAATAATATAAGAATTTAAAACTTATAAAAACAGTGTTATCAGATATACTAGAAATTTGTGGAAAGATGAGAAAAGCTATAATAGCCAAAGATCAATATATTGTTCAATAAGCTTATAGTATATATATAGTGATAATAAACCAATCAGAAATATTTTTCGATTTTTTTTTTACTATCCAAATTATTAATCCTAAGGAAAAAGATGTTAAAGCATTTAATAAACGATTTTAATAGCAAATGAATAATAAAACAAAAGAATTGAAGTTTATACTATTTGATAAAGATTTATTTTAAATTATAATATTTATTAATGTATCATTTGCGAATAATCTAGATTTCTTTTTGTAGATTGATTATATTATAATATTTATAAATAAAGATAATAAAGCGAATTTGATTTATTGATTATTAATTAAATATAAAAGAATTATACGAAGTGTTCTTGCATTAAAATTATACAGAATGATATTCGGATTTAATGTTAATATTATAATTAAAGGTATTGTTAATAGTATATTTAAGAATAAGAATATTTCTTTGATTATTTATATTGATTTAAAATCATTTTATCAATATTTAACCAAGTTTGGTATTATCTAAAAAAAAGATTTATAATTGATATTATAGCATTTCGATAATTTTATAAATAACAAAAAATTATAGAAATCAAATAAATTGATGAAGAGTTTAATTTTGTAGATTCTATAATTAAGGTAAAGCTATTCTAAACGTTGAAGAATCTAATTGATAATAATAGAATTAATATTAAGGTTACGGAATGAATAGAAAGGGATTAAGGATTTTCTATAAAGAAGGTTATATTAATAAATATAAGTATATTATCACCAGTAAAATTAAGCATTTTAGATATTAAAAAGAAATAGCTATAATATTATTTCATTGATTTATTAGTTAGATTAATAGAATGATAAACATATAATCCAATAGAAAAGGATTTATTAAAAGGGTTTAATTCGATTTTTAGATAGTTACTAATGTCGGGATAATTATATGATGCGTTAGGTTTCGCGTTAATGCTTTGGCATTCTATATAGTTATTGATTTATAGCTTTTAGTTAATGATCCTTAAGAGCAATAATAACGTATTTATGATATACTCATTATTGTCTTTTCCACTACACCAAGCTAAACCAATATATATCTATATATTTATATATTTATATATTTATATATTTATATATTTATCTTATAATATATAGATAACTATAATTACTTAGATTTTATTATAATTCTTATAAAGAATCTATTTATATATTAATATAATAATATTATTATTAGAAATTAAGATATATAATATATATATCGTACTAAGCGGAATGCTAGTATAATTATTAGAAATAGGAAAAGGTTTATTATACTAGCATTTCGCTTAGTACGATATATAGAGTATATGTTCATTTTTAATAATAATAAACCTTTTTTTATTCTAATAAATATATTATATAATTATATTATAATTTAAACGAAGAATCTATTCGTATTCTATATATCTCTATTATGTTTATTATGTCTATTATATATTTATATACTTTATATAATATATAACATAATAATACATCAAATGACTATATTACAATTTTAATGAAGAATCTATTCGTATTCTACATATTAGATATATCTTCACTACATAATCATACAATGATGAATCAAATGGCGACAACTCAATCTCATATTATAGTTTCAACAAAGTGGATCGAGAAGCACCAGGTATTATAACGCGATCGTCTGATTCCTGTAGTAGTATGATATCCACGGTACCGGTGTCAGTGACACTCGCAATGTTCGCAACGGCCATAACGCCATGCATGTACAGCAAAAGCTATATGATCCAACACAAATCGTACTGCTGCAGGTAGAATAGATAGATAGGTTTGCAACAAAGACAGCCTCGACCATACTCCGTAGACACATCGGCGGATGTCTTCTTCACAATTACATTACCCTCTCAACCGCAATGCACGCTAGTCATGAATCATACTAGGTATGAATGTACGAAGTATGAATGAGAATCTTTTCTTGTGATTTTGCAGTTTGTGAAAATTAAGCTCGTATCATATCAAAGTAACTTTCCGCGGTTCCGGAGATACGGTTAGGTGCGGTACCTGGCGAGTGTAGAAAATAAGACGGGTGTGCTTCTGTAACCAATGGATTTAATACAAGAGATGAAGATGAAGGATAGAATATAGAAAATAAAACGGATATGTTTTTATGATAAATGGATTTGATATAAAAGATGAAGAATAGAGTGCGGAAAATAAAGTGGATATGTTTTTGTAATAAATAGATTTAATATAAAAAATAAAGTGGATATGCTTTTGCAATAAATGAATTTGATATAAAAGATGTATTAATGGATTCGCATCCCATGCTGTCGTGGCAATGACTTGCAACATCACAAACGCAGAAAATAAAACGGAAGAATGGTCGTGGATATACACGGACATATATCAGGTATCTCTATCTACATGCAAGCACGTGGACTTTTCCATCTTATCATCCGCGGTGGTCTGGTGGTCTGGTGGTCCAACCAATTTAATTTTCCACGGTCCCCATAATAATTCTCCAGCGCAACGGTGCAGTCGGCCCATTCGGCCCCTTCGGAAAATTTCCTCTTCAGCTTACCTACTCGTGCTCCTGCCTCTCGCTCCCTCGACCTCCTAGACCCTCCTAGGTAGGCAAGGCATTCAGGTACAACACCTAATAAAGTAGGAGGCCTCCCCAATAAAGTAGGAGGGAGCCCAATGCCCAGGTGTGCGCAGAACACATGACTGCCAAACAAATCATGTGTTCAACACCATCCACAACGTGTATGGCAGACTGAGGTAGCATATCTCCTATGGCAAGGTACGAACCTTAGTCTAATCCCTCTTATTTATAGATTGCCCGTCTACTTTCCATGTGAACCTCTCTCTCTCTCTCATCTTATCGTCCTCATCGCACTCCGCCATCCCCCTTCTACATTTCAAGAAATCAGTGCATTAATGAATCGATGAATCGCTGAATCTCCAGAAAAAATCCAGTCTAGACTCTTTAAACTTTGACATCTCTCTTCATCTGACCACTTTCACACCAATTTGCGATAAAAGCCCTCCGTCCAATCCTTGTGCACAAAGCTCTCATCTACGGGGCTGTCAATCTCAATTCCGTATGGGTGGGAGAACGTGGCTTTACTTACTAAGGTTAAGCCATGATGGAGCCTCTTTTCGCCGTAACTCAGGAATTCACCAACAACGTCACTTTTGGTGGGGTGATTTGATGGGTGATGTCGGTATCGACGGGACAAACGGCTGAATAAGAAACCTTATCAAAAGCTATAAAGACGCACCAGATTCCCGGTGTCGTATGCTTTATTTCTATAATCAATTGCGCTCTCATCTGCCGAAGGATCTCTTTTACATATAATTCAATTGAAACAATACAATTCAAACAATCAAAGCCCCGCATAGCTGCTGCCTCCTGCAATCCCGCCAGTATCAAAACATGGCAGATCTCAGGACCGAATCTCTCAAATCTCCAGTGGATATTGCTGAGTATCTTTTTGCAAGACTGCAGCAGATTGGCATCCAGTCTATCCATGGTTTGCCAGGAGACTATAACTTAGTCGCCCTTGACTACATTAGTAAACTCGGTCTGAAATGGGTTGGTAACTGCAATGAGTTGAACGCAGGTCAGTTTGCATCCCTTAAGTAGCATCACTTTGGCTAACGATCATCTTCTCAAGGATATGCTGCCGATGGTTACGCTCGCGTGAAGGGAATCTCCGCTCTAGTGACCACATTCGGTGTGGGAGAACTCTCAGCAATCAACGCTATTGCCGGCTCCTACTCCGAACGAGTTCCCATTGTCCATATCGTCGGAACCCCTTCAACAATCTCCCAAAAGGATGGCATGCTTCTACATCACACCCTTGGAAATGGAAACTTCAAAGTTTTCTCGGACATGTTCAAGGAAATCTCTTGCGCAATGGCCAATATCGATGATCCCAATTCAGCAGCTGCCTTGATCGATCACACACTTCAGGAGTGTTGGATCCGCAGTCAACCTGTCTACATTGCATTGCCCACAGATATGGCCCAGAAGAAGGTTGAAGGAGAGCGATTGAAGACTCCCATCGACTTGGGCCTACCCCCGAATAATGCAGACAAGGAGGATTATGTTGTTGATGTAGTTCTCAGATATCTTGAGGCTGCCAAGAACCCTGTCATTTTAGTTGATGCATGCGCCATCAGACACAGAGTCATCGAAGAGGTGCACGGGTTGATCGAAAAGACTAATTTACCTGTTTTTGTGACTCCAATGGGAAAAGGTGCTGTTGACGAGACTTACGAAAACTATGGAGGTGTTTACGCTGGTAGTGGTAGTCATCCAGATGTCATAGAGCGAGTTGAGTCCTCAGACCTCATTTTGACCATCGGAGCAATAAAGAGTGACTTCAACACCGCCGGATTCTCTTATAAAACCTCCCAACTAAACACAATCGACTTCCACAGTACCACCGTTGTGGTTCGTTATTCCGAATATCCCGGTGTTCATATGAGAGGAGTTCTGCAAAAGGTTATCAACAAGATCGACCTCCAAAAGCTTTCTGCCGTTTCAGGACCCAAGATGGAAAACAAAGTTGCGATTAACGAAGATAGCTCAGACATTATTACACAAAAATGGTTTTGGCCAAGAGTAGGAGAGTTCTTGAAGGAGAACGATATTGTCATTACCGAAACTGGAACCGCCAATTTTGGTATTTGGGAAGCGAAATTTCCAAAGGGAGTCACAGCCCTCAGCCAAGTGTTGTGGGGTAGTATTGGATACTCCGTTGGAGCTTGCCAGGGTGCTGCGCTAGCTGCTAGAGATGCTGGCTCTGACCGAAGAACCATCTTATTTGTTGGCGATGGCAGTTTCCAGCTCACGGCCCAAGAAGTAAGCACGATGATTCGCCTCGGATTGAAACCCATCATGTATGTAGTCCACCCACCTTCGTTTATTAAAGTAACATAACTAATAACAAATACAGCTTTGTGATCTGTAATGATGGCTATACCATCGAGCGATTTATCCACGGCATGGACGCAGATTACAACGACATCGCAACATGGAACAACAAAGATCTAGTTCCAGCATTTGGTGGTAAAGAAGACAAATATCGACTCCATCAAATCAAGACCAAGGATCAACTCAACGAACTGCTCACCAACGAGGAGTTTAACGCTGCGGAATACCTGCAATTTGTGGAATTGTATACTCCAAGGGAAGATGCTCCAAGAGCATTGATTTTGACGGCTGAGGCGAGCGCGAAGAATAACGCAAAACAGTAAATCAAAATAATTGTAATTTAGAGACGTATGGACTGGATATCCGGCAGGGGCTAATGAGAATCTAACGAAATAATGAAATTCTTCTCTCCATGTTCTTAAGAATGATGATTCGTGCACGTGATGTATTGGTGATCCCCCATGTTATTTCTCTTTCAATTTTATCGCTATTGAAAATGTAAAAATCTCGATGGAACACAATCGTGATTGCAGAAAATCATGAAGCAATTCATGATTTCTTCTTACCTTGGTATCTGAATTCTCTTCCAAACTTCAAACCCAAATTCATCACTTGACTCAATCGGGCGAAGTGGGGTTTCAAAGCAATGGAAATGACTAAGCGATATTTTCCATTTTATTTGGGCGGCGTGATGTGATCTTCAATTTCGAACAAAGAATCAAAACGACAACGAATTTCAAATCTCCCCTACTGATATTTGGGGAAAGATTTGATGAAATTCAGTTTAAATAGCGGAAGAAATTGAAGGATCCGAATGGCGGATTCAAATAATAAGAGGAAAGAGAGGTCGGAGGGTGGTGGGAAAGGTGGTGGGAGGGATGCGAGAGATGGGAATGGGGATAATAGAGGGGGGAAAAGAGCTAAGGTTTGTGGGTTCTTATTTGGGGTGCTTGGTGATGAGTTTTCATGATGGCCGAGAAGGGGATGAGAAAGGACTGGGAGTATTGATCCTCTAGTGAGGTCTCGTGCTGAGTGAAGCTTTATTCGGATTATCTATGATGTGTTGTGATCCGATGGAGAGGATCTTTGATCTGATATCGAGTTCCAATCTTGTGTTGCTGTGTTGCTGCAGTATCTCAAATGATCTGCGCACTCGACTATCCATTCTTGGCAAACATGTTTGTCGGTCTCTCCGAATCTTCTCTGACTTTTTGGGTAGGGTGGGTCAAATGGAAAATGGCAAACTCCACATCAGCAAACTAAGATGGCCTCTAAGAGCGGTGGGAGAATAGAACCTGGGGATCAAGGAATTTGGGCAACTTGTGTGAAGGGTAAAGAAGGAAAAGCAACTGAAGAGTTGAGAAGTTTACTCGAGGAGGTCTGTTATCACCTTTCAGCCTTAGAAATCTATCGGTTTATGCTAAAGTCCTGCCAGTCTGCCGATAAGTATTACGGTATCTCCATAAGTTCGGGTAACAAAAACAATGAAGAAGCAGAGGAAGATGCTACTGAATCAGTTGACGATATAGAAGCATCCATTCGAAAGGAAGTTGCAGCGCACAAAGATCCTGCGGAGAAACTATTCTCAGCTGTTTACCTAGATATCCAATGTGTGTTGTTTTTCAAAACTAGATCGCCAATAGATCCAGCCGATCTCGTCCATAGGCTGTGTGAAGATGCAGCATTGGGCGGGATAAGGAAATTGAGGTTTGTAAATCGTCTAACGCCAATGTCAATCATTGGGAAAGCAACAGAAAAGGGTGTAGAGGAGGTCGGACAGGCCGTACTGAGCCCTCATTTCCGACTCGCTGGAGAGCCCGTAAAACCTGAAAAGGCTGCTGTATATTCGGTACTTATTCCTCCTTTGCGTATAGTGCTGCCACTACATTTAATTTCTAACCTTGGAGATTAATTGGATTGTTTGAGGTTTGGGTAAACATTTATTAACTGCGTTATAGTACGCTATTCGGCCCACCATACGCAATCACAGCACTTTGAAGCGGGATACCGTGATTAAACAGGTCGCATCTCTCGTGGATGACAATCATAAAGTCAACCTCACTAAACCAGACAGAGTGATAATTATCGAAATTTACCAGGCAAGGCCACCCACAACAAATATATGCAGTTCCTAAGAGACTAACCCGTATTGTTTAGACTATCTGTGGTATGAGTGTCGTTGGAGAGGACTGGGAAAAGCTTAAGCGCTATAACCTTTATGAGCTCCAGTCTCCTTCCACAAAGCCCAAATCTGGGGGACCAGCAGATGCCAAATTAAAAGCTACGCCCGAAAGCGTAAATAAAGACGAGACCCCGGGCACTACTGGTTAACTCAAACGGCAATTGACTGCTTTAGATGACCAGCATCACCTTGCATCACTCCTACCGCTAGAGAAATACAAATGCCTTGTGACGCAAAGTACTCGATTATGCGAAATATCAAAATCCGTTATTTGAATGCTTGCGCATATTTCACAATAATCGACCTGCACACGCGCTTAGATCAGCTTACCTTACTCGAATCATACAATGAAATACCAGTTCACCCATTAAATGTTTCCCTCTCATTCGGATCTCAACAAGCTCGTACCAAAATTCCCCCTCTCATTATAGGGAATGAGGATGCACATCCGGCTTCAACCGATCCGACTTCTAGGACATCTAGAAGTACGAGCTTGACCGCTACATTTCCCAGCTATTCGAAAGCAAATTGATCCATGTGCATATTAATATTACCCTTGAAAGTCTAGAAGAGTGAAAAAGTGGACTGCGGGGAATATTCCCTGAAATCCTGATATCCTTGGACTAGACGAAAATTCCTGCGAGTTGGCTAACGATATATCATTTTTCCAAATCAATGTTTTCGTCTACGATCAAATGCATATTACAAGTACATGTAGAGTACCGGTCACAATATTGCATGATCTAACATAACACTATAACTTCAATTGAAAAACCCAGCTGAACAATCACAAACTTCTCAAACCCGCATATAGTACAATGGTACCTCACTAGAATTCTCTGTGCGATGATATGCAGAAAGCTTGAGACTGTACCTGTCCATATACTCCTCGCTTCAATAACGCAGTACTCTCATACATAATGTCCCCTGAACTTATGTGTACCAAATGCGTATATATGCTGTACGTATGTATGCAACCTCGCTACAAGCCGTCCAATCGGGGTTACATGGTGTATCTTCATTCGTATTTGGGCCAGGATTTGGATGGGCGCGGCTAACCTGATCGGCTGAAATTTAACGAGGATGGAATTGATTGATCCGAGGCTTTTTTTGAGGAGAAATTGGATATGAAAGCTTGGGATTTAGGATCTTAGTTATTGGTGAGTGGTTGAGGAGATAGGATGAATGAGATGAAATGAATTGGGAGCATTGGATGAAAAGATGCATAATATCAGACGAAAACTCTCTGGATCACTTCAAAAGTGTGGCTTTCTTTCCTAACATCATACTCTCCTCCGTAAACCGCATCCCCAGATTCGTCCTGGTTACACTGCTCGTAAATCATGGCAGAGTCTATTTCCCACCGCCACGTGTTTAATGTATTCTACCTTCTCGTCGGACCAGATGATGAGAGGTGGAGTGTCAGAAAAATACCAAAGTAGATTTCAACGCAGAAAGATCTATTTCTAGTGCTGGAACCCATATCCACTTCAGCTCAATTTCGATGATTTCATTGATCATGAGTTTTTTTTCGCTGGCCAATTTCCGTTGCCGATCACCCATTTGGTACACTCCTATAAGAAGCGTTGAAATTTGAATTTATGCGTTCGATGCATGTGCCTAGATTGAACGTCTTGATCTAGTACTGTGATATAAAATGATAATTATGGTATGTATGAAGAACTTTGCAACCACTCTCGTATCTAAGGTTATTATCCATATCAATATCATTGAATAGATATAGGATGGAATGGCAAATCTTCTCCCAAATATCAACAAGTATCACCTGGCCATGGGGCAACTTTCCCGATGCAAGCTCGCTTAATCACGACCAATCGTAGAATTTTTCTGTTTTCCCCCTGTCTAGCAACCCAAAGCAAAGGGCGTTACCCCCACCAGCCTAGTCAATGCGAATTTCCATTTTCAGTTACTGCAAGTTACAACTACAGTGCTCTAGAAATGAGCCATGCACTCTAGTAACTCCTTGGTAGTTTTTGACATGAATCCCTTGGCTCACGTCTAAATTGCATTTGAACTTACATCTGCATCCACACCTACATCTTCTACATTTCATATCACGCCCATGTCTCGGGGACCAAAAAAAAATAATAATAAGCGTCTACTGTACATAATCTCAAGTACTCACAATCCCGTGGTTGGGTCGATGACAAGACTGGACCGGGATATCGAAGATCTTTTTACCCATTTCAAGATAGGCTTCCCGAGTCCACTGAGGCAAAGCAACCACAGAACCCCGTTCCTGATGCTCCACAACGGTTCATCTGATCCTGAATTCCAACCAACACTTTTGTAGACGTTCCCCAGTGGGAACCATGAGGAAGAAACTCTTATACACGCCTCAAGCCGCAAGCGCATGCTCTTAGCTCCTGATCCCATTCTTCATCGTCACCATACATAAAATATTCTCAAGAGTTACCTATCTAGGGCAAGACCCAAGTTCTCGAGTCTTAGAAACCCCTGGCAATATTCTAGAACTCTTCGAATGACGCCTCAATCTCACCTCCAATTGGTTGTCTAAACTGATTTTGTCCATACCTCCGTTATTTGTCTTTTTTTTTTTTCCTTTTGGAAACAGTTGAATCCTTCTTTCTCTTCGAGGAGAGAATTACTTTATATCCACTTCTCCATTTACAGAGCTATTTTATACTAACTATACTAGCAACTACAAAAGAACTACCCGATACAGTGCAGAAGTGTCCATCAGCCAACCACAATACTCCGTCCTCCAAATTTTCGCCGCCGATCGATTCTACGAACTCGGCGTTCATTCAAAGATCTGTATGTGATTTGGAATTAATCTGATTCGCGATTTCTCAATCGCAAAAGGTATTTCAGGATTCTTCAGGAGGTGGCTGCCTCGCATGCCTTACAGCCACCCATATTTTTGTTGCATACCACCTTGAGGCATCCAATATCTAAACAGCACAGATCATCAGACACTTTACAACTGTACACAGGGTTTCTTGTGCAGAATAATATTTCTACCTAATTTTATACTTTGAGTGTTGTGTCTCTCATCCACCGCCGATCTCCCAAAGGGCTAATTTCCAGTATTGTGGACTCCTACTAAAAACCAACTGTATCATCGCGACTGGACCAATCAGAACACACAATAAGCGAGTTGACGAGACTAGACTACACCAAAACGTATCCTACATCTAATTGTTCAGGCCAACCCTACATCACATCATATTTGGTATAAGCCCGGCAAGGCGACTGTCTGAGCTATTGAGGACCCGGGGGTAACGATTGCCAGATCACAGAAACACGGCATACATATCCGTATTCATTTGGCCATTTTCGACTTCAGGCTAATCAAGCCCACCCCTCCTTCACTATTCCAAACTGTACAAATCCACGCACCTTATCTCACATCTAAATACCACTTCACCACTTCATCATGGCTTCGTACAAGACAGCCGTTCCGGGCAAGTCTTTCAAGACTTCGCTTATGTACTCGGTCCCAGTACGACGTCTAAAGGAGATACTTAGCCATGTGGTACCGGGCATGACATTAAGAACTGTCGAAGAATTACCATCTACCCAACTACCCAGACTATATACTCTCAACATGTCGAATGATAGCAAGCTTCTCCTATCCTTTGCGCCTAGTCTAGCAGTCCGGCTCTTGCGACATGAGGCCACACTTCAATACTCCGAAGCAACACTCGTGCATTTTCTCGAGACGTCAAATCAGAAGGCAAATGGTGCAAATACAGAAGGCATGGAAGAGATAGAACACAATATATCAACCTTCAAATTAGAAGACTTGGTACCGAAAATGCTAAAGCACTCATCCAATAATCGAGAAATGGCATATCCATACACGATATTCGAACCCACCCCAGGAAAGACACTTTCAGCACTCTCAGTATACCTCAGTTTACCAGACCGTTATCTCGTTGACAAACAAATCGGATCCCTAACACGAAGCTTAGCATCCCTCACATCACCCAACGGCACATTCGGTACGGCAGCCCGAGTCCTTCCAGATCCCTTTAAACAATCACCCCCTTCAGCCCCCTTAGGCGAAGGGTCCACAACATGGAAAGAAGCTTTCAATACCTTGCTTGAATCCATTTTGCGCGATGGAGAAGACATGGCAGTCCTATTACCATACGATGTAGTGCGATCACACTACCAACGCTTATCTTGGCGCATGGACGCTATCAAGCTTCCTAGATTGGTACTACTCGATCTAGGCGAACGAAACGTAATGATCCAGAATGGAATCAAAGAAGGCAGCTCGCAAACTCCCACTAAAAGTCTTAAATTGACAGGCCTGCAGAATTGGAGTCAAGGCATCTTTGGCGATCCATTACTCTCGAGCGTTTTTGAGAATCCCAGTGAAGGGTTCTTGGAAGGCTGGAAGGCTGGGGGAGGTGAAGATGATCTTATCGAGGATACAGGGAATGCAGAAGTACGATTATTGCTCTACCGGTGCTACAGAGCCGTCGTAGGAATAGTGACAGAATACTACCGGCCACAAAGCGACAGTAGTAGACGCGAATTAGATAACCGGAGGAATTTAACAGCAGCATTATCAGAATTGGAGAAGGTGGACACTGCAGTCAATGATATGCTCAAGAGAGCGCGAAGCCTGAGTTCATCCACATCCCAGGAAGTCGAGAGTCGCAAGAGGCAGAAAATTGGAATCGAAGACTTGGTGGAGGAAAATTAAAGCCTACTAGCGTGTTTGATGTAATTAGTGATACCCAAGAAGCATTTGTCTTGTCTTATAATTATTTTTAATAATCATTCAGGTCTTTTGCCACGACTTCTTCCTTCGTCGTCTTCGTCTCGAGGTAGCTTCATGCCCATCATGCCCAGAAGATTGGAGCCTGGCCCAGCCATACCTCCTTGACTCTTGAAACTTTCTAATAGATTTTTCGCCAAATTGAAGTCGATGTCCAATTCCTCATCACTTTCTTCTTCTTCTTCTTCTTCCTCCTCCTCGTCCTCATGTTTCTCTCCTTGTATTTGTTGCTTGTCCTTTCCAGTGCCCGTATTTCTATCCGAAGGAGCAGTTGAGTTGGGGTTCAAGTTGAGAGCACCGGCTTCATTCAGCTCTGCTTCCATTTTCTTCATTACTATCTGGATCTTCTCCAGCTCATCGCCACCTTCTTCCTCATCATCGCTATTGATCTCTTCAATCCTGTGAGGTTTCCCTGGCTTGGCTCGAGGTACAGGTTCCTCTATATCATCAGTTGGCATACCCATCATCTCTCTCATCATCTTTGCGAACTCCACTTCATCAAAGCTAACGTCTTTGTCCTCCTCACTATCTTCATCGTCATCGTCATCCACTTCGTCATCATCGTCATCAACATCCATGTCATCCAATTCGGCACCATCGGGACCAGCATCATCATCGTTGAGGAAAGCTTCGAATCGCTCTACCATTTTCTTCAAATCAGCCTCAGTCTTGGCATCACCGAACCCGGACGGAGGTTCGGGTCCAAAAGCTCCAGGAATTCCAGCTGGCCCCTTTTTCTTATTTTTTCCATCCAACTCTCTCTCTCAAAATCTTCAAAGTTGATATCGAGCCATTTTTCGTCATCCTCTCGCATATTCTCCTTCCACGTCAATATTTCAGTATCATTAGGAAGATTGGAACTGTCTTCCTCGAGATCCGCTAAAAGTATGTTAATCTCTCTAACGGATCGATGATCGCCATTTTTGGGATCTGTAACTAGCATTTCAAATCCCGATGTAACCTTCATTCCCATCTCTAGCTTCGTAAAGTCGTCTAAAACTGCACCGCACGCAGGTGGTATCAGAATATCCTTCCATGCCAAAGGGGCAGAAAACTGCTGCGATTTTAGTTGAGCGTAGAGGACTTTGGTAAACCGAGTGGAGATGGTGACTAAATCTTCTGGTGGAAATACAAGACTAGATGAAGCGGTTTGGAGAGGCTTAAGCGCAATTGGATCTCGAAGGTAGAATGCTTCGACTGCCGGGGCTATGGAAGTTGGGAGTAGATGAAGTACGTAGGCAAGTTTTCGAGGGATAGTGATGCGAGCGTGATGTAGGGAAGCTGCAATTTGGGCTGGATAGCTTCGCAAACGATAGAATGCTTCTGCTTCGATAAGTGGTGAATGCATGAGTATACCCGGGGTCGAAGATACAATTTTGTGGGCTTCTTCTAAGGTAAGTGATCGAGATACTGGAGCAGTAGGGGTTTTGGTTGAGGAATCAGTGACTGCACGCAATGGTATAATGTGAAGAGCATTATTATGAATCCATACCTGCTAAGGGTCAGAACCTAAATCTTCACGAATTTGAACAAAGATACTCACCCGATTTTCCGCAATCTCAGGATTCAACCATCTTGGGAGAGCATTTGCAGCTTCAATTAATAGAAACTCGCCATCAGAGTCCACAACTTTGATCCATAATGTAGGAAATCGACAGCTTAATTCTTTAAGTATATACACAATAAGCCATTCGTCTTCGACCGAATCTCCGTAATTTGTAATCCCGTTAAGGTACATTGAACCTGTTATGTCGTTAACGCTCCCCCCAAACAATATGTCGTAGATATGGTACCCTTCTCAGTCTTTATGTCCATTTTGAAACCATCCCGTTGCCATATGTAATCCTTAGTAAGATCCTTCAAGAGGTTTAAAGACTCTTTACGCACATCCTCTAACCTGCTAAGTAAATCCTTTTGTGATTTTAACTTGGAGTCGATAATGTAAAGTGAGTATTCCACACAGTCTTCGGGAAGTCGTTTAGGAAATCCATCAAACCCTTCACCGAATCCCTTAAAGTCATCATCAACTGCATTCATATTCATAGCATTCGTCAACATAGACGCCTCGATATCTCAGAGGTCAATGATGCTGGTGGGAGACTTTAGAAGTTTGTTTGATGAGGCTGATATTAACATATGATTAGCGTACAACTGTGGTTGGTGCAAGGGCTTTGTTTTGACAGTCGACCGGCGCTAACCTCTATTGGTAAAAAGGTAAACAATCGAGACAATCGCGTATCCACCGATAATCAAATCCAAAAACTTCATTTCTTCCAACGCGCCTTTGATAAAATACAATTCTGATTTATTTTTTGTACAATTGTACCCCGGCTTAAGATATCACCTTCTGTTGGGAGTCTATCGCTATGCTCGCTATTTTTGCATCTTATTTGCAGTAAAACATAAGTTTCTTATAATAATAATTTGAGCTCAAAAGCTCACATCAATTCTGATAATGGTGCAAGCTGGAATAGCAGGGCTTGATACCCCACGAACAGCCCTTGGGGATGCTACTTATCTAGGTAGTCATGCTCTTGACTTCGATATCTCACAAGAACAATCTTTTCAGTCCCCCTCGAAGGACAACAACCTGGTTTCGCAGATGCAAAATGGCCGCCGCGGGGTCAACATCCGTACTCCCAGAAGTCGCACCACACTGGGGGATAGGCGAAACTTACCAGCAGGGCTTGGGGGAGGAGAGTTCACCCCTCTGCTGAAGAATGCGACAATGAATAGCGCTCGGCGGAATAACAAAGAGAATGTGCAGGCAACACCGGCGTTCCTTCGCGCGGGCGGGATGGACAAGATTCAGGAAGGTTTTAGTCCATTGCCAGCCGGATCAGCATACGGCGATGATTCGACAAGAACTGGTTCTTATACGGCCGGTACTCCTATGCCACATATCGATAGTAGTACAGCTTCTACGCCCGCGGCTTTGTTACCCCGACGAAACGAGGGACCCGGGGTTCTACAAGATGGGAATCAGCTATCATTGCGCGAACAGGAAAATGTTATCGATAGAATTGAGAAGGAAAACTTCGGGCTGAAGCTCAAGATTCACTTCTTGGAGGAGGCATTGAGAAAGGCAGGGCCAGGGTTTAGTGAAGCTGCTCTGAAAGAGAATACTGAGCTCAAGGTCGACAAAGTTACCATGCAAAGGGAGTTGCAGAAATTCCGCAAGACATTGACTGCGGCCGAGAAGGATGTCGAGCAATACCGACAACAAATAATAGATATGCAGGAAAAAATTCAAGCGTAAGCATGTTAATGCTGGGCAACAAGAAGAGTTAGATAATTTACGTCAAGTTCTAGAGGAGAAAGAGGATGAACTTAATCGAGTGCGGAGCCAGGAAGACAAATACGCTGATATGGAAAATAAGATCGATGATCTCGAAGCAGATTTACGCGAAAAGGATCGACTTATTAATGATCGGGAAGACGACATTGATAACTTGAAAGACGATGTTGAGAAACACGTTGGGGCTATTTCCGATTTGGAGGCAGCTTTGAAGAAATCACAACGCCGAGCAATAGAGTTAGAAGAAAAGGCACAGGGCCGGTCCAATGACGAACTTAGAGGGGCTGAGTCAACCATAAAGGAATTAGAGCGCGAGGTCGAACGTCTAAGGATTGAAGCTGAAGAGGCCAAGGAAGATCATCAAGAAGCTATTCGAGATAAGGAGCGTGCCGAAGCTAATCTAGAAGAACTTCAAGATGAGTTAGCAAACAAATCCATTACAACTAAAGGCTTGAGTCGACAAATTGAAGAGAAGGCCAACCGATTACAAGACGAATTGGAGGACCTACGAGAACGACACCAAAATCTGGAACAAGAATATGCCGACAAAACACGTGAGGCCAAAAAAGCGCAAGAGAGGTTGGAGGACTTGAAACGTGATACCGAAGTGAAGGAGCAAAAACTTCACGATAAACTGGAGCAGGTTGAAAATGATTTGGATCAAACTATTCGTGAGCGAAAAGCTCTAGCTACAAGACTCGAAAGCTTGCAGGGGCTACAGAGAGATTTCCAACAGAGAAATGAAGAGAAGAGTCTTCTCCAAAGCCGACATGACGCTCTCACTGCTGAATCCGCTGGCCTACAGGCAGATTTGGCCAAGGCCAAGACTTTAATTGAGGAACTCGAAGACAAGTTAGAACACGAAAAGACCCTGGCACTTGGCAACGAAAGGGACGTGCGAAATCAATACACAGAGGAAATAGATCGCTTGAGTAATGAAGTTGAGGACCTCAAAGCAGAAATCCGGGAGAAAGAGCGCCTGTACGATGATGACATAGAAAACTGGGAAACTGAGAAGCGCAATCTGGAAACCCAACGGGTCCGTGCCGAAGAACAGGCGGCTGGCCTCCAGAAGACTATCGATCGACTTCAACAGACAGAAGGATCTCTATCTGGAAGAGAATCAAAACTTCGAGAAGCCATTCGTACCGAGAAAGAGCGACATGAAAGTCAAGAGGCGCTCCTGACACGCCAAATCAACGAGTTGAATGAGGATGTCCAAACTCGACGCAAGGCATTGGAAGAATCAAGATCGGAACTTGCCAATGTTCGTGAAGAACTCAGACTCAGCCAACGTGAGCAAAGATCGATGGCTGAGAAAATCGAGGGCCTAGAAGACGAAGTCGAGATTCTGCAAACTAGTCTTGATGAAGAAAGCGATCAGGCCAACCAGGATGTCAATGCCGCCAGACACGAATCTGAGAGCCTGCGAAGGCAGCTGCAGACCCTAAAGCAAGATCTTGCCAAGGCAGAAGCCGCAGCTACCAGTGCAAGAGCAGAACTCGAAGTATTCCATGGTGACTTCCAGGCTGATCAAGGATCAAAAGAGAGTTTGAATAATCTTTTGCGGGATCATGAGGCTCAGTTATCAAAGGTCCGACTTGAGAAACAGAACCTCCAAGACCAGATTGGCAAAGTCAATATCGAACTTCATTCTCTCCGATCATCGAATGCTGAACTAAAGGCCGAAAGAGATGAAATATCAAGTCAGTTAAGAGCATTGAAGCAACAGGAAGATGAAACTTTCCGTCTTGAAGAAGAGAGGGTTGAGCTTAGAACAGCCAAAATGAAGCTCGATAACGAAGTCCGCCGACTTAGGGAGGATCATAAAGTCGCCGTGGCAGAGCAAAAGGCCGTTGAAAAGGAGTTGAATGAAGAGATTGAGAGAGCCAGCACTGAAGAGGCTCGCCTCAACGCAGAAATTCAAGATCTGCATCGTATACTACGGGGATCCTCCGAAAAGAGGGAGTTGGCCACAGCCAAGAAGACCATCAGCAGACTAGAAGAGCGCATCCTTGAGTTGGCAGGTCAACCAGGACCGGGTGATCAACAGACCGAAGCTGCCCATGAGCTTTCTGAAATCAAACACGATCTCACAGCACTACGTCAAAAGGAAAATGAATATATTCAACGTGAAACCTCTCACAAAGAGAAGGTCAAAGGCCTTAAGCGACAGATTGCCGAACTTGAACGCAAAGTACACGAGACAGATATGGCTCGTTTTAACATCGCTTCTTCCCCGGCTTCCATTGGTGGCTCGGCTCACAAGGAAGTTACCCAACTTCGTCATCAGCTTTCGGACGCACATCAGTCTCTCAAAGATCTCCGCTCCCGAATGAAGGAGTCCGACAAAGAAGCGGCACGAAAAATTAGTGCCATGAATATTAACTTCCAACATCAAGAACAATCCTGGGAAGCAGAGAAAGACCAGTTAGAACGTCAACTGGATGAACTACGCCTTACCAAAGATGAGCTCTCGACCAGAAATGCTTCTTTTGAGGCAGCCATTAATAGACTCAGCGATAAGATTGATCGTCTCCAGAAAGCTTTAATGGCCGAGCGTGCAAATAGCGGCGAAGGTCACACCATAGCTCTCGAGCGTCGTGACTTACATGAAATGCTCCAAGAAACTCAAATCCAGCGTGAATCATTGGAACTCCTCATCAAGGAACGCGAAAATGCAATCCAAACTGTAAGTGCCAAGGAAGTTGAGCTTCGCAGCAGTCTTCGTCGCGTTCGTGATGAACGTAACCGAGAACGTGCGAGGGCCCTCTCTACCAAAGAACAATTGGAACTTCTCGAGGAAGAATATGTCAAGTCCAAGGAAGACTACATCAGGGCGAAGAGTGAATGGGAAGCCGAAAAGCGTACTTTGAGCCGCGGTGTTAGATTCCCAAATATGTCGATATCATATACAGAAGATGAATTCCAGGCACTAAAGAAGGAGAAAGAAGAAGGCGAGAAGAGATTTTTCAAAGAAATCGAGAAGAGAGAAGATAGACACGGGAAGGAACTAAAGGGCTTGTGCATGCAAATCGAATGGATGAAAGCCCGATGTGCTCGAGAAGAGAGCAAGCGAGCCGATTTAGCATACGCAAAGAAATATCTAGCGGCCAAAATCAACATGTACGATGCATGGTAAGTTCCCTTTTCATCCCGCTTATCATCCCATCCACTAACACCCCATTAGCAACAAAGCCGATCTCCGCCTCCTCCGCCAAACAAGCCTAATTCCCGAACCTGCCCCCGCACCTAAACCTAAGGCCACAATCCGCACTGTTGCTTTCTTGATCATAGCCAGTGTACGTATGCGCAAAGGCGCAGAAGCCTGGGACAAAAATAAGAAAATCCATCAGAAGATTCTTGGGAAGTTAGAAGTCGTGAGGGCAAATCGCGCAAAAAGAATTTTAGCCGAGGAAAATGCAGCGAGAGAAGAGATGCAAGCGCCAGTGTCGGGAAGAAAGGAGTCCTCTGCATCACGACCTGCATCGCGCTCTGCATCTCGTGTCGGCTCAAGAAATCCATCCAGGAATGCATCCCCCATTAAAGCAAATCAAGCGCAACCAATCGTCAACCCGGCTTTTGGTGGTACTCCTAGGCAAAGTAGTCTGAAGAGTGCTGTGAGGGAAATATTGAAGGAGAGGAATGATGGCATTTCAGATCGAGTTAACATATTGTAAACTGGTCGTTGTGTTTGGGTACTCTATTCTATTCTTCAAGTTCCTGATTTTGGGAACTACCTTATTTCTTTTTCCTTACTTTTTCTTTACTTTTTCTTTACTTTCCGTCATCGAGTCATGAAATTGGGCAAATTTAAGGGTAGCGGGTGTATGAATGCAGGAATGATTATATGCATTGGAACTGATTGGATTGGGTGCGGGAGAGCAGAGCTAGGAAAATACTTATTGCATTTCTTTCCCCCTGGCGTGTGGGTTGGGTCAATTAGGAAGAGTTATGCTTTTATGGTATGGGCATGGATAGGGGAAGATTGGAATAGTTCATAAGTAGTTGCTAGGTTTATGGCGTACACAAATAAATTATTACCATATGTATGCACAATCACCCTTAATCTTAAACAGTAAACAATGTTGCGCATGACGTCTTAGAAGAACATCTCAGCGGAATGGGATTCACCTGCCATTCATCTCAGCTTTACTATCCATTCATCTCTTCAGAGAGAAGAGACATGCCAATATCGGTCGAAAAGCCATCCGTAAAACCCAAAAAAGGAAAAAAAAAAAAAAAAAAGATTACAACCTCGCAATTTATCAGTATCCCTTTCAACCATGTCATCCTTCATAGACCTCATAGCTGCATGCCTTTCCAAAACCCATCCATATGCATGCCGTAAAACATTGGCCCTTACATCAGAAACCCTTTAATACATTGAACGTGCGACTATTTACATGACAAAGAGAAGATTGGTGTCTGCTGTAATTAGTATCACTAGAGGGACTGCAAAGGTAAAGAGGGGAACATACTCAACGGATGACTACAACTAAGTTGCGGCTTTTGGGTGTACTTGGTGGCAAGTTCGTCTCTAATACTGTTCAGAAGTTGGACGTAACTCTGTTGTGGGTTCTTCTTCATAGCAGTAATAAAGGCCCACGACATGGCTCCAGTTGCTTGTGCAGCAATAGTAGCATCAGCTCTGCATGAAAATGGTTAGCGTTTGTTTATGACCAAAGATAAAAGAAATAGGTCAATGGATGGAAGTCCGATAGGGCACTTGACCCAACGTGACTCGCAGCCCTTGGTCTATATCTTAGCCATACTTGACTATTGATATAGACCCGGGGCTTTATAAATGGAACGTAACTATATGTATGTACATGTATGACCAGGAAATGATCTAATATCCCGAAGGGAATACAAACTCCGACGCTAAAAATGCCACAAAACGCCCTTGCAAGACGTCCCGACTAAGGTTTCTCCAAACTTTCAAAATATCTCATGCATAACAATGACAAGGTAGGAAATATACTGACGATGTCTGGTCATCCTTACTTCCAGACCACATAATCACATCAGCGGGCGATGTTTTAGTAGCCAAGGTCTTGTTGTAAGCATCGTCTCCGGTTGTTGCTTTCTTGAAGAATCCCATCAAATTACTTGCGACACCACTCATATCGCCTTGACTGTATGAAGAAATAACACCGAGAAGACCCTGGCCTGCTTCTTTGGCGAGGTTTGGTTCTTTGAGGACTCCTTGAGTGGAGTAAACATATGGTAGGTCGAGGGCAGTTCCGGAATGGCACGAGTCAAAAATCGCTGTTAACCGAACCCCAGGTTGTAGAGGCTGGACCATGATTCTGTGCATCTCGTCATCGACAATATGCCCGACTTGTCTGAAATCGACCGGGTAAATAACTTCATCGTAGCCATCCTCTTCATCGCCATCCAAGTCTTTCGTTTGACCACCATGTCCTAAAAATGTCAATACACGCATGATTGTAAGCAGTGGGCCACTTACCAGAATAATGGAAGAATAACGAATCGTTGGGTCGGGCATCCTTCACCAGCCAATGCATTGCTCGCAATATATTTTGCTTAGTAGGCTGACTCATTGGGTTTTGTTGGTCGTCCGTGAGAATAACCATATCATCCCGCTGATACCCAAAGTTTTCGTGTAGATATGATGACATGTTCTTAACATCATTGATGCATCCACGCAATTGACCACGCTGACCAAAATAATTGATGCCTATCAGGAGAGCTTTCCGTTTACCTGTGCAGTTGGAATATTGGAAAGCATAACCTTGGGGGGCACCTTGTCCAAACGAGTGCATTCCCTGTGGAGGCGGTGGAGGAGCATTCTGATTGCCATTTGTATAGGCGTTTGAGTTGACCGAAGGCATTCCTATAGAAAGTAATCAGTATTTCCACTACAAATGAGAGAGTTCTGGTGCGAACCTTGTCTACCATATTGTGGTGGCGCATTTTGAGGCACACCATTATATCCGCCGTATTGTTGTGGAGGGGGCTGTTGATGCGATATCATTAGTAATAGGGACAAACTTCTGTATAGTTGAAGTTCTTACTTGAGAATATCCGTAAGGTTGTTGCGGAGGTGGAGGCTGGTGATATCCGTAGCCTCCTTGTGGGGGAGGAGCTCCATATGGTTGCTGAGGTCTGTATTAGAGTAAGTGAGAGCCCATGTAAACTGCATAGGGAGGAAGAAGTTGATCCTACGGGTAGTAGGGTTGGGGCGGGTACTGCTGGGGTGGTGGTCCATAACCTCCATTATTGTACCCTGGATACCCAGACATGTTGATTGTGAGTGTTGAAGTGATAACGGTATGACGTTGTGGGCGATTGAGGATTGAAGATCGAAGGTGATTGAAGATTGAAGATTGCTTCTTGTCGGCACAAAGCCGCGGGCGCTTGCGAGGGAGGGGTAAAAGCTTGCGAATTCGCGACAACACTGAACCGGATCGATGCGAGACAAGACCAAGAGTTGTGCTTGATTGACTCAACGTTTGAAGGTGGATTCGATAGATATCTTTATAACCGCGAGGATATCCTTAGACAAGGACTATTCAAAGATGTCGATATTTCAACGTGGGGCAGATATATATGTAGGTTTGGTAGGGCGTGTGGGAGGTTTTGCTGTTTAGAATCGGAGGGGGAAGAATCGGAAGATGCGATGCACAGGGTCGTGATGAGGCGGGTACACTAATGATTAATGCGTATGATGAGGTTGGGGTTTCTTGATGGGGGATGGGATAAATGTAAGAGACGAGGCGGTGTTCCGTCAGCGAACAAGGTTTGATAAATATATAGCACAGACCAAGATCATCGAGGAATCGAGTAGATATACCAGGGAGGTAAGTAACCTAGTGACTAGTAAGTGTAAGTATCTAACTAAGTAGGTAGTAGTAGGTAAGTTAATGAAGTCAATTAGAAGAAGCAGGGCTGAAGATTGTCTGTCTAGTCTAGATACCTTTTCTTGTTTTTCCCTTTTCTGATACCCGAGTAGACAGACAGACTGATAGATACAATTAAGGTTACGGTGGAAAATTGTAAGATATTGATACATACAATACCTATGTATTTTATATGATAAGTGCGGATATGAATGCATATACTAATTAGACAAAGCCAATTAGAATTGAATACATGTATGAGTTTCCAAGGATTTGTTATGCTATTCGGGGGCAACCGAGAGGGAGAGTTCCTTCGGATGTAGGCCTAGGTACTCTACTGTATGTAGTGTTCGTTCTTCTTGTCTTGCACCCGTATCTACCCGTTCATTTCTTTCTAGCTTTGGAATTGTTTATATTCCAATCTTGTTGATCAAAATTATTTGTATGTATTCTTCAACGTACATATACCTAGATGTAGTGTAGATATATACTCGTAGCAAATGAGAAAGTCGCTTAACCTCGATTTTATTGCATCTAATCCTGTACTAATCATGTGATATTTATTATACGTCTATACGTTTATCTACAAAACGGTTACAACTAATTCTGTACATGAACGTTGGAAAGTTTGAATAAGCCAAGAAAGAACTGAACAGGTAGACCCTAATATAAAAGCTATGAGTAAGCAAGGGGGGTTCTCTTATTATTCAACTATTTGCTCTAGTCGCGGCTATTCATATTGCATACCTTAGGTACTAGCTATAGCCACAACCCCTTCCCTCCCTTCCCTTCATGCCTACCTTGTGTCCATTCACATACAACATAACATATCCATTAGTTAAATTGTTATTAATATCTAGCCATTCATAGCCACCCATCCATCCATCATCTATCGAGGGGCCCCAATACTTCACATCTGTTGCATCTGCAGTTGCAGGTTACAGTACATCATATATCCCATGTTAAGGCAAATTTTCAAAAAGCCATTCGGATAATGTCCATGCTTTATTAAGGTCTTTGCTGCTGGCTGATGTCAACAATTGTCTTGGCCTCGAAAACTTTCATAGTTGATGATTGATACTACGATCAACTTCGGTATCTTCTCCGCTTTGAACCTTGTATGTACGGAGTATTATATTAAGTATTCATTGTTTAGTCAGAAAAGCACCACTTTGTATGACCTTACTCTCACTTCTTACTAAATCTCCTCCTCTTCTTCATTTACGATACCTCGAGATTGCTTCCAGCAGAGCTTCTTCGCACTTACTAAATTAGGATATCCTATCCAGTATAAATTCGCATTCTTTAGAGGCGCTATATGTTCTGAAGCTCACTGCATCTACTCGGGGAGACCGTGTTTCTAAGGTATCCTCTTGCAGCTCCACGAAACAGCACGCAATCACAGTTTGGGATATCGGCACAAGAAAACAAAATCCCGTGCATGTCTACATATCGAAGAGTGCTGGCATGTTAATTTCGCGTTACATACCTAACTGATCGATAATCCAGAGCTAGATTGAGATAACGTATCACGTCCTGCTGAAATGAGTATCAACGCAGCTGCAACCCATCTGGGCTTGGGTCCCTTGAATGTGCAAAATTATCAGATCTGAGCTTGATCTTGCATATATCGGTCCGTGGCTTTTCCGTCAATCATAGAAGACCTGGAAGAAGAAATTCTCTTCAAGCAGTTCCAATATCGGTACCACGACGGATGAGGAAGATGGAAATCCAGGATTCTCATAGCTCTCAACAAATGATATGGCCAATGTGGATAATTTCGGACGGAGCGTCCGAGATACCATTTTCATGGCTGGCGTGGTCATGCATGTATCAATATCATTGGTCAAAGTACCTCGTCTAATTTCATCCACACGCTTTCGACTTGACATGCTGCTTTATTATCTGGAAGATTTTGCCTCTATCAATTTGAACCGAGGTCCGCCGAGGTCTACCAAGTTTCACAAAAAGCAGCGACGTGGTGATTCCCCCTTAAATATTGTCTAACCTCTTGCAGAACAACAACAACATGCATGGATTTGATCCATCATTCAAAAATGACATACGCATAAACAGGTACCGGCATACTTTCACTTCATCAAGCCAGAACCTCACCTCACACAATCCAAAGAATTTCTCAGCACAATTGTCCTATCATTTCATCTGAAAGCCCGCAAAATTGCTCTGAAGATTTTGGCTTCGTCGTGTAATTCTCAGCTGCCGCCTACGTTTACTACATACTTCTTGTCTTCTCGAGAGCTCACTAAACTTCCGACTTGTATCAACGCACGTGGGCTCATAGCTAACAGCAGGAGTTTGAGATCTCAGGGTGCTAGCAATTATCGCAGCAGGAACGCCCTGTGGTAAAAAGCCCACATTCCCCAAACGATTTCCTTCATGAATATAAAAACGAAGGATCAAAAACCTAACCTGTATTATCTGCTGTCGGAATCATGTTTCCCACGTTTCAATGTTGACTTCAGATCTGTTACCGAGTATGCAAGTATGCTGCAGTGGCTATGTGCCGGCTTTTGAACTTAGTTTGGGAACTTTGGGTGCTTTGATTGTCCGTTTATCACGTCAGCTATATTCTTGGCACCAACTCACTTCGTCAAGTCTATTGCTACGTGACATTTGTGGCTCGATAGCATGGGTATTTGTGTAATATTGCTCGCCATCTCCAGCCCTACGAGTTATCTCCCTCAGCCAAATGAAATTAAGGCTCTACCAATGAAGCGTGCAGGAAAAGATGATACACAGGACAAGAAACTCGTACTTAAGCATGGACCTACCTCTATTTTATCAATATGACCAAGAATATTCCTTTGTATTGTCGAAATCCAGCGGCTTTTCATGAAATTTACCCATTGCATCTAAAGTACGCATCAACTATGCCACCCATTTTTTATCTAATCAACAAAATTCAAACTTGATCACAAAATGGCGATTCATGTCTCTGCTTCCAGATACTGTCATATATTAATCTTGTGGTGAGGTCAAATTCGTCGCCACAACGCCAATACCGACAACGGGTCCCCAAACTAGTTCGGAGGCTCAGGTCGCCGAATGCTGTCTGCACAATACTAGGTCACAATTTCCGGTACTCTTATATTTTGTGAAGTTTCACGCACTGTGGGATCTAAAGGAAGCACTGGAAATCTACAGGTTAACTAGTTTGCCACTCTGCGGTTGTGCCTTGCACCATTCATGTATCACCGATAGACTTGTCATATTTTTTACGAATAGATACGATGCGTCATAATAGGGGGCCAGTCTTGAAGTATTGGCAATGTGAGAACCATTTATTCCCACTGCCAAGTGGCATGAATTAGAATTGGTGATTAGATGCTCTTGTACTAGTGCAAGCATCGCTTCAAACTTGAATCTATGGCTTGCCATTTAAATGCGGCTCCAATTCCTCGAATGATTTGTCGTTCATATCACAAGAACGTTATATGGTATCTCTGACTTGTAAAAAAGAGTGGAAGTTTCGAGCATTGCGATAATGACTCTAACGCCTATTGCTAGTTATAAACAGCTTGATGTGCCCCAATTCGTCAGCGCATCAAGGATCTCTAGCAATCATATCAAACGTAGTAATAAACGCCTTAACCAATGCAATGCAAACTGTTCATAGGTAACCAAAGACAGCAACTCTGCCGATACATCCGAGAAATAATTGGTTGTTTGGATGCACAAAGCGGTACGAGCAAGTGTGAGTTCCATTCTTCTATTCCTACCAATGCAGTAGCATCTGTGTTGATCATTGAGTTGATCCCGAGATAGTTATCCATGGAAAGCTTCCCCATCCAATGAACGTCAACGCAATTTTACTTTTGTCTACCTAACGACCACAACATCTCACTCGTCGAGTTTACTTGTCGATTGAACTTTGTGCTTTACAGTACCGGCCCCAATGCATTTTCCCGCACCTGCACTAGTACAAGTTTCTCGGAATTATTTATAAGCTTCCTGCAGTGAATATTGATAGCTCTATTTGAAGTACAATGACGCTCTAGAGCTTCAATACAACAAAATCAAAGATGGTTCGTGAAAGCTGCTGGAATACCTTTGATCAATTGCATTAAGCCCGATTACTTTTATATCAAAGAACAGATTTTTCAGTCGTATGTAACTAACTGCCGACTTGATGGGCAGAAGAAGCGTCAATCTGAGACCAAGTAATAGCTTATAGGCGCTTCGGCTGCTTTAGACGTCATCTTCAACCAAAAAACCCCAACATTGAGATATATACTGCGCACCCTTACGGCGTTTTAACTTGCCTAATATCCAAAAAATTAGTTTAGTAGATTCGACAAAATCCAAAATCGAAGCCGAATGCCTGGTTAACAAAGGGCACCGCGGTGCAGAATGACAGGGTTAAAAGCACATGCTGTCGAAAAATACCATTTCAATATTTCCATATCGATCGGAAACTATCTGTTCTAACGATCATGGATCTGGAGGGTAACTCTCAATATCCCAATTTTGAAGAATTGTGCAAGATAGCCTAAAAGTCTCCAGATAAAACCCTTCAATGACCAGTAACGCACCAAACATCTAACGCATAATATCTAAAGAATGACAGTAACTATCCTCCTAGCTTTCCAAAGTCTACCGAATATTGTTCATTCGCTAATTCTATAGCATTCAACAAATTAGCTATCATACATCTAAGACACATGTCAGATCATAAGCTTATATGCTTCACATAAAACTAATGTTAAATCAACGTCATGTACATTTAATCATCGATGCTAAAACAGCACAGAGAGATACCTTGCAACAAATTCAACGCAATATTTCGAAATCCAACACACAGAAAGGGAGTGTCCCAAATAAAGAACATCGAATTCTCTTCAAGTCCAACGTAAAACTTGGTATCTCAAGATAGATCAATGCAACGCTTCTAACCCAACGCAATCCCTCAGCCCAATTCACAAAGCGAGGATATCTCAAAACAAGCTACATTGAAAATCTCTTCAAAGCATCAAAACCAGTGCCATAACCGACACTTGAGAACAGGGAAGACGACGAAATGTTGGTATCTACCCGGGGTCTCCGATGGCATGAAGGTGTGGTAACAGCAGGGCGGAGCTGGTAATCCTTTGTGGTGGGAAATGACCAATAGTAAATGGTGGCACATGAATTCGGTATCAAGCGTGGTCAGAAGCTTGTTATAGCTGTAGATCGGCTTTCGCACCGGGCTTCTATATATATATGTTTTCCTTGACCCTCTGGAGTCATGGCCAGTAGATCTTTCGGCACTGCTCGTCGGGGATATCATCGCTGTTATCATCGCTGTCGTCATATTTGTAAGTTTTCCAGCCTCTAATACAGTAGATTGAACAGATCCCACAGAAGTATCCCCGGGCGGAGACTTTGGATAGATCTCCTGACCCTCCCTTCATAGAGCTCTTTACATGCTTTTATTGTTTCACAGTCTTTTGAAGTGCGAGTTTCCTTCCCCAATCTCAACTTGTTCGGTGGGATTTTCTGACCAGCTGGAACATGCGCTTGGGGGTCATATTGGTTGTTTGAGTGCGGCTGAAACTGGCTAAGGACAGTCTTAAGATGGAATTGAGAGGAATATCGAGGAACGAGCAGAAGAGATGCTGGATAGTTGCCAAAAAATTCGTTGGATTAATCGACTTGGAACACTGATATATACATAAAATCTTCAGGACTCAATACCCCCCAAATAAACCTGCACAGCGAGAGGAAGGCCAGAGATATTTATATATTCCCAACACGTCTATGACTGACAATATGGGCCGTTGATCTGTTATGAATCACTACTGTGACTCCTGTCCTCACATCATCTAACAAATCCACCACTCTTCTTCCCTATAATATTATAAATATTCGTCTCTGCGAAAGGCTGCATTGTGCATGCTATCCTCATATCATTCTCCACATTCACCATCCTACCAGCTCCCACCATCAAAACAATACAAAATCACACATACAAACACATGCATCATAACTTATATCCATCCGATGATCCTTATACCCTCTCACGGGGGGCATCCACATATATCCTCACCACCCACCACCCTCCAACCTCCCGCCTCCACTCTCAACTCTGCAACACCCCAATCCAAAAACATCAAGATTCAACAGTCGGAGCTCGAATCATCAAAACTATAGAAACATATTCTTAAAATACACATCACTTAAATAACGACTCTTTAACTCACCACTCTTATTTGTATCGAACCCCTTATCCAGAAATAGAAGCTCTGTTCTTGCGTCGCCTACTTTCCTATTTGCCCATTTTTCTACGATGAACTTGTTGCTTCTTACCTTGCACTCTGTAACTGCACAAGTACTTTCAACATAATTGTACATAAGAATTGAGTTTTTTCCACTGATGATTTTCTTTTCATTCGTCTGCTCATGCTCATCTATCGATTGTATGTATGTACTGCCCATCCATCCACTCATCCATTTGTTTTTCCATATCCCTATGCATTCTTTCTACTCCCTATCACTTTTCACTGTTTCAGTTGTTTTTAAAAATCCATTCCGTTCCGTTCCATTCCATCCCAATCATTCACCGCATAAGCCCTCCATCCTATGCAAGAAATGCTCTGAGCCCGAAGCCACTCCAAATCCGTATCTATCCACTTAAAAAATCATCAACTCCGCCCCAGAGATATTTCTTTTTTCGACTTTCCATGCCTGTCTATTCATCCACGTCCATCTCCCTACCTCCACCAACCGCCATCCTCTCCACTTTCTCCTTCCCCCGCATAGACCAAGCCATCATCCCCCAAAGAATCCTCATCGCTTCCACCCTATCCTCCACTCGAAACAAATCATACCATTTTGTCCTCCAAACGACCGTCCTCTCAAACCCCTCTTTCCCATCCCTTTCTCCTCCTATCACATCTAAAATCCCCTTCCCTACCCTCCCCCTCAGGAAACTAATATGATGATTCAAGGAACTAACCAAAAACACCTCATCCCAGGCTCCATTGACTCCCCCAGGTTTTCCAATCGCCATATACCTCGCCTTCTTATCCCACGTACTGGCTGGGGGTATCATCTTACGGTAATTTTCATATTGTTGTGCTTGGCCCCCTAGACGCGCCGTGCGAGGTTTCTTTTGCAGGGGACGTCTTTCGGGATTAAGAGATTGGAGTTGGGAGCCAGACGGAAAAGATGGGAGAGGAGGAAGGGAATTTATACCGCCAATCTTTGATTTGATGTCGGTCAGGAGAGATTTATCTTTATCTTCTGTAGAGGATGCAGGAGTGGACGAGGAATTTGAAGTAGCGGCTTCGGTTTCTTTACCGATGGGACCTCCTTTTCCGCCGCCCCAGCGGGGGGTAGTAGTCCACCATTTTCCCTCTCCAAAGCGCTTTTCTTCTTTGCCTTCACGATTGCGTTGTTGAGCTGTGAGTAAAATCGTGATAATCTCACGAGCGAGATCGAGATTAGAGTCCAAGGGCGTAGTGAAAGATGTGGCTGAACGGCATGAGAGAGCCGCGAGGGGACCTTCGAGAAAGCCTGCGCGAGCAGAATTGCGATCGGTGGGAGTACGGTAGAGCATTGTGACCCCCATAGCTGAGAAGTGAGATGGAGATGATAATTTTGATGGAGGTGGATGAATATGGAGACGTGGTTCGACACGTGGGAAGGAAACGTTACAGCCGAAGTCATAGGCGACAAGTTTTATAAAAGCGGTTGTGATACCTTGACGATATTCATGGGGGAGCTGGGAACCAGTGCCAGTGCGGACGTGAGTTTGTTGGTGGAGTGGAATTGTATCTTGAGTGTCTTTGTGTTCTCCGTCAATTTTGTTTCCGGTATTATTTTCAGCTGAGTCAGGAGTAACAGTCTCTTTTGGGAGAGAAGTATCAACCCAGTAACTTGAGAATATTTCCAGATTCTTGTAGAATTCATATGCATTACCTAAACGAGCTGCTGCTGTTCCCTTAGGTTGGGGAATTCTCCGAACTGTACGAAAAGCAGCCGTGTTGTCAATGGAAAGTTCTCTTCGGCGGTCCAGGTAGGTCTTTACCCCTGGGCCTTTATTGCCATTACTTAGAGGTTTTCTACTTGCTGTAGTCGCATCTTCTAAACTTTCCTCTGGAATACTTGTCCATTCTTCATCAGATGGAAGGAATGAAGGATCTGGCAAGAAATCACGAGGAGATACATTTGGAATGACGTGAATACCTAGTGCTTCGAAATGGGATAGTTTTACATCCGTTGGCCGATGAACAGTTTGGAGAAATGTGACTAGGGGTACATCTCCTGGGGGGATGTTTTCTGGCGACTGGGGCGTGCTTGAAGGAAAAGTGAGAGGTGTCGGTGGCGGAACGACCCGAGGCTTACCATCTGTTGTGGTAGGTAGCGGTGCTGTAAAAGAGTAAGAATTTTGAACAGTCATGAAGATGAATCATCTCCTATCCCATGATGTGGCAAGCTTAGATGAGGGAATGGAATTATCAAATGTCTAGACGGCTAGACAAGATGGAAGGAAGACAAGACAGAAACATGCAGTGTAACCGAGAGGGAAAGGGCTTGGAAGGCATTCCATCGCTTTGATCGGAGGTCCAAGAGTTCAAATGCTTATCGATCCTAGTTGAAGTAGTTTGCATTGAAGCTCATGGACTTTAGATATGCAATCAATACCATGACCCCGCAAATGAAGTATCTGACGAGGTGACCCTAACTTCCTTTGAGGGTATATGCTGATTATCGATATCGAGCGTGTAAGAATTGCTTCTTGTCACGACCGAGAGGATTGCAAGATCGAAATTGGGTATTGATGTTTTCTATTGGAAAAAAGAGATATGGGAAGATATGCGAATTTCATGGATCGGACTATTTTTCAGATTCCATAAAGATTTGGGCACCTTGAGCCAAGGATGGAGAGCACAGGTATCCATAAGGAAGATGCGATCGCTTCAAGATAGAAAATAATAATAGAAAGAAGTTTCAATGCTTACCAAAACTTGCGAAATTACCAAACATGATGATGGTCTTCTCTTTTGTCCCTGATCTATATATGCTGGTTGCTGGGGTTATCTGGGGGGCTTCTTTGATTCTACCCTCCCAGATCCTCGAGAGATCAGATTATGTATGTATGTATGTATGATGGATGGATGGATGGATGGATGGATGGAGGATGATATGTATGTATGTATGTAATATGTCTGTATGTATGTATGTATGTATCTGTGTATGTGTATGTGTATGTGTATGTGTATGTGTGTACGTACGTACGTACGTACGTATTATGGAATTCTCCAAAGCCTCCAATCAAATCCCCAAGTCAAATTAAGCTTATTGATGATGTGTTGAAGCGATTTGCGTGAATTGAAGTACTTCTGATGTGAAGAGTCCTCGCTGTGATGTAGCCTGATTGATTGTCATGGAGAAAGTACCTGGGGCTGAGGTAAAATGGATGGTTATCTTTGAATACCTAGCTACCTAGGCACCTAGGTAATGAATGCATACTATCTAGGTACTTGGGTACTTATTCCAGAATCCGTATATATTGTCGTCCAAATTGTATTTCTCTTCCAATCAATTCCTTGGGTTTAGTGGGCGGTGTATTAGTTTTAGTTTTACCTCTACTAATAGTAATCAAGGATGTTGCTGCATCAGTTCGGATTGCGGATAACGTTCATGTATAGCGACGAATTTGGAATAAGACGGGAAGGGAAGGATTTATTTATTCTTCAGTATGGAGTTATACGCATAAAAAAGGGATTAGGGATTGGGTAGCATGAAGTTTGAGTATATGGAAGGCTTTGAGGTTCAATATTTAGTCAACTTCTTATTTGTTGAAGAATTGGAGTGAATTTTGTATATCAATTGTGTATGGAGGAGGATTGTGTACATATTATTGAGGAAAGGAAAAGTATTGAGGGAGTGATGAGGAGAGTAGTGAGGAGAGTATCGAGGAGAATATCAGGAGATTAGTGAGGAGAGTATTGAGGAGAGTATTGAGGAGAATATTAAAGGTAAATATTGAGAAGAGTAGTGAGGATAGTGTTGAAGAAAGTATCGAGAAGAGAATTGACGAGACCATGGAGGAGAATATCGGAGAATTTTCAAGGTAAAGATTAAGAGCAGCAAGTATCGAGGAGAGTATTAAAAATAGTATCGAGGATAAGATTAAAGATAGCATCCAAAAGAGAATTAAGGAGAGTATTGGCGAGACTATTGACGAGAGTAGCTGCTAATTATTGAAGAGAGAGCACCGGCCTCCAGCTTCTTATGTCTAAGATGGCGCCATTAGATGAATTGACTTGGTTGATCATAAAAAGATTCATCCATCCTTATAAGGCCGGATTACAGTTTATTATCGTAGAACCTTCTTCCCTTCCGATCCCCTTGATAGCGAACCCAAGCACAACCAGGGGACAAGCTTCTGATGTTCGTTTTGTCATTGACACACAATGAATTACTTAATAACAACACTGGCGAGGGAGAATACTGGAAACCCCTTTCCTCTGTATACGTACATGCAGCAATAATCATACATATCAGATGTCGTATCATCCAAATCTAGCTCTTTCATCTTATATGGCCTCATGCATTACCACTAATAAGTAGGTACTCAATTGCAGAGTATACGAAGACTTCGGTACAAGACCTAGACTCGTGACAAGATACTTGCAATTCAACTATTCAATTCCGATCATTGTCACGAATCCAACTCCTGGCAATATCATGTTATAGCCGATCGTTATTCTCTCGTGTTTCTTTTATTGAATGATGGGACAATGTGTTCATATATCGTTCGTTGTAAGAGGAGAAAATCGAGCATATCATCCTCATACTCGGAGCAGAAGATTCCCGGGTGGATGGGGTCACCCCTACTAAACGTTGCACTATGCTAAATTCGAAAAGTCTGTCTTGCATGGTACAAAACGAGTATGACCTCAACTTTACAACCTTAATATTAATATCCCAAGGACTAAGTGATTTGGCTTCTATATGATAGTTCTGTATACTATTCTTCAATCAATATGATACTACCTATTGTCTAGTAATACTATGATAGGTACAGCATAGGTCATAGCAGTTGAGCCCACCATATAAAGTTGATTCGGATAGAAACAAGTTGGAGAGAATTGGGTTAAGGATGAGGGAAGAGTGGATAGCGGTGACCTCCGAAGAAACATCTCGCCAAGAAGGTTCATAGAGGCTCAAACAAGGGAACATGGTAGCCAAACCTAGAGGTTGGTGATGTGAACTTCTAGATCACTTCAACCTGTTCTATTGTTCCAATTATGTGCGATGAAGTAAAGCAGAGGAATTCTAAATTTCTCCCTCGTCATGAGGGTGAAGCTTACGAGAGAGAATGTCTATATATGCAGGCACTATAAAAGAAATGAACTCTTTGGACTTGGCATATCACTTATAATTGGGGGTAATGAAGTATAACGTCGGCGCAGTTTGTATAACATTGCCATTTAGCCAGCTGCATCAGAAACAGTTCAATAGACATGGGAATACGGAGTAGATATGGGAAGAACTCGGAAGGATATCTAGAACCTATCTTTCAATTCCCAATTCCCAACCCCCATAAGCTAGCTACCTACAGTAGCACTGTACTCCGTACTCCAACTCCAACTCCAACTCCAACTCCAACGGTTCAACATCGGATATCGGAATAGTTGGTGCCTCGCTTCTAATATGATTCTGTTTTTTTTCTTTTCTTTTTCGAGACTAAACAAACTAGATTAAATAAAAGGGAAGATATACATTAAACTTCAATCACTAAGTGGGTTTTTATCTCTTTGTACGAATCAATTTATTATTTCGAAAGGAGTGATGGTGAAATAGTCGAGGCCAATACCCTACGCCAACAACCAACAACCAGTAATCAAGGTAGTAAGTAGGTAGTAATACATACTCATTACTGTAGTATCGCTTATCGGAAGTAATCTTCCATCACCCCCTTCATGATAATAATACTACCAACACAACACAATACAGTACGAAATACACCAAATCCCCGCTATTTCAATCTAATTTGGCAGCAAACAAAGACTAGGGGTCTTCTGGAGTATGTACTCTGTATACATGGCAGATAACAGCTAAGTTGCTTAAACCTATTGGATAGCTCTAACTTTACCCTTTAGCCTTTGAAGAAACAACTAATTTAGCAGCCTTTATCCTATTACATCCTATTATATCCCATCCCATCCCGTCCTATCCTATCCTATATCCTCCTATCCCTATCAACTAATTCAGCCTTTTCTACAACCCTACTATCACCCACGCGGTGGGCATGAAATATCAATAGTACCTCAATAGTATCAATCATTTAAAGATTTCTCTACTAACCAATAATATCATGCGAATTAGATTGAATCGAAGCCTTTTCAATCATTCTATTGATTTCCAGTTCTACAATCCCTTGACCTACATCATTCAATTCATCTTCTATCCCAATTGGCAGCGGCAAGGCCCTTACCTCTTGTTGCTTACGGAGCGTTTTTACCGCTTTAAGTGTGAAAATGTTCGATTGATTGGGAGGCAAGCATTTATGAAGGCCAGAGCGTAAAACAAACCGTGTATCAGGTTTGCAACATTATGCCCCCTTCCCAGTGTAACAAAGGAAGATCATAGTCTTTCGATCTTTTTTCCCTTGGTGAACAAGGAATTGATCCTCATTATGTTATTGTGCCTATGGTTTTCGTGATTCTTCAATTTTGTTTTCATTTTTTGCTTCGCAATTTCATTGTTGGTTGCCGTTCGATAAGTCGTCGACAACATACCGTTATGAAAACAACTTGAAAGGCCGAGGAGCCAACACACAAATAATCTTCTTGAGCGCTGATTTAATACTTTTGTTTGCAGTGATTGGTATTGCTTTTATTTTTCTTACATCATGTCGACAAGCGCGAACCTGCCGGCAGGATTTTCAATCACTTCTATCAATGGTGTACGATGTACTGCTGTCCCAAGGTCGGCAGCTGAAGTATCATCAGTAGTTACTACTGCAGTTCCGGTTTCATCCGTTCCTACATCCACATCTTCTTCATCCAGTTCAACATCCAGTTCAACATCCAGTTCAACATCCACATTAACACCTACCACTTCAACCTCGTCGCCGACTCCTGAGGATACTACTCAAACCCCACAGCCCGTCTCAACATCGATTAGTATAGTACCAGCGGCGACAAGCACACCAGTGACTTTTGCTGCGGAAGTACCAGCGGTACAATTGTCAAGTACCGCTACCACTGTGGTTGAATCAACAACAAATGCACCAATACCATCGCCTCCACCCGCTCTAGCAGCTGCTACCTCAAGTACATCAGAAATCCTGACAACTTCGACAGATATAAGCACAATAACATCTGCTAGTCCGGCATCTAAAGGCGCAACTCCAACTGAATTATCAAGTGCCTCATTAGCGATTTCTCAAAGTGAACTAAGTACTATAGCTTCGACTACTCATAACCCTACAACCCACGCAACTTCAGTAAAGAGCGCCACAGCATCATCAACAAAATCAGCAGAGTCGCCATCTGGTGGTGGGATATCTTCGTTGGGCCGCTTAATGACTGCACCAGTAATTGCAGGAATATTAGGTGGCATTGGATTCCTTGCAATAATTGCATTACTTATATTTTTCTGCAACAGAAGACGAAAGCTAAAGAGGAATTCTCTCCTCACACCTCTAAATCCTGGTACTCGGGATCAATTCTATGATATTGATAAGAAGGCACAGGGCCAATATTATGATATTTATGATGATTCCGTAGGATCGGCAGGTCGGGGTACAAACTTCAGGGCACAAATAGGTGGTGCCGCAACAACTTTTGGTGCAGGTGTAGCTGGGATAGGTTCTACTCTTAAATCTCATGTCCATGCAAGAAATAGACCAACCATAAATCTCAATAGAGGGAACTCTCAATTTTACGAGGCACCAATTCCATATCATAGCAGGAATAACTCTATGGTATCTGTACATTCATTGCACTACGCTGCAAGGGATCGAGCGGACAATCTTACGAATAGGGTTAAAGGTGTATTTCGAAGAACTCAAAAAGAAACGGATCCTTTTGCGATGGCACGTGGAATGCCAAAAAAGCAGGCCAACATCAACACGCAACAGGATTTCGGAAACTTGATGGACATGGATGATCGAAATTTGTTGTTAAAAGCTGAGCGTCGCCATCTTTCCCTTTCTTCCGACTCGGGTTCCGGACAGATGATTGGCAATCTAGGGTTAGATTTTGGTACTCCACAAGATCCATTTGCGGACCCTGTTTCAAAGATGGCAAAATCGAAACCGAATATTAATCCTTTCGCGGACCCTAATATGTGGGATTCCATTTCTCGACCTGATCCTGCCAAGCCGAGAACCAACACATATATGAATGATATCCGTCGATCTCGCGGTGAGTCATTGGATAGTACTACTCGAGGCCATAAGAATGCATCAAGCAGTGTGTATGGGCCTGCTGCATATCGTACCCCGAGCATCAGCAATGTATCGCGATATCCATCAAGTATAGCACCCAGCATGGAGAGCTTTCGCGATACCTTATACTCTACAGCTTCCAACATTAATAATACACGCAGAGTGGCCGGCCGATCCGATCCTTTTGATCTTGAGCGTCCAGAGCTATGGTTACCTATATTGGCAAATAGTGCACCGAAGGTTCCAGACAGAACTAGTCCTGTGTCACTTGAACGTGGCTCCAATTTGTATCCGGATCCATTGATGATGCCCAATTCCAAACCAGATCAAGCGTCCATAATACCAACTCTGGGAGTCACGATCCCTGACACTAGAATACCAAGTCAAGGGACTTATGAGAGTAAATACAGTAGTAGAACATCAATGGATGACTGGGGAGATCCAGGACCAGATGTCGGAAGCGGACCGAATAGTTTGGCTAATCAAGGGTTTTATGGAATGAATGGAAACATGAGTTAAGAATGGGATACCAGGAGGAATGAGGATAATGTCAGTTTGATGAATGGCAAGAGTAGTAGAGGAGGAGCTGGAAAGGCTAGATGATGATAGCGATCGAGATGAAAATGACTTTCTTTTGTGGGATGAACCTTGGGAATGTAAGCAAAATATACCACTGGGGGTCCACTTGCCGTTTGATTGGAGTGGAACTGGCGTTAATCTATGTTTGTGGGCTTGTGATAGCGGTATAGCGCATGTATCGAATATGTGTTTGTGTTCGGAAAATGCAGGATGAGAAGAGAAGGAAAGGGCTTAGGTGCTTGTACAACAGGAGAAAACCTCCTTACCATATGCATGTGTATTGGTTTTTAGGATAGGGAGGGAGGGAGGAGGGAGGAGGAAGGGGAAGGGCAACTGCCATTACATCCTTCCTTGGACACGAAGAGAAAGCCACCACATATGCTATTACTTATTCGTAGTTGAATACTGGTTTCCACAAGATTTTGGGTATATTCTTGAAATCTTTGTCTATGTAGATAGATCTGGATATACCTTCAGTTTTTCCCGAAAGCTGGAGGAGTATATAAATATATTTAGCCATCTTCAAGACAGATTGATAGATTCATTGTATAAAATCAACTACCCAGTAGTATGTTTAAACATCAAAAGCAATAATACTCGGGCAAATGATTGAAGAATGAAAAGACAAGTAAGGAGTCAGGTTGATCATGAGGTTCTTGACTTACTGCCTGATTAACAAGGCACATATATCACCCACTAGCGTCGGCAAAATTTTACACAGCAGCCCTAACAAGCAACAAGTTGATGCAAAACCTCAAATTTCTTTCAACTTCCCTTCTTCTTTCTTTGGACGACCAGCCAATTCTTCTCCCACCTCATCGTCTCTCCACCAACCACCTTCCTCTCTTCTCTTCTTTCACATTCAACCCAAGATACGAAACATGGGTGTCCCTTTTGATTTCGCGCCTGATAGGCCAGATCATATCGATGCTATCCTCAACGGACTCGATCGTTACAATCCCGAAACTACCAATATCTTTCAGGAATACGTGACACTGCAGTGTGAGGAGAAGACATATGATTGTTATGCTAATTTGGCGCTTTTGAAACTGTGAGTTGGATCATTTTGTTTTGTGTTTACTCTCCTGCTCGAGAGTGGAAGAATGAGGAAAAGGGTGCTGAAGCTCAAAGCTCTTGACTCATCTGAATTGCTCATTGCCAACCAGTAAACTGGAGAAAGAGGAAAAACATGTCTATATGATGAATGAACGTTTAACGTTCCCTATTACCTGAAACTTTGGAGAATGAATCCCTCCATTTCATGAAGTTTATTATTAGCTCTATCTGAAAGACACGATACATATCAATTTTCATGCCACGTCAAAACCTCATTTGGAAAATTTAACTAATTTGCCAAACCCAAACCATAGCTATCAATTCAACCCCCACCTCACCAAAGACGAAACCATAACCAACATCCTTGTCAAATCCCTCACCGTCTTCCCCTCCCCAGATTTCAGCCTCGCTCTCCATCTCCTCCCACCCCACATCCTCACACCCATTTCCGCTTCCTCGGCCCTCCCTGCCGCAGGCGATGCCCCTCTCTCTGAAGCGGTCCAAAAACTTGCCGTCCTCAACACTCTCCTCTCCTCAGCAAACTACAGCCAATTCTGGTCGACTCTCGACTCCGATGACTTGTATGCTGATCTCATTGCCGACGTCAGTGGCTTTGAGGAATCAATCCGTATTCGCATTGCCTCCACCATTTCTCAATCCGTACGCGAGATCGCTACATCAGAGTTGGAGAACTGGCTCGGGATGAACGGTGAAGCATTTGAGAAATTCATCAAGGAGGTGTGTGGATGGACTATAGAAAATGGCGTCGTGATCGTTCCATTGAACAAGGAGAACGAGGCAAAGGGAACCGTGGTTCGGGAAAATGTCAAAATGGAACAATTCTCAAGGGTAATTAAGAGAGCTTATGAACAACCCGCTTAGGCGTAGCGGTTGGGTATTATGAGATATGCTTATATGCAAGGGTTAATGGTTTGGAGGTTGGCGTTATATCAGGGTGTCCTTGAGGAACGGAAAAAGATGCATACTCTTTATTTGTTTTGCATCTCGCTCGATGACGAGGATCTCGAGATGAGTGGCTGGCTTCTAGACGTCGCATAGATAGTAGCAGCATTGTGAACCTTTTCTTCACTCGTAAGATGCATTGCGAACACTATTGCAAGTAGCCGAATGAAATGAAAAAAAGTCAAAGCCCCAAATTATACTTCAATTCTCATATGGTATTCGCGAAAATGACTATTTGTTGATGATCGCAACTCGTCTCTTACTTCTTTCCACCCAGCTCTTCCCATTGCACCCCAGCCCATTCCTCCACATATCCGGTCTTCCCACCTTTCACCCAATTAGGCACACAATCTTTCTCACAAACACCCAGAATCACCGTCCCCCAATCCATTCCATCAAGACCCTTTTCCTCCCTTTCCAACTCCATGATCGCATGCGGAGTCACCTGAACCTCAAAAACTCTTGCCGCTCCACAATTCGCACATCGCGGCATTTTCCAGTTTTCACTTCCACTACTAACTCTAACCTTCTCATTCACCTTCCCAGCATCCGTAAAAATCTTCCCCACAGAATCGGTTTTAGAGTAGAGTAAAGGAGAGCCACGGAATTCATACCGAATTACTTGTTCAGGATTTTGGGAGAGACGATCAGCAAATTTTTGAAACGTGGTATCGTGGGTGGATTCGAAGATTTCTTTATCTTCTTTTCCGCCGGACGATGAGTCGGGAGTGTCGTCGACGATTGTGGCTTGAGGGGGTGGAGGCAGGGGATCTTTATCAAGGGTTTCGTAATCGGCATCTACGAGATAGAAGAGGGGGTAAGAGGTTGGGAGAGAGTTTGTAGGCCAAGGCTCTTGGGGTGGAGGAGTCGAAGAAGATGGTTGAGATTGCGGGTTATTGAGGGAGAGGGCGGATGCGAAAGTTTTGGGGAGGGTATCTTTTGGGGTTTCCGAAGAAGTGGGCTCGGGGGATGTAGAAGGAACTTGAGGGGGTTTGGCAGCAAGCTCTGACGTGGAGAGGCCGGCAGCTGCAAAAGGGTTCGAAGATATATTTCCTCCCGCTGCTGTAGAGAATGGATTTGAGCCCATGGTAAAAGGATTTCCCGATGTCGAGGGTTTAGCTCCAAACAAGGTTTCGCCCAAATTCACAACTGGTTTTGCAGCCTCTGGTCTTGGTTTCTCTTTTTCAATTTCTCTTGCTTTTGGCTTGCTTGCAGATTTGGTAATTCGTGTACCGCGCAATGCGCGAATACTTCCTTCCTTTCTCCGACATGTTTTGCGGCGACATGTTAGGATATAGAGACGGCGTTCATGATCAGGAAAGTGAGAGGGGAGATCAGCATTGAGTTGAAGGATCAGGACCATAAGGTCATTGCAGACTTTGCATTTTGCGAGGGTCGCAGATGGAGGGGTGGTAGGGTCGATCCAGGTCTGGGGGTGGTGTCAGTTATATTTGAGTGAGCATCTCAAAGGTAATGAAGTATGAGCTTTTCTGGAAGATGTAAAATGATAATTGGAAAGAACTTACGGGCTCACCACCTAGATAACTGATTGTATCATCCTGAGCTTCTTTTCCAGCATAACCAAGTAACACATTGGTTTCCGTGTAGTCCTCTTCTTCACCACCGGATGAATCACTATCGTATAGAGCCATTGCAGCACGAAGTACAATGAATATAACGATTTCAACGGAATATAACGAAAAGACCAGGAAATCGGTGTATTAATGGCGTGGGTAAAGTATTGGCTAATTGTATTGTATCTAAAAACTTCTATCAATACATTGCCCCGCGATAACATTTTTACACCCCACCAAAACTTTTTTAAGCGAGCGTAAGGCTGAATATATGCACGGGCCATATCTCGAAGTGAACTCTGTATCTTTAATCCCCGACAAGCTTCCGCTGGGTGAGCTCCCGGTGAGTTTGATTTCTTTTTCCTTTTTCCTTTTTCGGATTTTTCCAATGTGACTTGTAAGTCTTCTCTTCCCGTGAGAGGTCTTGTCGGTCGCGATTGAGACATCGATCGATTTGGTCTAGTAAAGTTCTGATGGGCACATACTGCCGGAACCGTCTCAGCCATGAATTCTTTGATCATAACGTGAGCGAGCACATGTACAATTTTTGAAAGTTATATTCCCAACCATTATTATGACTGCCAGTCAGAGGTTTCATAGTCCCTTCCATAAGATATTTATTCAATACATGGGTATCATCTCGATTTTTTATATCTTCTTTCAATACACTTTCTACTGGCATTTAACTCATGTCCCCTCAATGGATTTCTATCCTTGACACCATATCACCCCCCAAACGAGCAATTTCTGCCAGTATTGCCGACTTGTTAATTTCGACATTTTTAGCTTCTTCCGAATCCTCCCCTTTTTCATTCACCGGCTTTGCTGCATATGACAAATTCACCTTGAATGTTCTCGAGATTGCTGTTTGCGGGTTCCACAACCCTCCAATTCGTGAGATATCCGTTGCACTACGGAAAAAGACTATGCTGCCATTGAAGAGACACTCTAATTCTTCGTTGAACATTTGAATAGGTTGGTAGTCGACCTTTTGAATGCTCAATTCTGACTGCACTTCCAGGTTTTTGAAGCGATGCGATGCCTTTCCCTTTGAGATTCCAGTAGCTTTAGGGTTCAAATGAATGACGAAATTATAGTCATTCGTTGATGCTGCAAATAGTGATCTAGGATCCAAGGCCAGGTTTTGGTCTTTAACGGCTTTACAAGCTGATCGTGCGAGAGCAGTCATTCGTGCGGCTACCATTTTTGATGGCCCTTGGTCAGTGAAGGCAGTGCCTGTTGTATCATGATTCGAAGCTGCAAATACGACTGTACGATTCATGCCAGGGTCAATTTTCCGCCATGCCTCTAGCCTGGTATTGATGGTGGAAACGTCCTTGTCTGTCATCGTACCGGTGAAGTCTACTATCAGTGGGCTTGATCGCCAATCCCATTTCGAGATAAAAAGTAAGGTTCGTAAAAATCCAGACATAGCACTCGATGGCGCCTTCCAAGGATAAGGTTGCAAAAAGGTTCGAACTGCTAAAAGCTCTATAAGCTCGCCGCTGACATGTCCTGAAAGCATGTGGCGATCGAACCATTTTTTAACGAGACGGATGGTTGGTGATAGAAGAGGAAATCGGGTACAATGTGTCGATATCGATTGAGTATGTAATGGGAGCTGGATGTTAAGCCGTTTATAAACAGAAAGCGCCGAAACTGCATCTTCTCGTGATCGATTATCACTGGACTTATCCTTGACTTGACGTTCGAGGAGTGTTTGTTCCCGTTCATTATGGATTCGAAGACGGAATGTGGCACCCGATGGATAGAACACATCCAAGAAGGCACAATTCTGAAGTGGTTGGTCTTCATTCTCTATGCCAAGTCTTGTGCTTATGCTGTCATTGGATTCAACCAAAAGCTCGCCAATCTTAAGAAGGAAAGCAATCTTAGTTCTCTGAATTGCAACAACATCATCTGGCCATCGTCCAGATCCCTCGAACTGAATTAAAACATCGGCCGGAGTATCCAGAGGTTGTCTGGGTCCGAATAAAGGAACTTCAATTGATGAAGATCGCAACTGAGGATCCACCGCAGAGAGTTGTTTCAGTTGCAGCGGTAGACTCTCCATATCCCTGATATCCTTTTCAAAAGCATTGTACGCCTGTCTGAGAACTTCGAAAGCCTTAGAGCTACTTCCATACGAGGGTAGTAGTTTCTCAAAACCCTCACCAGTGAAGCTCAACCCTTTGCCTGCTTCAGCTCCAAAGTGTCGCTGCACAATATATGTGACAATATCCATGAAAATCGAGTAAGTTGACCCAGGTGCCCAGACTAAACTCTCAAGGATGCTTCCATCTTTGAAACGTCTTAACTCCGCTTTCTCACCCCAGAATTTCTGAAATTTTGCTGCCCTTTTCTTATCTTCTGCTGGCGGGCCATGGTCAACTAGACGGCTGATATTTGCTGGATCAAAGAGGGTAGCAAGACTCAAAGTTTGGTCATTACTTGTTACCGGCCCCGCGTTTTTGATTGACCATGATTTTGTTTCGATGCCCTTGATATCTAAAAGCTTGATCCTGTCGGACAAACCTTCCTTCAAGGTGGCGAACAGACGATTCGCAATGGTGGTACTGTGAATTTTATGATCACAATTGAATACACCATCTTTTTGGACAGGGATCGGAATTTTGACGATGCAATCATACTTTTGCAGGATTTGATCAGCTTTTGTGATGAAGGTTGGTTCAAATTGGTCAAAAGTAGGGTCGTTGAGCATCACCAACGAAGTCTTTGCTTCATCGCGTAGCAATTCGTAAGAAGATGGCGTCATTTTGTAAAGAACGTTCACACCTCTTGGGCCATCGTAAAACATTGGGAAGTCGGATTTCGTCACTTGTATATCCGATGCCTCATAAATCATTGGATTTCTCGTTAAATCAATAGTCGACAAATATTGTACGACGGCCTTGAACATCTGGTAGCTGCTATAACCAGGGGATAGAAGACTATGTCCTCTAGGACCACCCCCTTTCAATAGAAGAGCTGTCAAGGCTGCCCACTCAAAGTTTCCTATCCCTCCCTGATATGTAGCGCTACCAAAACCTCTCTGTCGCAGCCATATTCTGCCAAGCAGACACGCATCTTTGAATCCTTCTGACGTCTTGGATGCAGCATGGAGGAGCTGGAGATATGATTCAAAGTTACAATCCGCGCTCAAGGATGAATTGTAGAATGGTGAAGGTTCCGCTGCAGTGGTGTCGTTACCTGCTCCATCCTTAGGGCGAATTGAATTCTTCGCAGGGCGTAGCTTTGCTTCAGCAAAAAAGCCTCGAGGAGCAGCAGGTATGATATGAACCTCAAATCGTGAATTTGGATCAGTCTTAGTACTAGCTTTCCATCTCGCTACTAAAATCGGATGTAGGCTGTTTCCATTCAAATATTCATATTCCAGCTTCAGATCCGACATTGAAGTATGGAGCCCAGCCGCTATTGTTGCTAAATAGTAAGCTCTCTTGTAAAAGTACCTATAATTAAGGTAGTCTTTTTCTTGAAAAATCGACTTTGGCATGTTCACAATCATATCGACACATAAAGGCCCTTCGGACTTCACCATAGTCCTTAATGCATAGCTTCCCACAACATTAATGCCGCATGGTTTCGAATATATAAGTTTGTAGGCCGCATTGTTGTCGGGTTTAGGATCAGGAAAGGGAATGGCAATCTTGTGAGTTTTAGAGAACAATTTGATGGCATCAGGAATCTACACAGCATGTATCAGTGTCCGGCACAAGCCAAAAATCCAAAAGAGAACTCACAGAAAGGGATTCTCCATCGTCAATTCCTTCAATAGCGTTCTTGAGTTGGTGCAATGCGGATTTTATTCCTGCAGCGCGCTTCTCGTAATTTGGTCGCACTTCGTTCAACAGCTCATCTACTTGGAGTTTGAACATGCTTGACTTATAGAGACCACCCGCATACAGTGCTGCATCTTGATCGTCATGGCGTCGTTTTGCAGGTGGGTGTTTGGGCTTCGATTGAACTTCATCTACATTGTCTGATGAACTCTCTTCATCTGCGGAATCCTCCACAATCTTTTCATTGTCTATCTCTGACTTTTGAAGTTGCGGAGTCTCGCCATCACTTGTGTGTTCCAACTTGCGTCGTTTGGTGGTAAGAGGTGCCATAATGGAATTTTAATTATGGTTGATTGACTGGACAAATCCTGTCAGCCTTCTCTCCCAAAATTATATTTTTCAAAAAAAGTTGCGAAATGTCTGAGCACTAATAAGCGCTATATTTAAGCTTAATTATTAGAGTCTCTTTATCCTAGGTCTCCGATAGCGGATAAGGTCATTGCACAAATTACCTAGCCCGGGCACTGTCACAAGATGCTAGTGGGATAGATTTTGAGTAAATTTACACTTCATATTTTGAACTCTTTAATTAATATATCACAACCATAACTTCATTCCTTTCAAGATACATCCAGTTCAGAATGTCGATTATTGAACTTGGAGAGTCTGTCCCTGCTTTGACACCACATGTAAGTACTGCTCTATATTTCTTGCTATATTAAAGAAATAGATAGAAAAAAACTCTTTCAAGTTGTGACTCAGGTGCCATACATTCCTATATGTTGATTTCTAATACTTTCCCAGGCCACGAGTGTTTCATTGCCAACATGGAAAGACAATATTGGATACGAAGAGGGTGACCAAAGGGTTGTGGGTAAGATGACCACTGGATATCCACGGTCAGTTTTTTTAAATTCTCAGTTCTTCCCAGTCACTTTCATTCAACTCATACTGGTCTCGTGACTCAGATTCTTCATCCACAAACTTATCGTCGCATTTGCCGATGATATTGTTAAAGCATATGGAGGTCACAATGAACAGGCAATGCTCTTTCCATCCGCCAAGACTGCTAGAAACTGTGTGGCGTTTATGCTTTCGAGGGAGAAGTCAATATCTCTAAGTTCGCTGAATGTGGTCGATTTGATACTTGACCGCAATCGAGCATCATCGGAAGTTCTCACCAAAATTTCCCCATCTATTTCAGCCGTATTGTTCCCCAAGGAATTGTTCCCGGTTGCGAAGCAATACTGGCAGCATTCAGGAGATGGCGTCTCGAGTAGAAGGGCTGAATTTTGCCACACACTCTTCCAAGAAGGTTTACTAGTAAGAAAGACAAGCCCACCAAGCTCTCAGAACGGCGATAAGCTATGCAAAGGCCCCAGGAGATACCAGAAAGGCTCCATAGACAAGTCATCTAGAAGTCACAACGGCTCAGGTAGTGGCGATGGCCATCAGTCCTTGATCATGCCGATAAACTCCGAGGCTCGGGAAAGTTCGCAGTTCTTGGAAGAACGCTTTGGGCGAAACCTTGACGTTTCTTTTGTGGACAATGCAAGATCTGCAATTCGCCGTCGAATAACAGGTTCCCTGATCGGTGAAGTGGATTTAGCCGAGACCCCGAAAAAAGATACGACCTCCAACATGCGTGGAGTCCCAGAGCTTTCCGAGGAAGATGTTTACCTTTATCCTTGCGGGATGAACTCAATTTTCAATGCCCACCAAATGTTGTTGAAAACGAAAGGTTCCCTGAAAAGTATATCTTTCGGCTTCCCATACGTTGATACTCTCAAGATTCTGCAAAAGTTCGGCCCCGGTTGTAAATTTTATGGAAATGGTTCCTCTGAAGATTTGGATGATTTGGAGAACAGATTGAAAGCAGGAGAAAAATATCTTGCACTTTTTTGTGAATTCCCGGGGAATCCCATGCTGAACTGTCCGGATCTCAAACGAATCCGGGCACTAGCCGACAAATATGACTTCGCTGTGGTAGTTGACGAGACTATTGGCAATTTTATCAATGTCCATGTCCTACCATTTGCAGACATAGTCGTGAGCAGTCTTACAAAGATCTTCTCCGGTGAATGCAACGTCATGGGTGGGAGTGCCATCTTCAACACTAGTGGAAAGTATTATCAAGCCTTGAAATCGGTAGCTAGAACTGAATATGAAGATAACTACTGGGCCGAAGATGTTATGTTTATGGAACGAAATAGCCGAAATTTCGTGCCTCGAATCGAGAAGATTAATGATAATGCCGAAGTCATTTGCGACATTCTTCGATCCCACCCATTGGTGAAGTCGGTCTACTACCCCAAATACAACACCTCTAAAACTTTCTACGATGATTGTCGTACACCAAACGGTGGTTATGGCGGCCTTCTTTCATTCACCTTTAAGGAAATGCCACAAGCGGTCGCATTTTATGACAAGATCGAAACTGCAAAAGGTCCAAGTCTAGGAACAAACTTCACATTGACCTCACCTTATGTGATCTTAGCCCATTACATGGAACTGGATTGGGCAGCACAATTCGGAGTACCTGCGGAACTCATTCGTATCAGTGTTGGTCTTGAAGATGCTAATGACTTGAAGGAGAGATTCGCGATAGCATTGAAAGCAGCAGAGGATACAGCTTCTTGATCACTTGTAACATTTAAACGTATGTAGTCTGCGATGCATTTGAAGGTGTTCGTCTTCGAAGGTCCATAAGCTCAGTCGTCAACGAAAGAATTAGAACAATCTGAAAATAGTAGCTCTTGAAATGATACTGAATATATGAATGAACATATGCACTAGCCATGAACAATCCATCAAGAATCATTGAAGATTTGTGATATTGAATGTTAATTGCCGTGAAGAAAACACGTCGTTCGTGACCAATTCACTCTACCTGATCCTCTCCAATTCAAGAACTATTCACCTGGTACGCTACAAGATGTTGCCTGCCCAGGTGATATCGATGCAAGCTTCAAGAAACCAGTGAAAAAGAGGCATTAATTTCGATGACATACAACACATAGAATCTGTGCTACACACAAGAACCTAAAAGTACCTAGGAGTTGATGCCCTCCCTGATTCTAGTTTCCTTTGTTAACAGTTCGGCTGTCATTTCTAGTTGCGGCAATTGTAACGCTTCATTTGATATATGGATAGTTAGATATTGATAATCTCATCAATAGTATATGGGCAGGTAATAATTTACCATTATTATTATTTGTTCGCGATTGCGGTTTTCCATCAATAGTAGTGAATGGGGTTAATTATTTGTCAGGTGCCTTCGTTAATTCCAATACGCGTTAAGGTTAAACGCGTTAACCTCCAAACGGGATTGACTTCAATTCATAAATAATTTTACGACTCAACTTCGACATTTATTAAAGTAAACAAGAACAGCAATATGGCTCCTCTAAAGCGTGCAAGACACGACGAGGAGGACATTATTGCCATTGAGAGCGCAAGCTCAGCCTTACGTCATGATAATGTAAGTTACTTCCAAATCGAATACCTACTACTATTTTTTTGGCTCTTGTAAATTTGGCAGGCATTCTCCACCCTCAAGCATACTTGCAAAAACCCATTCTGGCTCATATATCTGACATTTTATATTAGCAACGCAAACGCGCCAAAACCTCGAATGACCAATCCTCATCAACACCTTCGCAATCTGGCGATGGCAACTCCAGTTCTTCCGAGGATAGCAGCGGTGATGACGAAGATGAAGAAAGGGCCATGCCTCCAGGGACTCAGTATGAGATTCTTCGCGATGCTGGATTCAAACATTTGGAACACGCTGAGCACGATGATATGATTGCTACGCAACATTTTCTTGCCAAAAATCAAATGATCGGCGACAATCATGCAGCCGATAATTCCATTATTGAGCACATTCAATGCGTGAATTTCATGAACCATCAAAATCTTAATGTTCCGTTAGGACCGCTTATTAATTTCGTCGTTGGAATGAATGGAAGTGGGAAGAGTGCAGTTTTGACGGGCATCACACTTTGTTTGGGCGGAAAGCCCAGTGCTACGAATCGTGGAAGTAGTATGAAAAGCTTGATAAAATCTGGTACTGAACGAGGAATGCTTCTGGTCAGGCTAAAGAATCAGGGTCCCGATGCCTACCAGCCAGAAGTATACGGAAAGTCGATTGTTGTTGAGCGACATTTCTCGAGGTCGGGCAGCGGTAGCAGCTACAAGTTAAAGAACGCATCGGGAAACATCGTATCTACCAAGAAGGGTGACATGGACGACATCGTGGAGTATTTTCAACTTCAAGTCGACAACCCAATGAATATTCTTACTCAAGATGAGGCGAAAACATTCATTACCTCTTCTACACCAGCTCAAAAATTCGACTTTTTCCGCAAGGGTGTACAACTTGAACAACTTGATAATGATTACAAGCTCGTCTCTGAAAGTTGTGATCAGATCGGAAATCTTCTCGACGAAAGTGTCGGTGATCTTAAGGGACTGGAACGAAAAGCAGAGGAAGCGGAGTCCAAAAAAAGGATTTATGATCAGCATCAAGATATGAGAGTGCAGAAAAGGCTCCTCAGAAACCAATTGACGTGGTGCCAGGTTGATGAGCAAGAGAGTGAGCTAGAAGAGCGCAGAAGGACAGTATCGGAAACGCAGCGAAAGATTGAGGAAAAGGAGAGTATTTTGGAGGAAAAAGACCGAGTATACCAGTCATTTAATCTTGCAGTCGAGCGAGCGCATGAGAAGGCGAGGATTCTTGGAGAAGAGCTTGCTCCGATCAAGGAAGAAGAGCAAGAAGCCAAGTCGAAGGCTGATGAGGCAGACTCGGAGATCAAAAGAATCCATCAGGAACACAAGGCTAGTCAGGGAGAGCTTAAGCAAGCGAGGATAAAAGCCCAAAAGATACAAAGAGAGATCGAAGCCGAGCAGCAACGCATAGAAGACGCTAATGGCGGATCTCTTAATCGAAAATTTGCAGAAATTGAAGCTGCCAAGGCTGAAGCTTCGCAGGCCAAAGCCGAGCTAGAGAGAAGCCACCAAGAGATGCAGAAATTGACGGAACAGAGTCAGGCTTCTAAAATTGCAGTTGAAAAAGAGCAAGGCCCTTGGACTGCAAAACAAAAGGAAGTGGAGATCTGTAGAAATAGACTGAGAGAAATGCAAAACAAGCGACCAGATCCGATGAGTGGGTTTGACCGCAAGATACCAGAACTACTTCAGAGGATACAGCAAGATCGAGGATTTCGACAAAAGCCTGTTGGCCCTATCGGCCTCTATGTAAAACTTCGTGATCCTAAGTGGTCACATATCCTTGAGGTAACTTTGGGCAATCTTCTGAATAGTTTCGTTGTTACCAACAAACAAGACCAAGCCAGACTACAAAAGATCATATCTGCAATGGGTATACCCCGTACTCAAACCTACATGACGGACCCCCAACCCATCGACACTACAAATCACGAACCCGATCAACACTACATGACAATATTGAGAATGTTGGATATTGAGAATGAGCTTGTGAGGAGAATATTGATCATAAACCAAGCGATAGACCAGGTACTGCTTGTAGAAGACTTAAAAGAAGCGATGCAGATCATGGATCCTAGATCAAGACCGGCCAAAGTTAGATATTGCTTCGCCCATAATCCACGAAGAAGAGACTGGGGTGTTCGACTGTACTTGACTGGTCCTAATTTGCAAAATAGTGGACAGGACTACGTTCGCCCCTACCAGTATGGCTTTCGCATGAAAACAGATACTGAAGGCCGCATCAACCTCCAACAAGAAACTCTGAAGCAGCTTCAAGAAGAAGAGTCGATATTGGCAAAAGATTTCCGTATATTGCAACAGCGCGCTGAAAATGCAGAAAGGGCCATCCAACAGTACAAGACGACCCAAGGAAGAATGAGGATTCGTGTACAGAAGGCCGAGGAACGTGTCGAATCATTTGAAACCGAACTCAGTAATCTTGATATTGAGGATGGCTTCTTGGATAGTCTCAAGAGGCAGTTAGAGGAAGCCAATAGTGATGTTGCACATTACGAAAATGCTTATGGCGATACTGGTATTGCAAAGGCGGAATACAATACGATAGCTTCCGAGAAAAGAGGCGCCCACAAAGCCATTAAGAAACGTGTTGAATTGCATGAACAGTTGATTGCTGATGCAACTCAGAAGGCCAAAGCCAAAGAGCAAGCGCGTAGTCTTGCGTTGGGAGAAAAGAATGCCGCTATTACGCAAGTCGAGGCATACAAAACCTTTAAGGCAGAAGCAGAAGCCAAATTCGCAAGCCAGGAGGCTCGAGTGGAAAGTTACATTACAGAAGCAACACAGATATGTGCCAGGGTTCTTGTACCGCCAAATGAAACCCGAGCCAGCCTTGAGGCAAAGTACAAAAGCATCTCTGAACAATTACAGCAGTATAGCAGGAAACTCGGTGTCACAGAGCAAGAAATTGTAGACGGCTACGTAAAGGCCCATGAGCTGCTGAAGAGTTTCAAAAGTCGCCGCAAACACATGGAGGAATTGCTACGAATTCTTAAACAGTCATTTTCACAGCGTATGAAGCAGTACCGCAGTTTCCAAAGACATATATCAGCCAGATCTCGGATAAATTTCAATTATTTACTCAGCGAGAGAGCGTTCAGGGGACGTCTTTCAATTGATCACAAGGCCAGATTATTGGATGTGCATGTTGAACCAGATGAGACAAGTAGCAACAAGAAAGGACGGCAAACCAAGACACTTTCGGGGGGAGAGAAGTCTTTCTCGTCTATCTGTCTACTTCTGTCTCTTTGGGAAGCTATGGGTGCTCCTCTTCGCTGCTTGGATGAATTTGACGTTTTCATGGATGATGTCAACCGGGATGTGAGCACCAAAATGATTGTAAGTTGCAGCATCTTCATTGCCTAGCTAGATATATACTAATGAGCCTATAGATCAGTGCAGCTCGTCGCGCCGTTGGTAGACAATTTATTCTCATTACACCTAAAGCATTGGGAGCTGGTATTGAGGTTGGAGAAGATGTGAAAATTCACAAGTAAGTCAATCGATTGCCAATACCCAATCTTGTTGCTGACAGATCACAGACTTGATGATCCGAGAGAGAGAAATCAAAGATCTATTCCTGAGATGATAGGCGCTACTTGATAAGGGGGCTCTACTGTGATTATGGTCACTTCCATGGGGCGTTGGGGTATGAAAACCTGGGATTTGTAACATTATATTTGGTTTAGGAAAGCCTTGATGCCAAAATTTACGACAGGTATGGCGTTTATGGTTTACTAGTTTGGGTCTAGATATCATATTAACCATATGGTTGCGGAGGGTGGCAATTTTGATACAAAAGTACATGAATGTAATGAATACATGACCGTCATTCTTCTTCTCTCCCTCTCCAGATTCCATTCAATTCCATTCTATGTGGACAAACGTTCCTCTATAGTATATATCATCCACTAAACCCTAGCTCCCTTGCTCCTCAAAACATTAATTCCCGCCATCGCCGTAAAACCCACCCATTGCCCAATCCCCCCTACAATCCCCCCCAAAGCCTGCGAATCGCTAAATCTCCTCTCCAAAAACTCTCGCGTATCTCTAAACCCAGGGGATTTATCAGTCGTCATATATAATTCGGTGGCGGCGTAGATGGCGGAAAGCGAAGCTCGCTTAGTGTACCAGGAACTATCAACTGAGGTGTCGCCGGATAAAAACCAGATTTCATCGGACAAGGTATGAAGCTCGTGGAGGGAGGTACGGAGATTGGTAGGGAGCGTAAGGAGAGTTTGTGCCTATGTGGAGTGTTAGTTAGGTTGGAGGAAGGTATGGGGTTGAATGCGATTTTGGAGGTCTTGGGGGCGACTTGGATGTAGTAAAAGTCTGGAGTAGAAAGGAATTACGAACCTCCTGCCATTTGTGAATGACATCCTTATTTCCCAGCAACCTCTCCCATATTAATGCCTTGACTCTCTTTCCTACACCCTTTGGTGGCGCCCCTCCTTCGGTTTCTGGGGGTGGAGCAATGAGCTCGGTATGGTTCTTCAACGCTAATCTTTGGGTATACAGATGGTAATGTGCTAGGCTGAATGCTCCTTTCGGAAATAGATTCATAGAAGCAGATATATAGCCGACGTCTCGGGCGCCGAGAGAAAGGGTATCGAGAGTGAAGCCATGGGTTGGGATGTGTGGGATGGAGGCGCGGAGGATACTTGTTTCTGTGGGGGGGAAAGGAGAATCTGAGGGAGAGGGACGATCGTAGGAATGGTAGGATTTGGTGGAGAGAGAGGTGGGGATTACATGATTGTATTTTTGGGCGAGAGGCCGTAGATGGCGGGGTAAAAATCTAATTGTGGGAGATGTCATTTTTGGAGGTGGTTTGTGAGGATAAATTTTGGTGGTGTTACTAGAAGATTTTCTAATCTGATAGCTTCAGCTTGGACCAACAGTTGCTCGTACTGCGGGATATTCCGCCTTTACGAAGTCTACCTACTTGCCCCCTAGAATGATATCGATAAGACCTCCCTCCCGTTTCCAAGGTTGTTTACAGCCGCAGAGCCTCGCGCATGAAGAATTTTGGCCGTTGTCAGTAAGCAGGTTAGCAATAGCTGGTGAAGTTCGCCGTCCTTCTCGTGTTGATCATTCCGTTTGGTGTGAATGCCCTGTCGATTACCTTTGATCCACTCCTTCATATGCAGTGAGAAATGTTACTTACCTCTCACGGCATTTAGGTCATGTTTTTATTTGGTGCCTTTCTCGTCACACTTCTTGTTATACCTTGTATATAATATATCATCTGCACGGAGTTCCATTCGGTGTTGATGTAGACTCGGTCGAAAATACATTGCGGCATGCAATGTGGACCTTCCCCTAGGGATGCAACGGCAACATCGTATTGCAGGAAATTGTCCTTCTTGTTCTGCAAGATACGAACGGACATATGTATATACATACATACATATTGTACATATATCAGTACATCAGGGGAAGATGAACCTATCTCCATATTCTGATCTTGTTCTCTCATACCAGAGCAGTTAAAATCGGGCTTGGAAAATGACTCTTTTGTGGTTGAGGCCGTCTCGTGCACATATCAACTTGATTCTGTCGTGCTACGGGGAAAAGCTTCCGTTCGGCAAACCATCTAAGCCCAGGTATTGCTGCAGATTTCAGCTGCAGGTCATCAATTTTTGGGAATTGTCATATCATTGGCGCTCAGGCCCTCCGATTCAACGTTTCTTCCACTGTGATAGTAAGCATGCATGAGATGGTTAAGAAACTCAACAAGTGAGGAGAACCTGTTTTCGTTCTCCTTGTTCATACTTTAATTGTCATATATTGGGCGTGTTTCATGAAGAAAAAAGCATAGCTTGTGGCAATATTGCATTTGCGTTTCTATTTCTTTAGCTTGATTAATTGGATAAGAGCGGGATAAGATCACACATAGTGTATGAAAGACCCTTGGTGTAGATCGAGGAGACTGGAACATTTGGTGGATACTTACTCCTTGTTCAAGAGACATCATTGGTCTGCTCGACCTGGAAGTAAGGTTGAACTTCCTTATTTGAATAAGTTTGAACCAAACTTGATCAATTTTCGAGGCATATTGTCCCGCAGACTAAACTATTCTTGTGATTTATGCGGGGGTCTGTATGTATTGTACCTATTAGAGACTATAAGCTTGGTGCTGTAGGAGATTGTTGAACTTCATGATATGTACAGAGAGGCCATTAGGTAAAAAAGAAATCCAAGCCGAGGCGATCCTGGATATCCATGATCTTGAACTCAATTGTGGCATACGGTGAGTATCAGTCTAATAAAAGGGATAGAAAGAACTAAATATCGAATCAAGAGGGTGAGCTGAAAACAACATGGCAGGCAGGAGATCATCTAGATGAGTACTTGAGCCGTATACGATACTGTACTGAGGACAGGGCCATTAAGAAGTAAGGTCGTATATATATTGAGTATATATATATATATATATATTTTAGGCCAACTACAAGCAAGTACATGGCTCTAGATTATATACATGAAAGAGGTCTTGTCCATGTTTCCGCAATTGCTTGCATGCAATCCGGAAATTTCGTTACGCGCTGGAGGTGTGCAGAAACCACACGATCCATAGATGATCCATTGATAGAGTACAGTAGATATCGAAGATGTGGAGAACGAGTGGTTCGCATGATTTGACTCTCTGTTCATCTGTTTTCGAACTTGCAGGATATGAAATCCATGGCCAATGGTGATGGCTAAGAGTCTGGGCAGGTAGGTATCTACTGTACTGTACGAAGTATTATTGCACTCAAGTGAAAAGCTTCCAAGGTCAATGAAATTAATGCATGGCCATGGGCATGGGCATGGGCATGGACATGGGCATGGACATGGGCGTGGGAGTGGGAGTGGGCGTATAGTCTTTCGTACAACAACATAGCAAGAAAGTATTTCCTAAGGAGGAATGAAGATATAAATGAGCACCTCGGAATACAATGAATGTAAATAGAAGCCGGGCTACATATGATGTTGAGTAGGGATAGATAGATAGATAGATACTAGGTAGATGGATCATAATGGATGTAAGACTATATATATCCACTAGCGGGTTACGAGTCCCCGAATATATATAATTGATCTATAAATAGGCAAGCAAGCCAGTGTCTACTTCTTATAATTTATATATCCATTATAGATGCTAACTTATAAGTAAATAGATTATAACATATAGATGTCAGTATGAGCTATGTAGGAGATAGATGGATTGTAATACATATTTATATATCTCTTAAATACCCAGTAATGAGTTTTTACATATACATAATCATTATAATAATATATACAATAAATCTATAAACAATAGAGGTAAGTGAACATCTACTTTATCTCATTCATATGATGCCTACACAGGATATACATCGAATCTTCTAATTATTAATCACACACCTCTCACTGCTATTTTCACTTAATCAGCAGTCGTTTTGGTTTCAGCTGAAGTCCAAAATTGATAGAGAACAACTGCCGAGTATCAACCGAAAAGGTAAGAGATCGTATAAGCTATTTTCTCATTCATCATCATTCCAAAACATCCACATCCACATCCACGTCCACACATCCATTATCCATTACAGATTCGAACCACACACGGTACACCATCTTTTTTCTCTCGTACTACCTCGAAAGAGAAATCAGATCCTTGCGAAAGCCATCTCGTCGGGCAGAGAAAAGCACCAGAGAGCAGAAGAGAAATAAAACAAAGATTTCTGTATTTCAACCTCTTTTTTTGATAAAAAAAATCAAATCAGCTAAACTAGCTTAGGTTATTGGTGATTGGTCCAAAGCAACAAGTAAGTAAGCAAGCAAGCAAGCAAGCTCTCATTCATCCATTCATTCATTCATTCATCCATCCATCCCTCATCATAATTCATTCCCACCCCCAAAAAGTCTTGTCCTCCCTCCCCAATACATTCATCAGCTTCCTTCGAGCTTTGTCACCACAGAAAAGACGCGTTCGAAATAGGCAGAACGGATCCTTGACAATTCACCACCATACCATCTTATTTGGTAACGCCCTTGTTGACGAACGTTGCCGCAGGAAGAGAAGAAAAAAAAAAAAAAACAGACGCTGTGCAATTGTGCCCTTGTTATAGCCCTTCTTCCTTACGGGTCCCAAGAGCCGTATCAAATCTTCTTCACGAAGCTTCACTGGTTCACTTTATTTACCGATTTCGATCAATTAAACGTAACGTTTAATTCGCCCTTACTTAGTCCATAGAATCCTTGTGCGCAGTCACTTTGGAGTCCATTTCGTCTCCAACCTGCAGCTTAGAGCATTGAGCAGCAGCAGCCTCCTGATTCTACTATCACCTTATACTTCCATTCACAATAGATACAATGGGTATGTTCCCCCTCCCACCCCCTTCCCCAACGCCTTATTCTTCCCCATTCCCAATCAGTCCATCAACCTTCTTCCTTATTCACTTCTCTTTTCTTGTCCTGCTTTATTCGCGTCATTGAGCCGACCTGCCTTCAACTCTTCCTTAACCCTTTACACAAATCACCCCACTACAATCCTGCTACTTCCTTTGGCACACTTTATTAACTATCTCGTATTTGATCTAGCTGACGATTCTTATCGACCACAAGTATGTTCAATTCATTCTTCTTCTTATTCCAATATGATGTTGCGCAAATCTGGGCGTCAGCAATTTGAGGCAGCTTTGAAAACCTCACGCACTTTCTCGGCTTATGGCATCTCACATCCACGCGCAAACCAGTCGTAGAATCCCGTTGATCGCAACGCGCCAGTGCGCTTCCATGGGAGCCCTTCCTAATTGATGGCGTAAGAACCTTGATGGTTCAATCCACACCTACAAAACCTTCTCGCACAATACAAATTTCTTGATTACCCCCCTTGCCTTTTAGTCCACCTAATGGTTAAAGAAGCTTACGTTTCACAGAGAGAGAGATCTCGTTCCCCTCGCCGACAACGTTCTCGCAGCCCAGGACGTACTCAACGTCGTCGTTCATACTCTCCTCGCAGTCGCTCTCGCAGCCGCGACGAACATCGCAGAAACGATCGCAGATCTCGATCCCCAATGTCGGGTGCTGCAGGTGTAGGTGGTTCTGGAGGATCAGCTTACGGTGGACAACCACATAGGACATACGAAGAGAGAGCTGCGGCTAGAGAACAAATGATGAGCAGTCTACGAGAATCATCGCAACAAGACCGCCGTGTTTACGTCGGCAACTTATCATACGATGTTAAGTGGCATCATCTAAAAGACTTTATGAGATCTGGTCAGTGTTCGATAATGGCGGTTGGAGTTGGGGATATGGGCTAACTGGAGGTTTGATTTCTTTAGCTGGAGAGGTTCTCTTTGCTGATGTGTTATTGCTTCCTAATGGAATGTCGAAGGTGGGCGCCTATACGTGATTGGCTTTGAATCTTTTCTTTTTCTCTTGGATTTTGATGGAATGTTGGATTGACGGATTGGGACGTTGTTCCGCGGGTATTGTAGGGATGCGGGTAAGTAACAACCTTGGCTTAAATGACCTCAAATGCTAACTGGAATTAGCATTGTAGAATATGCTACGAGGGAGCAAGCTCAACAGGCAGTCAACACTCTTTCCAACCAGAACCTGATGGGAAGACTCGTTTACGTTCGAGAGGTACGCAGAGATTCTGTATCATTCAAAGTGCATCCAAAGTTTGCTGATCATCGTAACAGGATCGTGAGGCCGAACCTCGATTCACCGGTACACCAGCAGGCGGCCGTGGCGGTTATGAAGGCAACGGTCCACCAGGAGGACGAGGTGGCTTCGGAGGTGGTTTCGGAGGTGGTATGGGCCCTGGAGGTGGAGCTGGAGGTGGAGGACGTCAAATTTACGTCTCCAACGTTTGTCCCCATCTACATTTTCCCTTTGTATACGTGTGGTATCGAGAATATTGACTTGGTGAATTAGCTTCCCTACACCGTTGGATGGCAAGATCTGAAGGATCTATTCCGCGGCGCTGGTATGTTTCCACCCCCTCTGCACTAACCAAAACATGTGAACGATGTTGATCAATACTTTACAGCCCGAAATGGTGCCGTTGTTCGTGCCGATGTTCATGTTGGTCCTGATGGGCGTCCCAAGGGCTCCGGTATCGTTGCTTTTGAATCACCTGATGATGCTCGCAATGCTATCCAGCAATTCAATGGTTATGATTGGCAAGGTCGCCCACTTGAGGTCCGCGAAGATCGTTTCGCAGGTGCACAAGGATTCGGTGGTCCGCGTGGAGGATTTGGTGGAGGTCGCGGTGGATTTGGTGGCGGCTTTGGAGGACGTGGAGGCTTCGGTGGTGGCCGTGGTGGATTTGGCGGTGGATTTGGTGGGGGCCGTGGTGGCTTCGGAGGAGGTTACGCTGGAGGCGCTGGCGGATTCGACGGTGGTGCTGGTGCTCCCGCAGCTGCACCAAACCCTTTCACCGACTATGCCACCGCTGGTACTGAGAGAAGTGAGATTATTTTTGTTCGCAATGTAAGTATTTGGTTGACTCCTGATTGTTTCACGAACTAACGTGTAGTTCAGCTTCCATGGTCCACTAGCAATGAGGATCTTGTTGAGTTATTCACCACCATTGGCAAAGTCGAGCAAGCCGAGATCCAATATGAGCCTAATGGACGATCCCGTGGTACCGGTGTCGTTAGGTTCGACTCTGTCGAGAACGCCGATACCGCTATCGAGAAATTCTCCGGCTATCAATACGGAGGCCGTCCTCTTGGCTTGAGCTTCGTCAAGTATCAAACCCCTGGCGGTGCAGGTGATGCTATGGATACCGAAGTCACTCACCTCACACAAGATCAAATTATGTGAAACTGAGTCTGTACGCACGAATGGTACCAAGCTTTTACGACAGATTTCGAACATGTTACAACACACACTCTTCTTTTTACTAAGCTCAATTTCCTTATGTGTACTCAAAACATCTAACCCCCCAAAATCGTCGGATGTTGAGGATTCTACACTGAACAAATGAATGATTTCATTCTTCTATCCTAGAATCACTTTACACTTTCGTTGCGAATCTGGAGGTGGATACTTATGCAATTTGCTTTTTTGTTTCTTTCTTTCAAAAGTCTTCCCGCACAGAATGGCCCTAATAGCAAGTACAATGGCATTAGACGCCTGATACTGATAGCAATGCAAGTCTGTTTTTGAGACCAAACCTTTTTCTATCTGAGTGTGAATGTGAATGCAATAAATCAAACGTCATAAGTGTATGCCACCCCACCCAATACAAGCATTGTCAAGAGTGCAGGGTTGTCATCTTGTTAGGGTTTGATACACAATCACGAATACTCGAGAATCACACACTCTCATGAGTCTTCCAAAATCATATCTAGGAGATGGTTGTGAATCATCAACCATCTTCTGCATCACATCTTCTTATTCACTCTATCAAAGATGGCTTTGATCTTGCTCATATTAAATTATCCTAGACATCTTATTCCTTGATCTCTTTTCTTTTTCTCTGAATGTACAACTAACATCAAATTCCATAACTCATGATAAGGTTATCCCTTTTTTTTAGGAACAATAACAAAACAATAGCACAGATAACGACAGCAACACTCATATTCGCCTGAGTTTAACCCATATCGCTACCCCTCTAACAAAACTATGTGTATCATACGTCCTTTTAGATATGGGTGCTGCGACCGTACCTACTTCGACATTACCAGAATTCCCAGCAGTTGCCCCAGCAGATGGCCCTACGAGAAATGTCCCGAAGAATTCTGTATAGTGTATGGCTCTATACTCAAAGATGACAGGCAGTTGTCTGATGACACATGCTGGAGATGTAGAGCAATGACAGAAGGGCTTGACGGGGAGAGATACGAAGCTCAAAGACCTCCCATCGACAACGCGTTCGTAGTTGAGGGCTTGGAGAACTGTAGCCCTGATGGACGACAAAAGAGAGCTGAGCATGCTGGGAACTGTTGGTTTTGCGGTGCTAGCAGTGACGGGGCTAGGGACTGCAAGGCTTGTGACGGTACTGGGTGTGCACATAAAGGAAAGAAGAGGTTTGTCGAAGATACTCCTGAGGGCCCGGCCAAGAAAAAGCGTCACACTTCTGTCTCAGTTGCTGGAAGAGGGATTTCAAAACCCAAAAGAGGTAGACCACCGGGAGGTAAGAAGAAATTGGGAGTTATCAAGGAAGAGGGCCATATGAAATTAACTGCGCCGCCGTTTATGAGTGGTGATAATACATTTCAGCAAAGAGAATTTCAACCCAATACTCCAGAACCTTCATACGCCAGCTATCCTTGGGAACCTTCTGAACATCATGGAGATACTACCTTGCCCAGCTATGGTATGAATGTTGACGATGAGCCCTTCCCAGACCCATCTGACGCCATGGATTCATATACATCAAACCACACATCTCTCTATCAATATGGCGCCATGGAAGATTACACAGTGAATCCTCAACAAGTGGAGTACTCCACCCTGGCGCATCAAGGTAATCTCCACCCCTCCATCGAATTCGATCACGAAAGGTCACATGGTGAATCCCAAATTGGCGACGTCGGTGGAGGAGTGAGGTCCGATCAACAACCAAATCTGGGCCCCTCTGAGGTATGTTTTAAATTCGATCTAGAATGACCATATATGAAGAGATACTGACTAGAAATCTTGGAACAGAACCAGTTTGAGCATTTCTCCAACAACATGCAGAATAGTCAAGATGCGCGCTATTTGAGTCATAGTCATGCATATGATTGGTTGAATTATCGGGAAGATTTGCTATATCCTCCACCTCGGGATGCAAACAATACTTTCGCGCCAGCGCTTCATGATACACAGTCAGACCCAGTTGCACCGACTGCTCAAATGACTATAGATCGATTTACTCCCCAACCACGTTATTTGCCCAGTCCTACTTTATCGGTAGCCCATATCGATCAGCATGCTCCTCAGAATACTTCCCCGGGAGTTTCGGCTCCGATTTTGACTACGACTGCGACTGCAACTTCAGCTGTAGCAGCCAATACATTTACTATTGCTCCTGCTAATCCTATTTCTGCGTCACGCCTTGCTACTCCTCCATAAAGGATTAATATTATTGCCTAGTATTCTTATCCACCCACCACCATATATGTACATACGATTTTGACAACATTCATACTATACTTTCCATAGTTCAGGGCAACTCTGTGTCTTGTTACAGGGCATGATCGATACACCCCCCTCCTCTCTTCTTCTCTTCTTTCTATCTTTCTTTGGTTTTCCTTGGGTGTCGATATTTTCAACCTTTTTTCTTCCTTTTTTCTTCCTTTTCTTTTTATGATATTTGGTAACGGATGGATCGACCTAGATTTGTTACGATGATATAGATCGGGATGAATCTGTACTATGAGATAGTTCTTGTATGATTGAATTAGGCGAAAGTGTGCGAGCTCGTGGGATTATATCGTAGTCGCTAGTAATGGAAAGGGGTGGCTGGTGAGATCGATGGTGGTTGTTGATATGTGAAATGAAGGGCATGCTGGTGGAATTTAACGACTTCGTTCATATGTGGAAGGGAACACGTGCTGGAGATCTGATTTGTATATATTCCTGGCTTAGGTAGGAAGCATGTTGCCTATATATCAATCAATGAGTATATAGCACGTGAAAAGTCTTTCGAGAAGAATATTATGGTTATGATAAGTAATTGACTTTCCCGCGGCTCCATTGTTGGCCGTACTAAGCATATACTTCGTACGATCGTTATGTGAGACTTTCACATGGTTCAAGAAGTGCTGAGGCATTGGCTCTCCTCAGAATGTACACTAATGCGTATGAGAGTATGGCCGAATTTCCTAGATATATGGATATATTTAATCCTCATGAATGTATGTTCTACAGCGTGGACATATGCCCCGTATGCCCTTTCTGATAATAGTATATCCTCTCATATACCTTTCCATACGAAACAGATAGTAATGCCATCTAGACGGCTCTATGCTGTGGTATCAATGACAAAGTCTTTGCCTCTTGAAGACGCTGCTCGGGTACCTAATGTCATCGATATTCGGTCTTGGATATCCTTCGTTCTCCCACCAAAAAATAAATCTCACCCTTTCACTTCTTCTCCTCTCCTTGTGGAACAGTAGCAGCAGTAGTCCCCATCTTTCTTTTCTTCGCCTTGAGCTTCTCCTTAGCCTTGCTCCTATCTCTCTTCTTAAGCGCACTCATGCCACCTTTACATATTTCTGCATATCTAGCGAAGAAAGATTCCAATTGATCTGGCTGTACAATGGTAGATAGTTTTATCTTTTCCGCACGTTTGACCTTGCCTTTACTATTAGTGGCGCGGATAAGGAGTGGCATAGGTGCATCGCGTGCGAGATTAGGGAATTGGGCAGCGAGGATCTCGGTGAGGTCATCCGTGGGTGCGTTGGCGTCGGGAGGTGACGCTACAGCTATGGAAGAGTTGGAGGTGGTGTCGTAGCTAACTGGGAGAGTAGTTAGAATCAATTGTCGATTCAAGTAGAGAGAGAGGGCTCTCGCAGAATAGGAAGTGGATGTCGCAGCACTTACAGCATTTCTGAGTTAAGGTAATAGATCCATGGTCTTTTTCCCTTCTGGAATCAAAGAGAGGAGTGAGTTTTGAGAAAAACTATTTGCGCCAAAGAAGTTAACTATTTGTCTGAGAAAGAAGAGAGCACTACTGGAAATAAATGAATCTGAATATAACAGAACATACCTCATCATTACTTAAATGTGACACCATCTTGGAAATTGCTCTCTGATGATGCTTGTTCCAAATGTTCAAGCTGTGATTGATTAATGATTGTGGGGTGGTGAAATGTCTGGGGTTCTAGAACCAGGCGAGGCTAAGAGCGAGGCTGATGAATTTAGACAAGGCTAACCTTACTAGCAGTTGGAGAAGAAAAAAAAGTTCTTATCGGTAAGGTTATCTGAAGCTCTTCGGATCTTTTCTGTAGTTTTTGGAAATTTCATCATCTATTGCAATTATAATTTAAACATCCATTGTTTGTTTGAAGATAGAGATTGAATCTTAAGATTTGAATGAGATCTTTGGCTTTACAATTCCTTGTCTAAAAATGGCACCACCAAAATCCAAAGCTCCAAAACTACCAAATAGTCTTCTTCAGCAATTAGGAGTTGATGGTAAATATTAGGCACAGACGATATATCTTCATATGCTTACCCTTCTTTGCAGATGGCGGTGGAAATGGAGGCCGAGGCCGTAGACGTCCCGGACGTAAGGAACTTCGGAAAGCAGAAAGACAGGAGAAGAAACAGAGTAGATCTCAATCCTCTAGACCTCCTCCACAAAAGCGCTTGAAGTCGCAACATGTCAGGCATAATGACGAAGATGATGACGAAGATGATGACGACGAAGGAGACGAGGATATCGAGCCATTGAATGAGAGAGTTATACCCGAGAAAACAAAAGATGAAGGCTCAAAACCAAAATCTATATTGAAAACCACAAAGAAAGCGGACCCTCCACGAGCGAAGGCATCCGGTAAGGATGATGCGGTTCCGGAATCAAGGATCGGAAAGAATATTTCGAAAGCCGTCAGAGATAAATTAGCAGAGGATGATGATGAGATTGCTGCTCTAGAAAAGAAGCTGGGATTGAAGGGAAAGAAAAAAGGCCTGCCGAAGTCATTCCAGGAAGATGGGCTAGATGAACTCTTAGGTGATCTAGACGCTTTAGATGACAGCGAAGATGAAGAAGTTCAACAAAAAAAAAGAGGAAAGGCGGAAGCGAATGATTGGCTTGAACGCAAGAGAGCAGAAGCCCGGAAGCGTGCGAGGGGCAATGAGAACTCCGAGGACGAAGAAGATGACTCCGAGGATGATGAGGATGATGAGGATGATGAGGATGATGAGGATGATAAGGATGACGACATTCTGGATGAAGATGAGGATGACGATGAGGCGTCTGACATGTCAATGGATGAACCTGATTTCTTAGGTAGTGATTCTGGTGAAAATGATAGTGATCTTGGAGATGAGGATATGGCCGATGACGACTTTGAAGGCTTTGGATCTGGAAATGATGAAGAAGTTGCTCCAAAGCCAAAAGTTCGCGAAAATCCTTATGTGGCGCCTGTGGCTTCGACAGCAACTCCGTCTGGAAAATATATCCCACCTTCATTACGGAAGGCATCTTCTTCGGATTCTGAGGATTTAGTGCGCCTGCGACGACAAACTCAAGGTCTGGTTAACAGATTGACAGAAGCCAATCTGATCTCCCTCCTTGGGGAGATAGAAAAATTATATCGGGTCAATCCTCGTCAACATATGACTTCCACACTCATTGATTTGCTCCTGACTTCCGTATGCGAGCCAACGACTTTACCGGATACTCTTATCATTCTTCCTGCTGGATTCGTATCTGCAATCTATAAGATTATTGGAACAGATTTTGGTGCTCAGGTAATTCAAAGAGTAGTTGAACTCTTTGACGAGCACTATGCGCGTTCAACATCAATGAGCCCGGACTCAGCATCTATCCCCGACAGCAAGGAGACAACCAACCTAATAGCTCTGCTTTCAGAATTATACAACTTTCAAGTAGTAGGAAGTAGTCTCATTTTCGATTACATCAAACTCTTTTTAGATACTCTATCTGAAATGAATGCCGAGCTTTTGTTGAAGATTGTACGCATTTCGGGCCCCCAACTGCGACAAGATGATCCTTCGTCATTGAAAGACATTGTTACTATGCTTCGACCAGCTGTCCAAAAAGCGGGCGGGGAAGAGAAGTTATCTGTGAGGACAAAATTCATGATCGAAACCATCAATGATTTGAAAAACAATAAAATGAAAACTGGTGCTGTCGCTTCCGCTGTCACTTCAGAGCATACAATTAGGATGAAGAAGACACTCGGAACACTAAACACTCGAAGTATAAAAGGTAGCGAGCCACTAAGAATTGGGCTCAAGGATATCAGAGATTCGGATAAAAAGGGGAAATGGTGGTTGGTTGGCGCTAGTTGGGCAGGAAATGCTGAAGACGATGAAGAGCCCACTACAAAAGCCAAGAACGCCAGGGAAGTTCAGGAGGTAGAGACAGGAACATCCGATCTTGTCCAGCTTGCTAGAGAGCAACGTATGAACACGGACATTCGTCGAGCTGTATTCATTACCATCATGTCCGCCTCGGATTATCAAGACGCATATCAACGGCTGATGAAGCTAAAATTAAAAAAGGTACAGGAGCTTGAGATACCAAAGGTACTAATACAATGTTCTGGTGCTGAAAAGATGTACAACCCATACTACACATTAATAGCAAAGAGATTATGTGGTGATAGGAAACTCAAGATGGCATTTCAATTCAGTCTGTGGGACCTTTTCAAGAAGATGGGCGAGACTAATGATGATGATGATGACGATTTTGAAGAGGATACAGAATTGGATACAAGACATATCGTCAACCTAGCCAAGATGTTTGGTACGTTAATGGCTGAAGGTGGACTTGGGCTTAACGTTCTTAAGAATTTGAACCTTAGCTATTTGCAGGCTAAGACGAAAACCTTCTGTGAGGTTCTTTTCATCACCATTCTGCTTCAAACCCAGAAAGCATCTAAGGAAGGTCGAGATGAGAAGACAATTGCAAATCTCTTCTCGAGGGTGAAGGATACGCCTCAGATGATAACTGGACTACAGTACTTTTTGAAAAAGGTAGTTGGGAAGACGGACATAGCAGGTGGGAAAGTTGAAAAGGATACTGTTAAATGGGGTTGTAAGGTTGCAGGAGATACACTTCAAGATTTGCTCAAGTAGATACCCATGAATAGTGAAGTGAGGTCATTTTAGAGGTTGAAAAGGATTCATTTAATTCTCATGAACATCTGCTGCATGACAGTGAATATACCCCTTAATTTGCTTGAACTACCTAGGTATGCTTCTCACCATTGTGAAGGATGATAAGTGTCTATTGAACCGAAACAAACCTTACAAGTTTCAGATTAGCCTTCCGGAGGGTCGTTCTAGCTGATCCAACCAAGCGACTCCGGGAACTCGCGGTTCCAAGAAGATGCGTCACGTGATTATCGGGATAGCGAGTCCGCTTCGTCCCGGTTCACTAAATAAACGGCGGCGACCTTAAAACTTGTTGAACACTACAACAATACCCTTCATACAAAATGCTTCGCAGTTTATTAGTACCCAGGGCGGCCGTAAGGTCTGCTTTCAGACAACAATCCTCGTAAGTGTAACTGCCGGATTTCAATTCATGTTTAAAGTTTTCTGTACTAACTTTTTCTCTTCATCAGCCTTCCCAAAATAGTCGCCCCTTCAGGAATTGTAAACCAATCGCGAAGAGGATACGCAACTGAAGCTGGTCAGTAGATCTAATCGATTGTTATGAGGTGGAGAAGACTGACATGCAGAAGAGGAGCAGGACTTGGTGGTCATCGGAGGTGGTGTTGCCGGATATGTCGCCGCTATCAAAGCTGGTCAAGAGGGTTTGAAAGTACGCTTTGCTTGTCAGGAGGGAATTTTCTGCAGAATTTTAACATTATTCGCAGGTAACCTGTATAGAAAAGCGTGGAACTCTCGGAGGAACATGTTTGAATGTCGGCTGCATCCCCTCGAAAGCTCTGCTCAACAATTCGCATCTCTATCATCAAATTTTACATGACACCAAAGCTCGAGGTATCGAAGTTGGAGATGTCAAACTTAACTTGCAACAAATGATGAAGTCAAAAGACACTGCGGTTGCTGGCCTTACAAAGGGTGTTGAATTTTTGTTCAAGAAAAACAATGTCACATACGTCAAGGGTACTGCCACATTCACTGGCGAGCATGAAGTCAAGGTCAACCTTTCAGAGAGCGGAGAGGAGACTATTGTTGGAAAGAATATTCTTATCGCAACTGGTAGTGAAGCTACACCATTCCCAGGCCTTGAAGTTGACGAGAAGAGAATCATCACTAGCACCGGAGCTCTTGCGCTTGAGAAGGTTCCCGAGAGCATGGTCGTCATTGGTGGAGGTATCATCGGTCTTGAGATGAGCTCTGTCTGGTCAAGACTTGGCACAAAGGTTACAGTTGTTGAATTCTTACCTCAAATTGGTGGACCTGGAATGGATGCGGAAATCGCAAAATCATCGCAAAAGATCCTCAAGAAGCAAGGTATCGACTTCAAGCTCAACACTAAGGTCATGGGCGGTGATGTTAGTGGTGAGAAGGTCAAGCTTAGCGTTGAGGCTGCAAAGGGTGGCAAGGAAGAAACTGTAAGCTTAAATCACTGAACACGGCATATGCAATGCTAACACTTTGTATAGCTTGAGGCAGATGTCGTACTTGTTGCTATTGGACGACGCCCATACACCGCTGGTCTTGGATTAGAGAACATTGGTCTTGAGACCGATGATAAGGGAAGATTGGTCATTGACTCGGAATACCGAACCAAGCTGCCACACATCCGCGTTGTAGGTGACTGCACTTTTGGACCTATGCTTGCCCACAAGGCCGAGGAAGAGGCTGTTGCAGTTGTCGAATACATCAAGAAGGGATACGGCCACGTCAACTATGCTGCTATTCCATCTGTTATGTACACACATCCCGAAGTCGCATGGGTTGGCCAGAACGAGCAGGAGCTTAAGGCTGCTGGAACTAAATACAAGATCGGCACATTCCCATTCTCAGCAAACTCAAGAGCGAAGACCAACTTGGACACCGAAGGTTTGGTGAAGATGCTTGCCGATGCCGAGACCGATAGAATCCTTGGTGTTCACATTATCGGACCAAATGCTGGAGAGATGATTGCGGAAGCTACATTGGCTATTGAATACGGTGCATCAAGTGAGGATATCGGACGCACGTGTCACGCACACCCCACATTGGCGGAAGCATTTAAGGAGGCTGCCATGGCTACCTATGGCAAGGCTGTCCATTATTAGGAGAATGTTAACGATGATGGAGCGTGATTTGGTAATGAATGGTGCGAGCATGAGCATGAGAACTGAATGTGTGATTCGTGTAAGATATGGTTACATAAAGCATGTGCGGTACTCATTGATAACCTTTGAAACCTAGAATTTTCTCAATCGTTCTCGGCCAACTCCTTGTAAACTGTGATTTTCCTGAATTTCATTTCGAATCCAAATAAAAACGATATTCAATGATAGCTTACTCAACAAAAAGTATCACAAGACTAAAAACAAAAGCCGAATCCTACAGTCGATATCCAAGCCTATTGTTTCGTAGCCCATATCTTCCACCATGATTCCTCATATCTCTTACTTCTCTCATATCTCTTATTCCACCTATGCCACCAAGGCCACCAATGCCGCCCAGGCTGCTCATACCTAACCCACTCAAGCCACCTATAGCACTTAAACACGACCCGGAACCGAGTAACCCAACATCTCGACATGGATTTCGTCCTAGTCTACTGCTAGGCATATGCGTATACCTTTCCGTACTTTGTCTATGTATTGTTTAGTTAGCATGTTTGTTGTGGCGTCTTCTATTTGTATATCTTTTCTCTATACAAGTACTTGGTATGAGCTTACAATTGTTGCGCAAGGGGCTCGATGTTCATATTTGAATATCTCGCACCAGCACCAGCACCCGTATATGCTCTCTGGGTAAGAGCCGAGAAATTCAAACCCCCATCGCAATGCGGGCATTCGCAAGTGGGGTAGTTTATATACATATCTTGCATCTGGGCCTGGGCTTGTGATTGGGCTTGGAGGGCGTAGTATTGAGCTTCGAGACAGGTGCGGCAGAAGTGGGCGCCGGTTCGCGGATCGTCTTCGCAGGATTGGCAGTCGGGGTGGATTTGAGTGTTGGGGGGGAGATGGGAGCGTGGGATGATGAGCGCTTGTGGGAGGGTGGCTTGGAGGCGGTGGGGCGATTGGAGGTAGATGGGGTCGGCGTAAGGGTCCAATTGGCGAAAGACGTTGGGGTTGTATTTGCGGAGGCACGTGGTGAGATTCATTTTGGGTGATTGAGGGGGAATATGATTTGGGATGGAAGGCTTCTGGGGTTTGAGGTGCTTGAGTGGTTGATGGGTTTATAGAAGTGTGATAAGGTTCTTGATCCTTTTCGGATTCGGGGGATGAGATGGATATCCAAGGAGTGTTTTATACTTGGGGAAAGATAGATATACCCTCGCTGTGAAACGAGGAGTTTTTGCCCAAGAGAATGAGGCTTACAAACATGTGCAACCCCGGAAATATTAGGAGATAACGAGAAAATCCCATATCGTGGCTCTATATTGTATTTGCAAATATCATTTCTTGACAATGCAAGATTTTCAGGCATACTTGAAGTTACCCAAAGACTAAGAGTTTCAAGCAAACACACTTTGTCCTCTCGCAGTGTGCAATGCCACTTCCGAGCAACACAGCGATTGGCCTTCTGGGAAGCAGTGATTGCTGGATTTGACTGGATAAGTGGATCATGACGGTCTCAAGCTCACTTGGACCTAGAAATGCTTCTGCCGCCTTGGAACGCGAGGATTGACCTTGGTGTGCAAATATGGGAAAGATTTGAGCCTCGGCTTAGGTTCGCAAGCACAAGTACAATCACGAGGGGCTGTACTTGGAACTAGATATCATTGAGATGATCATAATGATTGTTGCATATTTCCAACGAACAGGGTTGCCTAGAGGTGGTATAACATATACATCCAAAACAAGCATGACACCGGGCGATCCAAAAATATCGACAAGCAAATTATTCTAGCTGATCTACTAGAGTACAACTGAGATATGAAGTAATCCTAGAAACTTCTGAAGTTCTTGTATGTAACGCAAGTTTTTCAGCGTACTATAGGAGGTCACAATGAGTTCCACCTCGGCCAAGAAGAAAAAAAGCTCTAGAAGAGATCGTCCCATTATCGTATATGAGGTATTTGCGTTGGGCATTCAAAGGTAATCAAATCTCATTATAGGCTATCACCACTGCCATCACCGTCTTCAATATCCCCGACACTTGTTCGATGTTGAAGTCTCTCACAATTGGTTGAAATCACTGTGAGCTTGGCGTATGGAGATAATTACGATTGTTTGCACCAGTTCCGAACCAGACCCTACCTGCTCAGCCCACACCATGGCGAGGGTATATGGGGATAATGAGGTGACGGATCATCAAACAGCGTGTTTTTGAGCTGCCTGGCAGGTTGTTCTAGACTCTTTAAGTCACTATGCATGTACTATCATCTGATCTGAGACAAATGACACTTATCGTGGTTATCGTGATATCGATATGATATGATATGAACTCAATTCGCAAAGAATCCATGAATAACTCTTCCCTTCCCTTTGGATAGATAGTTGGATGGAAAGACAGAAACGTTTACTGTATTAGAGTTGAGAACTTTCCAAGGTTGATATTGATATTGAGACCTAGCTATAGGTACCTAGGTAGGTATGTGTAGGCACTCGAAAACTGCAGGCGAGGAGAGTAGCTAGTCTTGAATGGATGACTAAGCAATGACTAAGCGCACTACGTTAACTCTCCTCAAGCCCCATAAAAACACGAGGTTAAATCTCACCCCGCCACTGGCTCAGGGGACTTTCAAGGTTCCCATAGACACCGCCATTAGTAGTATCTCATTCCTTACTAGTGCCTGATGAGTTATTCGAGTACGAAAGTATCAGACTTGGTACTCTTTTATTGACTTTCGGTCCAAAGTATAAACAAAAACAAAATTATCGAATGATTCCAAGGTCCCCACAACGATCTGTACGTTCTCTTGTGTGAAGTATCAATCAATTTATCCTTCGCTTTTCACATTCATTCATTCAGTCGTTACGGTTGCAACTTACAGTCTTTCTTTTTTGTGCTGTTGCTTCTTATCTACCCACCTATCCATCGTACGAAGACAATCATTCGACAATGTCTTCCTTGAAGACCGTGGCGGCATCCAAGGAAAAGATTCTATCTCGAAGACAAGTCGAAGGTCTTATTGCAGATGGTAGGGCCATCATTATTGTTGACCAAGCCGTACTGAAAGTCGATGCTTGGATGAGATACCACCCTGGAGGAGACAAGGCCATTAAACATATGATAGGTAGAGATGCAACCGATGAAGTAAATGCGTAAGTTAAGAACCAGCAATCCGCTCTCGCACAATCACTCAGACTAACAGTTCCTCTATAGCCTTCACTCGGCAGATACGAGAGCTCTTATGGGAAGGTATCAGATTGGTAGAATAGAAGGTCGCTGGAAGAATTTCGTGCCACCGATACAATACGGAAAGTTTCGAAGCTATGTCGATGGCATGTCAGACGATTCCGAAGAAGATGAGAGTATTTTCGATGAAAAAACAAGCTCTGAAACATCAAGACTTCCCACGCCTACATTTGATGAAGATAGCCAAGGGGTACGCAGAAGAGGGCTCTCCAGAGATGATCGTCCTGTGTCCTCCGCTTCTTCCACATCCTCTGCCCCTGACCTGGACGATGGGATGGCCCACTTCGATGCCTTGACTCGAGAACAGATTGATTTAGATCATGCTAAATATCCCTCTCTGGATCCGGATACACAAGAAGAAGTTGTTCAAAAGTACCGTCTGTTGGACGAGAGAATGCGTGCGGAAGGTCTGTACGATTGCAACTATAGTGCATACGCCATTGAATGCTGTCGATATACTTTCTTTGCCTCCATGGCATTTATATGCCTGAAGTGGGGCTGGTATGGGACAAGTGGACTGTTCCTTGGTTGCTTATGGCATCAATTGGTGTTCACAGTGCATGATGCAGGTCATATGGGTATCACTCATAACTTCACAATTGACTCCATCATTGGTATTGGGCTTGCTGACTTCATTGGTGGTCTATCACTTGGATGGTGGAAACGCAATCATAATGTCCATCATATTGTGACAAATTCACCCGAGCATGATCCAGATATTCAACATATTCCCTTCTTCGCCGTTACCCACAGATACTTGGATTCTCTAACCTCGACCTTTTATGAAAAATGCCTGACATATGATGCATTCGCGAAGTTTTTACTTCCGTACCAATCATACTACTACTACGTAGTCCTCTGCTTTGGCCGATTCAACCTCTACCGCCTTTCCTGGGAATATCTTCTTCGAGGCCTCGGGCCAAGGAAAGGCCCTGCATGGTGGCAGCGGTGGCTAGAAATTGCTGGCCAAATTTTCTTCTGGACATGGTTTGGTTATGGGGTAGTTTACAAAAGTATTCCAACGAATGGTGCTAGGGTTGCTTTTGTCTTGATTAGCCATGTGGTTACTATGCCGGTTCATGCCCAGATCACTCTCTCGCATTTCTCTATGAGCACATCAGAGCTTGGGCCACATGAGTCTTTTCCACAGAAGATGCTCCGCACGACCATGGATATTGATTGTCCACAGTGGCTGGACTTCTTTCATGGTGGTCTTCAATTTCAAGCTATTCATCACCTTTTCCCTCGGATGCCCAGACATAACCTTCGCCGCGCCCAGAAGCTTGTATTAGAATTCTGCAATGATGTGGGCATCCCCTATGCGCTCTACGGATTCGTGGATGGCAACAAAGATGTTATTGGCAGGCTGGAGGAGGTTGGCAGGCAAGCTGCAATCCTTGCTAAATGTCAAAAGAGTATAGTAGAGAAGGACGATGTTCTCCATGGTCACTAGATACGTCCCAGAGTCGTTGCAATAGAAATTCGTTATTTGTTACAATATGACTCGTCTGATCACAAGAAGCGGTGAATTAAAATCCTGACACTGCCTTTCTCTACATTTCTATATTGCTCAGGGATGTAGGGTCCCGTTTCTCGAATATGCACCCAGTCATTGTCAAACATTTCGCAACGACCCTGCCTACTGCACTCGATTGTTGGCACGGCTTTTAGTATCATTCCATTGCACCACCACAGACTATGGTTATTCCGTCGATCATCTGTATCAGGCCATTATTATGATCGCTTATCGCAACATTTTTTCCTTCCCAGACACTCGGTCCGAATCTTTACAGAATTATATAGCATGGCAATCAACTCGGAATTTCTTGAATTGCTTCCTGGATACAGGTGAGGACTTAAGTGCGCAGACGGGAACGAGCCCGAAATGATCAACTTGGGGAGCAGACCCATGTCTAGTGCTCCATTGCCTGCATTCAGTGGCAACGGGAGACCGTGGAGCTACTGCTTTCTATGCATCCACCCGCTCAAGTGATGTGTGACGAGTACGTTCAAACAAAAAACACAAACAAATGCCAGTCTTGTAAGAAATATATTACAAATCAGGCATTTGCAAGGTTTACTAGGTCAAGCATATCCATGTGCTTCAAGGCTACCACACAAATTAGACGGAGACCAGACATGGAGTCTCGGGGCTATTCTGTTTTCGAATGTCAAAGATTTATACAAGGCTTTCAGCCGTTTTTTATAAGAATCTATCAATAATTCCATGTAAAAGTATATATATCTCTCTTTCGATGCCGTCAAATCATCAAATTTTGAGTCATCCAAATTTACAGCATACATTACAAAACCTATGAATATATTCACTGCCGCCCGCAGATCATATATCGAAATAAACCTCCTCACAGAAATCCAAGATGGGCACTCGTCTTATGACCCCGGAGGCTGCTCGTCGTGTTGCAAGGGCACACCCTGGAGTAAGTTTGTTTGCTTGAGCTTCACCAAGCTGGGAATAAGACTAAGCATTATTCAGTCGGGATTCGCGAGAAGATCTGCTTGAGCAAGCCACAATAACAGCCAACATGACGCTCAGTCTCAGGCTGCACGGGATAAGGAGGAGCAGTCTCAGAATCGGGGGAGCGGTTATGGAACTATAGCTACTCATGCAGATCAATCTTCTGCAGCCTCTACAGACAGTGGACAAAAGCAAATAGCTGGGGAAGATCAGTGTTCGCATGGTACCCCTGAAAACCTTTGTGCTCATCATGCAAACAGTTGGGCCTGGTAGCGTAGTTTAGGAGGCGAATGTTGAATGCTGTCTGATGTTCGTTAAGGAGAGAATCGAACGCCTTGGATTGGATTGTTTGAACATGCCATCATGACTTTGCTTCTCGTCCAAGGAATTTCCCTGATCTCAGAACACGTACTGCCTCTTAACTCTTTTATTCTTTTTGGTAGATGGCCAATTGATAGGAGATATGGGAGTTGAGATATCCCCGTGCTTATGCAGTTCAGGCGATGACATTTGCAACATTCAATACAACAGAAGAGGTAAAGAACAGAGTAAATACCGCCTGAGCTCTTTATTCCAATACTTGATGCTTCCAGTGTGATGATATCGATGATACAAGTATACTACCTCATGAAATCACCATCATACTAAGATGAACGATGCCCTCACATCAAATAAAATCCTTATTTAATTCATCACTCATCCAATTTGACTCTGGCCAAGGCTGGGTATCTCCCCCAAAACACACTCCGATTAAGTTGACAATCTTCCCTTCCTTTCTTCTTCTTCATCATCATCAAACAATCACGTGTATGCTGTGATGAATTTCCATACGCTTCCGGCCATTTTCACTGGTCATAGATGGATGGATCCTGACATATTTTTGCAACCATGGATAGATATAATGGGCTAAGTTGGATTAGGTTGGACTAAGTTAGACTAAGGTAGACTAACCTGGAAGGTGGTGACATTACATAATCAGACAACAACCGCAATTATTGAGTCCATGATTATTCTTTTGACCTCTTATCAAAGAACAAGAAAATAAGTAAATTTTAAGTAAAATCATTATGTAAACAATACATATATGTATATATATATTTTGTCAAAATTCCCTCTTGTTTCATTCTTATTATCGTAATTAACCTTAAATTGTTATTAACCTTAAATTATTATTATCATTATAAAATATATGATTTGTCATCATATATTATAAAGGCTCGCTCGTCTTTTGATTGGGCAACCTTAAAAGAAGGGAAGATCACGGATCCCTCATCATCATCAAGCTTTCCTGCCTCGCCGGTACCAGCTTTAGATCCACAACCACAGCCTTGAGCAAACAACCGGAACGAACTCTTTCTCACTCCTTCACCCTTTCACACCTTCACACCGCAAAGACAATACATTTCCAATACAACCATATACACACTCACATCCAACTCATTATCTAGAGTGAAATACTTGGTTGCCTCGAGGTAAATCTGTTATTGATTGCATTTCGTTCTCGTTCGTGAATACATACATACAACTTTTACGGTCTCCCATTCACTCACTCATGTGATTCCCCCATTCCAACTGGTTATCCACCTACTCTACCCACTTTCTTCACCATTCTACTTTGCTTTGCTTTGCTTTCCAATCCATGGATATGAGAAGGAAAACCTAAGGAGTGTTGTCATCTGAGCAAAGTATTCTCAGGTAACATGAACTTTTGACGGCGAGGTGGATAATAACTCAAGAAAGATGGATCAAAGTATACAACGTGCTCTGAATGATAAGCTTTACGACAAACGGAAAGTCGGTGCGTTAGAGTAAGCTTTGATATCATCTCTTTCGTAGCCTTCCTTGATAATCCTACTTGTAACAATATATTAACGGAGATCTACAGTCTTGAAAGGGTCATTCGTGATCTTACTGCAGCCAAGGAGTTTGATAGGATCAAAAAAATCATCCAACAACTGTGCAACGATTATGCTTACGCCGTTCATCAACCGCATGCCAGAAATGGTGGTCTTATTGGTCTCGCTGCTGCTGCTATTGCATTAGGCCCGGTATGGTACAAGCTCTTGCTGGATGTACATGCTTCAAACTGATATGTTTTACAGGACCTCGCAAGATATCTTGACGAGATTGTACCACCAGTTCTTGCCTGCTTTACAGATCAAGATGCTCGAGTAAGGTACTATGCATGCGAAAGTATGTACAACATTGCCAAAGTGGCCAAAGGTGAAGTTTTGCCTTATTTCAATGACATATTCGACGCTCTATGCAAGGCAAGTCAAAGTAAAAAAAACCCGCCAGATCGATTTTCGAACTAATGGCCGAACAGCTAGGAGCAGACTCTGAACTTTCCGTAAAAAATGGCGCAGAACTTCTGGATCGTTTGATAAAAGACATAGTTTCCGAATCTGCAGCTACATATGTATCAATTCTTCATACTTCTGATGATTCCGCATCAGAATCTAATAAAGAACCCCTTGAGGATTCCGAAGATCTTCCTACAGCTTTCTCCCTCGCCCGCTTCATTCCTTTACTAAAAGAGCGGATTTACGTGATCAATCCATTCACTCGTACTTTTCTCGTGGGTTGGATAACTTTACTAGATTCTATACCGGACTTGGAACTTGTTTCATTCCTCCCCGAATTTCTCGGAGGACTATTTAAGTTCTTGAGTGATCCGAATCGTGATGTTCACGTGGCTACTCAAGGTGCAATCGAGAGATTTCTCAGCGAAATAAAGCGAATATCACGTATCAAGAAGGGAATCGAAGAAAGTCGAAAATCTCGCAGTGACACTAAACGAAAACGGTCGGGCTCTATGGATAGCGAAGGCTCGCTCGCACCAGATGCAGACGACGACTCACAGATGGATTTAGATGACAAAGATGTTAGCAGTGATGATGACTGGGTTCCTGGTCAGGATGTTCACGTAAACCACAAAGAGATTCTTGAGATTCTTACGGCAAACTTGGATACTCCATTGGGTAAGAACATTGTATCGGAGCTTTTGGCCAAACCAGCTAACATCCAATAGAAGAGGATAGCTTACTTGAATCACTAAGATGGATTGTTGAATTCCTCGACATTTGCCCTGAAGAAGTTCTTCCATTTGCCCCAAAGGTATTGGCTCATCTGCTTCCAGCTATGGCTAGTGGGGTGGAAACGATTCGACAAGCCGCAGCACGAGTCAACACATCTCTAATGGCTTATGTTGTGTCACTGTCGGATGAAGGTACTGCTTCGGAGATTCCGTCGTCGGCTCCTTCCAGGTTCATCCCAATGAAAGAGCCCAATTCCAACGAACGAAGAGAATCGTCGGCCACAAATCGTGGCTCCTTGTCAGGGTCTCGTGAACTTGACAAAAGAGAGATAGAAGTTCAAACCCCCCCACTCCCCTCAAGCAAAGCACAAACGCCCACGCCGCCATACCAAACACATGTAGATTTAGATTATGCAGCAGCGGTCAGTTCGCTAACGTTACTGTTTCTAAACGACCACGAAATCACTAGAGTTGAAGCTCTAAATTGGTTACTTATGCTACACAGAAAAGCACCTAAAAAGCTCCTTGCTTTCAATGATGGCATATTCCCAGCCCTTCTTAAAACACTATCTGATCCATCCGAAGCCGTGGTCACCAAAGATCTCCAAATGTTATCTCAAATATCGAGAAATAGTGATGACGACTACTTTACTTCTTTCATGGTAAACTTGCTTCAACTATTTTCTACTGATAGAAAGCTACTCGAAACTCGAGGCAACTTGATCATTCGGCAGTTGTGCATTAATCTAAGTGCAGAACGGATCTATCGAACTCTTGCGGATTGTATAGAAAAGGAAGAAGACGTCGAATTTGCAAGCATTATGGTGCAGAATTTGAATAACAACCTCATAACTGCCCCAGAATTATCAGATCTTAGAAAGAGGCTCCGAAACATTGAAAACAAGGCTCGTGATCTCACGTCCATGTGAACCATCATCTGCTAATTCTTGCATAGGACGGGCAAGCTTTCTTCGTTGCGTTGTTCAGGTCGTGGTGTTACAATGCTGTAGCTACATTCTCACTATGTCTTTTAGGTCAAGCTTATGAGCAAGCATATAATCTTCTCCAGATATTGTATGCATGAGCGGTCCTCGTTTGAAACTGCGCTAATATTAATAGTGCTGAACTCGAAATGACAGTCAATATGCTCATTCAAATCGATAAACTGGTACAATTATTAGAATCTCCGGTCTTTACGTGTAAGATAACTATCTCGGACCTCGAATTTCACTAATTACCTTTTCCAGATCTTCGCCTCCAACTACTCGAGCCCGAAAAATATCCTCACCTTTACAAATGTCTTTATGGCCTTCTTATGCTACTTCCCCAGTCATCTGCCTTTGCAGCATTGAAGAACAGATTAAATAGTGTTAGTGCAATAGGTTATCTACACATAGCACCTCGAGCGTACGTACCATCTTCATCTCGTAATAACAGTGTAGTGGACGCGATTTCCACCTTTGCTTTCCATCAACGTCAGAAGAGTGGCACAGAAACTCACGGTTCTTCTCCTTCATTTAGCGTTCAGACCACTGCGGGGCCGTCAAATTATGACAGAAGTAGCAGATTGAAAGGAAGGGAGGAAAGCGGTATCAGGTGGGTAGAATTACTGGAAAAGTTTAGAAGTGTACAAGAGCGGGCGAGGAGGGCAAGGAGACCTGGCGGGGATATGGATGATGGGCTAGGCAGATTTGAATCGAGAATGGAGAGCGGAGATGGTAGAGGTTTCAAGGATTCTACGAGATTATCGGGTGCGTCGCCGGTGACTAAGGAGCCGGCAAGTACAGCTTCGGCGGGACCACAAAATACGAAATCGAGGAGTAGCCTGGGCAAGTTTGGGCGATTGGGAGGGGCGGTTACGGGAGGTAGGCCAAAGAGGTGACAGTAAGACAGGTGGAATAATTTATAAACGAAGTACAAACATTTGTGTATAGCTGAGAGTTTACTAGGTTCATACAAGGACACAACATGATGCATCTTCTATTCTTGAACATTTCTGTCTGTTTCATTATTTTTTTAAATAATCATGATTATGGCGTAGATATATTTGAACAGCTATTAAAAGATTCCATGGGACAACAGTGAACATGGTCAGCACTCTGTATGAATGACCAAGTGCAACAAACACTGATACAAAATCCATATTTCGCTTTTCAAAAGGAACCTACCTATATGAATTCGCATCTCCAAGTAAAGCCTCGAATTGCACTAGCACTATACTATAATCAAGTGACTAGGCGGCACCGTTGCGCTGTCAAGCTGTATGCTGCAAAGCTGGAACTGGGTTGATGGACCCTGGAACTCGCCATTACAACTACTGTTAGATGTCTGATTTTGAGCATAAGGACTGGTGTTCTTCACGGGAATTGAGGGGAGTATCGTGGATTTTCATTATAGCATGTTATGATCGAGGGATTGAGATTTCAGTGGATGGATAATGTTGGCCGAATGTATACAATGGCTCTATTGAAAATTCTTCTGAAGGTAGGTATCTATACATCTAATTTTCCGCTCTGCTTTTCAAAACTCCCTTGGGAACAAACCTCTGTAGTAATTCATGGTATAGTATAGTATCTATCCTCTATTTCGTCTCATCATGAGTTCGCTTTGTACCTTTGCCTGTGAAATATCAAATTTTAGCTTTCTATTCTCTCTGTATTTATGCTCGCTCTACAAACCCCCCCCCCCACAAAAACAACGCAAACTTAGAACAACAACAACAAAAATGAAACAGAACAATTCAGAACAATTCGCAAATTCACATCAGCAGTGGGTGGGTAGTCTAACTCTTGACCAAAAGACTGGTTCCAGTCATCTCCTCGGGTTGTTTCAAGCCCATAACTTCCAAAATGGTTGGTGCTACATCACCTAGAACACCCTCATCTGTCTGCTTGAGAGACCAGCCCTGTGGAGCGTTGGCCATAATGAATGGCACTTTGTTGGTTGTGTGGGAAGTCTTTGGTTTGCCGTCGGCAAATTTCATTTCTTCGGCGTTACTAGAATGAACGCTTGTCAGTAGTGTTTCTGGAAAATGGAAAATCTCGAAAGGGGAGACCTGAGGAGAGGAAGACCTACCCATGATCAGAGGTGATGAAAAGAACATATCCCTCCTTTTTGCAAGTCTCGTAGATCTCGCCAATAGCCTTATCAGTAGTAGCAACACCAATGACTGCAGCTTCATAAACACCAGTGTGGCCAACCATGTCAGGTGGTGCAAAGTTGTTCATGACGAACTCGAATTTTCCTTCTGAGATACGCTTGCTTGTTTGCTTGGCGACACCTGCAGCACTCATCTCTGGAGCTTTGTCATATGTAGCAACGCTCTTGTTTGAAGGTACGAGATCTTGCGATTCATCTCTAACCTCAAGAGGGAATACCTTCTCAACACCTCCGTTGAAGAAGAATGTAACGTGAGCGTATTTCTCAGTCTCGGCAACGTGAACTTGGTTGATACCTTGAGCACCGAGAGTTTCGGCCAAAACGTTACCCATGTGTTGAGGTTTGAACGCAATACTGAATGGGTAGTCGAGCTTGTACTGGGTCATAGTAGTGAGAGTGATATTCTTTGGGTAGGCGAAGTCTGGCTTTGGTGAACGGTCAACATCGCCAAGGAGTTGGGTGATCTCTCGAACACGGTCGGATCGGTAGTTGAAGAAGAAAACTTGGTCATTATCTAGGAATGTTAGTGAAGTTCACAAACCTTGTAAAACAATGACGTGTTTACCTTGAATACGAGCCTCCTTTCCTCCTACAATGATAGGCTTCAAGAACTCGTCATTCTCGCCCTTCTCATATCTCTCCTTAATAGTCTTGACTGGGTCACTGCTCTCCTCTCCATCACCGATGCATAGACCGTTCAATCCAACCTCAATTCTATCCCATCGCTTATCACGGTCCATAGCATAGTATCTGCCGACCACTGTTGCAACCTCACCGATTCCAATCTCCTTGATCTTCTCTAGGAGGGCTTCCATGTAACCAGCGCCAGATTTTGGATCAGTATCACGTCCATCAGCAAAGAAGTGAATATAGACGTGGGGGATTTCGAGTTCCTTTGCGACTTTCAGGAGAGCGTAGAGATGGTCTTGCTTGGCGTGCTATTTTTATTTGAGTAAGTATTGGCTCTGCGAGTTGGACTCGAAAAGTACCTACTACACCACCATCTGAAATCAAACCACAAAGGTGGAGACGTCCATTGCCATCTTTAGCAGCCTGGAATGCCTTTGTGACAATCTCATTCTTGTTCAACTCCCCCTTCTTAATTGTTTGGTCAATTCTGACCACATCCTGCCAAACGACTCTTCCGGCACCGATGTTTAAGTGTCCGACTTCCGAGTTACCCATCAGACCTTCGGGAAGTCCTACCGCCAAAGAGGATGCCTCAAGCTTAGTATATCCATCTGCGTTGTTTGCGAAAGCATCCATTACTGGAGTTTCCGCGTTCGTAATGGCGTCTCCGTCTTTAGGTGAGTTTTCACCTGGAACTCCCCATCCATCAATAACAACTGCGCCAAACCATTACAATTAGCCACGACACTTCAAGATACACAAGGACATAGAATAGTGCAAGTATGTAGTCCGGTTTCTTCTTCGAAGGAGGTAAAGGGGGTAACAGTTTCTCGGTATTGAGCTGAACTGTTGGTATAGAGGTTGGAGGCATTATGGAGGACATCCAAGAGTATCCGTCACAAGGCGTCTAAGCCTGAGAAGCTATTGATTGTCTGAGGCTACTTTGAGAGTTGAGGCCGCAAATGTTCAAGAGCAGCAATGTGAACATGCCAAATAGATGGATACATGAGAAGTATATTTGAGGATACGTGGAATCTTTTGGAACATACTCAGGACAGCTTTATTCTCGACTTGGACCATTTTGGCGAGATGGTTTGTTTCGAATCTGAACACAGGGTATATCAGCTCAAATTTCGGTACGACGAAACATAGGGACCAGGGTACTGGGGATCAAATATCAAATCAACTTACGAGAAGAGAAAGGAGAATGATGAGAAGAAGACTTTTGAGAGATCTCGAATATCTCTATGTTTGAATGGTTTCGAGGAAACAGACAATAGAAGAAGTGGATTGTGTTCTTGTTTTTTTTTCGGGTTTTGGTTGAGAAATAACTTCAAGAAGCTTTTTATCATCATACGCTTATGGTGGGGTGATTTTCATTCCCCTTCCCTTCCCTTCCCTTCCCCTCCAAGCCTTTGCGAAACGGCCGCGATAAGAGCGAAGGTTTGTTGCTTTTACTGTATTAACTACGAAGTAGTACGCACAAGGGCGGATCCGATGTTTTGCATATCCAATCAATAACATCTTGAGTTTATTCGATAACAGAATCAAATCAGTTGAAGGGTTGGAGGTTATCACAGCATCGCCGACTCGGGCCTTCTCTCATAACCTTGGACTTGATTGATAAGAAAGGTTGTCGCTTTGTTCACGGATTGTGGATTGTCAATACCAACCATAACGGACGGTACAGTAATAAAGATGTCGACCACCCCATCGCAAGCAACATCCTCTCAAACCCCCCCAACAATGATTCTTCCTGAGGGTCTTACCGCAGATTCCATCGATACAATCCCCGTTCTCTGCGAAACACTCTCCCGTCTCCAAAACTTCTCTCCAGGCAATCCATCCGCAGTATCCCCACCGGGCGCGACCCCTTCATTCAATGCCAATAGTACCGGGCCATTAAATATTAAAGATATCTACACCGCGACCGATGGTATCAAACATAAATTACAAAAAGCCAGGGCGAGTGTAAAGGGTATGCCGGATATGCATAGGACTATTGAAGACCAAGAAGAGGAGATCAGAGAGTGTGAAGAGAAGATCAGGCAGCAGAAAGAGGTATTGAATCTGTTGAAGAAAGTAGGATTGAGTATGAAGCAAGAGCGCGAAGAGAGAGGATCGGGAGATAAAATGGAAACTTGAGAGGATGGATAATTAAGAAAAGAAAAATAAAGAGAAATGAAAGCGAGCGAGCAAGCAAGCAAGCGAGCAATACTTTCCTATCGCGGGGTACATGTCTCGTGAAGGATGAGAGCCAACGGAATCAGTCGGGTGCTCAAGATGATAGAACACCTTGTGAGGTACGCCATTTCAAACACGTTTAGGGTCGAGCCGCAATCTTCCCAGGGCGCCTCAGCAATGGAATGGTGCGGGATTGATTGCAAAGTCATTGGGGGTAAACTATTGGGGGGGGATTGGAAGCTCAAGTGGGGGCATCATTCTTCAGTTGCGATGCTTATGGATCTCATACAATATTAAGAATACAGGATGCATAAAATAAGAATTTATTACTCCGCTACCACATTACCCAACCGTTCAACTTATGTACATTGGTGGCTGTTCTGCATTAAAAGGCTATAAGATAGTATACTCGTAGGAGGAATGAAAATTATCGTCCAGTTAGCCCAATCCTCTTCAAGATATCATCAAGCCCAACCCCCGGCTCTCCTGGTACAACATTTTTCCAAATCTCTTCCTTCAATCTCTCCTCTTCTGGTAAGATACTCCAGTTTGGGCTATGCTCTACTTTGAGCCACTTAAAGTCATCAACCTGATCCCATTGGTTCTTGACGGATCCATCCGTAACATTCTAAACATGGTGTTAGCATTCTTTGAGTAGCTTAGCATCATGGTATACTGACCTGGGATTCCGGGATAGGTGCGAATCTGACATTGCTACAGTCCTCGATGATGGGTCTGCTAGCACAATGCAGGTATATATCCACATTTTTACACTCATGCATTCTGACTTGCCTTGAAGCGACGACGATTATGCTATCTTCAATACCGGTAATATGGGCAGCGCCTGCCACATGTCCAGCTATCACTAAAGAGTGCTTGATGTTCTTTAAGGCAAGGCCAGCGAAAGGGGCTCCATTGGCCGTCGGTATTGACATATCAACGATACATCTATTGAGTTTTGTTATAGCCCCAGAAGAAGTTGCACGGGATGCCGAGGAAGGTAGGATTATGTGGAGGCCGTTATGACCTGTGATATTGATAGTGCTTGCTTCTGAGAAACTTGGCTTTCGAATTGGACCTGGGGCATTGGCCATCTCGGTATTATAATTCTTTGGGAAGGAGGGTAGGTCCCCAACAGTATCTCTAGCACTGTCTTCACCGGGTGGTGTCATCACATTAGCTGGCGTTGTAGCCATTGATGATTCCGTGGAAGACAAAAGAGATGACTTCAAATTAGTAGCACCGAGACTTTGCTGGGCTAGCTGGGCAGCATCGTTGATAGAAACCACGGAACTGTTCTTGCTCGCACTTGTGAAACGGAACTTAGTTCTTGGTGCAGCCTTAGATTTAGCCTCCTGAAGATTCTCTGAGAGAGCTTTAATCGCCTAATCATCGTTAGTACAAGATACATCAATCTACAGTTCTATGCTTGCCTGAGAATAAGTTCTCTGATCATATGCTGGAAGATAATCATTGGCATCGGCGACCTCATTGGATAGCCTTGTAATACTGGCAAGGCAGTGGTCTGTTGCATCTTGCCTTTCCCCTCCGACTAAGGAGAGATTTGTGAGCTGGCCTATTCTCTCTTGAAGATCTGTTGAAACATTAGTAATTTTGAGTTCCTATTCTGTAGCCAGGTAGATATTGACTTGCCTGTCACCTCTTCCTGAAAGTGTCGATAGAAGCGTTCCTTGACATCCTGGGAAGATCCTGCGGATTGGTTGAACGGCGCACGAATAACAGCAGGTATTGTCTTCTCCATTTTACCAACAGATTTATTGTAGTATATAAAAGCCCACTTTCATGCAATATAACAAGTCTTCTCGCCGTAATAAAACAAATTTTATCGGTTTTAATGTTCCAATTTGCCACAGAAATTGGGCGAATGATGACTTCAGCGGCTTAAAAGGAGTAGAGGTGGATGACTTGATATTTCTAGCACACCACTTCTCGGCTGATAGCGGAGCCGTACCACCTTGCTATAATATAATATCAAGTATGAAGTGTGGAGGTTATGAGGAGAATATAACCCGTATCTTCTTGCAAGATGGAAGGTCTAAGAGTTTATAACAATCGCTGATCTCTTAACTGTCTGCTTCTCGTATTGTCGATCAATGAGGGGATGAACGAGCATTGCGGGGTTAAATCAACAGTTAATATTTGCCGGCAGTAGTCGAGTCAATGATTACTCGTATAGATGGCACGTGACTATCAGCGAGAAGGAAAAGAGGCTACAAGTTTGGGCTCGTCCAAGTTTACAGCTACGTAACGATTGTAATAATGCTTTTTGGATTCAGATGTTGATACGGTTTCGTGTGGGTGATGAAAACCTGCCGATTGTGCTGCCTTTTTTCTGCGCGGGAGCAAACTCTTGAAACTGTTCACTGGTGCTCTAGAGCGTTTTAAATCTCCTCCAGTTTTCTATGTTGCTAAATTAGCCAACATAATGAGGTCGCCTTCAGCTAATTAACCTAGAATAGAGACCTTTACGTTCCGAAAAGCCTACAGTTTCAAAGTAATTTGCAAGCCCTAAACATATGTACATTGCCGCTCGAGGTCTCCATATTATGAATACAAGGTCCTTTAAGATCTAGCGGGTACATCGATACCGTATCTTTCCTTGATTCTCTCCCTTCTTCTCTCGTCGTAGCCCGGTCCATATATACCTTTAGATAATTAGTTAAGTGTTCTTCAAGATGGGCGAATAAGCATACCTCTTCCCTCGCCCAACTCTGCCAGCGTCTGTTCAACAGGTATCCTACGGTTTCTCCTCAAATGTTCCTTTCGCTCGAACTCATCCTCATTTGGACCTCTCTTGTATCCCCCCAGAGTACCACCAGTATAATTGCATGCACTGAGCACAACCGCGGTCAAGGCACCGAATCCAAGAACTGCAGGGGTTGTTCCAACTATCAATTTATTAGCATTGATTGACCGCGAGAAGTTTGTACGGGCACTCACATCTCAATCCAAGGACTGAGCCAGCCAGAAATCCTCCAATCGCAGAGTTGTAAGTGTCATCCTTCTCTCGCAAATTGGCAGATGCGTATTTTGTAAATTCATATGTTCCTCCCATCGCAGCTGGAAGAAATTAACATGATAACCGCCAGAAGATTCGATTTGCCTTGCTTACTGAATATGAAAGCTGTGCCTCCTGTCCTAGTAAAGACGCCCATTGCGCCGATATTCTTCTTGTGTAAACTATTTTGAACCGCGGAAGCCAAAGCACCAGCCGTACCCGTAATCAACGCGCCGTTAATGCCTGCCTTGAGGGCATCTTTGGGGTGGTAGACTTCACTATTTTGTGCCATGTTGGGGGGCAGTGCGGAGAGTCAACAAGTGAAATCGATATATTAAAAATCACTATGTCGTTGACTAGAGGTTCATCGATCCGGGGCTTTTCGACGGAAGATGCCGCTAAACGCTTCGGTGCGTAAGGTTAGCCGCCACCATTGATCGGGCTAGGGATTAGTTATTTCCGTCATCAACCCTCTAAGCTTCAAGCAAGCAGCAAATGCAGGCAGATAACCCACAACTCTCTCTCACTTTCATCTGTCATCTGTACCTTTTTTATTAGATGAGAATACATATAATTGAATACATATTTGCCCATAAATTTAAACAGGACTTCATGAAAACATCGACCATTTCTCTTCCCTTAAATCACAAAACTCATTGATGCTCCTGTTTCCATTCTTTCTTTTTGCTGCTTGTACTCTTTCTAACCAAATTTGAAGATACAACTACCTCCAGCTACCTAAATACTTGACTCCTGTTACACATCCAGACAACCAAAACTTGTACCTGCGTACTTCGGCGGGCACAAGGTTCTCATTCATCTTGAAGTGTCCCTCTGAAATGAGCTCTGGCAAATATCTGCCAACCTATTAATTTTATTTTCTAACTTATTTTCTAACTGATCGTTGCAAACTCAAGTGTGCAACTTTCTAAAGGCGGGGTAACTAAATTAGACCAGACCATTTCAGTTGGTCACGAACTGCATACTATTATCAGCAGGCACAGTGAACGGCAGATAAGTAAGAGGTGCTATGTTTGATTACCAGAAGAATCCTGGGCCAGGCAAGTTCTGCGACGCATTCACCTTTCAACTTTGGAGAAGGGGAGGTTTTCGCATGTATTGAAAGCTGGCTAATGATGTTTGTTCATTCAGGGAAATCGGCGCCCAGGTTATTGAACGATCTGCTTGATTATGATTTGCGAACAAGCGCAAAGACCGGTAGACACATTCTCATAGACCCTGCGCCAATATTTAATGGCACGTATGTTGATCAAGGCTCCTATTGTCGCCATCACCTTTGTATCAAAGACTCACAAACGTCAAATTTGCGTCCACATGAGGAACCCGATCGTACAACTATTTACAAGACAGCCGCTTACTGTTCTCAATGCCGATATCATTTTTTGATTACGGTGGATTTTCGAGATTGGGAAGATGGACAAACTCTATGTAATTTCAAAGATCCGGAGAATCCGCTTCATCACTTTCGAGTACTTGATTCTAAATTATCGAAGGACTCCAAAGACGCGTACAAGTTGGTGGTACATCAATTTGCGTGCACTTCTGTCACTTGTCCAGTCAAAGTTGAAATTAAAGTACAGTCACCTAGGTTGTCTACAAGTATGGTCTCTCTCTTGATAAATCGACAGGATATTCTAGTTCGTGGACAAAAAGAAATTGAATCAGATCCCACAAGATTCGAAGGGCACAGGCCATTATATCCAATCCAGGTTCTCAGTAATCTTCGCACATATCTACAAGACGCAGGAGGTGAGACTAGAAAACAGATTGCGAGGAGAAATAAGAAGTTCAGATTGGCATTTGGAAATGATTGTGACAGCCTTTTGAGTTATTTGGGATTTGAACTTAAGTTGGGACAGTCATCCCAGTCCGAAGTATGTATCCCACTATCAACCACTAGATCTTGTGCTTCCTGGCACATATTAAAGCTCCCTCTTCAATTCTATCATAACACTAACTTGCGTAGCAGGAAGAATTCGCTCAATACTGGACTTTGCCTGCTGTAGATGATAAGAATCGTGAATTCATAGACGATGTTAAGTTCGAACTCTACCAGCTTATGCTCGAACGACCAGATGAAGAGAAAAAGTTACCGGGAGTTCCACGTCTTAGCTATATCGCCGTCGCCATGCCAGAGATTAGACAATATCTAGCTTGCAAAGATTATCCTAAAAGAGACAGAGATGCTGTTCAAGTCGTAGATGCAGTGGAGCATCCTCATTACGCCAGTTTAGGTGCAATGGAGCGATTCACAGATGACCTATTAGCATGGAGCTATGACAGGCAATGTCAATGTGACCCGAAGAACAAGCCATACTATCTGGACTGTTTGAGAGAAATTGGAAATGGACGCCGTAGTTCTGATCTACAAATGAAGGCTACGATGATCCTGTCTACTGGCGAAGCTAGCCTGAAAGATATTGAGAAAGCTTACTCATTTTTCGCACTACGGAGAAGTGATACCAAGGACGAAGCCGATGATTATATTATTGGTGTTTACAAGTCTCGTGTTGATTCTGCTCCTCGGCAAAAGGAGGAGGCTCGCGATTGCTTGCTTGTGATAGCAAAAGATAGGCAGAGTATCGCTATCGAAGCTGTAGCGAACGATAGAACAATGTCGTTTGAAGAAGCTCTTGAATTTCTGAACGTGTCTTCAGATACTGCATCCGATAGTATAGAAGCCGCTGCAGTTGCAATGGTATGTTGATGCTCTAGATGTGAATAAAGGGTATTTATGGATTCCCAACTAACTTTTGGTTAGTCTTTTGAGGGCGATAAGAATAAAGTCGCAAAAGCATTACGAGCTATCGCTAACCAGCGCGGCGATGACTATACGCTGCAGCGTGCGGCCACATCTATGGAGTCAGGAACTGAAGCTTCAAATCTTGACGTTGGTGAGGCTTATAATCGACTTCAAATCAACGATAGAACAGCCCCAGATGATACTGTACTGGCCTATTACGAAAGCTTGAGGACTGGAGCCCCTACCGGATCATCAGATAGCTACACAGAAGCATTTCGGGTAATAGCTCACGATCGTCAAAGCAGTTATCTGCTAAGGAAACTCGACGATCCAAATGCAGATATCCAAGCAGCGAAGTCAACAGTTGACCAGCCTGTTGGTCTGGACAACATTGGGAACACTTGTTATCTAAATAGTCTTCTTCAGTATTACTATACGGTAAAATCCGTTCGAGAGGTAGTCATGAATTTCGAACAAAATCGCATGCCCCTCGATGAAGAGGGTATAAATAAGAAGCGTGTTGGAGGTCGCGCTGTCAGTAAAGCCGAAATCATCAAAGCGCAGAAATGTGAGTGGTGCAAATTTTCTTGGGTGGGTGTTATTTTACTAATCGTGAATAGTCGCGACGGAGTTACACGACCTGTTTGAAAATTTGAAGACTGCCCCAACAAGATCTATCAAGCCTACTAGAGAGTTAGCCGAATTGACTATATTCAGCTCGGCAGCTGAAGCGAATTTTCGTCGAGCTTCTATTAGTAGCCCAAGTGCTCCGCCAAACATCGCTTCTTTGATGAGCCCTGTTTTTGGTCCAGAAGACCCCCCGACTGTAAACTCTCCTCCGCTTTCAACCGATGATGATATTGAAATGGTTGACCGGCCTGAAGACAAAGACCCAAGTCAGCGTGATGATAGTAGTGAAGGGACCTTGGTGGATGCACCAGATATAGATGGCCTACCTCCATATTCTGATGTTTTGAGGAAAACTAGTGACGCAGCAGAAAAGGTCTGGGACACCAAGACAGAAGAGACCAGTAGTACTTTTGATGATGCCATTATGGTGAATGGCGACTCGGTATTCCCTGCCTCCGATATCATTCCCGCCGCGCCAGATCAGCCGCCTCCAGTTCCTCCAAGGAATAAGGGTGGCCTTTCGATACAGACAAAAGATCATAAAGAAGTCATCACGGATGATGATTTATGGAAATTTGGATCTCAGCAGGATGTTACAGAGGTTATCGGAAACGTGATGTTTCGTTTGCAATGTGCCATCAAGCCTACAAGCATCGATCCCGTTTCTGGCGAGCAAATCGACAACATCAGAGACACATTCTATGGTGCGAATGCCTCATATCTCCGAAAGTCGCAAAAGCTCGAGAAAAAAGTTGAACCTTGGGCGAATCTCATTATTTTCCCTGATGAAAACAAATCTCGAGACATTTATGAAGCTTTGGATGTGGTATTTGATGAACAGCAAGTGCACATCGATGGTACTGTCCAGCCACAATATGCATCCATTACCAAACTACCTCCAATATTGCAAGTACAAATTCAACGTACACGTTACGACAATATCAAGCATACGGCGTATAAGAACAGAAATGCGGTAGTATTTCCAGAGACAATATACCTTGATAGATACATGGACTCCGAAGATCCCGACTCTCCTTTGATGCGTCGTCGTCAAGAAGCATGGAAATGGAAAACCCGTATCAATACTTTAGAAGAGCGGCAAAAGTCCCTTGGACAAGAGAAAGCAGCAGAAGAAGTTTCCGTTTGCGATGCTCTTTCTGCAGCACATAGCCTGACTAAAGGTTTACAGGAGATGGATGATATCGAAGTTGATGCAGAATTGGTTGCTCTTCTTGACGAACGTTTAGTCGAATTGAACCAAGAGATTGAAAGAAACAACGAAGAAATCCAACTCCTCAAACAAAAACGAAACGAGCAATTCACTAACATGACAAAATATGAATATAAACTTCAAACGGTTTTTATTCATCGTGGTGAAGCTGGTGGTGGTCATTACTGGATCTACATATACGATTTTGAGAACGATACCTGGAGAGAGTATAATGACGAATATGTAACCGAAGTGCGTGATCGTCGCAGGATCTTCGAACATGAAGCTGCTGGTGTAAGTGGCACGCCTTATTACCTTGGCTATGTACGGAGTGCAGATGTGACAGACTTGGTAGGAGCTGTGCATAGGGAACTGAGAGACGTGGAGATGCCGAGTTTACCTCCTGTGACGGGTACAAATTCGTGGGCGAAAACTCTGGAAGATGGGGTTGAGGTGCATCATAATGAAGATGTGGAAATGGAGATGGGAGAAGTAAAACGTGCAGAACATGTGAATCAGAGACATATTATGCCAAAGACGGATGGGGATAGAACGGGTGTCATTTCTCAATTGTCATTAGATGGCCACGGAAATACCTGGTAAAGTCTTTGAGAATATGGATTGACTTTGTATGGAAGGATTAATTGGAATGGTGGTGAAGGTCACGTTATGGAAAGCAGCTATTCGGAGGTATGAGCGGTGGATTTTATATTTGATGATTTGCCTTTGGTACCTATGATATGATATGATTGACGAATGAAATGGGATGGAATAGCATGATATCCGATGCGAGCGTGCGCAACTTGTTCTTTTGATCTTTGGTTTCAAGCACTGCGTACATATGGATCATGGTAATACTTGCGTGTTTATTACCTCTGGCTGGGAGCAGGGCCGCGAGCGTTGCTTGATTGTATAGAAAGAATAAGAATAGGAATAAATCAAAGATGGATATGAAGACGAAATTGATTTGAGCGATAAAAAATTGGCATGTGGTACAAAATAGACGGATGCATGGATGTGATATGGAGTGAGTAACTCCACCAGTACTTTAATGTTCAATATCATGTTATGTTTTATCCATTTTCATCTTCTTCACCCCCATCGCGCCCCTCAAGACAGGAGGGTTTCACATTATCATCCGAATCATATCACAGTCACAGCTAAGAAAACCCCTGAAGAAACTTTCCTATTCCTATCCACAGCGAAGAGACCCCAAGTCACGAGATCCCAAGACCGATCTTCAGATCCCCTTCTCACGCTACAATATAATCCCGAATCGCGTTGGCGTCCCCTCCCTCCTTGCTTTTTTTCCAGCCTCGTGTCTCAACTCTCATGCAAGACTAAAAGCAATGCAATGCAACGCAATGCAATGCGATATTCCTAGCCTACCCAAACCATCCGTCGCCGTGTCGATCTCATCGTATGGTGAGTACATATCATCGATATCCGCGCGCCGTTTCCTGTTTCCCATGTGTGTAATCTCATCTCATCTCATCTCATCTCATCTCATCTCAAGCTCAAGTTCAAGTTCAAGTTCAAGTTTAAGCTCAAGCTCAAGCTTAAGCCGCTGACGGGGGGAGATAAAAATAAAAGAAAGAAAATATCCAAGCCGTATATTCCAACCCAAGATGGATGGATTTAAATTACTGGGTGGAGATAGGGATAGTGCCAGAGATACATATACCTCCCTACCTAGACTAGATTGGTACAAACAGCTCGCTAGCTTCTCACGATTTTCCCACGCTACATAAACCATATGCTTAGTGGCCCCTATCCTCACACCAGGACCTCTCTAAATTCTTCTTTTGAAGAATCGAGTCACATCCCATTTCTACTTTTTACTTTTTACCTTTTAGATTTGAGTCTCCCGATAGGAATAATCAACAAAAAGAAAAGTCAGGATGCCTATATTTTGCCCCGGTGATGGGTTTCTCTGGTTTCATATCATTCCATATAAGCAATTCAGTGTATTTTAAAAACCACAAAAAGGTAAAAGATATATAGGGAGTTGAGCTTCTGAAAATATTACACGTTTCGGGCGTCTTCTTCGGAAATGCCTGTATCCTTCATTGAGTCCCATGTATCGATTTGTTGGTATATGGCGTTTTGATATCGCTGTATTGGATATCGTCTCTTCGTCTCTTCGTCTCTTCGTCTCTTCATCTTGTGGAACCTCACTCGTTGGAGAAATTGTGATCCAGGTTTATATTTATTTTACCATCCATTTTGTCGCCTTGGTCTCCGAAAAACATATTTTTTGGTCCAGTTGTGCCTGTTGTGCGTGACAAGACCATGGGAGCTTTAAATAATTAAGGAACTTTGGAATTCAGCACATTGCAGAACAGTACAGAATAAGCAAGAGACAGCAAAGTTCAATCACACGAGTGTACGTGCTGAATATTTAACTAGGAGTGATATAAAACAAAAATAGCCTGGTAACAAATAGCTATGATCAGTCGCCGCTGATATCCCAGCCTGTCCAGGCAATCATCAACTCCAATGCTGTTGTCGAAGGGTATATTTTTCCAAATATCCGGTCCGGCCATGTCCCCATTTTCGCCGTATCCGTATGCACGCCTGAATCACCCGCTAAGCATGGCATCCCATCTCAATCAAACATGAACAAGTAACTCCATGACACCAAAAATTTCTCTCGCTAGTAGCTGTCTCCACTGTTGTAATAACCGTTCTCACTATTGCCAAAATCAAACCAATCGTTGAATACGACATCCTCCAAATTTTTCCCTGTTTCAAAATTGCCATTGGAGAATTGGCCAAACCCGTCGTCAACATTTTGTGCTAAAGATATATTGAATGTTGCTGGATATGTTGCCCGCTCCTGGAGAAATCGGCGCAAAGGTAGCTGTTCGTAATTTCCAATGGTCTGGGTTTCGGCTTGGGGCATCTGAGATATTGAATGTTCCGGGACATTAGGATAAAGGCCCTGCTGATGTTGATGACGATTTTGTTGGAGTCGAGGTGAAGATTGGGGTTGGCAAAATGATGGCGATGCATCCTGGTTTTGATCGGTGGACGAAGGCGGTGATGGCACTAACCTCGTCCGATTGCTTTTTTGGCTTTGGTTGCTTTCCTCTCGGCTCATCGGTGTCATATATGGCCCGTGACTTGGCATTTGCTTCAGCACTGGCGATGACATGTCTTGTTCAAAGCTTGAGTTCCGGCTCATCGAGGGCGTCGGCATATTTTGTGGGGGTGGAGTCACCTCGCAAAGTTCAGCACTTGTGGACGCTGATTGCTGATGAGCCTTCTGAAGCTTCTTGACATCTTCAGCCATCTTCTGACCAGGTCCAGCAGTAGGGACCTGGGACATGAGGGGTGCATTAAAACCTCCGGAAGCTGATTGGCGATGAGATTGTTCGGTAAGTTGTCGTTGAAGTTGTTGGAATCGATATTCAAGTTGTTGGTAGTGGTACTGTTGAGTAAGTAGTTGTCTGGCAAGATCTTTCGTACAAATTTGCTCATGAGATAGTTGTTCAGCAAGTTGTTGTTGACTCGGCAGGGATTGAGTAGTTTGTATATATAATGACATCTCCATCGTCATTTTCGGATCAGTTGGTTCTTCCATGGTCTGTCCCTGAGCAATGTTAATCAAAGTTACGAGGTTGTCTTTGATTGCAGGATTATCGCGCAAATGTTGGGCTAGTCCGTCATAGGTGACAGCAGGAAGAGCTTGATGATGCATGGAAATTTGGTGACCACTCCTGAATATCGCTGTTGGACTTGCTTCCTCTTCGTACATTTGATCTCCCAATACAATGTCCTCTGTGATTTTCAAGGCTCTACCGGTTCTCAATTTGTGTACCGCTGAAGCCTGTTGAGCAGATTTCATTCGGCCTTCAATGCCTTTACGATCGCCTCTTCTGGAAGCAGCGCTGAATGCTCGCTCTTTATCTGCCAAGTGCTGTATATATGTCTTGGCATCCTTCTAAAGAAAAGATATGTTAAAAAGCTTGTCAAAAAATAGAGGAATTTGATATGCATACTTCTTTCTTTTTCTCAACCTTTGAAGGCTTCGCCCAATTGTTGGCCTTCTTCTCTTTGCATTCTGGTTCTCTACCCATTTCGACTGATTATAGTACAATACCTATACCATTCAGTAAATAAAAAATGCTGGTAGTATTGGATCAATGGCCGTTTAGTCGTATCGGAATTGAGTAATAGTGATGAGAGAACAGACGCAATGGAAGGTTTCGAAGCGTTAGACTTGATGTGAAAAAAATTGGTAATCCGATTTTGAGAGGGGAAGAGAGACTGTAGATCAATTAAAATCTCGTGCCTTCCTTCCTTTGCCGGATATGAATTCCTTATTGGGTAGGTAGGATGGTAAGTAAGTTGAATGTGCTTGTGAAGTCGATTGTGAGGTCCCTTGATGAAGGGGTTGTAGATCGTAAGTAAGCGAAAATTATTGATTGTGGTAGAATGAATAATCAACAGATGTGTGATGAGATATCGCAATAATGTTGATATTTTTAGTATTTTAGGATCGAGTAGGTTATTCTTCGGGAAGAAACAAGAAAAGAAGAAAGAAGGAGAAAGATAAAAGATGAAAGATGAAAGGGATGAGACTTGAAATCAATTAAATATGAAATATCAAAGGATGGATGGATGGATGGATGGATGGATGAATGGGAGAGGGATGTATGTTAAGTGTGTGTTAAGCCGGTACTCTAACTAACTAGCTAGGATGGTAGGTAGATAGGTAGGTAGGAGGTAGGTAGGTAGGTAGATGGGTGGTATGAGGAGTATGAGGAGTATGAGTAGCCTGAGGAGTATGAGTAGTATGAGTAGTATGAGTAGTAGCTAGCTTGTTAGCTAGTTAGCTAGCTGCAGGTAGGTGTGATTGTGGGGTATGTGAGGTGAGGTGGACTATTAGATCAATGACTACCAATGCAAAGCAGACCAGACCAGACCATATCAGTTGTGGAGGCTTTGCAGTAAGTGAATAGGCGAGTAAGTGGGTGAGTGGGTGAGCAAGTAAGTCAGTAAGTAAGTATGAAAAATCAAGTTGATATCGTTGAAAATGAAGGAAAAAGAAAGGGTGTAAGTGGGGATTAACAAGTTGATTTCTATATATTAAATATATATAATTAGATAGGTAGAGATATGTATATATTTAATAAAGGGTTATGGGTAAATGAAAGTATAGTTTGTAGATTAGAAAGAGAGGGAATGATTGATTTAGATATATATGTATGTATGTATATATGTATATATGTATATATATATGTGTGTGTGTATGTGTATGTGTATGTGTATATATATATGTACATCTATATATATGTATATCTATATATATGTATGGCATCTGCCGTATATATATCCGTATATATATAAATGTGTGTATGTATGTATATAAACATACGTATATACCTAGGTATATATAGATTAAACCACAAGATGGGAATTTGACTTGGTCTTAACTTTTCGATCAAGGATAATACCGTAATTCTAGAATTCCATCAACAACCGAACCGGGGAAGAAAAAGAGACACAGTAAGTAGGATTTATTGTTATTGATGTATGTACACTACGGAATTACTAATTAGCGACCTGGTATCTATTTGGGTGGCTAAAGTAGTCACTAGTGAGCTGGCGAGTGATAGAAGCTAACTACGATTGTCCTAATCCAGACCGAAAGCCATTTACTTATTGTTTATCAGATCTCAAGCTTACCATTATATAAAATACGACAAGGACTTATGAATTATTACTGTAGATTGTAGATATCTAGCTACGAATCAGGTTAATTAACCTTGAACATATTTCGTAAATCACCTTATAAGAAAGAAGGGGACGTCTCAATTGTAATTTATACTGTGGTTGATTAGGCCTTAGTTAGGTGCTAGTTAGGTGTTAGTTAGGTGTTAGTTAGGTGTTGGTTAGGTGTTAGTTAGCTGTTAATTAAGTGTTGATTAGGTGTCAATTAGATTGATTACATCAATCATAACGACGTTAAAGAAAGGATCCAAGATATAGATGGGTGAATGGATGGATCGGTGGATCGGTGGATGGATGGATTTCCTAGATACCCAAATGCCTACCCATCTAAATTGGTAAAAGTAAAATAAGATCTTTAAGATCTCAAGGTCGCAAACAGTTGCTTTTTCAACGTTATAATAGGCAATTAACCTTACTCACCAATTATTAAACATTCATTCATCCATCCATCCATCACATTGGACACCTACCTACCTACTAGCTAGATAATAATAACAACTGCTGCGTTACAATAAACAATCAGCTCGAATACGAATAAGAGAACAAGAAAAAGGAACTTCCAAAAAGCTGGGTAACCTTACACATTGTAATATAAAGATTCGATCGACATCTTGATAGATCTAATGAATCTCTATCATTCGTCAATTGCCAGATTGCCGAGTTCTACCTTGCAATTTGGCCTTCAGACTTGTCGAACTCGTGAATCTTCACCTCAAACATTCCTCTGGCCTGGACTGCTGAGGTAAGAAGGAAAAGCTCCAGGAAGCATGCAAATACTAAGTTTGATTGGCCACTACAAACTGCTCATTGCTTAGCGTGCTATTACCTATTCACTACTACCTACCTAGTACCTAGTACCTAGTACCTAGTACTGTATTGCTTGCAACTTCCTTTGGATCCTTTCATGCCTACAGTAGTAATAAGTATCTACCCACCCAGTATCTCCCTAGTGTAAGGAGCTTTGGGCATTAGATCAAGACATGGTTCGAAGCTACTCACTTAAATCGTCCACAAAATGAAAACATGACTGACAAGGGCTCCTCTGCTTTGCTCGGCATTTGTTGACTCTTACATAACTTTGACATGTGTAATTGCACCTTCTTCGATGACTGATCATCGTATGATTGATCACATGATTCGTATTCGTGTTCAATCCCTTTTTTCCGAAGCGGTTTTCATTTCTTGACTT